>CM066728.1:1741319-2341319 GCA_033961575.1 Aselliscus stoliczkanus | reverse complement strand
AAATATCAATTAAATCCAGCTGGTCTAATGTGTCATTTAATATCACTGTTTCCACATTGATTTTCTGTCTGGAAGATCTGTCCATTGGTGACAGCGGGGTGTTGAAGTCCCCTACTGTGATAAGTGTTACTGTTGATCTCCGTCTTTATGTCTGACAATATCTGTTTTATATATTTAGGAGCTCCTATGTGTTGGTGCGTAGATGTTTACTAGGGTTATGTCCTCTTGTTGAATCAATCCCTTTATTACTATGAAGTGTCCTTCTTTGTCCTTTATTAAATTCTTCAATTTGAAGTCCATTTTATCTGATATAAGTATCACTACTCCAGCTTTTTTCTCAGTTCCATTTGCATGAAATATTTTACTCCATCCCTTTACTTTCAGCCTTAATGTGTCTTTTGATCTGAGGTGTGTCTCTTGTATACAGCATATGCAGGGGTCTTGCTTTCTTATCCATTCACCACCCTATATCTTTTGATTGGAGCATTTAATCCATTTACCTTTAATGTGATTATTGATAGGTGGATATTTATTGCCATTTTGTTATTTGTGTTCCTGGGTTTTCTTAGTTAGGTTGTTTTTCTCTTCTGCTTAAAGAAGCCCTTTTAACATTTCCTGCAAAGCTGGCTTGGTGGTAATGAATTCCCTTAACTTATTCTTTTCTGGAAAGCTCTTTATCTCTCCTTCAATTTTAAATGATGACCTTGCTGCATACTGCAATCTCGGTTGTAGTCCTTTATTTTTCATCCCTTTGAAAAACCTCCTGCCACTCCCTTCTGGTCTGCAGAGTTTCTGTAGAAAAGTCAGCTGATAATCTCATCAGGGTGTCCTTGTAAGTTAACTTGCTGCCTTTCCCTTCCTGCTTTAAGGATTCTGTCTTTGTTCTTAACCCTTGCCATTTTCACTATAATGTGTCTTGATGTGGGCCTATTTGGGATCATCTTGGTTGGAACTCTGTGCACTTCCAGGGCTTGTATTTCACTGTCCTTTGCCTGGTTAGGGAAGTTTTCAGACATTATTACTTGAAATATGTTCTCAATCCATGCGCCCTCTCTTCTCCTTCTGGTTTTCCAATGTTCCGAAAGTTGTTGTGTATGATGTTGTCTCCCAGCTCTCTTAAACTATTTTCAATGTTTTTTATTCTTTTTTCTTTTTGTTGTTCCGCTTGGGTGATCTCTGCTATCTTGTCTTCTAAGTCACTGATTCGATTTTCTGCTTCATCCAATCTGCTAGTCATTCCATCAAGTTTGTTATTTAGTTCAGTAATTGTGTTCTTAAGTTCTAACTGGTTGCTTTTCTTGATTTCTCTATCCTTCTTTTATTTTCATTAATTTCCCTGAACACTCTAATAATCAGTGTTCTGAACTCTGTCTCCGATAGGTTGTTTACCTCTATTTCCTCTAGTTCCATTGACTCAGAAAGTTTCTTCTGTTCTTTTATTTGGGTAGTGTTTCTTTGTCTCCCCATTCTGGCTTACTCTTTGTGTTTGCTTCAATATAACAGATAGATTCCCCCAGGTTTCTCAGTCTTTTTTGGGTAAACTTATACAGTGTGTGTCCTTTATATTTGAATTACTCAGTCTCCCTATTCTCCTGTGCGTGTATTTATCTGAAGTGTTCCTTGTGTTGTGTGTCCTCACCTGTTGAAGTGTTAGTTTTGATTACTTTTGGCTTGTCAGTCGGTGGGATTGACTACCAGACTGATTAGCTGTGAGGATCAGCAGTGTCAGTTTATGAGCTGCTGTGAGAGGATTGACCCCTCTGATGAGACTTGGACCCTTTGGGCCCTGGTACCTGTAGCAACTTCCTTTTGGGTGTGACTCTTGTATGTCAAATCCAGAAATGCTCTGGTTTTATCTAAGGTTGGCCTCTGGGTATGATGATTCTTGTGTCTCTTTGTTTGGGCCCAGCTGCAGAGTGATTTTAGAGGAAAACAGGTCAATAAGTACAACCACCGCAGTCACCAAAGGAAACCAAATGCTCTCACATGTAAAAAATAACCCAACCATCAACCTAGAGTCAACTTGTACAGAAATATCACACATACAAAAGAAGAAAACAAACAGAAAGAAAACAACAACCACACACAAAAAGAACAGAAGAGGAAACAAAATAAAATATAATATCATAAAATAAAAAATAGAATAAACAAAAGAAACTGAATAGCTATACCAAAAAATAAAAATAAAGATAAAAATAAAAATAGGCCTGCCGAGTGGAGCATTCGTTTAGAGCTGGTTTGGGGATGCCAGCAGCCCCGGTTTGGATCCCACAAATGAGGGCCAGCAACACTGCCCTCTACAGCTAACAACAGCTCCACCTGGAGCTGGGCTGTGTGAGCCCCGGCTATGGTGTAGGCTGCAATGGGCTGCCATAGGCTACAGTGAGTGGCTGGCAGCCAGCGTGAGCTGCCAATAGCCGCAGTGAGCAACCATCCAGAGGCTGGCGACCAATCTGCCTCATCCAGGAAGAGCGCAATGACGATACCAACATGAGCCAGTGAAGCAACGTCCTCCGCAACTAGACTGAAGAACAAAAAGACAGCAACTTGTCTGTTCCCCTTCCCTGATTCCCCAATGCTGTTCCCCTCCCCCAATTCCCCAATAAAATCTTTTAAAATAAATAAATGAAAAATAAATAAAAATTAAAATTAAAAATTAAAAAAATAAAAGTAAAAAAAAATACAATTTGCAGAAAAAAGGAAAGGAGGAAAAGTTTAGCAGTGAGAAGAATGAATAAAAGAAGGGAGAAAGTGAGGGTGGGAGAAAAAGAAAAAGAAAGAAATAAAGAAAAAAATATATATATACATATTTGTCTACACACCCATGTATATGGACATATATTCACCTATATACACCTATATATATGCCTATATTAAAAACTAGAAAATGATAATAATGAAATAGAAATAAAAATAAAAAACACCCAAGATAAGAAACCAATAAAGAGGGGGAAAAAAACAAAAAAAACCCGTGCCGATCTTGGCTAAAGTCCACCAAGCTCTCTTCAGTTTGTCCTCTGCTGTACAAGAATTCCTGTGCGTCTTGTGGGAACAGTAGGCCACCTGACGCCTAGCGTGATCCTGGCACTGCAGGTTTGCTGTACTTGGGTTTGATTGTGACGTGTGATTGGTAGTTTTTACAAAGTCACTGCCATTTTTCTTTTGCCTGTCCCAAGGCGGGCTGTGCCCCCAAAGGCTCAATGAGTGTCTTTGGGCACCCTTTCCGTTGACAGCTGTGGAGAATGAGAGTTCCTCACTGCCAAAAGCCAGCTTCCAGGAGTCTGTTAATTAGTGCCTCAGCAGCTGAACCTGCCCTGCCTCCCAAGCCTTGCATAAAGGTGGGGGCGGGGTAGGTAGTCTCACTCTGCAGCCTTTACTGGGGTGGAAATTCTCAACCCCCTATGGGCAGGAATGTCTCTGTAGTCTGCACCTTTTGCTCCATTCAGGGGTCAGTTTAAGACTCTGGCTTGGCAGGGGACAAAGTCTGTGGGGGTAGATGAGTTCTTATTTCTGTAGTTGTTTGTTGTTGGTGGGTTTTTTTTTGCTTTCTGTTCAAGAGAGGAGAAAAAAAAAAAAGACACAGTCCCAACACTGTTTTGAGCTAAGGTCTTTGCCTCGTAGGCTCCAGTGGAGTTCCTGCTACTCTCCCAAAGGGGCTGCCGGGGTTTAGGGGACTGCACGCACCCTGCTGCGCGACTCAGATCCTTGCTCCGTCTCTCCGGGACCTGCATCTCTGCCCGGCGCGCACTGCGTCTCCGCGGGTAAGTATTCTTTCTTCCCCTGCTCGCATGGTTTCAGTCTTCTACCCTGATCATATGATTTTTATCCTTTAATCTGTTAATGTGAATTACACTGACAAATTTCCTAATATTATAACAACCTTACATTCCTAGGATATACCTATCTTGACAATGATATATTGTCTATGTTATATTATTTATATTACTGGATTTATTTTACCAACATTTTATTGTTTAATTTTGCATCTACGTTCATAATTGTGACTGGTCTGTAATTTTCTTTGAATGCCTTTGTCAGATTTTAGTATCATTTTAAGATAGCCTTATAAAATATTGGGGAGTGTTTACTTATTTCTATTTCTATTCTCTGACAATTGTATAAGATTTAGAGTTACTTTTTCATTAAATATTTAGCAGAACTAAGCAGTGAAGCCTAGAGTTTTCTTTTGGGGAAAACTTTTCAAGTCAGGTTCACTGAGGTATAATTTATATGCAGTGCATTCACTCTTTATAAGTATACAGTTCAGTGGATTTTGACAAAAATATTTGTATATACATCATATGCCACAGGCCATTTCCATTAACCCAAAAATTCTCTTGTGCCCCTTTGTATTCAATCCCCTCACTTTACCTCCAGGCTCAGGAACTGCTGATGTGGTTTCCATTTCTATAGTTTTCCATTTATTTTCAAGAATGCCCTATAAGGGGAAGGATTTGGACAATGTAGATGGGACTACAATGTTGCCCCAGGGAGATGGGGGCAGTTCTGGGAATGTAATTGATAATGTTGTGAAGAGACTATTATGTTGTGTGAAATAAGTCAATCAGAGAAGGACAGGTATCATGTGATCTCACTTGTGTGTGGAGTCTGAAGAGCTGAGTGAACGATCAAAGTAAACAGACTCGTAGATGTAGAGGAAAAACTTAGGGTGGCTAGTTGGGAGGGGGTTGGGGATGGGGGGAAGGGGAAGGGATTAGACAGCATAAATAGACAACTACAATATTGCCACAGGGATATGAAACACAGTTCGGGGAATATAATAATGCTGTAAAAATTTTGTGGCGTGTCACATAGTCACATGTCTTGTTAGGGAGACCACTTCATGGATGGAGTAGAGGCTTGATCACTGCACTGTACACCTGAAATTGATGTTGTATAGTATTGTATGCCAACTGTAACTGAATATGTGGATGGTCACAGGATGTGGAGTATACTGTGGAGGGGAGTCAGGGGAGTTGTGATAGATATGTATGATATGGGGGGGAGTGGGGTGGCGAACTGGGGGAGGGGGATTGTCTCTTTGGGGGGTAAAGAGTATAACTATTATTGCATTGTGTTGTACACCTGAAACTAATAAAAATAAATAAATAAATTTTTAAAAAAATGCAAAAAAAAAAAAAAGCCCTATAAGTGGATTCATACCGTACATAGCCTTTGTTGCTGATGCCTTTCACTTAGCATAACACTTTTTTTTATAAAAGCTTTTTTTTTTTAAGGAAATGCTTTTATTTATTTATTTATTTATTTATTTATTTGAGGGCAGTGTCACTGGCCCTAATATGTGGGACCCGAACCGGGGCTGCTGGCTTCCCAAGCCAGCGCTTAACCACTGTGCCACTCGGTCGGCCCACAATTTTTATTTTTTTAAGATTTTATTGGGGGAACTGGGGGAGGGTAACAGTGTTACAGTATTGGGGAATTGGGGGAAGGGAACAGTGTTGGGAAATTGGGGAAGGGGAACAGCCAAATTGTTGTCCTTCAATCTTAGTTGTGGAGGACACAGCAAACTCAGCTCCAAGTCCAGCCACACTGCTCAGCTCAAGGTGCTGTGTTCAATTAGTTGCAGGTGGGCGTAGCCACCATCCCATGTGGGAGTTGAACCAACAGCTTTGTTGTTAAGAGCGCACACTCTATCCACCGAGCCATCCTGGCAGCAGCTCAGCTCAAGGTGCCGAATTCAAGGGCCGGCCGAGTGGCTCAGTTGGTTAAGAGCTCACTCAAGAGTGCGAGCTGAGCTCTGAGCAACAGCTGTTCGAATTCAGTCTTTAGTTGTGGGCGGGCATAGCCCACCATCGAACAGGCAATCTTGTTACAGTAGCTGAGCCATCCTTCCATCTGTTGGCAGCTCACTGGCAGCTCAGATTAGATACAGCTCACTAGCCCACATGGGAATCGAACCGGTGACCCTGTTGCTCAGAGCTCGTGCTCTTGAGCAAGCTCTTAACCAACTGAGCCACTCAGCTGGCCCAGCATAACACTTTTGAGACTCATCCTTGCTATTGCATTTATCAGGATTTTGTTCCTGTTTATCATTGAGTAGTATTCCACTATGCAGGAAATCACAATTTGTATACCTGCTTACCGGTTGATGAACATTTGGGTTGTTCCTAATTTATGGCTGTTACTAATAAATTTTCTATAAACATTCATGCACAGCCCTCGCAGCCCTCGTAGATACGGTCATCCTGCAGAGGCAGATTTGTCAAGTTTTGTTTCGCTGTTGCGACTGATATGCCACCCACACACAAGAAAAGACTTCTTATTCACATAATGAGGCTTTCTGGGGAGAGCAGGATGGATACCAAGCAGGCCTCCCAAATGGCTTGAAAGATCAAGGAAAAGAGACTGGGTTGAGGTTTTTATGGTGGTTGGGAGTGGGACTAGGGTGAGGCTCCTGAGCATGGGCAGGGACTTGGTATTGAAACTCCCATCATCACCAATGGAAGGAGCACCTGGGCTGAGCTCATCTGCTTGCCCAGATGTGGGGCAGAGGGTAAGAGAGAAGTGTTAGGTTTAAAATCTGTCAACAAACACTTGTTTTTTAATGGAGTTAGATTCTTATGGTATTACGGTACACATATAATTTGATTATGTTTGGGTAAATATGTGGAAATAGGATCTCTGGTTCCTGTGTAAGTGCCTGTTTAACTTTATAAGACACTGCTAAACTATTTGCCAAAGTGGCTGGGCCATTTTGCGTTCCCACAAGCAATGTGTGAGTTCCTGTTGCTCCATGTCCTCATCAGCATTTGTTATTTTTCCTCTTTAAAATTGTACCTATTCTAGTAGCTGTGATTTTAATTTGCATTCCCCAGTGAGTAATGATAGTAAACATTTTTCTTGTGCTTATTTGCCACCTACATCATCTCTGTTAATTTTAGGGGGAACTCTCAACTCTCTTCAATGCTGTTTTTAATGAATATAGGACTATTCAGTTTTCCCATTCCTTCTGGTGGGTAATCCTTCTTAGGAATTTATCCATGTCAACCAAATTTATTTAAATTAAATAAAGAATTTATTTGCATATAATTATTCATAATACCCTCTGTTTTTCTCCTCTTTCATATTCCTGCTGTTGGCTTTCTGTGTGGTCTTTTTTTCCATGTTTGTTAGTCTTGCTAAGGAGTTGTCAGTTTTATTAGTCATGTTGAAAAGCCAAATTTTAATATTTGCTGTTCCGTTTTATGTATTTTTTTCTATTTTATTAACTTATTTTTATATTCATTTCAATTTTAAATTCATTTTTGTGTTCTTTTTTCTAACATTTTAAGATGGATGGAGGCTCATTAATTTTCAGCCTGTTTTTTTCTTTCCCTATGTAGGCACTTAGGCTATAAAATTTCACTGAGTACTGCTTTAGCTGCATTCTGCAGGTTTTGAGTCATGTTTTGATCATTTAACTCAAAAATTACCAAACTTCTCCTTCAATGTAGCCTTTGACATGTGGTTATTTTATAGTATACTTAATTTCAAAATTTTAAAAAGGGCTGGCCAAGTGGCACAGTTGGTTAAGAGTGCAAGCGCTGAGTAACAGGGTCATCCATTCGATTCCCACATGGGCTAGGGAGCTGTGCCTGACCTGAGCTGCTGCTGAGCTTCCAACAGGCGGCAGGATGGCTCAGCTGGTGAGAGTACGTGCTTCTAACAACAAGGTTTCTGGTTTGACTCCTGCATGGGATGGTGGGCTATCCCCTCCAGCAACTAAGATTGAACATGGTACCTTGAGGTGAGCTACCGTGAGCTGCCGAAGGGCGGCTGGATGGCGACTGGACTTGGAGCTGAGCTCACTGCGCCCTCCACAACTAATACTGAACGACAACAACTTGGCTGTTCCCCTTCCCCAATTCCCCAATAAAACCTTAAAAAAAAATCTGGGGCTGGCCGGTGGCGCAGTGGTTAAGCGCTGGCTTGGGAAGCCAGCGGCCCCGGTTCGGTCCCACATGTGAGAGCCAGTGACACTGCCCTCAAAAAAAAAAAAAGCTGATTGTTTTTGTCATTTATTTCTAAAATAATTTTACTGTGGTCAGAGAACATACTTTGAGAATAATATTAAATCTTTAACATTTATTGAGAATTGATTTCCCAGAATATTTCATGTTTTGGAAAATGCTCTCTGTGTGTTTGCAAGAAAATGCTTTCTGTAGCCTCAGGTGTGAGGTCTGTATTGGGAAGGACACTTTGTGCACTTTCTTAGAGTCTCTCTGCCTTCTGCCTGTTTCTCCCTTTCTCTGTCAATGACCAATCTAAATTAATTTCCCCTTTAGTACTTGAATGAAGTACAATAACATGTCATTTTAGAAAAAGTAAATGACAGTCATCCGCCAACTTAAGGTATTTACTGAAAGTCAGAGAACCTTATCTTCTGCCACCACAGGGCAGACTGCTGAAAATCTGACCAGGATCTTGTGATAAGAGTGGCAGGGCTGCAAAGGAGACTAATGTATATAACCTCAGCAGGTCTGTAAAAATCAGGCTGAGATACAAAAGAACTGGGATATCTGAGTGGATAATCTGAGAATCTTGACTCCCTCATTCCCCCACACCCCCTCAATTTCCCTGAACCCTTCCTGATGGCAGAAATAGCCCTCTCCACATTATCAGGGATATTAGCCTCTCCAGAGGAGGATGCCTTGTACAATGATGGTCTTCTCAGGGCCCATCCCTTACTCCTGATCACCTTCAGGCTGGTACCAAGAGTCAGGGTCCAGCAGAGCCTGGAAAGAGAAATGCAAACCCTGCTTTGGGAAGAAATGCCTACATAGCAAAAGAGTTATAAGATCTGCCTAATAATAGGACAAGGGGATCCTGGTGTTAGACGAGGGAAGGCAGAGTTTAAGACTGGAAGGAGATAATTTATTGACATGATGTACTCACTTTGATTAACGATTATTACCTGGGTAAAAACACCTGAAGCCATCCAGCAGCGTCCATCACGTTTGTGATGGAGTTACAGGAACTTTACTCAAGGGGAACTGACCTTCCCTTCAGTCAGTGTGCTCTTGATCTGTAAGTTCAGAGCTGGGAACTGGGTGTGGAACCTTAATTTTCCACTAAGGTAGAAGACATCTAGTTCACTAATTCTCAGGTTTTTTTCTGTTTACGTAAATAGCACTCTCATTGGTTCGCCATTTATATCACCCCTAGGGAACTGTGGTGTGTCAGACACTATCTCAGATCTCTGCAGGTCAAAAAGCACCTGGATCACCATCCCAACCTGCTGGTCCTTAGTAGGCCAGGGTCACCATGCACCAGGAAGGTTAAGAGCATGTCTGGACATTTCTTCGCAGGTGAAGAACAAGTTGCTACACCTCAAATATTTCACCGCTTAAAAAAAGTTTTGGGAGGGGGGTTATTAAATGAAATGTTTAACTATTACATTGTTTTGTACACCTGAAACTAATAATAAAAAAAAGGGAAAAAAAGAAATGAAACAGAATAACCCAATTAAAAAAAAAAGTTTTGGTGTGTTTCTGAAACTTGAATTTGGAGGAAATAAGTACCAAATGGGAATACTGCTCTCATTCATTCATAAGCTAACCTTGGGATCTCAGTGATTACAGGTCCTAGTTTTTAGAGATAGGAGTGGAGACAATTCTTTCAGAGTCACAGCAATTTTCCTCTTAAGTGGAAGCTGTGATGACCACCTGACTACTCTCTTCTTTGTCAGTGGCCCAATAGGCCAAGAAAGGAGTGACTATCATGACTGGGGTTATAAGTGACAATCAGGGACTAGGATTGCTAGTATGTAATGGGAGTAGGGTGGAGTGTGTCTGGAACCTAGAAATAACCACGGTTTCTCCAAACTGGTATACCCAGAAATGAATCTCAATGAGCACAGAAACAACCATGACCATCGCCTAGGGGATGAAAGTCAGGGTCACTCCACCAATTAAACAGCCGAGACTGCCCAAAGTACCATCAGAGTGAAGGGGATCTAGCAAAGGGGACTCGATTTCTTTTTTACTAACACTCCTGTTGTAGGCTTCCAGACCAGACCTGGGACTTTGATCACACTTCATTCTCAATGGAGGAAACCTCACGGTATAGTTGGAGAGGTGTGTATAATGGGAGGATTGAGGGGTACAGAGCATGGGCTGAATTGGGATACATGTATACCTTCTCAAATCCCCCCAACCACTTCCTTCTCTCCATCGTTGGCACCTCATCTGCACCAGGGTGCACCCACTTTGGGGGATGACTGAGACACACACCACAGCCACCTTGGTGCTGGATGGCATAACTGGAGGTGCACAGCAATTGGTCCCACACTGAGCCAGGACCTCAAAAACCACTTTCAGAGTTAAGGAGATTAGGAATTTAAACCTACCCACCCCCACAGAGAAGGCAACCTTGGTGTTGACCAGAATGGGAGATGAGCTGGGGAGCTGAGAACTGTGACCCTGAACCTGCCATAGACCCATTGCACTACTGGAACACAGTCTTTGGATTGGCCAAGACCTTAGACTACGAGCAGGGGAAAGGCAGCCTCCATCATTAGGATCCTGTATCCCCATATGCCTGCAGACATTTGGCATTATCTACCTTTCTCTACTTTTCACTTTTATGGCCAGCCTAATGGTGTACAGTATTGTCATTATTGTTTTCTTTTGCTGTGATTACTAATGATTCTGAGAATTTTATCCTATACTTTAGGGTTTGATTTGGTTCCTTCTCCTGTAAATTACATTTCCTATTAGCTTATTTTTGGAGCTGCTGTCAACAGTATGTGTTTTACTTTTGGTTATGGTGTCACTTGAACAAAGGATTTAAATTATGATATAGGTATTATTTTATTTTGGGCTTTTCTTTTTTTTTTTTTTAGGGCAGTGTCACTGGCCCTCATATCTGGGACCGAACTGTGGCCGCTGGCTTCCCAAGCCAGCGCTTAACCACCGTGCCACTCGGCCGGCCCTGGGTTTTGCTTTTGTATTATTCTGCTTTAAAGGCCTCTTCTTTTCGGAAAGGTTTCTCTGTAATTTTATTTCTTGTTTAGATCCTTTACACATGAGAAACATTTCTGTGTATGGTTATGAGGAAGGAATCTGATTTTATTCCATTTGGATAGCTAGCCCTTCCAACATAATACACTGATGCATTACTTTTCCACTCTGATTTGAAATGTCACCTATATTGTATACCAAATTTCAAAATACACCTGGGTCTGTTTCGTGATCCTCTGTGCTGCTTGTCTATTCATGTACTGATACCACTTTGTCTTCATAACTCACAGGGCAGGTGTCGCCATCCTCTGTCCTTTTGTTTTCGCAAGATTGTCTTGGCTATTCTTGTACCTTTAAAGCTCCATATACATTTTATAATCATTTTCTCACATTCTACTTTAAAAACTATAGCAACTTTATTAGTATTGCTTTCAATTTATGGCCGCTTTAAAAAAGTAATTCTTGGGACCCGCCAAGTGGCGCGTTGGTTAAACGCTGGTTTGGGAAGTCAGCGGCCCGGGTTCGGGTCCGACATATGAGGGCCAGTGACACTGCCCTCAAAAAAAAAAGTAATTCTTCTGTCAATGAACATGGAATCTCCTTATTCTTTAGAAAAGCTTTGTTTTCTCCATAAAGTTTTTTGTTAAAGATTATTCCATGATATGATAGTTTCTGCTGTTATTGTGCATGGGATACTTTTCCTAATTGTTGGTACACTAATTTTAATATGTACCTACTCACCAATCATAAGGAATTTTGCTTGCTAATTCTAATGATTTTCTTGTGTTTCTACAAATAGTACTGTTTAGAAATTATGGTAAATATACTTCTAATTTTTTAGAGCTTAATTTTGGTTTTTCAAAAAATATTACATTTATTAGCACCTTCAGGGCAATACTTAATTATGGTGGTAATGTCTTCCTTCCATTTTCCTAACATCAGTGGAAATTTTTCTAATTATCATTAAGCATCTTTGTTTTCTTTTAGATTCCTTTTATCAGGTTAAGAAAATTATTTTCCATCCCAGGGCCGGCCGAGTGGAGCAGTGGTTAAGCGCTGGCTTGGGAAGCCAGCGGCCCGGGTTCGGTCCCACATGTGAGGGCCAATGACACTGCCTTCAAAAAAGAAAAAGAAATATTTTCCATCCCAGTTTCATTGAGATTTTACTCCATCTATTTTTTTAAAATGTTTTAAATCCTATGGGTATATGTATTCAAAGGGACTCTTTTTAAAAAAAGGAATTTAAATTATGGTTAGCAATTAATATTTTGTAATTTGTAAAGATGTCACTCATCCCCAAGCACTAGGAAGATTTTTTCATTGTTTTATATTTAATACAGAATAACTTGGGTTACATCAGGAGTTAGCGGAAGGATCTAAGGAAGGCTCACAGAGACCCACATGCTTCTGTAGGACTCGAGGGGCCAGTAAAGTCGTCACGTCCCCCAGCTGCACGGTGCCCACTGCATGCTGTAAAGGAAGGTTTCAGAACTTGAATATACAGGTGTGAGAGCATAGCATACTTCCTAAGGGTCTCTTTGCGGGGCCCTGGCACCATACCTCAGTAGACCATGCTTTCCTGGTAAGAGCCCATCTGCCGGACTTAGCACATAGCTCAGCAAGGTTCACAGGAGCTCCCAGCACTTCCTGTGTTCCCATGAAAACTCCCTTCCAAGATCCCGCACACCCACAGCAGGGTCCCTAGAGCTGCACAAGTTCTTGAGTGAGGCCTCCATACCAACACGACCCCACTCTAATGCTGCAGCTGAGGACAGAGTGCCTGGACCTGATTAGCTACCTTCCCCTAAGAAATGACCAGAACTGTCTTCCTAGTCACCATGTGTCCAAGCCTCTCAGGGGGAACCCATACACTCAACTCCCTTATCTGATCTGCAACCTCTTGCCAAAACCCCCAGCCCCTTTCCTTGTCTTCAGCAAAACCCTCAGTATCTCAGCTTACCTGAATTTTCTCTTCATCTTCTGAACGTAACAGCTATTTTCCTTTCTTGCTGTATCATATTTATTGCAGCTAATTTCTCCTCCCCTTTCCCTTTCTGCTGTATTTAAGATGCATTAGTACTACATCACCACTCAGACCATGAGTTTTAGAATATCAAGCATCACTGTGACAGAACCAAGAGAGGTACACACCCCTAAGAGCTAACAAAGACCTTGGGTTTTTTGTTTTGTTTTGTTTTGTTTTGTTTTTTGAGGGCAGTGTCACTGGCCGTCATGTGGGACCCGAACCGGGGCCGCTGGCTTCCCAAGCCAGCGCTTAACCGCCGCGCCACTCGGCCGACCCAGACCTTGGGTTTTTAAACATACCAGTTATGTAAGGTGTTACCAGGAGGGGAAGCTGGGTAAGGAGCATATGGGAGCTCTCTGTATTCTCTTTGCAACTTTTCTGTTAAGTCTAAAATTATCCCCAAATAAACTTTATCTTAGCTTTTAAAAAAAAAAGGTTTGGATTTTCTTTTGGGATAATGACTGCATCCGGTCGTGTCTATGCAGCATATAGTTGCTATCTGTTAGGTAAAACAAAAAATGTTATTAAAGTGCAAATACAGGAAATAGAGCATATCTGGGTATTAGGCAGCCATAGCAGTAATAGACTGAGGTAGAGAGCTTTGTATCCTTATTTTCTATTGTTGAGGAATCTTTCCTTCCTACCTTTGAAGTAGTCTTCACTGTGCGAGTCTTGGTTGGGAGCACCTACTACTGAAGCTGAGGGGGCCAGACTCCCCATCCTGGCCTTGAGGTTGTGGGCATATGACCTAGTCAGCAAATCACATACATACCCGCCCCTGGTGTTCTGAGTCTTGAGTCATCATGTTCCCTCTGGGGCAGCTGGGAAATTTTCAGATGGTGGCAGTGACCGAAGTACAGTGGCAGCAATAGGGTAGAGCCAGAGGGGTGTGGCGGTGCCAGTAGCAGAGCTGGGATGGTCCAAGCCAGACCTCAGTGGAGCAGCCCCTCACTGCTGCCTGCTGCCCAGCTCCCCTTGGTTCCAAAGCTGTTTCTCCAGCCTTCCCATTGACCTAGTGAGCTACTGTTTCCTTCCAATAAATTCCCCTTCTGGTGTTAGCCAGCTAGCTGTTCCACTTGTTTGCAATAAGGACTCTGAATGACACGCCTACTACACCAGCCAGGGCTTCTGTGTGGACTAAGTCCAGGGGCACCACTATTACAAAATACAAGTCTCCCTACAGCTATGCAACATGGTGCCACAAAACTCATCTACATGACAGCAAGAATTATTTATTAATATGTGCCTAAAGCACATTACACAGAATATGCAGATAAAAAATACTTACATATTTGAACAACACAAGCAATGGTTACAATCCCAGCAGTGTAAATGTAGGTTTTCTAGCCCTCCATCGGGCATTCTCTCCTCTCTGCCACTATCTGAATAGCCCTGGGCAGGTTGCTAGGCAGCTGGACCTCAGCTAACAATGGA
The DNA here is from genome assembly GCA_033961575.1 of Aselliscus stoliczkanus. Classification (NCBI taxonomy): domain Eukaryota; kingdom Metazoa; phylum Chordata; class Mammalia; order Chiroptera; family Hipposideridae; genus Aselliscus; species Aselliscus stoliczkanus. The sequence goes on along the minus strand of CM066728.1, from coordinate 2,326,898 downwards.
TTAATGACTCTCCTGTTGTATTTCCTGTTCCTTGTCTGAAAAACAGACAATCATACCTACTTCATTGGCTTGCTAAAGGCCAGCCCGAGCTGAGTTGCCGTTGAGCTGCCAACAGGTGGCAGGATGGCTCAGCTAAAAAAAACAACAACAACAAAAAAAAACTCTGCAAGTTCATTGGCTTGCTGTGAGTATTTAAAAATAAACGCACATAGCACAGTACTGGCCCCAGTAGTATTTGAGAATTACTAATTCCTTTCCCAACGTTGATAAAAGAATCATTTTAGTCTTTATATGTATATGAGATGATCTTCAATCAATGTGGTCATCTCAGCCCCGTTGCACTTGGAAGTAATAGGACCTTAGAATACTCGTGCCGACACTTCTGGCTTCCACACCTACAATGCTTATGCTGTCACTTTCCACGTGGGTAAATCCACTGCAAAAGGAAGGACACACGGTGTGTTAACTTGAGACAAGGACAAATGTTTGCGTAGTAAGGTCTTTGCACGCAACCTCGTACTCCTCCACCCAGCCCACCCAGCCGCATTCAACCTGGACTTGGACTCAAGGACCTACATTCATTAGTGACAATTAGCAAACACTCTCATGTTCTGCTGTGGAAATACCAATTTTGAACCCTCCTGATAGTTGCTGCCTGAATCAGTGATTCTGGCTATTCTGGAAACTTCTCCTGACACAGGAGGTGAGTCATTTCCCGGGAATTCAGAATCATCAGTTCCTGATCAGTCTCAGTGAAGATGTAAATACAGCAGCTAATGGGACCATCACTTTCCACGATGTTACCTGTGTCTGCCTAGACAAATGTACTATGTGCTGCTCTGTGGCTTGAGAGAAAAATAAAGCATGTGTGTAGAGAATCAAACCAAAAAAACTAGAGAAGGACCTTCCTGCGTTTCCTACGGAAGCCCAGTTTGGGGTTATAGATTGCTTCTGAAATACTGCTGCTTTGGCCTTTTGTGAAAAACTTCCAAGCTGACTTACTGAGTTACTTTAGGTAGCAAATAAAGTTCTATGTAATTTAGAAATTAATAAGAGTGGAATGTGGCAGTTTCCAGACTCTCAGAAAACTGTCGCATTGGCTGGTCTCCTAAGGGGCTGAGCAGGGGGCAGGCGGCAGCTGCTCCCTGACAAGCCAGTCAGCCAGCAGTCATCCTAGTGTTTTTAGCCAAGAAGGCTGAACTTGCAATCTGTTTTCCTTTTCCCTTTAGAAAATTCCTCCTCTTTTTTTCAATTGATTTTTGGTAAATTTCCAGAGTTGGGCCCCTATCACCATGATTCAGTTTTACAACATTTCCATCACTCCAGAAAGATCTGCTGTGCCTCCCAGCGGTGAATCCCACCCTGCGCCCACCCCCAGGCAGCCACTCCTTTATAATACCTTATGCTCCTACAGACTTGTCTTTTCTAGATGTGTCATGTAAATGGAAGCCTACAGTACACATCTTACACATCTGGCTTCTTTCATGTAACACAATGTTTCTGCAGTTCACCCATGTTGAGTGTGTGTCAATGTGCCATTCCTTTTTACAGCTAAGTAATATTCCTTTGTGTGGATGTACCACAGTGCATTCATCCATTTACTGGCTGATGGGCATTTGCACTGTCTGTACTTTTTGCATTGAGTAAAGCTGCTAAGAACATCTGTGTACAGTTTTTGTGTAGATGTGTGCCTATTTCTCTGCATAGATGTATGTCTATTTCTCTTGGGTATATCCTAAGGGCATGCTGCTAGGTTGCTAGTAAGTTTATGCCTAACACATTTTCTTTGGAGAATCAGAATATGTATTCACAGATGACAACATTTTAGGAAACTGAAAAGTTCCTAGAAAGTATTGGTTATCTCTTGTAGCATTCACTAAGGTGCTGAGAAAGAGAGAGAAAATGTTGCCCATCTGAAAACTTACAGGGAACAGCATGAAGTGAGATTTCTGGGTGTATTATTGCCAAATGAAGCTCTCAAGGAGAAATTACCACTCAACTAAGGATTTCTGGAGGAAGCAGTTGTGACTAGCAAAGGGGCACAATTTGAGGTCATGATCCATTTATCCCAGGGTCCTCATTAAAGAAAACATTCAGATGTTTCTAAGAGTGCTACTTTTATAATGCCTGTAGTGCAATGTTTGAAAACATGTGAAAGAGAAGATTTCACGATTATTTGTTTGCCACAACAAGCACAGTGTAATACAGTGAGTGGATGTATTGAGCTTTGTGTGATACCTGAAGTGCAGTGTTTAAAAGACATGTACTAAAGAAGTTTCTGAAGTGGTACTTGCTTGCTAAATTGAGAACACGTTTTTTTCAGTGAAAGGGTGTGCTAACCACTCAGTAATATATGGTGTATAGTGATGCAGTGATGTAATAAAGAATGCAGATGCAGTAGAGAATTCTTTAAAGACAGATTTAAAAAACAAACAAACAAAAATCACATTTGTGGGGCCAAAATTTAAACACACTCCTGTGAAGGGCGACCTGGCTGAGGCAACAAGAACAGGTGTTTGCAGGCAGAAAGGTTTTCCTGAGGAAGGTAATTACTGACAGTCACAAGTGGTTGTGGGGTGTATGGTGGGCACCTCCACTGCCTGAGGGGCTGACTTCATGAATGCTGGCCTCTGACCTAAAGCAGACAAAGCAGAGCAAGACCTCGATGCGTCTCCCAAGTGGAGGGGACGTAAGTACAATGCATCAGGGGAGAAACTACTGAACACACAGCACTTCTCAGCTTGCAGATGTGGACATGCGACAGAATGGCTCCCAAACACTTAGGTTCAGCCCAGGCCTCCAACTTCAGAGGAACTGAGTAAGGAATTCTGAGTGAAGAAGTTGTTGATGCAAATGCTTTTCAGAATGCAGAGCACTGAGTTGGCTTTTCCACTTTGTTTAAAAAGGTAAAAGAGGGTTAGAAACTACTTACAGGCCCATTCTCATAAAACTAATTTGAATCTCTGCCAATTCTTTACCTTATCAGAAAGTTGAGTTCATTTACTGAAAAGAACTAAGACTCTCCTGTATTAGGAGTTTGCTTTAATAATTATCTTCAAATAACTATTAATTTAAAACTCAAAAACTAGGTAGGTTTGTTATAGAACTCTGTAGGTTTTGAAATATTTGGTTTGGGGCATTGTATTGTTTCATTTAAGATTGTTATGGTGTTTGTCACAGGAGGTTGAATTTATCCCAAGCCTCGTGACAAGTAATTGACAACTGTGAGGTCAGTGATCTCCCCATAAAGAAACCAACTAGAATATAAAATCTGTAAGCCCTGTCCTCTTTGTAGAACTTACTCTGCCAAGAAAGAACATAAGTGATTCCACAATACGAATTTTAAAACAAATGCAAAATCGCATTCTTATGGACTTTTACAATCTTGCCCCCACTGACTCCCACTGCCATCTTGGTTGGTAAATGAATTCAGGATTGTGCAGGTTATGAAGGGAGGGAGAGAGCCGGGCTGCAGGGCTGGATCGGGACCCACCCCGAGCTTCACTGTGCATGCCTGTGGGGCTTGGACTAAATATCCACATCTCTGAGCCTCCATTCATCTGGGAAATGTGGGTCATGCCAACTGTGGGTACTGGCTTTGTACTTTAAAGATCATGTTGATGATGCACAGCACTTTTTTTTAAGAGGAGGAAAGAGACTCTGACCAGTGACTTTCCTGGGACCCCCAAAGTAGTAAGGGGAAGGCGGGACTAAGACCCCACCCAGGTCCCAGTCACATCCTTTCCAGTGGTATCCTTAAAAAGTACTGCTGGGAGGCCAGAGGGGGCTGTCTTACAGACAAAGTGAAGGAATCAGAAGCAATTACCTGGCCCATTGGTGGGACCCCCCGAGCAAGTGATAGCAGCTCTTGAGGACAGGAAATTTATTGTTCTTATTCCACACGTAGACTCTCAAAGAGAGGTCGAAGGAAGAGGTGATGACTCGGCTCTGGTCCTTGAAATGAAAAGCCACATGCGGGGGCTGTGGGCTCCCAAGGCGGGGCTCTGAGACGCAGGCAGGGTGGGCGCCACACTCACCACCCACATGGACGTGATGGGTTTCTGGTGGTCCTGGAAGGCTGCCAGCTGCAGGCCGTGTATGGTGAAGAGAACCAGCTGCAACCCAGACACCAGAAGGATCACCTGGAAGCTGTGGCCCTTCATAAGGTGAGGGGGCATCATGGTGTCTGGCAAGACGAAACTTGCGATCTGTTGGACTTTTTGAAATAAAAACACACAGATTGTCATGTCTCGATAGCAACTAGAATCTGGAACAGACATGCCTCACTAAGACAATGCAGTACACTGAAAAGAGCAGCGGCTTTCCAGTTCCAGATGTATTCAATCCTGAGCCATGCTTAGGGAGGAATATTTACTCCCTAAATCTCCCGTCCATTGGCTCTAACATATTGAGCAGGACTGACTGGCTTACCAGGGAGCACTATGCATGTGGGGGATGACAGCATCAGGCACACAGCACCATCCAGGGAATGGGGCGAACGAATCCCCTTCCTTCTACCCTTCCCCATCTATGACACAGTAATGTCAGAAAGGGCCACATGAGAACTACAACATTTATGACAAAACTATTGTTGAGGATACTGTTGTTTACACTGTATAGCATTTCTTGTTTTTTTAAAAAAAATTCAATTTGATAATTTTCTAATGGAGTTTAGCACCAGGAAGAAAAAAATTACCTCTTTTGAAGAACTCATGCGCTTTCTCGTATCAGACAAGGGATTATATAACACATCCTGTTTCCCCTTTTTCCTCGGCTGCCAGGAAGCTCAGAGTAAAATTTATGGTCAAATGATGATATGAAAACAAATGAACATAATTCAAAAGAGAAAAATGCTAAGGACCATAGGGAAAGTCTGTCAGAATGACGTGGGGTTTAGACAACGGAAGGAGAGGGCTGTGTGTCTTATTTTCCTAGTGGACTAGAAGCTCCTGGGGGAAGACAGTTGTGGCTTTTATTCATCTTTATGTGCACTTGGTGCTGAAAACACCAAGTCATGAAAAGAGGTAGGGATGAACAGAAGCAGGAAAACAAGTTAGGAGAGGGGAAATGGAATGGACTGTAATTAATGTCTGAATCTCAGGGCTACGCAGAGAGCCTGACACGAAGCCGGTGCTCCAACACCCAACTAGTACGTAAAATCACAAACAAGGAAACATTTGTTGGGTTACTGTATTCACAGAGAGGAAAGAAAAAGTGCCCCAAAGGAAACATGAGGAATCTGCGCTTGAAGTATCATATGCAATGATGGTGACATTAGACCATTCGGTCCTGCCTGATAGGGGATCCTTACCCAGAATGTCCACTCCATCCCTGGATTTCTTGGCGCTTAGCTCATAGGTGGTGACAACCAACTGCATGCCATTGTCATTTCTATGCAACACCACAAGCCTGGCTGCCTCATCGGGGGCCCAGCAGGCTCTGGAAGTCAGCCAGATGGGGAGAGTGGTGGAGACAGGAGGCACGTCTTCCGAGGGACACAGCAAAGAGTGTGTGTGGAACACCTGGGGATCATCACCGCAGTGTCATCCCCAGTGATGGAGGGACTTCTCTGACCCAGGAGCACTCTGAGAGCACCCCTGTCATCTGGCTGCTCTTCCCAGGGACCCACACCCACAGTGATCTCACTGGTCTCATGAAATGGCTGTGCCCTTCATGGACCCTCCTTTTCAGATGGCTCAGACCAGGTGAGTGAAGTTAATCCCAGCACGAGTCTGGCCCCTGAAAACATCTCGGTACAGAGTTCCAGTGAGGGCAGGGGGTGACCGGATCCGGTAAACAACTGTTTCTGAGCAGCAGCACATCCCTGTCCTGCTTCTGCATCCAGTGTTTGCCTCCGTGTCCCCTTCCTCCCTGCCGGCAGTCTGGTTCCAAACACCTCCTCTCAGTGCCTGGGACTCAGTCCCTCCTCACTCCTGGTAGCTGCTGCCCCCACCAGTCCCACAGCTTCTCTGCTCCGGCTGCCCCCTCTAACCTCTCACTTCCCCTAGCTACCAGGTCCCAGCACTGGCAATTCTGCCCTCTGCCCCTGCTCTCTCTTCCTGTCCTTCCTCATCAATCTACCCACAACATGTTTCAAGACCCTCTCCATCTATTTGCTTCTTCCTCTTGTCTAATTTTCCAGTTCGGTTCCTGGCATTCAGGCTGGACGTCTCTGAGCCCATAAGTTACTGGGACTCTCCCAGGTCACGGGGCACTGGTAGTGCTGGTAGAGCCACCCCATCACACAGGCAGCCATACAGCAAGCCTGTGGCCTGTGCGCTGTTTCTGCTGTGCCTCCTCCAGGTAACAATGCTGTCCCACGCAGTCAGCATCTCCTCATGCCTGACCTGGACACCCTCTCGTCCTCGCTCTCACTGCAGCTCTGTTCTCAGGCCAAGAAATGTCTTGTGAGTGTTTCCACAGTAATGTCACTATGGCCCCAATCCTGTCCATTCAAAACTAACTCTGCCCTCTCCTTGGGCAACTGACCCCTTCTGGCCTGTGGACAATATGGCAGCCTAGAAAGAGCAAAGGCTCTGGGGAGAGGCCAGTACCACCGCTGCCCAGCTGTTGGACCTGAGAAGTCACAGACTTGGTCCTGCATGAGAAGTCACTGTCTCAGACACACCCTGCAAGACCGGGCACAGAACCCGCTACCTGCACACAGAATGCGAGGCCCCTGGGGCCAAGGACACACCCAGCACTGACCTTGGGGCCCAGCTCTGAGTTCTGGGTTGATGCGAATACCCACTGGTGGTCAGGAGAGCAGAGCAGACTGGTGGGGTGATTCAGGAACACTCTCGCCCTTGACAGCAGCTGCAGCCCGGGCACCGTCAGTGTGTAGAGCGCTCCATCAGCACAGGCGGCCTGCCAAGCGAAGGCACAGTGACTATCTGCGTGTTGTTTTTTTTTCATTTTAAATTTATTTATTTACATATTTTTTAAATTAGCTTCAGGTGTACAACAAAGTGCAATAGTTATACTTTTTGCCCCTCAAAGTGACAACCCCCCTCCGCCAATTCTACCTCCCTACTCCTCCCCACCATATCATACTACCTATTACAATTCCTTTGACTCCCTTCCACCGTATAAGCCACATCCCATGACTATCTATATATTCAATTACAGTTGGCATACAATATTATACAAGGGGGCAATTTCAGGTATACAGTGCAGTGATCAAGCGTCTACTCCTTCCATGAAGTGGTCTCCCTAACAAGACATGTGACTATCTGACACGCCACAAAATTTTAACATTATATTCCCCAAACTGTGTTTCATATCCCTGTGACAATACTGTAGTTACCTATTTATGCTGTCTAATCCTTTCCCCTTCTCCCTCATCCCCACCCCACTCCCAACTAGCAACCCTGTTTTTCCTCTATGAGACTGTTTCTGTTTCTTTTGCTCATTCATTCAGTTTTTCAAATTCCACATATAAGTGAAATCATATAGTATTTGCGTTTCTCCAACTGACTTATTTCACTTAACGTAACAGTCTCTAGGTCCATCCATATCGTTGCAAATGGTACGATTTCATTCTTCTTTATAGCAGAGTAATACTCCATTGTATAAATGTACCACAGTTTCTTAAGCCAGTCATCTACCGATGGGCATTTCGGTTGTTTCCAAGTCTTGGCCACTGTAAATAGCACTGCAATAAACATAGGGGTGCATATATTTTTTCGAATTAGCGTGTTGGATTCTTCTGGGTAGATTCCCAAGAGTGGAACTGCTGGCTCATACGGCAGTTCCATTTTCAGTGTTTTGAGATACCTCCATACTGACTTCCATAATGGCTGCACCAATTTGCAGTCCCACCAACAGTGCACCAGGGTTCCCTTTTCTCCACACCCTCGCCAGCACTTGTTATTTGTTGATTTGTTGATGATAGACATTCTGACTGGAGTGAGGTGGTATCTCATTGTGGTTTTTATTTACATTTCTCTGATGATTAGTGAGGTTGAACAATTTTTCATATGCCTGTTGGCCATCTGTATGTCCTCTTTTTTTTTTTTTTTTTTTTGAGGGCAGTATCACTGGCCCTCATATGTGGGACCGAACTGGGGCCGCTGGCTTCCCAGGCCAGCACTTAACCACCGCGCCACTCGGCCGGCCCTTGTATGTCCTCTTTAGAGAAATGCCTCCTCATATCCTCTGCCCATTTTTTAATTGGGTTGTTTGTTTTTTTGGTATTGAATTGCATGAGTGTTTTATAAATTTTGGATATCAACCCCTTATCAGATATATCGTTGGCAAATATCTTCTCCCATTCAGTAGGCTGCCTTTTTGTTTTATTGATGATTTCCTTTGCTGTGAAAAAACTTTTAAGTTTGATGTAATCCCATATGTTCATTTTCTTCTTTTATTTCCCTTGCCCGAGGGGATATATCAGTAAAAATATTACTCAGGGTAATGTCTGCAAACTTACTCCCTATATTTTCTTCTAGGAGTTTTATGGTTTCAGGTCTTACATTTAAGTCGTTGATCCATTTTGAGTTTGTTCTCGTATATGGTGTAAGTAGGTGGTCTATTTTCATTTTTTTGCACGTGTCAGTCCAATTTTCCCAGCACCATTTATTAAATAGACTATCTTTACTCCAGTATATATTCTTGCTTCCATTGTCATAGATTAAATGACCGTATATAGATGGGTTTAATCCTGGGATCTCTATTCTATTCCATTGGTCTATGTGTCTGTTTTTATGCCAGTACCATACTGTTTTGATTACTGTAGACTTGTAGTATGTTCTGATGTCAGGTAGTGTGATGCCTCCCACTTTGTTCTTCTTTCTCAACATTGCCATAGCTATTCGGGGTCTTTTGTGGCTCCATATAAATTTTAGGATTCTATGTTCTATTTCTGAGAAAAATGTCCTTGATAGTTTGATTGGAATTGCATTGAATCTATATATTGCTTTAGGTAGTATTGACATTATTGCCAGTTTTGTTTTTTTTGTTTATTTTTTGAGGTCAGTGTCAATGGCCCTCATATGTGGGACCCGAACCGGGGCCGCTGGCTTCCCAAGCCAGCGCTTAACCACCGCGCCACTCGGCCAGCCCCATCTGCGTTTTTGTGTCCTCACCTAAGATGCAGGTGGCCACTGCATAATTGCCTCCTCACAACGCCAGGTGTTTTTAAGTCAAAAATAAATTCACTCAATACCTAAGTCTCTCTGCAGAAGGCCAGGTGTGGCTGCCAGCAGCCTCTACCCGTCATGCTCAAGTGTCACTCTGCAGCCTGCATTTTCTGTTTTCAATTTAAAATACTCCTTGGAAATCTTTCCACATCAGAGGACATTTTCCCACGACTTTTACTTCCTTTCATTCTGATGGAAATTTAAGTTGTTTACAAATTTTGTTACCAGGAACAGTGACTGCTGCAATAAACACTCCTACTCGCCAGTTTATGCAGCAATGCCAATATTTCCTCCTGAAGGAGCTGGAGGAATAACTGAACAGGAATTATCAGGTTAAAGAGTATCAGATTTAAAACTTTTAACAGGAAGAAAAAAAAGCTTTTAAAAAAAGTTTCAATCTATAGTCTTATTTGCCATGTATAAAAATACCTATTTTTTGTCTAACTTATTATAATACCAATCTTTTCATCCAGAAGGTGAAAAGCCTTGTTTTAATGTCACTTTCTTAATTACTAGTTGGGTTTCATACCTTTACATATTATTGGCTTTTTGTACTTTTTTTTCTATGAATTGACTATTCATAGCTCTCCTTATTTTTCTACTAGAGTTCTATGCTTCAAATAATCTGATGTTAATGTTTTGTTAAATAAGATACTGTGTTTTCTCACAATTTTTCATGTGTTTTAATTTTATAATACTCTAGTTCAGAGTTTTTAGTTTTTCAGGTAAATCAAATCTGTGTATTTTTCCTTGACTCCAGGTTGTATATCTTGCCTAGCAAGGTGTTGCACATCCCAGGTTGACTTAAAAAAACCACATATATATTCCTCAGATAATTTTATAACTGCCTTTTACATTGAGTTTTTAATTATATTAAATGTATTTCTATAAATGGTGATGTGGGAGTAGCTTAATTTCTCTTTGCCAATGCACAAGCGCTCTATTTCTTGAACAGCTTGTCCTTTACCTACTGTTGTAAAAGAACACTTTTTCACAGACCCTAACATATGGAACTCGACCTGGACTTTCTGTCGTCCAAAAGGACACCCCCAAAAGTACCATCAGGAATCAGAGATCACACCCAACATAAGTTAAGTATCATAAAATAAGTATTTGCAGATATGAAGGGACACCATGAATCAGAAATACAACACTCAATGGAAGTGGACAAAAACAAAGATGTGAAATAATAGTTAAATTAATTCAGGAAAGATACTGATGAAGATTAACAATAAGCCTAAGAGAGAAAACATTCTATTGAACAAGTAAGGGCACTAAAGAGGAGAAAGAAAACAGAGAAGAGAAAAATGGAATAAAGAGCTAAAAAGATTGGAAATTGTCCAAGAAGACAGGCAAAGAAGATCTAATAAACGTATGAATGAAGTTCCTACAGAGGAAAAATTAAATCAATAACAGACCAATATTTAAAATTCATATATACAGTAATACTTTGGGGAAGTAAAAGAAGTCTGAATCTATGTACTGAAAGGGTTCATATGATCCTAGAAAGTTGACTCAGGCTGATCACTGCAGACATGTGACAATAAAACTACTAGACTTTAAAAGATTTCAAGAGATCCTTTAAGGCCTTTGATTAAAAAATTGAGTGTCAGGGTGCCAGTAGACTTTTCAACAGAAATACACAATGAAATAATATTTTCAACAAAATTCAAGAAAGGTAAGCAGGGATTTGGTACCCAGCCAGGGCATCCTTCAGCATCAAGATGACAAAAAAACGATGCTACATGTGCCTCACCTGCTCCTGGAACAGCAGATACTAGACTCTCTCATGGATCCTTTAGCACCGTGCTACTCAAAGGGTGGTCTGTGGACTGACAGCACCAACATTCCCAAGAAGCTTTTTAGTCAGCACCTCAGGCATCCCCAGGAACCCTTGAATTGAATCTGTGTTTACACAGATGCACAGGTGATCCGTGTCCCATCAACGTCTGAGAAGCACGGGTCCAAGGCTCTTACCCTCTCTTCTGCACTTTCCACTCCTCATATCCCCATTTCGTTCTAGATAATTTTTTTTTTATCTTTCAGTTAACTAATTCTCTTCTATGTTCTAACTTGTTAAGTGCTATACATAACACATATATGGAAAATTGCACAAAAAATCACGTCAGTTTTTTACTTTAAGTTCTCCAATAAACTGTCTCCCTGATCACAGCAACCATAGGTGTTTTAGTGTCTCTGTTAATAACTGCAGTATCTGAAGCTTCTGTGGCTCTCTTAACATCGTCTGCTATTTATCCTGCTAGTTCTAGTTGGTACTATCTTATCTCCTTGTGTCCCTAGTTAGCTTTAGGCATGTGCTGAATGCTGTATTTGAAAACAGAAATAATGTGAGGACTGGAGTAACGTTACCCTTTTCCAGAAAAGGTTTCCATTCACTCCTACCAGGTGATGGGGGTCCTGAGCTCAGCAGGTGCGAGGGCTGTGTGCTTCCAGCACAGCCTTACGCTTAGGTTACAGCACTTGAAAACCCACCCAAGGCTCCAACTCTCTGTGGCCCCGCACTCCAGTTCTTGTCCCCTGGGCTGGGAGAGGGCTGCTACCCACAGAGGCTCCTGACAGCCAGGTCACTCACCAGCAGGGCCAGGCCCTCTGGGTGGTCGCAGGCCTCCAGCGCAGATGAGTGTGTAGGTAGGCAGAAGGAGGCTGACTCCCACCCATTCTCTGCTTCCCACACTTTGATTAGTCCCTGCTCATCCACAGTGACAACCAGCTGCAGCCGAGGGTAGGTCACCAAATTCACCAGAGCAGCAGGCTGTAGAGGGCTTGACCAGATCTCCATGCCCTGGCAACAACAAAGTTAATATAAGAACTTACATAGGGCCCATTTATTAATATTTCATAAACATACATTCTTTTCATTCAGCCATCACCCAGTGCACACTGCGGACACTCTGGTGAAAAGGGTGTAATCCCCACCCTCACAGGACCCACAATGTGGCAGGGAACACCAGGGAAGTGGTGTTTCATGGTGGAGGAGACAGGTGTGTCCTGGAGGACAGTATTGGCTGAGCATGGGTGTGTGGAGACTTCTGGAGGGCTGGGTGGCATCAGCAGGAGGACTGAGGGTGGGGCCTGGCTTGCATGCTGGCTCAGTGTGTCTGAAGCACTTCCAGTGGTTACCTACAGCTTAACTGAGGCAGGCCAGGCAGGGAAACGGGATCTCATCTACCCACCCTGCTGAGGACCTGGCCACCACAGCTACAATAGAGAACCTTGCTCAGTCCTGTGTGGTCCCGTGTCACAGATAACCTTATTTGGGCTGTGGGCATGAATGCTTTATGTTGCATGTCTGCAGCTGCCCTGCTCATAACACCCCCTTCCCTGCGGTAAAACTATCAGTGCCACAACAGGCCAGCCATATCTCAAGCCCACGCCCAGAGGAAAACCAGTGGCCCTAGCCAGGTGGATTCCATGGTCTCTCCCTGGATTCTGAGAACTGGATCAAAGAGGTCAAGAGCCTGGGTGCCAGTGGGCCCACAGTACATTAAGACTGGGCATCAGAGAACCAATCCACTAACTGCTGTTCCCAAGTTTCCTAGAGCTGCCACACAAGGTTTTTTTCCAATTTGGGGTTTTTATGATCCTTTTTCTATCATGTTATTTTTTTATCATGATCTCTTTTTCCAATCATGATATCTCAGTATTCTTCCACTAATTTCTCTTTCCCCCCCTCAGGTCAAGAAATCAACAGTTCATTTCTGTTGCCATCACTAGTACAGATCTTAGTACTGGTGATGGGCTGATGGCAAATTTCGGAGAATATAGAATATTTTCTGGTGGTTAGTGTGGCATGAAGTGGGCAAAGGAGCAGCTGGACTCCCCTTCCTATGTCAGAATGGAAAGCAGTGATCAGCAGAACAGGGGGCAGAAACACGCTGCCCAGTGACTACCTGGAGTCCTGACCCCACCCGATGTGCTCCAGAAATGAGAGACATGGTACCCGGGCAGTCAGAGATTTGTGGTGGCATCAGGCACTATAACCTAGAAAAAGCAAACTAGAACCCTAGCACTCTCTAGGGGACAGCAGCTAAAACATGGAGGAGAATATTGTGAGTACATAGAAAACTACGACAATATTTTTAAAGAACTATTACTGACTTCAGGAAAAGCAAAAGGTTAGCTTAGCTGTGAAAAGCATTTACATAAATATAATAATATAAAGAATACACATCATTATTTGAGGATGGGAAGGCAAACCTGTGTGGAGGCAGGAGGAGGTAAGTGAACCATCTTCCACAGAACTCAACAGATACCTAACATTTAGATGCCTAATTATCCCCTAATTTGGGGAATATTGTTTCTTCTGGGGTTGGGGAAATAAGAATGGGACCAGTTGGGTTTTTATTAACAAGCCCTGCAGAACTTTGACTGCTAATTTGTGTACCACTGCAGTACTAGTGGCATTCTGGTCTCTGTCACTTAGCTGTGAGGTGACTGCAAAATATTGCCATGTTTTTAGTTTAGTTTTTTATTTTTTATTGTTTTTCAAAAATACTTTGATGACTTTTACAAATAAACAAACATTTAAAAAAATGTATTCCTGAATATAGGTCCAAAAAAAAGTTAAATAAATGATGGCAAACTGAACCCAGTGGTACTGTATAGAAAGACTCACCCTCGTGGGAATGGCCACAAAGGACATGAGAACTCCATGGCCAGCATTAGGCAGTGTTAAGGTAATACACTTGAAATTAAGAAGAAACAATTTTCTAGCAAAATATAAGTGATTCAACTTGACTGAAAAACAGGTAAAAACCTGGACAGGAAAGGAGTTACAGAGGAAACCGAAAAGGCAGAGACAAAAGGTCCAGACACTTCACAAGTGACTCAATCCATCTCTGAAGAAATGTGTAATTCCTGTACTATTCCTTTCATTATTTCAGGTTATAGAAAGCATTACAAAGCTCTCTGATACATCCTATGATAATAGCAACAAAACAAAATACAGACAAATATACTTATGGAGATGAAGTTCTTAAGTATTATTATTCAGAGCCCCATAAATATATAAAAAAATTATTTACCATGACCTATTAGGGTTGGTTCCAGAAATGCAAGGACAATTCAAATAATTGTTGTTTTCAAATTAAAACTGGGGAGCCATAAGAAATAATAAATGCCCCCAAAAGTGCTGGCACCTACTGTCAAATTTTAACAGCCATTCCTGACTTTTAAAAAATCCCTAAGTAACATAGGACAATTATATAATAGATCATATTTACCAGACACTAATAGCAAATCTCAAATTCAAAAGAGATTTGGACAGCAAAGGAAACAATGAACAGAATGAAAGGGCAATATATGGAACAGGAGAAAATATTTGCAAACCCTTTATCAGATAAAGGGTTAATTCCCAAAATACATAAGGAGCTCACAACCTGATTTAAAAATGGGCTAAAGACTTGAACAGACGTTTCTCTAGGACATACAAATAAATGGCCAATGGTGTTCAACGTCACTAATCATCAGGGAAATGCAAATCAAAACCACAATGAGATACCACCTTACACCTTAAGATGGCTACTAGTCAAAACAAAAGTAAAGAAAGAAAATAACATGTTGGCAAGGATGTGGAGAACAGAACCCTTGTTCACTGTTGGTGGGAACGTGAATTGGTACAGCCACTATGAAAAACAGTATGGAGCTTCCTCAAAAAATAGAACTACTGTATGATCCAGCAATCCCACTTCTAGGTATTTATTCAAAGAATTGAAATCAAGATCTTGAAGAGATATCTGCACTCTCATGTTCATTTCAGCATTATTTTCAAGAGCCAAGATATGGAAACAACCTAAATGTCCAACGATGGATGAATAAAGAAAATGTGGTGTGTGTATGTGTGTACACATACCCCCCCTACACACACACACACACACATACATACAATGGAACTGAGCCTTAAAAAACGAAATCTTGCAATATGTGACAACATGGATAAATCTTAAGGACATTATGCTAAGTGAAATAAGGCAGTCACCGAAGGGCAAATACTGTAGGATTCCACTTACATAAGGTACCTAAAATTGTCAAACTCAGAAGCTGAGAGCAGAATGGTGGTTGCCAGCAGCTAGGGGAGGGAAAGTGGGAGTTGCTGTCTAATGGGTATAAATTCTCAGTTATGCAGAATAAATTAAGTCTAGGAATCTGCTGCACAACACTGTGCCTATGGCTACTGTACATTTAAAAATCTGTTCAGAGGGTAGACCTCATGTTAAGTGTTCAAAATAAAATAAAAATCAAGAGGAAAACTAAAGGCATACCTAGAAAAGAATCAGGAACAAGACAGAAATGCACACCACTATTAATCAATATGATTTTAGAAATCCTAGATAATGGCATAAGGACTGAAAATAACAAATACAAATATTAGAAATTGTATGATGTGGTATATAAAACTAAAAACAACAAAGGAACAAGACAAACAAAGAAACAAAAACCCATAGACACAGACAATAATTTAGTGGTGACCAGAGGGTGGGGGAAACGGGGTCGTAGATGAAGGTAAAAGGGATCAAATATATATATGGTGATGGAAGGACTCTGGGTGGTGAAGATACAATGTGATATATAGATAATGTATTACACAATTGTATACTTCAAACCTATGTAACTTTGCTAACAATTGTCATCCCAATAACCTTTATTAAAAAAAAAGAAATTATAGGATCAAAATATATTATTTTCAGGTGATATAATTATAAATAGCAAATACCTAAAAACTACCATAAGAGACTTTATTAAACTGGGTGATACAAGATACAAATACAAAAAAGTCAGTAGCTTTTCTTTATACTCACAGTATCAAAATAGAAACAGAAATAGAAAAATATCCCATTCTTATACTATTACTAGCATCTTATTTAACAACTTATTAGCTATTATACAATGTAAAAAGCTAAGAATAAGTTTAGCAAGACGAGTAAAGAGTATCCAAAGTCTTTCTTTACTCATTAACTTAAGAGCCAAACAAAAAAAAACAGCCTATGTTTCTCAATGGGAAGATTTAATGCATTATAAAATGTCAGCCTTTTCCAAAAGGACTTATGAATGTAATGTATTTCAATCAGACTTCAAATTTGATTTGTTTTAGACCTCAGAAAAATGGTTCCAAAATTCATGTGGAAGAATGACTATGAGGGAAACTTTGAAAACACAACTGTGAAGAGGATCTGCCCTATAGATATGCAATATTTTATGAAGCTAAATTACAAGCTATTCAAATAACATGATTCTAGCACAACAACCATGCAAATAAATAAAACAGAAAAGAGGTCAAACAGAGGCCCAAATATAAATGGGAATTTGTCAGTGCAGAAAGGACGGTTTATTCATTAAACAATGTTGAGACAGCTGGCTATGTAGTTGGATGAAACTACAGGCAAATCCTATTTCTAATCATATGCAAAAATAATTATTGATAATTAAATTAAAAATGTAAAATATATATATATAATTGTTCCATTTTATTATTGTTGTCATTAATCTCTTCCTGTGCCTAATTTATAAATTAAGCTTTATCATAGGTATGTGTATGTACAGGAAAAGACATAGTATATATGGGGTTCAGTACTTTCCACCGTTTCAGGCATCCACTGGGGGTCTTGGAAAGGTATCCCTGCTGATAAGGCGGGATTACTATAAATGCGTATCACTAAGTGAAAGAAGCCAACTTGAAAAGGCTACGAGGTGTGATAAAAAAATACAGTGAATATTTAAATTTTAAAAAATTATTACAGTAAAAGACACATTGCCATTAATCCCCCTCAAAGTGCTTCCCCTCACTTCAATCACATTTATCCCATCATTCTTGCTGCTTTCTGAAGCAGTTCTGGAAGTCCTCTTTCGTGATTGTCTTTAGTTGTGCTGTCGTGGCTGCCTTGATATCCTGAATTAATTCAAAACGTTTATCTTTCATGGTCATTTTGACTTTGGGGAAGAGCGAGCAGTCGCACAGTGCCAGATCTAGTGAATAAGGTAGATGGGACACACAGTAATGTTTTTATTTGACAGAAATTGCCATATACCAAAAGCGATGTGTGACACGGAGCATTGTCGTGATGGACAATGATTTATAGCACACTTTATTTTATTTTATTTTATTATTATTTTTTTATTTTTTTGAGGGCAGTGTCACCGGCCCTCACATGTGGGACGGAACCAGGGCCGGCCCTTATAGCACACTTTAAAACACTCTTCTCTCAACCGTGGTTCACACCTGACTGACTGGTCACACACTGTTACTAAGGTTCAATGCACCACTTCCCATATTAAAGATCCCTGCCCTTGCGTTAGATGGCACTCAGCAGCAGCATTTACCATATTTTGTGATCACACCTCATATATACTACATGATTCCAACCAAATGACTGAACTTTCCTAAAATAAGTTGAAGCAAATGCTCATAAACGGTATTAAGGCCGGGACCCATGCAGAATGGATATAGAGGACTCTCCCACTCTGAAACAATCTCAGTCCGGAAACAACAAACCTCACACCAAAGGGGTATTCAGTAAACCAAGGCACGCAGCCAAACCCAGCCCACTGCCCATTTTGTATTTTAGTTTAAAAAAATCAAAAGAATATTGCATGATGTGAAAATTACATGAAGCTCACATTTCAGTGTCCATAATACAGTTTTACTGGAACACGGACCCTCTTTTATCTGTTGTCTGTGGCTGCTTCTGCATTGCAACAACACAGCTGAGCAGCGTGAGGGGACCACATGGCCTGCAAAGCTAAGATATTTGCTATCTGGCCCTTACAGAAAAAGTGTGCCGACCCCTGCATGAAAATTCTCTCTGTCCAAGTCAGACCTTCTTGTTTTGGCAATTCTAGAACCACCCAGCCTTCAGAGCTTCCTGCCCAAGGACCCCTAACCTAGGCCTGCCCGTAGCCGTGTGTCCGCAGCCCAAAACAGGTCTTTTCCATGAGAGGCCTGTGGAGAAATGCGGCAACACAACTGCAATGAAAAGCAAACCAGCCATCTCCACTAATCAATCACCAGAGATCTCCCCTTGAAATTACCGTGTCAAACATCATTGTATATGTAAGAAAAACCAAACCAAGCACATGACAGAGAAAAACCAAGATAAACAACTGAAAAACTGACCATGCTGGAAAGAGAAATGATGCAAGTATCTGTATCCTTTAAACAAAAAAAAAGAACAACTGGAGAATATGAAAGAGTTCCTGGAAATTAAAAATGTTTCTATAAAGCAGACAATCAATAGACACTCTCTCAAGTATACAGATCAAGGAAAAGAATCTATTAATCAAATTTAAAAATCGATAAATTAATAACCACCAGGAAAACTAAAATCACAAATGACTGAAAAGTGGTTGCATCTGGGAAAAGAACCTGAGAAACGTCAGGAAGTCAGTGTTTTTACTTCTCACAAAGTATCTTTAAGTCCTATTTGTCCTTTTATACAAAAGCCTTTTATATAAAAGTGGTTCACTATCAAAACAAATAACTAACCATAACTCATTCCAAAACTTCTCTGCCTCCCCCTCCACCCCTATTCCTACTGATCCTCCCTTTCCAAGTTGCTACTCGGGTTCCTGGAATCTTTGAGTCTCCTACAGGATAACAGTATCCTGCTTCTGTCTGGGATCCTGGGCTGGAGCCCAGCTAGGACTTTGAGACTGACTCACACACCAGCAGCCTCATGCTTTCATTTTCAGTAAGGCATTTCAAGCACCAACCCCCACATCATGACACAATTCACATCCCTTCTCTCTCATGGATTCTAATATAAAGTCTAGGCAGAGCAGTGACCCCAAGGCTGGCACAGGGGTACAAGGATGCAGGTCCCTTTAGTCAGCTTCCTGCACAGACTGAGAAGGAAGGTCATAGTTGGAGGTTGCTGAAAACCAGGGTGCCCTCTTCACAGAGGCCAGAGGAGGGGTATTCTGTAGGGAGTTAGGTGGAGCCGCCTGGAGCCCTGCTTGGAGACCCCTCTCTGCGTACTACATTCATGTGAAAGGCACCCATCACTTCCAGCAGACCTGAACCAGAGATGAGCACCCACCTCATCTGAGGCATTGGAGGTGCCGCTGCTTGTCTAGGGCATCTGGAAATGTAAAGTTATCAACACTTTTCCAGGAAAAGATCCATATAAGAGGTTGGGTTCCGCCTATGTGTGGCCCAAGCAGAACTCTGTATTTGCAAAGGGGACAACAAACTCAGACACCCCCTTCTCCTAGGCTCAATCTATACTTGCATAAAATAAGGATGATAATAGCGCGAAGTCGGCTAGGCTGCTGTGAGAATCAAATTAGAAAATAGACAGGATTGCTTTTTAACTATGAACACCAACAATGAGTGAAATACTAATAAAGTTATCAAGATTTAACAGTGTTCGCACAAGGGTCAATAAAGCTGCAATTCCCCAGGCACAACTGCCAGGGGGCCGGCATTGGCTCTAATGTGGAAATCACAGCACTGAGCGTGGCAGCCACCACCTCTTGGTGCAATCCACCTCCATCAGGCACTATGCAGCAGGAAGTCAGGGACATGTCACCTGTAATCAGTCAGACTCCGGTGTCAAGCGTAACCTGGCATGGCGACTGAGCCTCTGCAGCTGCGATTTCTCACATGTGTAGTGAAGCTCCCAGGCCTCCTCAGAAGCTTCCTGCGATGGTTAAATGAGACTGAGGGCATTCTGCCCCTCCAGCCGCTCACCTCATGCAGATCCCAGGCACGCACAGTGCCATCCGAGGATACAGTGCACACCACGGACTTCCCCTGCCCGTCGAAGCTGCACGCGTTGGTGGAGATGTAGGCCAGCTCCTCTATCTCTCCTGGAAGAGAACACGACTTGCCTTGAATGCACATTCGGATGCCTGGAACTTGCACACTCCACCTGGTAAAAGGCAGGTGAGACAATGCCTTCTCTTCCTGTCTCAACAGAACAGGTACAGATTTGGGCACAGTGGCAGACAGAACGGTTAGGGTTTTAGGCTTACAACTTGGGTTTCATGCCCAGGATGGACCACAACCTACCAGCTCGATAACCATGAAACAGATGTAATAATGCCTTCCTCAAAGGGTTATGATGACAAGTAAATGACTTAACACAGACATAGAACCCAGCGTGGTATGTACCTGGCAAGTTGCATTTTCTGGTTTACTGGCTGAAACACAAAACCCTATGAGACTCAACCAGGGAAGCTGAGTGTTGGGAAAGAGCACAGCTACCACACTCCCCACCCCATACCTTTGTGCCCGGCAATGGCTTTGCAGGTGAAGTCCTCTGGCCGCCCCAATTCCATTCGGAACTCCAGCTCGGATCGGCAGAGATAATACTGTTTCCATGTTTGTGTGCCCAGGGTTATCTGGGAGTCTTTATAGGAGGACCAGCGTCTTAGACACAGCTGCCTGAAAAACAGACACAGTCCCAGACAGGACAGAGCAGTCGTTAGAATGCATTGTGGTGTCGCTAGGCCTGGCTTTGGTTCCTGGCCTCACCACCTATGTATTAGGTTGGATACCTCACTTTGCCTACACATGCCTTTTTCCTTGTGGTTAAATGAGGAGGGGGGTGGGAAAGGATGATGACACCTGAGCGCTCACCACGTCAGTCAGATGTAAGTGCTTTCTGTGTATCCAGTCAATCTGCATAACAACCCCGTGAAGTAGGCCCTGATCCCTTTTCTACACATGAGGGACAGAAAGGCAGAGAGAGACAAACAACTCACACAAGGTTATGCAGCGTTGGTCATATAACTGGAATCCAGGGGACGGCAATTTTTGAAGTACCAAGCTCTTATTGCTGAACTATATTTCTACCTTCATTTCTGTCCTTCATGTATTCTGTTGCTATTATTAGGTGCATGTGTTTATAATTTTTAGATCTTGATGGATTAACCTGTTTGTTATAAAATATCCTTCTTTGTCTCTAGTAACACTTTTTGTCTTAAAGTCTATTTTGTCTGAGGTGGCCATTCCAGCTCTCTTTTGGTTACTGTTTACATGGTATATCTGTTTCCATTCTTTTATTTTCAACATGAGCCTTTGAATCTAAGTGTGTCTACTGTAGACAGCATAAAGTTGGGTATTTTTTTTTTTGAGGGCAGTGTCACTGGATCCGAACTGGGGCCGCTGGCGTCCCAAGCCAGCTCTTAACCACCGCGCCACTCGGCCAGCCCCAAGTTGGGTATTTTTTTTTTTTTTTTTGAGCGCAGTGTTACTAGCCCTCATGTGGGATCCAAACCAGGGCCGCTGGCATCCCAAGCCAGCATTTAACCACTGTGCCACTTGGCTGGCCCCTTAAGTTGGGTATTTTTAATCCCCCCCTGCCAGCCTCTGCCTTTTATTGGAGAGTTTAATCTATATATAGTCTATGTAACTACTGATAAGGTAGGATTTACATATGTCATTTTGCTAATTTCTATATTTCTATGCATTTTTCCTTCTCTTCCTCTATCACTGCCTTCCTTTGTATTAAATATTTTCTAGTGTTCTACTTGAATTCCCTTGTCGTTTCTCACACCATATTTTTCTTGAGTCCTTAATGGTAGCCTTCGGGATTATTATTAAAATCTTAACTCAGACCAGCCAAGTGGCGCATCGGTTAAGAGCTGGTTTGGGACGCCAGTGGCCCCAGTTCGGATCCCACATGAGGGCCAGTGACACTCTCCTCTACGCTAACAACAGCTCCATCTGGAGCTGGGCTGTGCGAGCCCCGGCGATGGTGTAGGCTGCAGACCCTGCTGCAGTGGGCTATCAGAGGCTACAGTGAGTGGCCGGCAGCCAGCGTGAGCTGCCAATAGCCGCGGTGAGCGACCGTCCAGAGGCCGGCGACCGATCTGCCTCATCTGGGAAGAGCGCAATGGCGATACCAACGTGGGCCAGTGAAGCAATGTCCTCTGCAAGTAGACTGAAGAACAAAAAGACAGCAACTTGTCTGTTCCCCTTCCCCAATTCCCCAATCAAATCTTTAAAAAAAAAAAAATCTTAACTCATAATAATCTAGTTTTGATTAATATCTACTTAATTTCAATAGTATTCAAAAACTTTGTGCATATATAACTCCATTTCATGCCCCTCATTGATGTTGTCATTGTCAGATTACATCTTTAAACATTATGTACCCAACAGAGATTTATATAGTTATTGCTTTATACAGTTGTCTTTTAACTCACATAGGAGAAAAAGGGTTACAAAGAATACATTTTTTTTTTTAAGATTTTATTGGGGAATTGGGGGAGAGGAACAGTGTTGGGGAATCGGGGAAGGGGAACAGACAAGTTGTTGTTTTGTTTTTCAGTCTAGTTGCCCAGGACGTCGCTTCACTGGCCCATGTTGGTATTATCATTGTGCTCCTGCACAATGGACACCTGCTCATTGGACACCTATCATTGGACACCTGCTCAAGGTGGCTCACGGCAGCTCATGAAATCTCACGCTAGCTGCCAACCAACCCTACTGCAGCCTTCGCTGTCACTGGTGACTCAAGGCAACCCAGCTCCAGGTTGAGCTGTTGTTCACCATCTTAACTGTAGAGGGTGCAGCGTCACTGGCCCTCTATGTGGGATCTGAACCAGGGCCCTGATGCTCAGAGCTGGCATCCCAAGCCAGCTCTTAACCAATGTGCCACTCTGCCAGCCCACAAAAAATACATTTTATACTGCCTTTCATATATGCCTATATAGTCACTGTACAGTGCTATTTCTTCATGTGGATTCAAGTTCCTGTCTAATGTCCTTGATATGAAAGATACCTTTTATTATTTCTTGCAAGGCAAGTTTACTAACAACAAATTCTCTAAGCTTTTATTAATCTGGGAATGTCTTACTTTTCTCCCTCATTTTACTAGCTACAGAATTCTGGGTGACAGTCTTTTTCTTTCAATAAGTCATCCCACTACCTTCTGGGCTCCAGGGTTGTTTTTTGTTGTTGTTGTTGTTGTTTTTTTGAGAAATCAACTGTTAATCTCATTGGTTGGGGGGGCAGTCCCTTGTACATGATGAATTGTTCTCTCTTGACGCTTTTAAGTTTCTCTGATTTTGACTTTCCAGTTTGATTATGTGCCTCAATGTGAAACTGAGTGTATACTACTTGCAGTTCATTGAGTTTTTGGATGTGTAATTTAACACTTTGCATCAAATATGGGAAGTTTTGGGCCATTACTTCTTTAAGTGCTTTCTCCTCTCATTCTGGTACTCCTATTATGCACTATTGGCACGGTTGATTCTGTCCCACAGTTCTCTTAGGCACTATTCCTTTTTCTTCATCTTTATATTCATTCTGTTTCTCAGACTGGATAATTTCAATTGACCTAACTCCAAGTTCACCGATTCCTTCTTCTGCCTATTCAAATCTGCTCGTTTTTTTTTTTAATTTTATTGGTGAATTGGGGAGGGGACTAGTGTTGGGAAATTGGGGAAGGGGAACATTGTGTTTTTCCAGGACCAATAAGCTCCAAGTCAAGTTGTTGTCCTTCAGTCTTAGTTGTGGTAGGCGCAAGCTCAGCTCCAAGTCCAGCCTCTACTTTCAATCTAGTTGCAGTGGGGGGCATAGTCCACTATCCTATGCAGGAGTCAAACTGGCACCCTTGTTGCACACTGAGCCATGCTCCACCCGTTGATAGTTCACGGCTGCTCAGCTTGAGGTGCGGGAGAACACAGCCACCATCCCATGCGGGAGTTGAACCAGCAACCTTGTTGTTAAGAGTGCGTGTTCTCACCAGTTCAGCAGCAGCTCAGTTCAGGTGCAGTTCACTGGCCCATGTGGGAATCAAACCGGAGACCCTGTTACTCAGAGCTCGCACTCTAATCGAACCACTCCACAGGCCCGGCTCTTGAATTTTTGTTTGATATTGTACTTTTCTACTCCATAATTTCTATTGTTATTTTTCATAATTTCTCTTGATTGATATTCTCTGTTGAATGAGATATTGTCCTTCTACTTTCCTTTAGTTCTTTTCACATGGTTTCCTCTAGTTCTTTGGACATACAGTTGACTCTTGAACAACATGGGTTTGAAATGCACAGGTCCACTTATAAGTGGGTTTTTTCAATAAATATACACAGTACTATAAATGTATTTTCCCTTCCTTATGATTTTCCTCTCTCTAGCTTACTTCATTGTAAGAATACAGTATAATACATGTAATATGCAAAATGTTAATCGACTGTTTATGTTATCAGTAAGGCTTCTGATCAACAGTAGCCTATTAGCAGTTAAGTTTTTTGGGAGTCAGGAGTTATACATGGATTTTCAACTGTGTGTGTTGGGGGGAAGGGGTTGGTACTCCTAAACCCGACGTTGTTCAAGAGTCAACTGTACTTAAAACAGCTGATTTAATGTCTTTATCTAGTAGGGCCAATGTCTGTGCTTCCTTGGGGACAATTTCTGTTGTTTGCTTTGTTTCCTGCATTATTAGCCATACTTTATTTCTTGGTGTGACTTGTAACTTTTATTGAAAACTGAACATTTTAAATGACATATTGTGCAACTCTGAAAATCTGATCCCCCTACTCCATATTTGTTTTTGCTGTTTATTGCTTAGTGACATTTCTAAACCAATTCTAAAGTCTGTATTTTATTATGCTGGCCACTTAAATCTCTGCTGTTAAATTAGTGCTAATGAATGAACAGAGATTTCCTAGACATCTAGAACCACTGTTTCTCAGTTATTGCCAAAGGCTCTGTGCATGTTGGGACACACGTTCAACACTCAGCCGGGCAGTTGACTACTCTGTCTTAGCTTTCACTTCCTGCATGCACAGAACCTCAAAATCAGTCAGAGGTGAGTTTGGAGCCCTTTTAGGTCTTTCCTGAGTTCGCACAAAGCCCTGCATGTGTGCATGGCCTTCTAGATTTCTAGGAATAAGTGAGAGCTTTCAAAATCCCTAAGGACATCAGATTCCTAGCTTTTTTTTTTTTTTTTTTTTTTTTGAGGGCAGTGTCACTGGCCCTCATATGTGGGACCAAACCGGGGCCGCTGGCTTCCTAGGCCAGCGCTTAACCACCACGCCACTCGGCCGGCCCCTGATTCCTAGCTTTTTAAGTTTTTAAGTTAGCCTATTGTTTCTATAACTGCCATCCATCAGCTCTGAAAGCCACAAAGTTAACCAACTGTCTGTAATTATTTTGAAAGATGTCCCAAGGTAGACTTTTCACACTGGGTGAACCCCATGTCAGGCAAAATGAAGAGAACCAGCACCTGGGGTCTTCCAAGAAACACCAGATAGATCAAATGACAATTCTCTGGTAGTGAAGCTTTGAAGACTTTCTAATCCCATTCTTCCCCGCAGTGACTGTCAGTCTCCTGGTTTCACTGTGATTGTGAGCTGTAGATATTCAAGGCTAACACAGAGCTGGAGCAGGGTTATGGGAATGGGACAAGTAAAAGCTTGCTGTTTTTACTAAGCTTCTTTTTTCTTGAATAAACACTTCCCAGACTACTGCAAGTCTCTGGTTAATTTCCAGAGTTCTATAAAAATTCATTTTGATAGTATAAGTTTCCTCATTACTTCTATGGAGAGAAGTTTCAGAGGTCATTAATCCATTTTCCAAGAGTCTGCATTCTTAACTTGTGACTACTGTCAATTCTATGACAGCACCTCTCTCATAAAATTGTTGAGGACAAAATGTCAGTTTGTGCACACTACAGAGAATACTGAATCCCCACCTACTCTGTGGGCACGAAAGTGAGACATGGCTCTTGTCCTGGGCACACCCTGAGCTAGTGGTTAGGAGGAGGATAAGCAAAACTAAAATTGAGGGGAGAAATGCTAAGTTTCAGAAGGGGCAGCTTATGGTGCCATGAGAGCTGAGCACGAGAGTGGATATCTGGCTGGGGGAGGGTTAGGGAGGCTTTATGGACAGAGGCTTTCAGTATTTCCAGTCATCAGAGCTGATGTGGCATCACAGGGCTTGAATCTCACAGGGGAGAACAAGGTCAGGTGGGAAATAACTGGCTAACAGCCCATGGCCCAAACAAATACAGGAGTCTCTACCCACCATAGCCTGCACACTCACTGAACACGTCCGTGCCAGGATGCATGCTAGGCACCAGGGACCTTCTAACACACTGTGAAGGGTACAGTGCTTGTGTTGGGTGAAGGTTGTTCTGTGCTTACTAAATTCTGGTCCCTGTGCCAGAAGTACTATAGTGACAGCTTGTGGGGCGGAATGGGACACCAGATTATACGTTTGGCCTGCACAGATATAATCCACATGAACTAGCTGCCACAAAAATCAGATTTCACATAAAAATCAGGGAAAAGCATATAAGGTCTGGCTCTACTGACCCCAAATTCCCACCTGGCAAAATCTGTCTGGAGCCATGGAGCTGCACCCTTTACACAAGAATGAGCTCTGAAGCTCCCCCGTGGTCTTCACCATCCCTTTTCTCTCCTAGACTCTGAGACTGTGTCAGCTGCCTCATAGCACCATTCTTGTATGTTACTGATTTTCTTTTAGTGGAAATAAGAGGAATGGGAAATTTCTAGCATTCATATCTCAATCTAAACAGTGTGAAAATAAAAGCTAGATTAACAAGATAACGTAGTTTAAAAAAAGGTTTGGGGGAGATGGCACATTGCTTTGTGGAAGTTAAGTCTATTTCTACATATTTAAAGGCCATTATACATCAAACCATAAGTAGGACTCATGACCAATATTCAAAAGAAATGAGAAAACCCAATGATTGGGGAAAAACATGGGATACTGTAAACAAGGTTAAAGTATGAATATTAAAGTATGTGATATGCCTCTGAAATACAATGATGTAGCAAGTGAAAAAATACCATGGCACAAAAACCTTTCAGACAGCAATTAATAACAAAACAATCTATTGTACAGAACAGGAATTATATACATTAAATGAAAGCAAATATTTGCAATTTACTTCTAACCAAACAGCTAATGGTTAGTGTGTTGAAGAAATGGCAGAATTTAAAAGGTCATGAAGCATTTAAACAAGCCACTTGTGCATTTTCAATTAAAATTACAGAGTACAGATTTAAAATATATGACCTGTTGACCATGTTCATTTACTGTGTCCATAAGAGTTTCCATGGGCCTGGAAGGTTTGGGCCTCATCACACAATAGGCACAGCATCAGAAATCAGAAATGACATGTGCATGTGACAATGCTCCTGGAATGCTGTTGTCCGGAAAACATAAACACAGTATTTTTATAAGGAATAACTTTATTTTTATTTATTTATTTTTTTGAGTGCAGTGTCACTGGCCCTCATATGTGGGACCCTAACCGAGGCCGCTGGCTTCCCAAGCCAGCGCTTAAGCACCACGCCACTCAGTCGGCCCTACAGAGGTTTTTTTTTTTAGGAGTAACTTTATTTTTAGGAAGTATAGCACCAGGCTGACCAAGTACGCATTGGTTAAGAGCTGGCTTGGGACGCCAGTGACCCCGGTTTGGATCCCACATATGAGGGCCAGTGACACTGCCCTCTACAGCTAAGATGGTGAACAACAGCTCCACCTGGAGCTGGGCTGCTGTGAGTCCTGGCGACAGTGTAGGCTGCAGCCCCTACTGCAGTGGGCTGCCACAGGCTACAGTGAGTGGCCGGCAGCCAGCGTGAGCGGCCGGCAGCTGGAGTGAGCTGCCAATAGCCACTGTGAGCAGCCGTCCAGAGGCTGGCGACCGATCTGCCTCACTTGGGAAGAGCGCAATGATAATGCCAAAATGGGCCAGTGAAGCGATGTCCTCCACAACTGGACTGAAGAACAAAAGGACAGCAACTTGTCTGTTCCCCTCCCCCAATTCCCCAACAAAAATCTTAAAAAAAAAAAGTATAGCACCAAACACTATGAAATAGTAATGAACCAAAAACCCGCCCTGGACTTGGCTTGCAAACTGCTGAACAATCTATTTGAGAAACCTGCAGGCACAACATAGTAACATATGACATACACGTGGAGGTTAGGTGATAAGCTGCTGAGGAGTTTTTTTTTCTTTTTTGAACTGCTGACAGAAATATACCTACTCATGTCACTCAAATGGAAATGCCTACTCCAGTTTATCAGCAAAGATGAGAACAAAGATTAGGGTTTAGAGTTGGCATCCTACCCATTTTAGCAGATGAACATTGCTCTGCAAGGGCGTCCACAGTTATGCCAATGCACAAGTCAATTCATTTATTCCTAGTGACACGATGTCTTTGAGAGTCATATTTGGCAACATATAACCTTGTCCACTTACCTACAGATAAATCAATTACAGACTGAAATCCAATAAAAGTTCTCTTACTTCCAAAGTGACTAAAGAGATTGACATTTTTCTAATTAATATTAGCAATAAAAAGTAAAAGTGGACCGGCCGAGTGGCTCAATTGGTTAAGAGCGTGAGGTCTGAGCAACAGGGTCACCAGTTCTAGTCCCACATGGCCCAATGAGCTGAGCCCGAGCTGAGCTGCAGCTGAGCTGCCAACAAGTGACAGGATGGCTCAGCTGGTGAAAGCACATGCTCCTAACAACAAGGTTGCCAGTTCGACTCCCGCATGGGATGGTGGGCCATGACCACCCGCAACTAAGATTGAACACGGCAACTTGAGCCGAGCAGCCGTGAGCTGCCAACGGGTGGTTGGATGGCGAGTGGACTTGGAGCTGAGCTAGCTGAGCCCTCCACAACTAAGACTGAAGGACAATAACTTGGCTGTTCCTCTTCCTCAAATTCCCCAATAAAATCTTTAAAAAAAAAAAGTAAAAGCAACAAATACAACAATGCTATATGATAATGAAAACTAAATATGGCAAGATTGGCATTCCACAATTCTAAAATTCCTTAATGTAGTTATCCTAAAAATAAAACCATCAAGCAAAGATTCCTTCCATGTTTGGAAGAACCTTCATGTGTGAACAGCTTTTCCATCACGAGTGACTAAAACTAAATATAGCTTCTAGTTCACAGTCAAGGCTAGTCTGTCCTATTGGGTTGTTAGAAAAGTTATGATGTATTTTTCTGGTTTTCGTTGCAAAAATGCATCATGACTTTTCTGACAACTCAATATATTCCACAAGAGGTAGAAGATCTGATACATCTTGGGGCAAAAGAAAAGATGTCAGGTTCCCAAAGGAGAAATGAATAGGAAAGAAAAATTCAATGATTTAATGATTAAAGTATTTATTTTCAACTTTAATTTTTTTGAGTTTCATTTTTTAAGTTCTGATATCATACATGCTTAAATAGCTAGGTTGTTACACCAGAGTTGAATTAAAACAAAAGCGGTTTACTAGTCTGTTGATTTGTCTTCTGTCAGCCAGCGGCATTCATTTGCTGTACATTTATGCCCCTAAGTTTAATTTATGCTCCCACTCGATTAATAAAATCTCTTTTTAGAATGAAATCGTACCGTTTGCACTGAAATGGATGGACCTAGAGACTATTATGCTAAGTGAAATAAGTCAGTCGGAGAAAGACAAATACCATATGATCTCACTTATATGTGGAATCTGAAAAACTGAATGAACGAGCAAAGTAAATAGAAACAGTCTCATAGATATAGAGGAAAAACTGATGGTTACTAGTTGGGAGGGGGGTGGAGATGAGGGAGAAAGGGAAGGGATTAGACAGCATAAATAGGTAACTACAATATTACCACAGGGATATGAAACACAGTTCAGAGAATATAATAATGTTGTAAATATTTTGTGGTGTGTCAGATGGTCACATGTCTTGTTAGGGAGACCACTTCATGGATGGAATAGAGGCTTGATCACTGCACTGTACACCTGAAACTGATGTTGTATAATACTGTATGTCAACTGTAATTGAATATATAGATAGTCACGGGATATGGAGTATACTGTAAAAAGGAGTCAAAGGAATTGTAATAGATATGTATGATATGGGGGGGAGGATTGGGGTGGCAAATTGGGGGAGGAGGGTTGTCACTTTGAGGGGTAAAAAGTATAATTATTGTACTGTGTTGTACACCTGATATTAATTTTTTTTTAAAAAGAAGAAAAATAAAAAAAAATCTCTTTTGTTTCAATACACCATTTTAAAAAAAAGTCTTACACTCCCAACCAGGGAGCAGTTTCCCGCTGGTAGGAGCTGTGGATTGTCCCTTCTCATATACTCAACAGAGCCCGAAATGTAGTGAGTGCTCAAAAAACTTAACCAGTGCACCCATCTCTCCTTTGCAGGTCAGTCTTCTGACCACATTTGGCTCTTCCCTTACTCACCTCCACAATTCCTTGATCCTTGCAACCTCATTCCAGACCTGGAACAAGAGGGGAGAGAAGAGTCAACATGCAGTTAGCGCCTAGCCTGCCAGGCCCTGCGGAGGGGACAGAGAGCTAAATCAGACTCGAGCGCCTACATTACCCTGGGGAAACTTACCCTGGGGAATTAGAGACATATTCACACAAATAACAATCACTAAATAATGAGTGAGGAAGGAGAGAATGACCAACTTAATGGGGCCCCTTGACTGACTGCTGATCAAGTCCCAAACGATGGGTCATTGTACCCTAAGAGAATGGCTGAAGTATTCTAGGGCCAGACAGAACCGCCTCAGCAGATTCAGAAAGGTGAGAAAGAGTGAGTAATTTGCCTTAATTATAACATAAGGTTCTGGAAAAGGAGCTACAGACGGGCTTACACCAATTCCCAGAAGTTTGTAACAGGAAAAACACTGAAAAGCTACTTGAGAATTGCGAATGGAGGAGTGGTGGGTCAAACTGTGTTTTAGGAAAATCACTCTGGCTGCTGTGAGAAGGACTGAAAACGAAAGCACAGCAACAGGCCCCATAAGAAAGCTGCTGCAATAGAGTAAATTAAGTCCTAGAGATGCCAAGACGGTGGAATGGAACAGCTGCCAAGGGGAGGGCACTATGCCAGCCCTGCTCTACAAACTGCCTTCTGAAGTACTTGGAAGAGGCTCAGGTGGGCCCTGGAAGGCCCCCACCTGCAACCTAGAACTTCCTGGTCTCTCCACTGGGCTACCCTGGATTCTGGAGCCTACACAGATTCAATGGGAACCACCCTGGAGCTTTCTGTGGCCTAGCCCCACTGAGGATCCCATCCCAGAAATGTGGCTTTTCAGGCCCTGGCAGACAAAAGGACCATCCTCACAAAGCCCAGGCTCCCACTTCCACAGCCCTCGTTCAACTTCTAGATCAAAGTTTCTCATCCCTTAAGAAGTCTTTTTGGCTGAGAACGTAATGTTTCTGAATGACATTTTGCAAAATCAAACCAGGCAAGGAAATTTATTTCCTTTTTCTATAGTTCCCAGTTCAAAACCAACTGAAATCTTGATTTACCACATATAGAATTATAATATGTAATATAACCTGCAAAATAAATGCTACCCACTTTTTAAGGATCCGTCTGTTAGACCCTGGCCTTAACCATACATGGTGAGGCTGGGATTAACTGACTTCATTTTACCTAACAGGGAAACTAAAACGTGGAGAAGTTGATGCTATCCCTTTCAAATTCTGTCCCTATGCTATCCCTAGCCTGCTGCTGTGAAAATCAAGGATCTAATTCCAGCCCTGTTCTGGACTACTTGGGTGACCTTGGACAATACATTCACTGAGATACCTTCCTTACTGTTAAAAATGTGGATGAAAACCTAGTATTTTACTTGACACATTTAAAAATTATAATTACAGAATTCAGGTAAGGATCTGTTTACTAATCTTTTTGTAAATGATATAACAAAGTATTTTGAAAGTAAAGAAATTCATTTAATCAACAAATATTTACTGAAATTACACTACATGACAAGCCATACATAGGGTGCTAAAAACACAGTGATGTAAAAGACTACATCCCTGTTCTTAGGAAGGAGTCTAGGAAAAGCAAACATTTAAAAAATGCACCCTACAAACAACCGTTTAGTTACAGTAGTGCTGAGTCCTAGGAAGGAACAGCTCCGTGTAACAAAGGATGATGCGCAGATGAGACTCACTCACTCAACGGGCACTTAGCACAGCAGGACGGAGATGCCAACCTCTGGGAAGGGACAGACCTGAGTCCGGAGGAGGTGGTCGCCACTCAAGGGGGCGAGCTGGGGGCGTGGCTTTTCTGGGAAGAGCCCGCGAGAGAAATTCCAAAGTATTTCAGAAGTGGGAGGAGAAAGAAAACCGATGTCAGGGGTGAACCCTGATGGCAGGGCGCGTTCATCTTGATCGGAGGGCCTGGGCCAGACCAAGCGGGCGGGTGCTCCGGACGCTGGCTATCAGGGGGCTCTCAGAGCGACCCCTCCAGAGGCCGCCGGGGTCATCACCCAGAGGGCCACGAGCGCCCTCTGCTGATCACCGTTTCAGGGCCGCCGAACGCCCTCTCCCAGTTGGGGGAACTGAGGCCCAGAGCAGAAGGACCGGCTTTGGACACCCAGTGATTACGAACCTAGCCTTGTCTCCCTCCCGGAAGCGCTACCTTGTTCACCTGGGCGGCGCTGAGCAGGTCTCGAGCCCCTAGGAAGGAGAAGACGTGCAACAGCTCGTGCAGACCCAGCTGGTGCTGCATCGCGGACCCAGCTGGGGCTGCATCCCGCCCCCAGCCCCGCCCCGCCTCGCCCCGCTTCCGCCCCGCGAGCCAATCCCTTCCCAAGCCTTCGCACTTCCGGCTCACCGACCAATCCCCATCCTGCGGGCAAAACCCGCCCAGCCCGCTGCGTGTCTGCCCCTCAACCAGTCCCCGCCCAGCCCACAGCGCATCGGCCCCCTCCGATAGCCCACCACCCGTTGCTTCTCCGTGGACTTTGGTTTGCTTCTGACTTTACCCTTGGACCTCACTTTTGCTGTAACCCTGCCCTCACACTAGCTCATTCCCTCATATTGACATTCACTGTAGCCCTATCTTACACTGGCACCTCCCGTGCCACTATGGTGGCGCTGGCCTTGCTCCTTGACCTCACCCTTGGCAAATACATGTGCCTTTGACTTGGACCCCTCACCAAGTTCCTGTTTGGCCTTCACCCTGACCTTGGTCCTGCTACTTGCCCTTATCCTGACCCTGACTCTTCTCAGCTTCGCCCTGATAATCACCATAGTGATGAGAATGTCACCAATTAGAATGTCATCCACTTCTACCTTCTTTCCCACACCCACTTAACCCTGATCGTCACACTCACCCTCACCCTGAACTTCACTGTGGCCCTGACCCTCAGCCTTCCTCTTACCTTGGCCCTGGCCCTAACGAAACCTGGTGTCTCCTTCACCATGGCCCCTAACCTGGTTCTCACCCTAGCCTTGGGTCCTGACCCTGGACCTCACTCTGGACTTGGTCCTGGCCAAGTTCAGGTAAGTTAGTGTAAGGGTGAGGGTCATGATCAAGTTCAAGGTCAGAGTCACAGTCAGGATGAGGGTAAGGTCAGGGACTGAGTGATAAGGGTCAGAGTTAGAATGAGGATGAGTGTCCTGAAAAGGGTAAAATTCTGTATCAGATTAAGTAAGGGCCAGGATGAGAGAGAGGTCGGTACCATGATCAGTGCCAGAATTGGGTTGAAGGTTAAAATCAGTGTAAGGGAAATTTTAGGCCAAGGTTATGTACCAGATCAAATTCAAGATCAGTGTGAGAGTCAGGATCAAAGTCAGACTGAGGATCCATTAGAGGATCAGAGTATAAAGGTCAGAGTGGTTATTGTCAGGTGAGGTAAGATTGAGAGTTGCACTCAGGTTGACAGTGACTGTCCAATTGTGTGGAGGATTCAGGGTCAAGGTCAGGGTGAGGTTGATGTTCAGAATTAGGGCCAGTTTCAGATTCAGGGTCCAGATCAATGTGAGGATAGGGTCAGTGTGACGTTCAAGTCAGTGTTCAGGTGTAAGTGAGCATGATGTTCATTGTCAAGATCAATTAAAAGTCAAAGTGGAGTTCGTTTTCAATTGCTGCTGGAAAGAGTTAAGACCTCTCCCCACCTCTCTCTCTTGAACACACATCCACCTGGATACTCTTTCCATCTCAAGGTTTGTACCCTTAATCATATCTGCAAAGTCTTTTTTGCTATTAAGGCAACATATTCATAGTCCAGAACATGGACATCTTTAGGGGTGAGCATTATTCCACCTACGATACAGGGTCACAGTTAGGTTTATTGCCAAATTCAAGGTCAAGGATGAGTTAAGGTGTGGGCAATGACCATGCTGAGGATGAGAATCACCATAATGTTGAAAGTTAATGTCAGTGTGAAGCTTGATTTCAGGGTCAGGGTCCAGGTCAGGTTCAAAGTCATGATGGGATTAGGGTGAATCAATGACAACAGCCAAGTGTGACTTCAGGTTCTGTTCAAAGGTCAGTGTTAGAATGAGAATCAAGATCAGGGTAAAATTGAGGTCTAGGTTAAGGTCAGTGTCAGGATCAGGGTCATGGTCAGGTTTAGGATGCAGACTAGTTTCAGCTTGAGTGTATGGTGTAATTCAAGGCAAGGCTCAAGTCAAGTTCAGGGTCAGGGTGGGTCAGTATGATGGTCATTGTTAAGGTGAGGATTCAGTCTAGGGGCAGAGTGAAGTTGAGAGTAAGAATCAGATTGAGGGCAGTCTAATTCGTGCTAATGTTCTGGGTCATGACCAGTGTGACAAATTCTCATTGTCAAGGGTAAGTCAAGATCAGGATGAGTGTCACAGCCATGTTAATGGTCAGCATCAGGATCAGGGTCATGATGAGCATCATAGTATGAATGTCGGTTACAGGTTGGTGTTAAGGTGAAGGTGATGATGGACAAGGTTAAGGTCTAGGTTGAGTCAGAGTTATGGTTAGGGTCAGGGTCAATGCCAAAATCAAGGTCATATATGGGTGGGTAAGGGTCTGGCAAAGAATTGGATGCGGGTGAGGTGAGTGTATATGTCAGGGTCAGGGTGATGAGTAAGGGTCAGGTTCAGTGTAAGGTTTAAAGTGATGGTGAAGGTGAAGGTCAGGGTGGGGTAAGGTTTAGGGTCTTACGTGAGTGGGTTGGTTGAGGGTCTAGTCAAGGGTGTGGGTACAGGCTCCCATGTATATGGAGGTGAGAGCTACCACAAACTGAGCTAGACTGGAGCTTACAGATGTGGCGGGAGAAACAGGCAGAGGCCAAATCCCAAAAAAATCTTTAAAGACCTGACAGTCACTTTTCCCTGAAAGCAACAAATGGAGTTTACTGTTTTGTGTCCCTTCTAAAAGCAGTGACTGTGGCAACGTTAATCACCTCTGTCCCCAGTGCTTAGAGAAGTTTATCCACATGGAACATGAAATGACTACTTCAAGAATAAAGATTACTATAAATAAACTTCTTGTCGGGTTTTATCTATCCCTGAACCGACACCACTGTCTCAATGATTACAGCTTTATGATAGGTCTTGGTATCTCACAGGGTTAAGTCCTTTCATTTTTCTCTTCTTCTCTTCTGTTTCTGCCACCTCCCCTCTCAATCCTATCATTTCCATGTATATTTTACATCCATTTTATCAAATTATTAAATAAGAAAAACAAGAGATAGATGGAATTTTATTGGGACTTACAAGTCAGTTCCAGGAATGCCTCTCTCCTTATTTGCTCGGTATCTCTGTGTAAGGAGGTGGCACATCTGGTCCTGGCTCACCCTTCTCCTGAGGTGTTAAGTCGGCAACCAGAACCTTGGGCCTCTGGGCCTTGACTTGTGCTACCTCACCTCCAAATGGGAGTCCATCATATGAAACTTCTAAGAAGCCCTCAGGACTAGAGTAGCCATTGAGTGTGGCCATTTTTCCAGTGAGCACAAAGAAGGGCCAGATGATTCCACTTCCCTTAATAAGAATGGAAGAGAAGCAGACACCAGGCAGAACTACTTGGGATTTTCGAGATTTTTTTAATAATAAATCTCAAAACTGAACTATTGTTTAATGTCTCTGAGAACAAAAGCAAACCAAATCAATCTCCCTTCCCAGCTGGGTTTCCGACATGAGGACATCTTACTCTGTGCTCCCACAGATGGCTCTACCAGGACTGTCCCTGACCAGAAAGGCTTGACCTGGAGAAGCAGCTCTACAGCAGGCACAGCAGCAGGCTCACTGCTCACTGTCTTTTTCTAATGGGTAAGTCAGCAAACAGCTCACAGATGGGAGGCCGAGGACACAGCCACAGTCTCCTCTGCTGGGGCTGGACATTCTCATTGCCTGAGTGTGTCAGGACCAGGTATGGAGTGACCCCATTGTGGCAAGAGGGTGGCCATGGGGAGGCCGTGGGCAGTCCCTGAAGCAGAGGAACAAGAGGCACGCATGGCCCTGGGGGACAGGCTGGTGGAGCCCAGCCCAGCGGTTCAGCCCTCTGGGATGAAGGGCTGTATCAGCTCCGGGTTCCATAGTGACTCCTCGAGAGGCCGGTCCACATGGAAGTCATGGATGTGTGGGGGTCCCGTGTAGGACTTGGGGGCCGGTCCCCCTGGGCGCTGGGGAATCGGCAGCTCCGAAGGGTGGGCAGGCAAGGGAGCTGTGAAGAAATACTGGTGCAGGAGGGCCTGTGGGTGGCAAGGGACAGGGGAAGGAAACCATTCACCGCTCCATCCCAGCCTCAGCAGGCTTCCCTGATGGGGAGACTGAGTGCTTCCCTACAGAGGCTCATTTCTTCATTTGCTTATCCACTCAGCTGACTCATAACTCTGAGTGCTTCCTGCCAGTGTACTGTTTCAGTGGCTGGAGATGCAGCAGTGAACAGAACCTTCCATATAGCTAAAGGTGGGGGACAATAAACAAGGTAAAGAAGTAAAATAGTCAGTGTGTCAGATGACTAGTGATGGAGAGGCAGCCAGCCTGAAGAGTGGTGAGAAGACGCCCCCTGTGGAGGTGGCACTTGAGCAGGGACAGGAAAGGTGAGTGAGCAAGGTCCAGAGACAGAAGTACACAGGCCCCAGGACATGGAGGGGGGCTCTGGGCAGGTAAGCAAGGAAGACAGGAGATAGTTCTGAGTGTGTGACACCTATGGGCCACAGGAGGGCCCTGCAGAGGAGGGTGTGCTGGCCTGCCTGGACTAGATGGCGCTCTCTGCCAGGCGGAGGAGATAATGGATGGGCAGGAGGAGCAGACTGGGAGGAAGTAGGGGTGTGGCAGTGGCTTAGACTGGGGGCAGCAGCAGGGGGCTGAGAAGTGGTCAGCTGGTCTCAGTCCACTCTGAAAGCCCCCAGACATGGGTGCTCACCAGGTATGTGCACAAACACACACTGCTAGTGCCCAGGGTGGGGAGGGGAAGGTGGTACACCTGACAGAGGCCATCGGCCCATGGTCCTCCCCTCCTTCCCTGCCATACCCCACCCTCCTAGATCCTTTTGTCCAGGCCTTGGCCTGTCATCTCTCTTAGGGAAACACTTCCCTTGCCTAAACCTGCTCTCCTCCGGGAAACCGCCGACTCGCACGGCCTGGCTGCCCTCCTCACCACAGGGTGGAGACCTGATGGGGACGAGGCTGTGTCCGCTTGTTCACTGGGCCAGGGCCCAGCACAGTGCCCAGCATAGCACATGCTGAGTAAATACTTGCTGAATGAAGCGATTAAGGAGCAAGTCATCAGTAACTGGAGGTGTGCTCCTCTGTGAGGTGGGCACGCCTTTCTAATGGGTTACCCCTTCCCACCTGTGCCCCTTGGGGCCTGCTCAGGAGGGGTATACTGGCTCCTCATCCTCAAGTTCTAAGGGACCCCAACCTCCTGGGTCACATGGGCATGAGCGAGATCAGGGCATTGGGGGTCACCCTACCTGGGAGGCTGAAATGCGCTGGCATGGAGGGTAGAGGAGGAATCGCCCCAGCAGGTCCAAGGCCTGGGGAGATGCGTCAGGCAGCACCTCCCCCAGGGGCACAGGTGCCTGCTCCTTGAAGGAGATCTTGTTGTAGTCGGGCAGCTCTGTGATCTCCTAAGGAAAAGGGGATGCCTGGCACTGCCTGCAACCTCCCTCTGTTGTCAGTCCTCTCTCTGTCGCCCACCTGCTCATGCTTACTGGCTGCTCCCCCATCTATGTACCCTGCTATCATCCCATCATTCATGTCTTCACACTCACTCAGTCCTTCTGTCCTTCATGCCCCTACCCTCTTGGGCACCTACTTCATGCCCAGCTTGGCGACAACTACATTGTACTAGGGGCAGGCAAGCAGAGAGGGTACAGGATGTGGCCCTCCTGCCTTCAACATGGTAGCAGGGGAGGAGTCCCCGAGCTGGACCAGAATGGTGGTCTGGGATTTCAGGGAGGCATGGGGTCATAAGAGAAGGTGCAGGAGAGGGGAGCCACCAGCTTTTGAGGGAAATGGAGGACACCTGCCCCGATCCTCCCACCGTGGGCCCCTGCAAACCGGCCAGACTTGAAGGCTGGGGGTGCCCAAGATGCGAAGCACACAGCAAAGCTGTTCGATGTCATTCTCCCCAGGGAAAAGCGGGGACCCATTCAACAGCTCCCCCAGGATGCAGCCCACGGCCCTGCAGATACAAAACCCAAACAGCTCACAGACTGCACATGAACAGAGATCTCCCCACACCAACTCCATCACTCCCCACCATGGATACAGAGCTCCACATCAGCACCTAGCTCACACTGGGGTCAAGGTACCCACAAGGTAGCCTAGAGGCTTCACAGCCAAGAATACAACCCCCAAGCAATCAAAGACTTTACGCCTAAGGGCCGGCCGAGTGGCTCAGTTGGTTAAGAGCTCGCTCAAGAGTGCGAGCTGAGCTCTGAGCAACAGCTGTTCGAGGCTAGCCCGAGCTGAGTTGCCGTTGAGCTGCCAACAGGTGGCAGGATGGCTCAGCTAAAAAAAAAAAAAAAAAAGGACTTCACCCCTAGAACACAGAGCACATCCCCTTTCCAAGCATCTCAAGCCTCAACTCTGAAACACACAGCCAACCCTCAATAATTTTGAGAATTCTTAGAGCCTCACACCCTGGGACACACAGCCACCTCCTCACATTCTGGGGCAGACTTCCAAAACAGCCCCCAAATCTCAAATTCTTAGGCATGTACAAACCATCCTATCCCAAATAAAGGTTCAGAGCCCTCATATCCAGGGACCCAGGACTCTGGATAGCTCTGGGACATCGCATCCTGGGTTATAACCCCCTGCATAGCAACTTAGACACCCCACGCCTCAGACTACCACCCCTACTCCAGCCCAGAAGCTTCCCACTGGGACAACCACTCTGATCCCACTCAACTCTCACCCAGCTCAAAAATGTCAGAGCGGTATACTGATTCCAAACTCCTCAGAGATACCCTAACTAGAGAAGACACCCCAAAGCAACCTACAGCTCACAGGAGGAAAACACCCCCCAAAGGCTTTTAGACTTCAATACACAAGAAGAAGTGACTCCATGACCTCCATTCCCCCTTGCTCAGCCCACAGGAGTCTTACCACAGGTCGACGCCCTCATCATACTGGCGGGCACCATACAGGAGCTCGGGGGCTCGGTACCACCTGTGAGGGGAGGGCAGGCAGTCACAGCCAGCTCACTGTTCTGACAGGAGGCTTCCCCAAAAGGTCAGCCCGGCCCTCATACCAGCCTCATGAGCAATGTCTAGATAGAAGGTCCAAAAGCATCTCTTCCCCAATGGAAGGGTTGGGGCCTGTCC
This sequence comes from Aselliscus stoliczkanus, assembly GCA_033961575.1. NCBI lineage: Eukaryota > Metazoa > Chordata > Mammalia > Chiroptera > Hipposideridae > Aselliscus > Aselliscus stoliczkanus. The sequence continues at coordinate 2,287,254 of CM066728.1, read as the reverse complement.
ACTGCCAGGTTTTGCCTGGGAGCTGGCCCTCCCTACCTGGTGGCCACCTGGTGTGTGTAGAGGCGGCTGCCATCTGGAGAAAAGACCCGGGCCAGGCCAAAGTCTGCTATCTTGAGCTGGCCTGAAGCACTGATGAGCAGGTTGGCTGGCTTCAGGTCCTAAGGGCACCAAAGAAGGTGTCAGTTCCTCCAGAGCCCCCAAAGGACCTTACAGCATCACTTGGAAGGTGGAGCAGCTGGGTCAGCCCAGGTTCCAAACCCTGCAGTACCGTACCCCTGACACTTACTCACAGGCCCTCCTCCCTCTGTTCCCCCACCCCCACCAAATGACCATGTCTTTTTCAAGGGCTGGCCCACCCCTAGCCCAGCCCATGCTGGGACTGACCCGATGCACGATGTTGTTGGCATGGCAGAAGGCGACACCTTTGAGCAGCATCTGCAGGTAGCTCTTAACCTGTGCCTGAGCCAGTGGCCTCTGGGCATGGCGCACCACCTCAGCCAGATCTGACAGCATGAACTCGAAGGCCAGCACGAAGCCTGCTCCATGTGAGAACACAGCCTTCAGCTGCACCACCTGCAAGTAAGGCATCCTGTCAGCTCCCGACTCACATGACTCAGACTCTCTCTGGGACCCACAGCTCTTGCCCAGGCATAAGACAGGCAAGCAGAGGGGGTGACATGAGATCTGAGCTCAGGACCAAGGAGCTGGGTGCCCTCTTGTTGCTCCCCTCTTGAGAGAGAAGGCAGGTCCCCACACCAACACTCCATACACACTCAGGGAAAAGGGGGTCTAAGGAAGGCCACTTAGGGCAGTGTCTGGTCCTGCACCCAGCCCACAAACTGGAAAATCACCTGGACACACACACACACACACAGAAGCCCAAGTCTCCTCTTGTTTCCTCTGCAGCACAGAGAGAAGGCACTGGCGATCACAACACCCCAGCATGGGACAGCTGGAGACACATCGTTTGTACTTCCTGAGGGACCATGGGGTTACAGGGGCCAGTCTGCACAGCAGTGAGCATGTGCAAGGGGAAAGCTCATAGCACTGGGGAAAGACGACTGACAAACGAGTGAACAAACCTATGGGGTATGTCCAAGTTCTAATGAGGACAGAAGAGAACAGATGGGGAGGTGTCAGTTATGCAGGGAGCTAGGAAGCGTTTTGGGCAGGGGGACAGCAAGCACAAGACCCCAAGGCAAGAACAGGAAGGATGCTGGAGGGATATGTGGGGTCATTTAGGGGAAGGCTGTCTGCTGCTTTGTGCTCCCAGAGCCTACACAGGGCTTGTTACAGAAGACATGTATAAGAAGTTGTGTTGAACGAACAAAAAGAGAGGCTGGAAGAGGGCAGGAGCAGATAATGACAATGCTGTTGGTGTGAACCGAGGCCACTAGGGCTTTTCAAGCTGGGGAATGAATAATTGTAATAAATGTTTTTTGCCTGTTGGGTGGGGGCAGCAGTGGGGAGGCTTCTAAAGCTGTTTTGGTGAGAGGTGATAGTGGCATGGGCCAGGGTGAAATCTGAAGTTCTTTTTGAAGATAGAAGCTTCAGGCCTACTGACCCCACAGGCTGTGGGACCTAGTCACTAGCCTTCTATGGGTCCTCCACAACACACGGGCTGTCAATAAGCCCTTTCACTTTCCTCAAAAAACGATAATTGCCTTATTGCTGTTTTTCTGATTTTGAGGGTAGTATACAATCATTTCACCAATCAAAACACATACAGACATTCAGATAATACACAAAGTTATTAAAAAGAAAAATCCTACCACCTATAATGAACTTTATAGAGTATATTCCACCAGACTTTACAACAGATACACATATACATCATATATATACTCATATCATATTTTCATACAAAACCATGATGACACAAACAGTTCTATAACATGACTTTGTCACCCAATATATTATGGACGTCTCCAGAGATAAAAGAACAAATCACCTACCCAAGGTCGACCCACGCTTGTCACTCCCTAAGAAGTTGAGCACATTCTCTACTCCTGATATAGACAAATGAGTGAACAAACCTACAGGGTACATCCAGGTTTTAATGAGGACAGAAGAGAACAGATGGGATGGTGTCAGTTATGCAGGGAGCTAGGAAGGAGCAAGCACAGGACTCTGAGGACAAGAGAATGAACCATAAAGAGAATGAAACTGGGGTACAAGGCGTCCCTCCTCATGTGCTCACAGGCCCTCTCTGCCCTGTCACAGCACAAACCACACCAGCTGGGCCCTATAGCTTCTGCCCATCTCCCCTACCACACTTAAGTTCTCAAGAGCCGGGTGAAGGCCATTTCCTCTCTGTGTTGCTAGTGCCCAGCACAGGATAGGGCTTACAGGAGGCCCCAAGGTTAACATATCCTGATCCCTCAATAAGACCTGGGCAAGCTGGGCACCTATGAGCCAGTGACTGGGCCTGCTCCCCTGGACTGAGAAAGGGAATCCCGAAACCTGCCTTACAGAGTAGTGGAGCAAACTCAAAAGGACAATGCACTTAACCCTGCCTGCAGAGCCTAGCAGCAGCTCAATAGATGGCCGTTATCATTACCATTAGAAATCGCTAAACAATTTAAGAAATAAGGTATAAGTTACTGAATGAATGAATGAATGAATGAATCAATCAATCAATGAGGACATGAAGAAGTGGGCGAACAAGAGAGTGAATGAATGAGGAATGAAGTAATTGGGTGAATAAGAGTGAATAAGTGGATAAGAAAGGAAGTGAGGGGTGAGGAAGCAGACGAGGGAGCAAAATATGAGTAGGAATGAGTGGAGGAGGGCAGAACAAGGCATCTCAGAACCCCCAGGCTCACTCACATACTGATTGTCCTCCATCTCCTGCAGGGCCTTGATCTCCCGCAGGGCCTGGTTGGGGATGCCGTCCTCCAGCCTCCGCAGAGCCACTTTCTTGAGGGCAACGATCTCTCCAGTCTGTGAGGGACAGTACGCAGGCATTGCCGCCCCTTCCCGGGCTGGGAAAGGGGCGACAGGACGAAACATGTGCCATCTGGGTGGGACGCAGAGGCCTGAGGCCACCATGGGGGTGGAAAACACCCCTCAACCCCATTCTGGAGGGAAATCACCGCCAGCCCGGGACCCAGCAGTGACAGGTTTGGTCAAATAGCTCATTCAGGGGCATCCACTCCAAGCCCCTAGGGGACACTCGCGGGATGCCTACTGTAGCACTGCTGGTGGTGGGCAGCTGGCCACAACCTGGACGAACCCCCTCTTAAAGGGGTTAAAGTGATGAGCACACGCCCCGAAGCGGAGGGAGGAGGGAAGGCTGGCGCAATGACCCAAGCCTGGGTCTGGTAAATGGGTACATCTCACCGACAGAAATGAATAGAACCCAAGGAGGAAGACCGGGGCGGCCCACGCGGACCAGACTCACCTCCACATACTTCGCCTTGAAGACGATGCCGTGCGCACCCTCCCCAATGCGGCCCAAAATGCAGTACTGATCCATCGCCCGCCCCCCCTCCCGCGCCCAGACGCGGCTGCCTAGCAACCGAGCGGCCTCCTAGAGCCGGGCCGGCGGCCTAGCGCAACTGGGGACAGCGTGCGGGCCTCGTCTGCGCCTTTCCCTGGGCCCCAACCGCCACGCCACACGGTGTTTATTTTGGCGGAAGTCATCCGGGGGTTGACAGCGCCAACACCCAGGCCAGGAGCAACACGAGCCGCTTCCCCTCACCGCCTGGCGTTACGTAAGGAGCTACGCTAGGGCACGCAGCGGGGCGGGATCGCGCAGGCGTGAGAGCGGGGGTGTGGCCAGGGTGATAGGGGGGCTGGCTCCAACCTCAGCAGGCCGGGCTCCGCCCCCAGCAGGCCGGGCTCCCCAGCCTTAAGGAGGGGCGACAGCTTCAACAGCTCGTAGGTGCCGTTTTCCACCTTGAGACCCGGAGCCGATGATGATAAAGACAGACGGCTTGGGCAGAGTTGTGGAAGGAGCGTTAATGGGGTCTCCCTTCTGGAAAGTTAGTCGGCAACATGTAGAGATCACTTTTTTTTAAAAGATTTTATTGGGGAATTGGGGGAGGGGAACAGCGTTGGGGAATGGGAAAAGGGAACAGACAAGTTGCTGTCTTTTTTGTTCAGTCTAGGTGTGGAGGACGTTGCTTCACTGGCCCATGTTGGTATCGTCATTGCGCTCTTCCTGGAGGAGGCAGATCAGTCACCGGCCTCTGGATGGTCGCTCACCGCAGCTATTGGCAGCTCACGGTGGCCTCCAGCTGCTCACGCTGGCTGCCGAGCACTCACTGTAGCCTATGGCAGCCCACTGCAGCAGGGGCTGCAGCCTACACCATTGCCAGGGCTCGCACAGCCCAGCTCCAGGTGGAGCTGTTAGCTGTAGAGGGCAGTGTCACTGGCCCTCATATGTGGGATCCGAACCGGGGCCGCTGGCATCCCAAAACCAGCTCTTAACCAATGCGCCATGCAGCCGGCCCACTAGAGATCACTTTTTAAAAGTTCAAACTCTGTGCCGGGTGGCCTAGGCTGCAGGGGGGATGGCAGGGCAGCTGGCCAGTGCTTCCGCCGCGGTGAGGTGCGGTGATGGCCCTGGAGCGACTGCCTCACCTGGGAAGAGCACAATGATGATACCAACATGGGCCAGTGAAGCGACGTCCTCCGCAACTAGACTGAAGAACAAAAGGACAGCAACTTGTCTGTTCTGCTTCCCCGGTTCCCCAACGCTGTTCCCCGACCCTAGGTCCCCAATAAAAATCTTCAAAAAAAAACAACAACTCTGACCCAGAAAGGCCATGTCTAAAGGTGTCTCATGAGGACACATTTGGAGAAATATGAAGCTTGAGTAATTTTTTTTTTTTGAGGGCAGTGTCACTGGTCCTCACCTGTGGGACCTGAACCGGGGCCGCTGGCTTCCCAAGCCAGCGCTTAACCACCGCACCACTCGGCCGGCCCTAAGTTTGAGTAATTTTAAGAAATGCATACCATCCATCAAACGATGCTGACGGAAAACACAAGTAGCACTTAAACTTCTGAAAAGATTCTCAATTTCACATGCAAGATAAATGCAAAATGTACAAATTTTCATCCATGGGATGGCTAGATTCCAGATCTAACAGACCATTGGCTAGGCTATGGGAAAAGCGGAGCTTACTACATTGCTGGCGGGCGTCCTGATGAAATTATAAATACATATTCCCTTAGACTCGGTAAACCCATTTCTAGAAACTCCCCCAACAGATATATTGCACACATGTGAAATAATATGTGCAAAATTATTAACGGTAACACTTTTTGAATAACAAAATATAGGAAAAACCACACATGTCTATCAATAGGAGACTAAATTGTGACACACTTATCAAATGAAATATTAAGCAGCCTTAAAAATGAACGAAGACTCTTTTTATGTACAGTTATAGGAAGATTTCTAAGGTTATTAAGTTAAAAAGGCAAGATGCAGAACAACATGTAAAAGTGCCACTAGCTGGGTAAAAAAGAAAAGGAATAAAGAATATAAATAATGCTTGTTTGTGCATTACAAGATACCTGGAAAGATACCCAAGATTTCATGATTGTGGTTACCTGGTGGAAGAGGGACTAGAAGAGTTGGGGACAGACAGGATTCGAGGCAAACTTTTCACTGGGTCTCTTTCTAGTCTTTGGATTTTGAACCATATAATTTATTAATCAAAAAAGTCAATATTTTCTGGCTCAGAAACTCCACTCTGTTTTAACAATTGCAGAAGAAGGCCTTGAGTCCATACAGTGATGTTCACGCTGTTTGATGATAACAGAGACCAGATAATAATCCAAATATATTTGGTCAACTCTAGAACTAATCAGGGGGATTGTCTTTCCTCTCTAGGATTTGTTGTTGTTGCTTTTCGTTGTTTGTTTAGTATATTTTCTGACCTAATTGTGTAATGGTTGTTTTCTTTATCATAGGTGGTGGTCTCAGACATCTCTGCTCAGCTAGCTTAGTTGTCAGCTGATCATGGAGAGAGATTTTCAATGTTTCCCAGTCTTTGCCAATGGTGTGTGTGTGTGTGTGTGTATGTGTGTGTGTGTGTGTGTGTGTGTGTGTGTGTTAAAGCTGACCTTGAACATTCAGCCAGGCAGTTGACAACTCTGTTTTAGCTTTCACCTCTTGCTGGTGCAAAATCTCAAGGTCAGACTTTGCAGGTCTTTCCTGGGCACATGCACAGTCCTGGGCATGCACACATCCCTACATATGCATTTTACCTTCTAGAGTCCCAGCAATACGAGAGAGCTTTGCAAAACCCCTACAGGCATCTCATTCTTCAGATTTTCCTTTGAAGCTTTTTGATTAGCCTATTATTTTCCCTGCTGTCATCCTCTCCATCACATAGCCACAAAGTTAATTAGTTCCCTCTAGTATTTTTAACAAACAGCCCAGGGTAAAGGCTTTGCACTGGGTGAGGTGTGGGTCAAGTGAAATAAAGATAGCCTTAGGAGTGGAGTATTCCAGGGAACTACCCAAATAATGACCATGCTCTGGCAATGAGATGTGGAAGGATCTCCAATACAGTCATGGAGCATTATGGTCCCTTCATTAGCTGCCATGCTCCTGGTTTTCACTAAGATTAGGAACTGTTTGCTTTCAAAGCTACTTTATGGGGTTAGAGAGTAGGAAATGGGAACAAGGCAAGTGAAGCCATCATAAACCTTGCTGTTCTTACTGAGATCCCATTGTTGTCCTTGAGTAAAGACGCTCTGTACTAATGCTGTACATTTTTGTTTAATCTAGAGTTTTGAAAATGCGGATTCTGACAAGTTTTGCCAGTTTTCTTATTGCTTTTATGTTGAAGGGAATTTTCAGAGGTTTAGTCTGCCAACTTTGCTGACATTTTCCCTCTCCAGTCTATTTTCTTTCTTTTTTAAGATTTTACTGGGGAATTGGCAAAGGGGAACAGCATTGGGGAATTAGGGAAGGGAAACAGACAAATAAGGGAGGGGAACAGCATTAGGGAATCGGGGAAGGGGAACAGACAAGTTGCTGTCCTTTTGTTCTTCAGTCTAGTTGTGGAGGACTTTGCTTCACTGGCCCATGTTGGTTTTATGATCATTGTGCTCTTCCCGGGTGAGGCAGTTGGTCGCCGGCCATTGGATAGCTGCTCATGGTGGCTCACGGCAGCTTATGCCAGCTGCCAGCCGCTCATGCTGGCTGTTGGCCACTCACGGTAGCTCAAGGCAGCAAACTGCAGCCCCACTGCAGCCTACGTTGTGGTTGACAACTCACAGCAGCCCAACTCCAGGTCAAGCTGTTGTTCATCATCTTAGCTGTAGAGGGTGCAGCATCACTGGCCCCCATGCAGGATCTGAACCCATGGGTCCTGCTGCTCAGAGCTCATGCTCCCAAGCCAACTCTTAACAAACGAGCCGCTCAGCCGGCCCTCTCCGGTCTATTTTTAACTTTTACTTTTGTTTCATTGCATATAACTACTCCTGGTCAGTCTACGTACAGTGTGAATTCCCCAGGACAGAGGATTAAGAGGATTACATAGAACCAAAATGTCCTGCAGCAGGGGACTCATTGGAATGCCTAAAGTCCAATAATATGTCACTTTTAAAGTTTTGTTTGTATTTTGTTTCTTTTTTTTCCTATTTCCATTCTTACTACCATTCAAATCAAGTTTGGTAGAAACAACCTTAGTACATACAGATGAGAGAAAGAACATGACATTCCTATAATCATGTCCACCTGGGGACAGCCCCTGCTGCAACCCAGGTTTACATCCTGCTAGATTCTCGCTTTCACTCTCCTGTAATATACATTTCTATACTTATTCTCTCAAAATATATTTACATATTTATTCAATAAATTTGAGCTCATTCTCTTATAGTATTTGGTGGTTATCATAAATTCTAATTTTGATATAAAATATTTGAAAAATTAATAAGTTAATCAATTAAAATATAAATATTAACACAGATATACAGTGAGGAGGCAGGCTTTTTTCTGCAGCCAACATGGCCAGTGTCCAGTAGTTCTTTCTTGACAGAGGTGGTCTATGTGAACTTGAAGGAATATGAATGAATAACCAACCTCATGCCTTGATGTGGTGAATTTAAATCCCCAGGCTGATGTAATTAATGTCAGAGGAGTCAACATAGACGTATTTTAGCATCAGGCCTCTGCCTTTCCTCACTCAGCCTCCAGTTTCCCTCAATCAAAACCATCTTTGCTTGGGCCGGCCCTGTGGTGCATTGGTTAAGAGCTGGCGTGGGACGCCAGCTCTGAGCATCAGGGCCTTGATTGGGATCAAACATGTGAGGGCCAGTGACACTGCCCTCTACAGCTAAGATGCTGAACAACAGCTCCACCTGGAGCTGGGCTGCTGTGAGTCATCAGTGATGGTGTAGCTGCAGCCCCTACTACCGTGGGCTGTCATAAGCTACAGTAAGTGGCCGGCAGCCAGCATGAGTGGCCTGCAACCGGTGTGAGCTGCCAAGAGCTGCAGTGAGCAGGCATCCAGAGGCCGGTGACCGATCTGCCTCACCCGGAAAGAGCACAATGATGATACCAACATGGGCCAGTGAAGCAATCTTCTCCACAACTAGACTGAAGAACAAAAGCACAGCAACTTGTTTGTTCCACTTCCCCGGTTCCCCAATAAAATCTAAAAAAAAAAAAAAGAGCCATCTTTGCTTATCTGTTCCTCTCTGGCCCCTCTGACAGTTTGGGTCCCTGTGATGTGATCAGTTCAGGAGCCTAAGATTCATCGTCTAACATCTTGCCCTTCAGCAGTAATGTCAATGGATCGCTTATTTCTGGACTTCGTTTTCACTTACTTTATATCGCTTTCCTCCCACTCCTCCTTTTATTTATTATATGAATGTGGGCAAGGGATTCCCTTTATGCCTTAGCACCTAGATCAATGAGGACTATCCATCTTACAGAGCTGCTGTGGAAATTCAGTGGAATAGTGTGTAGAACACTGATCAGCACTCAACAGTGAGCTCTCTCTCTCAGAAACTGGTCAATTTCATCTAATCATAGAAAGCTCTGTGGAACCCTATGTTATTCTGTGTACTCACTTTCTCAAGCGACTTTTGAGCCCAGTGGCTTGGATGGGGTGGGGCAAACAAATGAGAAACAAAATATAAACCCTCTTGACTAGTTACTCAAAATGGGATCTGCAGACCAGCAACACTGGCCTCCCCTGGGAGCTTGGCAGTACCCCAGACCTATTAAATCTGCATTTTTAATAAGGTCCCAAAATGACTCAAATGCATGTTAAAGACTGAGAAGGACCACTCTATACATTCCCCTTGTGAAAAGCAGAAATGTCTACTCCAATGACAGTAGTTCCTTCAGCTAAAGGAAGAAGCAAAGGTGCCTTTGTGAGGAGCAAATATATTATTAGCCAGTGTTGTAAAAATACAACTGATAGTTAATCTTTTAGCTCCCCTCCATACTTGTTCATCTCCCTAAATTCAGTCTTTTCTCAAGTACTAAAACTGAATCAGTGGCTTCCCACCACGCTTAGCATCCATCAAGTAATAAACAAATAAACCTCTGTGAGTGTCCAGGATGTGCCATCCTTACAACAGGGTTACCAACTCAGGTTCCAATGTTAAAAGGCTGCAGTTGCTCTTGTAATATTAGCATGTAGAGGCTTAGAGTGGGGATAACGCAGAACTAGCTGCAGTGCGATCCTCAAACTGCTCCTCGCCTGCTGGCAAATGTCCTCCATATAGGCTGGCATGTGACTATAACGCACCTCAGAAGGTTGCTCTCATGATTTAACGGGATCATCATGCTGCCACCTGTCCGTGGTAAGTCCTTAAGTCCTTGATAAACATTCATCACTAAGTCATTACAAGCACGAAGAGCTTTACCAGCAGTGATGTGAGAATCACACATGAAGAAGGCTAGATTCACAGAAGTTAAATAATAACATATTTAAGAAAAAAAATGTGCTGTATAATAAGTGCTGGGGCATAAATTTGACACTAGGTCTTGTAAATCTTTTAATCCCAGATCTCTTTGTAGTTCTTTGAGCTACAAAACAGCTTTATCCAATGCTGTGTTTTTCCTTAAACACCCTAGCATGTGTCATGTGCCATGTGGTCATTTTTAACAAGTTAAGGGAGGAAGATCTGGATTCTCCCCTTAATCCAGAATTGATATGGCTAGAAGCAATAGGAGGGCCACAGAATATCATCAATAATCCCCTATCTGGTCAGGCTGCTTTCTTCCCTGTGGGCTCTGAATCAGTGGAAATTTCAAACATAAAGTGAGGGCATTAATGCATTAGTCCTTGAACCTTTGAAGAAAATAAAATAGCTGATATTTAATGTGCCCTTAATGTGTGCCAGAACTTACTAGAAGCACTCTACATGTTAACCCAATAAAGCTGCAAAAATAATTATTTTTGTTTTTCTCAAAGAAGAATAAGGTTTAGAGAACTTTTCTTAATCTTCCAATTTCAGGGGGCTAAGAATAGAGGAGCTAGAATCATAATAAAATCCACCTGACCACAGTGCCACACGCCACCCCTTGGAAGGAAAGGGAGAAAAGTGAGGAGGAAGGAGAGGGGAAGAAGGAAAGGAAAAAGGGGAGGGAGGAGAAAAGAGGGGGAAAATGATGCAGTTGAGTTCATTCTAGCCAATTACAGAGACCATGGCCCTGAGACTCTTACAGAGGGCCTTGGTGAAGACATGCTTAGAAAGAATCTTTCTGGTTATCTCTCAATCACTCTCTATCTCTTCATCTCTCTGTCTTTCTCACATACTTTCTTCTTTTCCCTCTCTCTTTTATCTCCATCTATTGCTTGGTCATGCTTTAGAAAATTTGCCATGATTCTTGAAATACTAATCTCAAATAATCAACACATAGTCATCAATTCACAACTATGTTACAAATTCTATCATTCTAAAAAACATTTTTTTTATTTTTCAATTGCACTTCACATACAATATTACATTTTTTTTTATTAAAGTTTATTGGGGTGACAATTATTAGTAAAGTTACATAGGTTTCAGGTGTACAATTCTGTAACACATCATCTATATATCACATTGTGTGTTCAGCACCCAGAGTCAGTTCTCCTTCCATCACCATATATTTGATCCCTTTTACCCTCATCTACCACTCCCCTCTCTCCTTACCCTCTGGTAACCATTAAACTATTGTCTGTGTATGGGTTTTTGTTTCTTCATTTGTTTGTCTTGTTCCTTTGTTGTTTTCAGTTTAATATCCCACATATCAGTGAGATTATAGGGTTCTTGACTTTTGCTGTCTGACTTATTTCACTTAGCATAATAATACCACATCTTTTTTATCCAATCATCTATCGAAGGACACTTTGGCTGCTCCATGTCTTGGCCACTGTAAATAAAGCTGCAATGAATATCAGAATACATGAACCTTTCTGGATAAATATTTTCAGCTTTTCTGGGTAGATACCCAAAAGAGGGGTTGTTGGGTCATATGGCAATTCTATTTTTAATTTTTTAAGGAACCTCCACACTGCCTTCCACAGTGGCTGCACCAGTCTGCACTCCACACAACAGTGTATGACTGTTCCTTTTTCTCTACAGCCTCTCCAACACTCTTTATTATTTGTCTTGTTGACGATAGCCATTCTAACTGGTGTGAGGTGATATCTCATTGTGGTTTTTATTTATATTTCTCTGATGATTAGTGATGCAGAGCATTTTTTCATATATCTATTAGCCATCTATATATCCTCTTTGGAGAAATGTCTCTTCAGGTCCTCTGTCCATATTTTAATTGGATTGATTTTTGTTGTTGTTGAGTTGTATGAGTTCCTTATATATTTTGGATATTAGCCCCTTTTAGGAGGCATTGTTTGCAATATCTTCTCTCATTCGGTTGGTTGCCTCTTTATTTTGTAGATGGTTTCTTTTGCTCTGCAGAAGTTTTTTTATAATAGTTTGGTATAGTCCTATTCATTTATTTTAGCTTTTACTTCCCTTGCCTTTGAAGTCAAATTCATAAAATCCTCTTTGAACCCAGGGTCCATAAGTGTAATACCTATATTTTCTTCTATGCAGTTTATTGTTTCAGGTCTTATGTTTAGGTCTTTGATCCATTTTGAGTTAATTTTGGTACATGGTGACAGATAGCAGTCTAGTTTCATTCTTTTGCATGTGGCTTCCCAATTTTCCCAGCAACATTTATTGAAGAAGCTGTCTTTTCTCCATTGTATATTTTGGCTTCTTTGTCAAAAGACTTTTTTAAAATAAATTGAAGAAGACACAAAGAAATGGAAAGACATTCCATGTTCATGAATTGGGAGAATCAACAAAGTTAAAATAGCCATATTACCCAAAGCTGTATAGAGATTGAATGCAATCCCCATCAAAATCCCAATGGCATTTTTTAAAGAAATAGAACAAAAAATTATCAGATTTATATGGAACCACAAAAGACCCCAAATAGCCAAAGCAATCCTAAGAAGAAAGAACAATGCTGGAGGTATCACACTTCCTGACTTAAGCTTGTACTATAGGGCAACAGTAAGCAAAACAGTACGGTATTGGCAGACATACAGACCAATGGAATAGAATTGAGAACCCAGAAATAAACCCATATAAATATGGATAAATAATTTTCAACAAAAAAGCCTGTCATTTTTCTTTTTATGGGAAGAACTTACTAACTTATGAATACCTATTGGGTTGTGGGAAAAGTCATGACACATGTTTGCAACAGATGGCACTAGATCATTTTTGGAAGCACTAGAGTCATTCACACCTATGTTATTGCTATGTTATTTGACAGCTGACAGTTCTAGCTTATTCTAAAAAGAAATTGAGTGATTTGGTTGAGTTTTGGAGATTTTACAACAAGTTGAAGATGGAAGACCAAGCTGTGCGTTTTTGCCATATTTTGCCATGTTTTACTTCCATAAAGGGAAGAACACACGTTAAGCTTGTGAAAAGTTGCATAAAGTTTATGGAGACAATGCTCTACAGGAATGTCAGTGCCAACGATGGTTCACGAAATTCCGTGCTGCTGATTTTTATCTCAACGATGCTCCTCGGTCAGGGAGGCCCACTGAGGTTGATGACGACAAAATAAAGGCATTGATCGAGTCAAATCCAGGTTACACGACACAAGAGATTGCAGAAACATCCATCATTCAATCGTTCATGACCACCTGAAGAAGCTAGGACACATAAGCAAGCTCGATATTTGGGTTCCACATGAACTCAAAAAAGTTCGTTTAACAGTGCATATAAACATCTGCAATATGCTCATTAAAAGTGAGGAAAACAATCCTTTGTGGAAGTGACTAATAACTGGTGATGAGAAGTGGATTATTTACAACAATGTGGTGTGCAAACAGTCTTGGTCTCTTGTGATGATTCACCTCAAACAACATCAAAAGCAGACATTCATCAGAGGAAGGTTATGCTCTCAGTGTGGTGGGATTTTAAAGGTGTTGTGTTTTTTGAGCTCCTACCAAGGAACCAAATAATCAATTCGAATGTGTACTCTCGGCAATTGGACAGTTTGAATGAATCCATCATCCAGAAACGTCCAGAGCTTGTAATTGTAAAGGAGTTGTGTTCCATTGCGACAACATGAGACCACACAAAAGTTTGATCACCTGTCAAAAATTATTGGAGCTTGGGGGCCAGCTGAGTGGCTCACTGGTTAAGAACTGGCTTGGGATGCCAGCTCTGAGCAGCAGGACCCCGGTTCGGATCCCATATATGAGGGCAAGTGACACTGCCCTCTACAGCTAGGATGGTGAACAACAACTCCACCTGGAGCTGGGCTGCTGTGAATCGCCAGGCCGCGTAGCTGCAGCCCCTGCTGCAGTGGGCTGCCATAGGCTATAGTGAGTGGCCGACAGCCAGTGTGAGCGACCAGCAGCCGCTGTGAGCGGCCATCCAGAGGCTGGCGACCGATCTGCCTCACCCAGGAAGAGCACAATGATGATACCAACGTGGGCCAGTGAAGCAATGTCCTCCACAACTAGACTGAAGAACAAAAAAGAACAGCAACTTGTCTGTTTCCCTCCCCCAATTCCTCAATAAAATATAAAAAAAAAAATTATTGGAGCTTGGATGGGATGTGTTGCCACACCCACCATATTCACCTGATCTTGTGTTGTCAGACTTCCACTTGTTTCACTCTCTTCAAAACTCCTTGTGTGGTATAACGTTCAATTCAGATCAGGCTGTAAATCATCACCTTGTTCAGTTTTTTGCAAATAAAGACAGGTCCTTCTATGAATGAGGAATTATGAAGCTCACTGAAAGATGGCAAAAGGTTATCGAACAAAATGGGCAATATATTATTGAACTTTGTTCTTTATATAAATAAATGACCTTTGAAAAACATAGACAAAACATATCATTACTTTTCTGACAACCCAATACTTCCTTTTAATCATACTATTTGTAATCAGTTACACTGTTTGTGATATGGTACAGGAATATAATTTTTCTACACGGAAAGTCAATCTTTCTAATGAAATTTAATGTACAATCTTTATCACATAGTAAGTTATACAGATGAAAAATTGAATTATAATATATCTTTGAATTAATTAATTGCTCTTGGTTAATGCTGGAATAAAATGTAAAAAAAATTTATACACCAAATGCTCACTCACGTTGCTGGAGAAAAAAAGGATTAAATGTTTTTCCTATGTCAGGCAGTGGATCCCACAATAGTCTGAGATTTGAGAGGAAAGCTTGGTCTCCCGATGCTAATACTTTAAGTGGTGTCATACATTTTGTTTCTGCATACTCCAAATTATCTGAGCTTTATCATCAGTAGAGGGAGAGAGACCAGAAAGAAAACTTACATCAGCTATGAAACTTACTCCCAATCAAAGTGCCATTCTAAGTAATATGTTTGAGAAGAATCCTTACCCCCGTCATGCTAACAAAGAAGAACTGGCTAACAGTGGTGACAGTGAAATGTTTATGGGCTTTGTGCTTCTTTAGAATGATCCTTGACATTTATGGTTTCAGTAGCCATGTGTCACTAAGGGTCCACTCAGGAGATTAAAACTATATAGCAATTTGAATAGAAAAAGTTTACTATTAACTATAACAGAGGATAAGAGTAATGAGAGATTGGCTAGTAAAAATTAGAGAGGACTTGAAAGAATACAGGAATAGCAGATATATGGAGCAGCCACTACCCTGAGGTAGAATGCCCTGATAGAGGTCCCCAGGTTCTCCCCACACACACACCACGAGAGGGTCTGGCTGTGGCCCACTGAATGGCAAAGAAGTCACTGGAATGCCATACTGGTGAAACTTGCCAGATTTCTGCCCTTTGAGTTTGCCATAAATCTGCCCTCTAGGTAGTAGGGGAGGTTGTTGCTGGGAGGTATCTCACCAGAGAGACTTTGCTATAAAGCCACTGAGGATGATATTGGAGGAAACTGTGGGCCACTGGGTGCCTCCAGGTGCAGGGCACTGCAGGAGCCAGAGGCTGGAGAAGCCACCACACCACACAAGCTGGAAACTGGAGAAGCTGCCTATGCTG
This sequence comes from Aselliscus stoliczkanus, assembly GCA_033961575.1. NCBI lineage: Eukaryota > Metazoa > Chordata > Mammalia > Chiroptera > Hipposideridae > Aselliscus > Aselliscus stoliczkanus. The sequence continues at coordinate 2,271,767 of CM066728.1, read as the reverse complement.
CAGGAGCTGGAAGCTAGAGGAGCTGTGTATGCTGGAGTAAGTGAGCAATGGAGAAGCTGCCCGCACTCCAAGGGCCTGGCAAGCAGCACAATGGAACCAGGGAGGAAAACCCTTAATCCTTCCCTGTCTTTCCAGCAACTTCTACTGACAAAGATTACTACCATCATGCCAACAGCCAAAAGAAAAACAACCAAGTCCATTGTCCAGGGTAGGCAATGAGGGTGAATTTGGAGTGGAGAGGCAATGAACTAGTAACTGGCAGGAGTCCTGAGGCTCGAGAAGGGGGCAGAGTGGCTTGATTCCAAAGAAGTGAAGACATAGTAAAAATCAGCAATCTTATAACCTAGAGAAAAAGTGTTATTATTTTTTTCATTTCCGATCCTTTATACTGATAGAAATATGTATTTTATGTGTATGCATAACACGCTATATGAGATATAACAGTTAGATGGACATTTTAAACAATTAGGATGTTATTTACATATGGATACAGAATATCATTTATATAATATTATTTGTATAATGTAACTCATTTTCTTTTCTGGATGAGAAAAATGAATTTCACAGCTATTAATTGATTTGCCTAGAGTCCTGCAGCTGGCTGGAAAGTAGTAGTGATTAAAATCCAGGTTTCCAGATTTTTTGTTGTAACCTTATGAATATCCATCCACTCATATCTAAGGGTGATGGGCAGCAAGGGGCAGGGAGGAAACTGGTATTTCCTAAGGGACTAGAGAGAGTTCAAAGATGAAAGTGATAGAATTGATTTCCACTTGATTGAGGGCTTTCCCTGCAATAGAAATCATTTGAGTAAAGGTTAAAGAGTCAAGATGTGGGGGAATAGGGTCCCAAGGTGGGCTGGGAGGTAAGAGGCACATCAAATAGCCATGTTTCAGAATACAATAGGTGTGTGAGTAATGGATGCAAGGAAACTGAGAAACCAGGATGCAGCCAGGTTGCTAAGGCTGTGGCTTAGATAGAAGGAATGTGGGTTTCTTGCTTTGCCTTGTAGGGAAAGCAAAACCAGCTCTATCAATCTTGGGTTTTCAGCTGGGGCTCTTTAACAAAGACAGATTAACAAGAGAAAAACAAACTGTTCATTAATATGTGCAGTGAACATCACACAGCAGAAACCTCAGCAAAAAAAAAGTAATGCAAAGTGGTGGCTTAAAACTCCAGTTTATATAGCATCATCAAAAAAGAACAATACATTTTTAGAGAAATAACAGGACAAGGGAAGAGTTTCAGGCTTTCAAAGGTGTCAAACGGTGGGAAGGTCAATGAACAGGATGGAGCTGAGGGAGAAAGTTTATTTGCAGATTCCTCTGCAATGGCAATTCCTCTGCAGGTGCCATTTTTGGGATGATAAGAGTCCGTCTCCAGTAAAAGGACAATCTATTTCCTGCCTTTAGGCAAAGGAGGAGCTATTTCTGGGTTTGCACTTCCTAAATGCCTTTAGCTCAAAATAATTTTTATGTAAAAGTCATATTTGGGGATGACATACTCTGATTTCCTTGATCCTTCTTGGAATTGTTACTTCATTTTTTATCTTCCAAGTCAAAGTTGTCCCAAATCAGTAATAACCTTAGACTTGGGTCTTAAAATAATCTCCTTACTTTATGAAAAAGGAAATGATGGTACTGGAGACAAGTGAGCAAACCCTTAAGATCTGGTTCCCAAATAAAAGGGCCAGACTCCCCCACTGAAGAGAAGTAAAAGGCCATGCTGTTGGGAGGCAGTGGTAACCCTGAGAAAGGTTTGCTCAGCTGGAGGTGCAGGGCACCTGGGCTGAAGCCACCCAGGGGTCCTGGCAGGATCAGGGGACCTGCCCCCACCCCACACACACACGCACGCACTCCCTGCCCCGTCCCACAGAACCTGTACACCACCCTGTAGGGCCAGGAAAGCAGTATAATCGTTTCTTTAAAAATTAAACATAGAGTTACCATGTGATGCAGTAGTAATTCTATTTCTGTGTATACACCCCAAAGAATTAAAAGCAGGCACTCGAAGAGATATTTGTACACTCATGTTCACAGTAGCATTATTCATGATAGTCAGGTGCTCGAAGCAACTCAAGTGTCCATGCACAGATGAGTAAATAAATAAAATACGGTGTACACACAATGGAATATTATTTAGTCATAAAAATAGCGAAATTTTGACACATGCTACAACACAGATGACTCTTGAGTACATTATGCTCAGTGAATGTCAAAAGTTTAGCTAAACTACTCTGTGGTACTGCTGCCTCAGCACCCATTTTGTGGCCAAGTAAACTGCAGGGGCCTTGAACTGACACGGGGCCTTCTCTGGAGCCATGCTTAAACAGCCTGCAGAGTCATAAGTATGGGGAAGTCCCTTGAGCAACAGCCTCCATCATCTCCAAAGGATCCTCTGTGTACACCCCTTAGATAAGACCCTGTGGCGCTTACCAAAATCGTGCTCTTTTTTGGTTTGAATTGACCAATCCAGCCCTAGCCTGGGAAGCCCAAAGCACTCTACCCACAGACCCTAATAAAGACATGTGTCCCAGGCCTTGACCTCCCCTGGTGACCCCTTGCTTCCTTCAGGACCTGTAACAAAATTCTCTATAGAATACCAATATGCCTGTAGCCTTTTGTTGAACTGTGATTCGCCATCCCACAAGCTGCGGCTCCACTTAACAAATGTTAATTTAACAAAGTAATGACAGTGAAATAAACCAGTAACAGAAGGACAAATACTATAAGATTCCCCTCATTGAGGTCCCTGGAGTAGTCAAACACATAAAAACAGAAAGTAGAGTGGTGGGTGCCAGAGTCTGGGAGGAGGGAGACTGGGACTTAGTGTTTAATGGGGACAGAGTCTCAGTTTTGCAAGATGAAAAAATCTGGAGATTGATGGCTGCCCAACAATGTGACTATTTAATGCTGCTGAACTGTACATGTAAAAATGGCTCAAATGGTAAGCCTCATGATATATTTTACCACAATAAAATTGTTATTTTCTTTGGCATGATAGTCCCCGGTCCCCAGTCAAGGCTACAGTTTTACAGAGCCTGTGGATTTATGGGTGGCAAACGTCTGCTCCCATTATGGCTTGCCTTTTTCTCTTTAATCTAGTTTTTTCTGATGAACAGAAGTTCTTAATTTTAATAAAGTCAAATGTATCGTTGCTCCTTTTTGTTTCTGTTAGAGCTCTTTTCCTATCCCAAGGTTTGTAAAAAGGCAGCAGGAGAACTGGCAGGTGATCTCTTGCCTCAGGCTGGAAGCGAGAGCAAATACACAGCCAGGTGGGTAGTGAGGTTTAGTTACATCAGGGCTACAGGTTCTGCTCTAAAAACATTACCCTCTCTAACAACTTAAGTTCTAAGGATTCTAATATCATAATTTTGTGACCAACTATCTAGACCCGTCTGCAATTTGGTCTCTGACCCTACTTGAGTGACTAGGCGGTTTTGAAGTTTAAACTCTGACTCTTGTCTACCGGACAAATTTCACTTCCAGCATTGTCTGTTTCAACACAAAATTTCTTTTGCCAGTTTATTTTGCAGGATCTAAGGGAAACTGAGATACTGGCCTTGCCTTGTGAACCACTACCTCCCCTCCCCCGCCATGTCTTATAACTCCAACAACATATAACTTAGCCACATTCCCTGACTCGCTCTACCTGCTGATCAGAAGTCAACCAATTGTTATTCTTATCTCACAGCCGCCACGTCAGCCCCGACCACTGAAAGGCCAGCTGCCCCCACCAATCAGAATATGAATGATGTAAGTTTATTGTCTTGTTTCCCTAGCAACCTATCCCTTTGATCATCAGCTCCTGGCAAACCTTGCCTTTAAAATAATTGTCTTATTTTTTCCCACCTCAGAGCTTGTTTTTGGCTCATATTGAAGGCTACACATTCTCTGTTTTGCAAATCATATTAGAATAAACTCTTTTAATTGATCAGAAGAGTCTTGTGGAACTTTTGTTTACAGTTCTTTCCCCGTTGCAGTCCTTTCTCTGACAGGTTCGAACAGAGGCAAGCTCTTTCCTGACTGCAGAGTGCTTGGTAGATGGGACCCCTTCTGCTCCCGAGACCCTTGGTCTGCCCTTGGGAATCTTCACCAAAGGGAGTTGCCCCTGCAGGCTTTCTGGCCAGCCAGCCTGTGCATGATGATCCTGCTAAGCTGTGACCAGTATCCTGTTCCCTACAGCTCACTGCTGGAATCTTGCCAACAGAAAAAGGTCCCTGCAAGGACATTCACTGTAGCTCCAAAATATTGAAAAGAGACATACATGGCTATCAGTGGGAGCCAAAACAGAGTAAATCCATACAACTGTATGTCCGCAGCCATTATATGCTGCATCTGTGCTGATAAGAAATGATGTCCAAGAGAAGAAAACACATTTTGCAGTCTAATAGCTTTAGTATCCTTACATTTTTGTAAAATAAATAACATGTGTATAAATACAAGAAAATTTTGGAAAAACAATGTAAATGGGGTTGCAATGGGAGGGGCAGGTTTTGGGGGCAATGGTGAGGGGAGAGATGTTTTACTCTAATTTTATCTCATTTGTAAATCTGTGTGAGATTATTGTTGGTTTTAACTTCATTTGTATGGTATATTTTCCTCTTCAATTTTTCTAATGAAACCAATAAAGCAAAATTAAAAAGGAAAAGAAGGGATTTGCCTTAGTTGTCTTTGTCCTTACCTCCAGACCCCAGGTTTCTAGTGACATAGAATGAAATGCTATACGTGTATCAGAGTAGGATGACTTCTTGGAAATCGTAACTCAGTGTCCCCCTTGTCCAGGGTGGTGCAAGGATGCAGGCCTGTACCCAGACTCTGAAATTCATGTTAAACCATTGGGTCTGCCACAGCCCTATGGCAATTTATGATAATTGTCTGATTTATAGGAATACCCTCTCGGGGAAAGAAATCCGGAGAAAAGGCACATCAAACATTTGGAGGAGGTAGTGCAACTTGTCTGCCTGGGGTCATAGTACTTGGGAGGTGCTCAAAGCAGGCTATCTATTTGCATTTCAAATGCTTTCACGGATGATTTATTGCTGTCACCTTATTTCACTGTGCAGAAAGTGAGGCCCAGAAAGCAACGTGTCCTACCAAAACCACGTGTTCCATCCTTAGGCAAGTTCCCTGAAAAGGATGGGGTGCGAGCTGGTCCTCTCTCCACTAAGGACACAGTTCACAATCTCGAAAATGTATCTCCCTTTGGGAACTTTATCTATACACCTGGGAAGCCAGCATCTCTCCAGGTGTTCTGGGTCCTGGTTGCCTCTTCTGGAGAGGTGGGAAAGGGGCAGAGGATCCAGGTAAAAGGTTGTCAACTGTTTCCAAGGGTAATTTGGGGAAAAGATGAGAGGAGGGAGGACTTAAACTTTTGTCTATAAATGCAGGAGCTTTAGTGTCCCTCTATGTGTTGCAATGGAAACATAAGGAAGGCACCATCCGAGGGCCTGAGCTGATAACCCAGCTCTGCTGCACAGCTGTACGGGCTGCTGGCAGCTTTAGTGTCCACCATCGGGGCTCCCATCTGGAGCTGCACTGCCCAGGAGAAATACAATGCAAGCCACATATGTAGTTTTAAATTTTATAGTAGTCACATTAAAATGGTAAAAAATAAATAAGTGATATTGATTTTAATAATTTATTTTACCCTATATGTCAAAAATGCTACCATTTTGACCATGTAATGGATATAAAAATCATTGAGCTATTTCATATTTTGTTTTCCCTACAGTGTTCAAAAGGCAGTGTGTGGGCCGGCCGAGTGGCGCATTGGTTAAGCACTGGTTTTGGGATGCCAGCGGCCCCGGTTCGGATCCCACATGAGGGCCAGTGACACTGCCCTCTACAGCTAACAACAGGTCCACCTGGAGCTGGGCTGTGTGAGCCCCGGTGATGGTGTGGGCTGCAGCCCCTGCTGCAGTGAGCTACCATAGGCTACAGTGAGTGGCCCGCAGCCGCTCGGCTGGCAGCCAAGCGTGAGCTGCCAATAGCCGCGGTGAGCGACATCCAGAGGCCAGCGACCGATCTGCCTCATCCGGGAGGAGCGCAATGACGATACCAACAGTGAGGCAACGTCCTCCGCAGCTAGACTGAGGAACAAAAGGACAGCAACTTGTCTGTTCCCCTTCCCCGATTCCCCAACGCTGTTCCCCTCCGCCTATTCCCCAAAAAAATCTTTAAAAAAAAAAAAAAAAAAAAGGCAGTGTGTGTTTTGTGCACACAGCACATCTTAGTTCAAACTTGCCACATTCAGGTGCCAAATACCACCATATTGGATATAAATGGCCTCACAGCCTCTTTCAGGGGAGGAAACAGGACAGCAGTTCATGGCCAAGACTGGCTTGAATCTGGGGGCTGCACCTTCCAAGGGGTCTGGGCCTGACCTCCATTTCTGAAAAAATGGGGATGAAGGAGGTGATGGGGCCCGATTAACCCAGGGTAGGGGTTAGGACAGTGCCTGGCCCTGAGCAAAAATCCAAACAGGCCAGACCTTGAGTTCTGGACTTGCCCTTCTGTGGCCTTTCCCTGTCTGCCATCTGATTTCTGCTTTGATCCATACTTTTCTACAATAACCTTTGAGTTTCTGCCATCCAAACACAAAATTCCCTTAAAACTGTGTCCACCCTTGCATAGAGCTCCTTCTGTTCCCCTGCAAACCTCCCCACAAGTCATAAGATACTGGCTTTCCTCACTTCTGCACCACCCGTTCATCTCTCTCCTCCCTGCCAACAGCTTCACTCCCACCCACACTCTGCAAGTGCAGTTAGTCTTCTCACACATCAGAGGTAGGTCCTCACTGTGACTCTGGGAGGCAAGAAGCAAAGCAAGAGGTTTCAAGGGTGGAAGAGGTGGTGGTAGTCTTTGAAGGTAGTGTTCTTAACCTAAAAATGAAAGGCCCAAGTGAGAGGCAACAATCATTTACTAGAGACCAAAAGAATAGCTATTGGGGAAGAACTGACTCAGGCAGAAGCCTAAATAATGTTCTAATTAGGAGACAAAGGCAATGGGTACTTTTATGAGAAAGGGAAGGGGAACAATTATATCAGTAGAAGGAAGGCATTTCTATTGGTGCAGGCAAGCTAACATAGTGATGTTAACTCTAGGTAATGTTTTAATTTTCAGTCTGGTAGTCATAACATTTGCTGTCTTGTTATCCTTGCAAATGGTTTTTTGGGACACAATATTGATTTAGGGTCAACTCAAATGTTATTTTGCCCTCTTGTAATATTTCAAAGATTTGGGGCATAAAGAGATGAAAGGCAGTTCCTCTGGGATGGCAGCTCCAGCTCTATTTTAAAATGGTTCTGTTTATTTATTGTTTTATAGTGTGAAGTGATGTAGAGTCACATTGGGTCATTGTGTTGGTGTCCGGGATCTTGTGGGGTTATCTTGGGACATTGTGAGGCAGTATAGTGTCATATGGAGTGGTGTGGGATTTCTTGTGGTCTTTGTGGGGTGGTTGTGAGGTTGTGTGGAGTCACGTGGGGTCACTGTAATGTTAAAAAAAACAATAGACCCAAAATGGAGTCACTTTTGCTAAGCCCACCAAGACTTAATACCTAACCTAATTGCAGTTTCAGCCTCTCCCAGGAGTGGAATTCTAAACCAACGGGTCTGGAATTTCCTGATCAACAATAGCAGGTAATCTGCCCGATAAAACCCTTTGCATTCTCCTAGGAGGTGAACTTGCCTGAAATGACCTATGGTATAGAGCATTAATATGAACACAAAATGTACTCTAAGGGCTGGCCTAGTGGCTCAGTTGGTTAAGAGCTCACTCGAGTGTGAGCTGAGGTCTGAGCAACAGCAGTTCAATGCCCAGCCGGAGCTGAGCTGCCACTGAGCTGCCAACAGGTGGCAGGATGGCTCAGATTTTAAAAAAAAAGTACTCTAATAATTCCAATAGTTATGTCAGTCTCAAAGTAACACACATGCTAGAGCATCCCGTGAAAGACATACCCAGTGAACTCCCTAACCAGATAACTCTAGACGCAGGGTAAAGTGTGACCATCTAGACAGCTTTATTTGACTGCAGATAAGTTTATGGGACTGCAGATGGGTACATTGCACCCAGTCTTGAGCATAACATCAGAGAGCCCTCTGACAGCTCCTCCTCACTCAGTCCTCAAATGACGAGCTGACAGTCAAGTCTGCACTCATCCCAGATGGAGCACTTGAAGCCTCAACTCCTGACCATCTCACCAGCCTGCCTGATGCTGGACACTATGCACCCCACACCATAGGGATTCTAGCTGAACACCAGTCTCTCTCTCTCTCTCTCTCTCTCTCTCTCTCTCTCTCTCTCTCTCTCTCTCTCTCTCTCTCTCTCCTTCTCCCCCTTCTTTCATGAGACTCTGTTCGCTTTGCCTATTGCTTGCAAACCTGTGTGACCCTCTAGTGTGAAACCACTTTACCTTGACTATTGGAGACTGTCCTCTGGCTGGAGCCTTGGTTAATGCTTGTGGTAAACCAAGTCAGTAGGACTAGATCTATGGCTTTATTCTAATAAAGTCTGACACTGTGGAAAGACACAAATGTGTGTGAGACTGCTACTTTGATAGCCATGTTCCGCTCATGACATCCACTCTTTTAATTTTCTTTTCCTACACCTTTCTGCCTATGAAAACCTTCCATTTGCACAGCTCCTCAGAGCACCTTTCTACTAGATGGGATGAATTGCTCAATTAGAACTTTAAATGTATTCAATTGAATTTTTGTTCTTTAATACCTTTATCTTAGAATTAGGTCTTTTTTTTTTTTTTTTTAAAGATTTTTATTGGGGAATTGGCGGAGGGGAACAGCGTTGGGGAATCGGGGAAGGGGAACAAACAAGTTGCTGTCTTTTTGTTCTTCAGTCTAGTTGCGGAGGATGTTGCTTCACTGTTGGTATCGTCATTGCGCTCTTCCCGGATGAGGCAGATCGGTCGCTGGCCTCTGGATGTCGCTCACCGCGGCTATTGGCAGCTCACGCTTGGCTGCCAGCCGCTCATGCTGGCTGCAGGCCACTCACTGTAGCTTATGGCAGCCCACTGCAGCAGGGGCTGCAGCCCACACCATCACCGGGGCTCACACAGCCCAGCTCCAGGTGGACCTGTTGTTAGCTGTAGAGGGCAGTGTCACTGGCCCTCATGTGGGATCCGAACCGGGGCCGCTGGCATCCCAAAACCAGCGCTTAACCAATGCGCCACTCGGCCGGCCCTAGAGTTAGGTCTTAAATGTGACTCTAGGAGGCAAGAAACAAAGTGAGAGATTTCAAGGGTGGAAGAGATGTTGGTGGTTGGTCATTGGGGTTGATGTGGAGGCATGTTGAGTCACTTGGGGCCTTTGTGGGGCCATGAAAGGTTCGTGTAGGGGGTTGTATAGGTTCATATGGGGCCATTTAGAGGTCACATTAGGTCACATTAGGGTCTTGAGGGTTTATGTGGGGTGATGTAAGGCTACATGGAGCTCTGTGGGGTCAGGCGGGCTGGTGTGGAGTGCAGGGGGTCATTGTGGGTTCTTATGGGGTTGCATGAGGTCATTGTGGGGGTAGTGTGTGGTTGTTTGGGGACACTTCGGGGCTGTATGGATAGTATGGAGTTGTATAGGGTCACATGGGGTCCATAGTCCACCTAAAATCTCTTATCCCACTTACATCTATTTAATTTTCTTATCTTCAACAATTGTGTGTCAATGTAAGAACCAAAACTGTAGAGAATTTTTATGAGAGTTTAGGTTTATTTGAGCTAAACTAATAACATGCCAGGAAGCAAGGTCTCATGCTCTAGAGAATGAATTTTGCAATTCTTTTTATACATTTGGAATTAAGGAGAAAACTAAGGAAGATTACATGAAGGTAGGAGAAAACATGGGAGGAGGGAAGGGAAAAAAGCTCTATGATTGTGTTACAGGATAGTTAACAAGATCATGTGTTCCCTTGAGGGTGGTTACACCTCAGAGGGATCTGAAAAAGAGGATTACTCTAGCATTTCAAAGGTGTGTTAACCAAGATGCACAAGAACAACAGATGGGGGATTGCTTAAAGCAAAGATAAACCTTTTATAGGCCTGGGGCCTGACTACCCACCATGACCATATGGAAATTTATGATTAGATTACCCTATAGGTTACTTTTGGTCACTGAACTTGTCAGATTTATTACATAATCCCTTTTTTTGTTCACATATGTTTAGATTACTTATGAAAATTTCATCATGCTGTGTTATTTTTCTTACTGACAAATTCTGTGACAGAGATAACATGAATTTGACTAGTAAACTGAGGTAGAATAAAGTTGTTTATCTGCATTATAAATTCAATGCTGATAACTCTAAATCATGTCTATTTTAATTAAACAAAGAAACTTAAACTAGGGCCGGCCAAATGGCTCAGTTGGTTAAGAGCTCACTCAAGAGTGCAAGCTGAGCTCTGAGCAATGGCGGTTGGATGCCAGCCCAAGCTGAGTTGCCATTGAGCTGCCAACAGGTGGCAGGATGGCTAAGCTAAAAAAAAAAAAAAAAGAAAGAAAGAAACTTTAACTTTTATGTGTTAAAGATTAATCTTGGATCATATGAACTTGAGAAGCATTTGGGTTAGTCTCTATATTTCTTAGTTATGGAATACCCAATCCTTACAAGTGCTTGCCTCAAACCAATTAATTTTAATTTATTAAATTAATTTTAATACCATCAAAGATAGAAAAATATCTCACATTTATAACACATATAGGCATACACAGAGAGATGCAGAGATCTTTTAGTTAATATTTGTTAATATTTAGTTAATAAAAGTCACTTAAGATGTTTTTATACGCCCAATTTCCAAATATTTCCTCCTCCTCCTCCTCCTCCTCCTCCTTCTTTCTTTCTCTTTCTCTCTCTCTCTCTCTCTCTCTCTCTCTGTCTCTCTCTCTCCCCCTCTCTCTCTCTCCTCTTTCTGGTGAAAAACTTTTGCATTTCAAAGCATGACACAGGTGTTACAGAAGATGGGATAGAAAATCTATATCACAAAGGTACAGAGAAGATATCCAAGATGTCATTTAGGGGGCATATTTGCAGGATAATTCTGTTTCCAATATCCCAATATCTACAAGCATTTTGAGATGAATAGGAGAGGTTTGGGGAATTGGCAAAATGATGGTTTTGCTGTCCTCAGGGTTTTGCCATCATGCTTTCTACATCAATTGTTGGGTTTCCTCAGATCTTACCAATATGTATACAAGCTGATAAAGATCTGGCAGCCTTGGTTTATATGCTCCAATAATAACTCTAAATTCTTCAAAAACCTTTTGGGGCTCCTTCCTAGGTTTAGGAAATTCTTTAATTGCCCCCCTTAGCTCAGTGTTTGACCAAAGGGTTAAGGAATACGTTGAAAGGGTTCATCTGCAACCTTGAGTCATTTTATTTTATTTTTATTTTAAAGATTTTATTGGGGAATTGGAGAAGGGCACCAGCCAAGCTGTTATTCTTCAATCTTCATTGTGGAGGGCGCCAGTTGCCATCTGGCTTCCCGTCGGCAGCTCTTGGCCTCTAAGCTCAAGGTGCTGTGTTCAGTTTTAGTTGCAGGTGGGCGTAGCCACCATCCCATGTGGGAGTTGAACCCAGCAGCCTTGTTATCAAGAATGCAAGCCCTATCCACTGAGTCATCTGGGCAGCAGCTCAGCTCAAACCGGCAGCCCTATTGCTCAGAGCTCGTGCTCTAAGCCAACTCTTAACCAACTGAGCCACTTGTCAGGCCCCAGGTCATTTTATTTTAAATGGTAACTGTCTAATAGTCTCTTCAGAGTGGAAAGCAGCAGTTCAGACACAGAATTAGGAAAACATGAGGTGAAAAAGGAAGGGAAAGAGTCATGTCCCGAGTCCATCCTATCATCTTTTGTCTTAGGTACCTTTTGGATCTTTAATTTTCTAGTAGCCTTTTGTGACAAGTCCTGTTTTTGGGGTTTTTTTAAAGATTTTATTGGGGAATCGGGGAAGGGGAACAGACAAGGTGCTGTCCTTTGGTTCTTCAGTCTAGTTGTGGAGGACATTGCTTCACTGGCCCATGTTGGTATCGTCATTGCGCTCTTCCTGGATGAGGCAGATCGGTCGCCAGCCTCTGGATGGTCGCTCACTGCGGCTATTGGCAGCTCACGCTGGCTGCCAGCCGCTCACGCTGGCTGCAGGCCACTCACTGTAGCCTATGGCAGCCCACTGTAGCAGGGGCTGCAGCCTACACCGTCACCGGGGCTCGCACAACCCAGCTTCAGGTGGAGATGTTGTTGGCTGTAGAGGGCAGTGTCACTAGCCCTCAAATGTGGAATCCAAACTGGGGCCACTGGTGTCCCAAACCAGCTCTTAACCAATGCGTCACTCGGCTGGCCCTGTGACAAGTCTTTTAATGAAACATTTTGGAATCACGAAGTCTTGTGTAAGCTTCTGGATGCCAGCTAAAATAGTTATCTCATTCTATTTGTTCAATTTGGGAACCCTCACATTTTAGTGCACTTTTTAAATGATCATGTTTAACTGGAACACTTCTTACAATGGCCATTGCCAACTCTAGGCTGTCTCCAGATGATTTTGCCTCCTTTGCAAATACCTGCAGCTTCCAGGACTACAGTTCTTAAACATAAAATAAGCAGGTATGTCAGAAGGTAGTACGCTCAAGTCTTTGGATTCAAAGGATCCCATTTCTTTTCTTTTTTTTTAAGATTTTATTGGGAATTGGGGGAGGGGAACAGCGTTGGGGAATCAGGGAAGGGGAACAGACAAGTTGTTGTCTTTTTGTTCTTTAGTCTAGTTGCAGAGGACGTTGCTTCACTGGCCCATGTTGGTATCATCATTGCGCTCTTCCCGGATGAGGCAGATGGGTTGCCGGCCTCTGGATGGTCGCTCACCGTGGCTATTGACAGCTCACGCTGGCTGCCAGCCACTCACGCTGGCTGCCGGCCACTCACTGTAGCCTATGGCAGCCCACTGCAGCAGGAGCTCCAGCCTACACCATCGCTGGGGCTTGCACAACCCAGCTCCAGGTGGAGCTGTTGTTAGCTGTAGAGGGCAGTGTCGCTGGCCCTATATGTGGGATCTGAACCGGGGCCGCTGGCATCCCAAAACCAGCTCTTAACCAATGCGCCACTCAGCCGGCCCAGGATCCCATTTCTTAATATTCATTTGAGGCCCCCTGCTGGACCCAATCCAGCTCAAATCATACCCAGTCCAATTCTTAAACCAGACCCAGTCCAATTCTTAAGTCAGACCCAGTTCAATTCCTAAATCAGATCCAGTTTTGCTCTTAAGTTGGAAGCATCTCAACTCTAGCTGGTAATGACCAATTCCCAAAGAACCTTGGATTGGGGAAAGGTTTAAAACAGTACACCCCAAGGAATGGGGATTGCAAACTGATTCCAAACAAATGGAGAATTGCAGATTAAACCATCAGCAGTTCCCAATTTGGAATGCAGGGACAGAGCTAAGGGCTGGGGTTTTCCACTGGGAATTGTGGTCTGAAAAGCTAGGGACTTGGCTCTGGGTAGAATTGGCTACTAGCTCAAGCAGACCTGCCTTGTAAAGGAAAGCCAATTAGATCAGGAGCTCAAATGCAAAGTGAAAGTGGAGCTGAAACCAAGAGGGACTTACCAGTGGCCCTTGGAAGTGGCAAAAAAGACAATGAACTTAAAATTGAAGTGAAAATTTAAGTGAACTTGAAATTCATGGATGCCACACCTGTGTTTCTCATTGTCTCCAAATGCCATCAGAGGTTTGCTTTGGTCTCAATACTGTCACCAAATCTGTTAAAAAATAAAATTCAACTGAATAAAATTGAAGATACAATTGGCTTTATTAAGTGATTCATGAACCAGGCATCCCATCTAGCAACTAAAAGCGTGCTCAGAGGGGTTGTACAAAACAGGTTTTTATAAAAAGAAGGGTGGAGTAAGGGAGCTATAAACAAAAGCAAAGAAAGGGTTATCTTTAGACTGGAACATCTTTTGGGGAGAAGGGAATGGCAAAGGTTTTTATCATGCAGATTGCCTCATTTCTATAAGAGGGGTGGGGGTGGGGAATGGAAGGGACCCATGTGACAGATTACTTCCTTGGTGTTGAACAGAAAATTCCAGACTAGTTGATTAAGATTATGTTTCTGGGAGAGGTTGAAACAGCAAATTTGGTCAGGTATTAAATCTAGGTTTGGTAGCATGGGCTTTAGCCCAAGTGATGCCAATTTGAGCCTGTGGTTTCCTCTTTAGCAAGGGAAACAGGCCAGAAGGGCAGTGCCCATTTGTCTCCCAGCTTCCTGGACCATGGAGCAAGAATTAGATTTCCTAGCAGTACACTGAGATGGAACTCTCCATGGGAAACTATCAGGAAGGCATTATATAGCATTTTGAGTCTCTCCTCTCAGCAGCTCTCAAGAATAGTTCCCACTCTACTTCTCAACTCCTCCATCTTTTCAAAGCTACTTCTTTTGAGATTTAAATCTCTCAGCTCAGCACAGTCTTTGGTGAAAATAATTTCTTTCTCTTTCTTTGTTTTTTGTGAGGCAATCTCATAAGGATGCCCAGAAACATTTCATTTGCAAATTAACTCAGTCAAAAACAAAACAAAACTGTTTAAAGGGGAACATCTGATGGTCATTAAAATGTGGCTGTTGATAGTTTCCTTTACTATGCAGAACCTTTTTAGTTTGATGAAGTCCAAAAGAGACAACTATTGAATGGGAGAAAATATTTGTAAATGTATACCCGATATCCAAAATATATAAGGAATTCATACAACTCAATAAGAAAGAAATAAACAATCCAACCAAAAAATGGGCAAAGGATATGAAGAGACATTTCTCCAAAGAAGACATGTACATGAAAAGATGCTCAACATCACTAATCATCAGGGAAATGCAAATCAAAACCACCATGAGACACTACCTTACACCAGTCAAAATGGCTATTATCAAAAAGTTAACAAATAACAAATGTTGGCGAGGATGTGGAAATAGGAGAGCACTTGTGCACAGTTGGTGAGACTGCAAATTGGTATAACAACTATGGAAAACAGTATGGCAATTCCTCAAAAAACTAAAAATAGATCTACCATACCACTCAGCAATTGCGCTTTTGGGTATTTATCTGAAGAAGATGTGGTACATACTTGCATATACAATGGAGCCATAAAACTGGGCGATTAAAGAAGAAGGAAATCTTTCCATTTGCAACAACATGGATGGAACTAGAGGATATTATACTCAGTGAAATAAGTCAGACAGAGAAAGACAAATACCATATGGTTTCACTTACATATGGAATTCTAAAAAAAAAACAACAAACGAACAAACAAAACAAAAACAGAAGCATAGAAACAGACCAAACTGGGGCTGGTCAAGTGGCACATTGGTTAAGAGTTGGCTTAGGATGCCACCTCTAAGCAGCAGGGTCCTGGATCCCACATTAGGGCCAGTGACCCTGAGTCCACTACAGCTAAGATGGTGAGCAACAGCTCGACCTGGAGCTGGGCTGCCGTGAGTTGTTGGCGGTGGCGTAGGCTGCAGTGGAGCTGCAGTGGGCTGTCATGAGCTACCATGAGTGGCCAGCAGCCAGCATGAATGGCCAGCGGCCGACATGAGCTGCCAAGAGCCGCTGTGAGTGGCCATCCAGAGGCCGCTGACTGATCTGCCTCACACAGGAAGACAGCAGTGATAATACCAACATGGGCCAATGAAGCGATGTCCTCCACAACTGGATTAAAGGACAAAAGGACAGCAACTTGTCTGTTCCCCTTCCCTGATTCCCCAACGCTGTTTTCTCCCCCGATTCCCCAATAAATTCTTTGAAAATAAAAAAAGAAACAGACCAAACTGATGGTTGCCAGAGGGTGGAGGCTGGGGGGATGGGTGAAAAAGGTAAAAAGGAATATAGGCAACAATATTGTGATAAGGTTACATGCTGACACATAGTTACAAGATGTAGTGTGGTGATCACTTTGTAAGGTATGTAAATGTCAAATTACTATATTGTACACCTGAAACTAATATAATATTATATACTAACTACACTTAAATTTTAAAAATGTGATTATAACTAACATCCTGCCCTGCTAACCTCCAAAGTGAGATAAGTCCGTCTGCCAGCAGCTTTCCAGCCTGGGCCTCTATTCATTGCTTCCTCTCCTGGTACCTGCAGCTAGGGAACAGGTCTCAACCTAATGTCCTTTTTATTTAGTTGGGTTTCCACAATACTAAAAAACAAAACAAAACAAAAAAACTCTGGGACTTGATAGATCCTCCAGATTCATGAAAAAGTAGCTCTGATACATATCATAAGCCTATATCTAAATCTTTTATGTGCTAAGTAGGCATGGGCTAGGTTGCAGCTGCTTTGTAAAAGCTCCTTTAGTGATCAAGATGTTGCACGGGCTGCACACAATTTGGAGGGAACTGATAAAGAACAGAGCAGGGCATTCCATAGTTACTGAGCAAGAAAGGTGACTCTCAGCCCACTTCTACTGTTGAGGGTTAGCAGCCCTTGCCTGCGATTCCATCAATAATCCATGTGTGGCCTACTCCTCATTGGTGACTTTGGGGTCTACACCTGCGCTGATGGACGCTGTCTCCTGAGACCGGACCTAGGTGCACTCACCGCTCTACAGCTGGGCGATGCCGGAGCTGAGGACAGGCCTGCCCTCCGCAGCAAGCGGAAGAGCATCTCTGTGCTCCCAGCACCCTGTCCAGAGGCGGGACTATTAGGGTGGGTCTTGAATGGTGCTTAAAAGGGGCTTAACTGGGCGGGTCCTTGCACTTTCCTACCAGACTCCAGCGGCAAAGGAGGCACTTCCCACTCAGGTCCCTGTTCCCCGTCCAAGTCCCTGCTGGTCGGCGGGGCACAGCTTGCACATGTCTTCCAACGGTGAGTCCTTGCGGAGGCCGGTGGGGCTGGGGTGGCCAGGGAGCTGGGCGATCTCTCTTGGGTGATATCTTGTGGGTTCAGAAGAGCAGGTCCCACCAGGTGTGGTTTGAAGTTCACTGTGACATTTGGCATTTGGAAACGGGAGGCGGGGCGGGGGTTAAGCGCCAGACCAGACCCTAAAAGGCTGCCACAGATGCTCAGGGTGGCAATAGATGCCCGGGCCATACAGTGTTTTTTCAAAGTGTAGAAAGCTCTTCTGCAGGTGAGAAGGCCTCCGGGAGCTCGCAGGAGGGCTGGGAGGAGAAGAAAGCCTGGTTTCTCCTGGGCCTTGTAGTTTGCCCATTTTTCTCCGTGAAGTAATTCCATTTTGAACAGCATCCCAGGGTTGGTGGTAGACCCAGCCCTGATGGACTCAAGGAGCCCAAAGCTAAAATTGAGGGCAGTGGATCTTCCCCAAGGCACACAGCGAAATACAAATGTTAATATATAAAAATTACCAGATGTTAGGTCTTTCTCATGCAATTTCCTTATATTTTGGTTTTTGGCATTTCCTATTATTTGGGTCCTAGCACAGGTAGAGATGTGTATTAATGGATTCTTGGCAGACCCAGCTGTGTTCATGGCAATCTCTGGTTGTGAGCATCGAGTTTTGATTATAGTTTATATGGCAGACCTTCCCCTCCGCCGCAAGAACTGTTGGGAGGTGAGGGAGAGTTGGGAGTGGGTTTTGCAGAGTACGGGGCACCAGCGGAAGAATCTCAGGAGGGCCGGGAGAGCTCTGCAAAGGGACCGGAACTCTCTGCCTACAGATAAACTTCTCATTAAACTGGCGGCTCCACACCACCCTGGAGCAAGTCTCAGTAGGCCTAAATGTGAGGAAAGAGACTGAAGTCTCTTATGCTGTGTGTGTTTGTCCCAGGGCCCCAAGAAGGCAGGAGACGCAAGAGGACCAAATTCAACAAAAACCAACACAAGGTTCTTATCGAGGCCTTTGAAAACGACCGATACCCTGATATCACTGTCCGAGAAGAACTAGCCAAACGAATCCAGATTCCTGAGCCAAGAATCCAGGTGAAGTATCAATCTGTGCTCCTTAAGAGGAGGGAGAAGCCGGGTGAGGAAGCTTTAAAAACCCGCTTTGAGTTCATCATCTTAATGCCCCCATGAGGTAGGCATTAATCCCAATCACTGGGGTGGGGAAATAAATATCAGAGAGGTTTAGTAATTTAGGTTATACGTCTGGCAAGAGGCAGAATCTAACTGGATTCTGTGGGTTATATCTGTCAAATATATACCATGTTAGAAATTGAAACTGAGAAATTGTAAAACATTCGCTAATTTAAAAATAACCACAATAAAACCATTACATGTTAACCTATTTTTAAAGAAAAACAACCATATTCTCACAGACTGGATACTTAGTGAGAGGAATGGCCACAGAACACAAGCATCAGAAACTGGAATCGCGGAGCTGCTTTGCATTCCATCTGTGGCCCTAGGTTTCCAGCGTCTGGGAGAGAAAAGGGCAAGGGCAGATCATATCTGGATGTGGTTTTTGTAAAGAAAATGGTTCAATCACACAAGGTTTTCAACCCAGAATATCAGAGTTCCATCCCAAAGCATTTGATTCAGAATCTCTGGGAGTGGGCCCAGGCTGTAGAAGTTTTTAAATCACCAGGTGACTCCAGTAAGCTAACCCCTGCCCTACACCTGCCCTTGGCCTGGACTTTGTTGTCATCATCTGGAGAGTTTTATGACCTGGGCCAGGGGAGTTCTGAAATCTCCCCAGCTGTTGCTCATGTGCAGCAGCATGCTTCAGCCTCCAGGCTTCCCCATCCCACCATTTCCTATCCAGTCTCTTTCCAGGTACCTGATGAAGATGGTGGAAGGAATCAGAGTGCTGGAGTAGGAATGAACATAACATCCATGGAGGGTTTACTATGTGCTAGGTGCTCTGCTAAGAATTTTATTTTAAAATAACTTTATGTAACCCCAGAAATAATTAAGCACATCACAGCCCAGAGGGGTAGAAGGGTTACCAACATCTCCCAGTACATGCAGAGGTAAACTTGAATGGTGAGGGCCATGGGGCTTCCTATTTTTGGAAGCGACTGTAACCTGAATTGGATTTTTCCAAAGGAATTTCCATATTTTTCCTACAGAGAGCTCTCCCCTCCCCTTTCAAACTTTCCATAGTGAACTGGGATACTAAAAAGCTTAGTGATAGCCCTAAGCCAGTGACATTTGAGTTAGAATTGAGAGCCTGCAGTAGGTGCTTATCAGCTGGGTGAGGACCTTGACTCTGAAGCTGAAGGAGGGACAGGCAGCCTGTCAGGACTTCATCACAACCCTGAGAGGTAATAACGACTTCTTGACCAGTTACAGACAAAAGAGCTGGCCCTGAAAATTCAGTAAACGGTGCAGCTCCAGTTCCTGGAGCTCCGATGGGAAGCCCTCAAGTTCACGGACCCAGCTGCATGCCTCTCTCAGGAGGCACCAGGGAGGGGGGAACTGTTAGGCCCAGAGGGTCTGGCAAAGTTTACTGCTGAAAGATAGGATTAGCATTTGCAAAGGCCCTGAAGGAGGAGAGCAGATTGACTCAGGTAACAAGCCTGTACCAATATCCTGTACCTGCAGGTTGGAGGGAAACCTCAGATCCAGGCTGTGGGCTGGCGCCACCAACCAGAAGGGTGTCCTATGCGTTGGTTTTGGAAGTATACTTAACATCTGGTCCTGAGTTGGAAGGAGGCTATTGCAAGGGCGGGGGTGAAGGGGCAGCACTTAGCGTGTGCCCGTTTGAGGGTGCAATGTACAAGTGTGCTCATGTTCATGCAAGGTGGGCGCTTTGGGGGAGGTTTCCCCAGAAGATAGGTTAGGCCACACAATGAATGGCTTGGATCAGCCTAGCCAAGGATTTTGCTTTTATTTTAAGCTCTAGTTGAAATTTTGACAACTGTTTAACCTCAGGTCACATGCTACTTGGTGATAATTTTAGTACTGGGCTTAATTAGAAAATCTCTCTTTCTCTTTCTTTCTCTGCCCATTCCTGCCCTCCCTCCAGGTCTGGTTTCAGAACCGGAGAGCTCGAATACCAAAGAACACCCAAAGGAGACCCAGCGGGGAGACAGAGGCTCGGGTTCCAAGATCCTATCAGGGCGGATTCTGTGCCCCCGATTGCTCTAGCCACCAGGGCCTTCCCCCAAGAAGTGACTCCAGCATAACTCTTCAGAGCTATGCTGGCCAGTTCTGGGAGCTGGAGGGTATTTCTGGTCAGGCCATCCTCTCAAAGCATTCCAGTGTCCTGGGCATGAATGTGGTCTCACCTCACCTGGAGACTCCAGCCAGGGCACTCGGTGAGCCTTCCAGAGACTTCCATCGCTTTCCCTCCTCTGGCTTCAGCCCTGCAGCTCTGGGTCCACTTCTTGCTTCCCAACAGTCCTCACAGCTGGAAGCTGGCAGCACAGGGACTCAGGTGGGGGGCCCCAGACAGCTCCTGACATGTGGGGGATGGGCCCTACAGGGATGGGGGCAGCAACCTCCCTCTGATGAACAGCAGCCATGTGGGGGCTGGCAGCCCCCACCTGCTCTGGAGCCAGGGATGGTTCCCCAGCAGCCACTGTCCCAGCACCTGAGGGCCTGGGAGCAGCCACCGCCGCCCCCACCCCCTTCTCCTTCCCCTTCACCCCAGGAACACTGGCCAAACCCTGCTGGTCCAAGTCCTCTCTGGCTTCATATCAAGCCAGCAGAGGTGCCTGCTGGGCAACAGGAGCAGTTTCCATCGCTTCCTCCAGGAGAGGAGGACCTTGGTGGAAGGCCTGGGGGCACCCCGGCCCCTACCCCCTGCAGTCTCCGGAGCAGCACTTGAAGCTGCCACCACAACTAACAGTGGAAATGGCCTAAGTAAGTGTGAGGCCATCAGAGATAGTAAATTAGCTGTGGTTCCTGTATACATTTAATATTATGCAAAATTGAAAAGGGGTGTGAGACATGTGAACTGGCATGGAGAGGTCTCCCAGACATCTCTTCAGGGACAACCTAAGGGGTTTCCATAGATGGGAGGAAAGGGATTTAGACAATCTTATCTGTTCTGCTTTTTATTGACTTATAAACATGGAGCACTTACAATGTTCTGTAAACACTTAGAGAGGAAAGGCTAGGGGTTAGGGTGGGAGCTGCTGTGTGGAACTGGATCTAACAATAAAGTGTGATGACAGACTATGGCCATTTCTATGTACCTCAAATGGACCCTCCCTCTTCACGTGCAGGTGGCCACTGCCCTTGTCCTGGCCTTCCCTGACTAGTTCTTTCTGCCTCTCCCTATGCCCAGCCAAGTGTGCTTCTTTCCGGATGCTGAGCTTACTGTTGCTGTGCAGTTTCCTGAAAACCAGCCCTCCTCTCCCAGTTCACCCTGCAGGGCCTGATGCAAACCCAAGGGGGAACGAGATTAGGATGATGAAAGAAATACATCTCTTCTCTCCAGGTCACAGTCTGGTCTGGACCCCTTCAATACCTACCCTGCCATGCAGAGAGAAGGGGAGGGGGGCAGATGGGAGGGGGAGGGCGGGGAGCATGCCAGCTCAGAGGCACTCTGCTTAGCCAGGAGGACTGATAGTGATTCCTCATGGTTGGGGAACTCATGAAGACCCCTTTCATTCATTTGGAAGGCCATATGGAGAAAAGTTAGCTTTATTCAATTTATAAACAAGGATCTGGTGTAAGTCAGAGATGAACTCTGGGAGACTTAAGTTGCTCTGCACAGTCTGAATTTAAGAAAAACCAAGAGTTGAGCACAGGCTGCTTGTCAGTAGAAATGATCTGTCATTCACATATTTCACCTTTGCCCTTCTGTGAAGTTAAGAAAGGGTGCGTGCATTCGCCAATTGCCAGGATATTGGGGAATGATGAGGCAGCAGCCTCTACGTGTGACCATGTCTGCCAGCTAGTCCTCCTTTGTCAGGTGAGGCCTGGGTGGCCTCATGGCTCTTGGCCCCTGCCTCATAGCTTGAGTAGAGTCTAAAACTGGATCTGAGCACCGCAGATTTTGATCCAAATCCCCTAGGTGTTGATCAGTAGACAACTTTCTAGTCTACAATCCCAGGGCACCATTTTTATTCCTCAAAGGACAGTCTCAACTGAAGAGGGGTGTAACTCCCATGTTTCTGTTCATGAGGGGATGTTCTGGATTTCCCAGGGCCAGAAAGTAGGTAACCAGGGCCATGTCCTTTAACACCATGGCTCTCCTGTTCTGATGGAGCAGTGAAGGCTGAATGCTGACCTAAAGAGTGAGGTTTCTTCTCTGATGCATCTTTTTGCCTCTAAACACCTTACAATGCATGAAATCCACACTGGAATGGATTCATAAGTATTAATTGGCCCTTATATGTGCTGGGTTGTGGTAGGGACTAGAGAAAAGACTGATTCATCAACCATTTATCACACCTAAGGCAATGCTGGCCACAGAGTGCTGGCTCTGAGGGGCTTGGTAAGCATTCTTTCTCTGACATAAGACCTCGGCATTTCCAAGCTTCCTGCAGAGGTAAAAGAGCTGTCTCCTTTCTTCCTTCTTTCCTCCCTCTCCTCCTCCTCCTCCTCCTTCTTCTTCTTCTTCTTCTTCTTCTTCTTCTTCTTCTTCTTCTTCTTCTTCTTCTTCTTCTTCTTCTTCTTCTTCTGCTTCTTCTTCTTCTTCTTCTTCTTCTTCTCTCTCTCTCTCTCTCTCTCTCTCTCTCTCTCTCTCTCTCTCTCAAATAAGTATCACAGTCTCAACATGGCTTCTTCTGTATGTCCTTAGTTATAGGTCTTTTGTTCAGCTAGACTTCAGGTGATTCTCAAAACTGAAAATTGGTTGTTCTACGGTTTTGTTGTAATTTGGATGTGGTTGCGAGAGGAAGTGAACACAGCATTTACCTACTCCACCATCTTAACCGGACTCTATTTTCTTACATTCTTTGCAGAAATTTGTCCTAACCAGGAGGAAGGTTTTTAGGGAATTGGTATTTGGTAGGAAATGCTTCAGCATATATCCTTGGATGTCAGGCTCACTGAGAGGTTCTGCACTCCTGGCCTTTTCAGACTAGTAACTGCCTGGTGGTCAGCTGCCTCCCTCCTCTCCCAGGCTCCTCCTGCTGTCTGCCAGGCAGCTGATCAGAGAAAGCCTGAGGGGTAGGGAGAAGACCCTGAAGTAGGATTAGGGTTTAGTTCCAGCTCTTGCACTTTCTATGTGTAGGGCCTGGGTAATAGTCATCTCTTAGAACCCAGTTTTCTTAATCACAGGGTGGCAAATGAGTGCCTGTTTGAGCTAAGATGATGGCTCCAAGCATAAAAGTAAACACAGATGAGAAAAGAGACTGTTCTACTATTAGTACAGGAAAGACAGTTACCATGGACAAAACTCAAAAGACAAATGTCAAACTGGGGGGAGGGGATGAGAGCATTTATAATGTCAGAGGAATTAATAAATTTAGATCTTGATGAATTGCACCCTGCAAAATGGAAATGTTTCTGTAAATTGGCAATAAACACTTTTTAAAAGTCATCATACTAAACTTTAAAAGCAACACAAAAAAGTGAAATGTCATCTTTTACCTATTATATTGGATTAAAAAATAAAAAAATATTGGTCACATATGGTTAAATATATAATGAAATGCATAAAACTTTATAATAGTAAAATTGAAACAAGTTTAACAAAGGTTGAATGGTTAATGATATGGATCTTCTAGAACATGAACTATTATGCACCCATTTCAAACAGTGTCCTAAATGGGTAATGACACATAGTCTTGTTTTCAACAATAACCATTTAGCTAATGAAATCCCCTATTTTACAAGGAAAGATTCTGAGCAAAATAACTAAATCCAACTTCCTTCTCCTTTTCATCAAATCTCTACAGATTACTTGTAAATATCTGTAAAGAAACGTGAAGATCAGTTAGATGAATCACATGAGACTTCTGAAATGCTCCTAGTCCTGGTTTGGTTCAATAAGCATTGGGGATAGTCAGGCAGAACCAGCAGAACCTGTTCGTCTGAGCTCTAACTCTCTGGGGCAGAGCAAGTCGAGCCAAACAAGAAACCAAGGGAGCTGTCGTCCTCTTTCCTACCCCCAGGAAACTTGTCACAATCCCTGGAATGCATTTCACTTCTGGGAATCGCCCGTTATCTATGCATCTTTGCAGCAGCTCTGCCTGCCTTGCAGGCCCCCTTCCTGGAAGGTAGAGGAGAAGGGATGTCAGAGCAGAGCTAGGAGGTGGTGGAGGGCCTGTGCTCTCACTTGCATTTGGTTCCCGGAGGGCTGGAGAATAGAAAAAAGAACGTGAAACCAGCCCTCAAGAAACTCAGTGTGGGGCCTGCCGGTTTTCTGGGGAGGATATATGGCAGCTGGAAGGGGTAAAAACAACCCTAGAATTCCATCTGAAGTACCTCATTTTGTATCTTTTGTCTCCCAGGTAAAACTATCTAATGGTCATAGATAACCATCCCTGCCTACCTCACAGAGTAGAGTTCAGAGAATCTTGTGATGTAACAAGTGCTGGGTAACCATAAGGCATATGTGATTTTGTGTGATGAGTTGAGAATGCCCATTAAGATTTTTCAGAATGTGTTTGCTGTCAATTTAGAATGATCAGCAACTTAAAGTCAGAGTTGGGAAGTAGTTATGCCCTACACACAACAGCTCTCAATTTCAAAGTTTTTTCTCCAAGGCCTAATGCCAGTTTCTTCTAGCTGCTAAATTCACACTAAAAGTGTATATTACCCATAAGGTGTTTCCTCACCTCTTGTCCATTTCTCAACTTGACCATTTTTCATTGCCTGTCTGCTGCCTTTGCTCCATACCTGGGCACCCAAATCCCTCTGCTGGGTTTGACTATGGAGAAGTAACTAGAGGTTCATTCCCCACTCTTTTAAATTTTTTTATTCCTTTTTTCCCTTTATATATTTTTTAATCTGTCACAAAGGAAGATTTTTTTTTCTCCATTCTTTCCTCACCTTCATCTGTTATTTTTGTGGAAGACAAATACCTATGGGATTATGATGAAATTATCTCACCCACAGAGATTTGGGAGATGGGGACCTGGGTGATGGAGTCACCATACTGTCCCTCTGCCCCAGAGCACCCTGGCCTCTGCTCTGCCTGTCCTGAAGGACTTGGTGGGCACAGGCTAGGTGACAGGGCTTAAATGCTGGCTCAGGCCTTTTGAGCATTTTGAGCCTTGCCTCTGCTTGGGGCCCACTCCAAACTCCTTGGAGTATACTTTCTTTTCTAATAAGAGCCCTTGAACCATTCTCTAATTTTTCTCCCACTTTTGCTTCTTTGAAATGTATTCTTTTCTCCTAATAAACTCCTTTTCTGCAACTTTCCCTCTCTGGTTTGTGTCTCCATTCTTCGGTTCCCCGAGACCATGACCCCGGCACACATATAATCACACATATCAAAAAAATCCTATGTCACTGGGTGTGTTAGTCAGGGGATCCTGCTAGCTGGGTCACTCAGGCTTGGCTTTACTTGGGTCCCAGGAGCTGGAATTTTGAGTGAATCCACTCCAACTTTTGAATGTTGTGTGGATGGAAAAGGGGCCACATGTTAAACCTGACATGCTCAGGAGACTGAAAATACCCACAGAGGATGGTGTGAACATAAAAATTCCTAACTAAGGTGGGCCATGGTGGGAAGTCACATCTCATTAGATTAATCTGTGCCTTTTCAGTGGGCCTGTTCTTTGTCTTTTTGTACCTAAGATAACATCTTTAATCCTCTACCCCCGCACCCCCCTCCCAAAAAAAAATGCTGGCTCAGATTTTAAAGGGCTGAAAATGATTCCATTTTGGCTGCAATGAGTCTCAACAGAAGGGAGTACACTGGGCAGGCATTTGGTAACACCCCCACTGGCTCCATTTTAGAATGACTTGGAGAGAGTTTGGAAAACACCAATGAAAATTATTATTGGTAACAGTATCTCGCCACCAACAAAAACATCTTGAAGTACTACATTCAATTTCCCTCCCTGTTCCCAACATTTCTTCTCCCCGCTTCTCTCTTTCAGGAAATTCTACATGACATTAGGATTCCTAAAATTAATCTCTGATTTTCATTTTTTTTTTTTTTTGAGGGCAGTGTCACTGACCCTCATATGTGGGACCCGAACTGGGGCCACTTAACCACCACTCGGCCGGCCCTTAATCTCTGATTTTCTTAACTTTTACTGCTTTCCACTCTGCTTTGTACTCTCCTTTCTGAGAGATTTTCTCAACTTTCTCCCAACCATTCTATCAAGTTTTTGATTACCCACACCTCCTGTTTTTCTTTTGTTCTGAATGCTTTTTAAAACAGTGTTCTGTGTATTTTTCATGGGTATATATCCATATCCACATATATTATAAATACACGTAGGTATCGATGCATAATATCCTCAAAGAGAGATTATATATACTGGGGGGGCCAAAAAAATGCATACACATTTTAAGAGATGTTATTTATGCTCAAGCAGTAGTTCGCTGTAATTAGAAGTGTCTGGATGCTGATGGTAACCACTTTGAGCATCCACACACTTCTAATAATTACACTTCTTGTAATTGCAGAAGTCAAAAATGACTTGTATTCATCTTTTGCTATTGGTATATATTGAGTATTACAATTAATACAGTTTTTTCCTTTCTTAAAATGTGTATACATTTTTTGGCACCCTCTGTTTGTGCATATAACAATTTTAAGGTTTTTCTTCTTTATACATAGTTTTGTTCCCCCAAGTTGATTCTATCTTTTTGCTTGCTTTGAACCTTATCTTCCATTTCATAGGTTTCATCTGGTAATCTGTGGTTGTCTGCTCATGATTAAAAATATGGAACAATAGGAGCCGGGCGAGTGGCGCAGTGGTTAAGCGCTGGCTTGGGACGCCAGATGCCCTGGTTCAGTTGCCACATATGAGGGCCAGTGACACTGCCCTGGAAAAAAAACAAAATAAAATAAAAATATGGAACAAAAAGCTTACTGGATGTTCTGTAAGTGGGCATGGCTTGTTAACCTGCCATTCACTGGAATTAACTTGGTGCACTGTTTGTTGGAGAATCCAACCCATGAGTTGATATTATTGGGCTTTCCCCCATGTCCTGCTCAGATTCTCCAGAAGGCAGTATTCCATCTCCTGGTTGGAGGGTTGACATCTGCATTTTAGCATAGGGCCAAGAGGACTGGGAAATCTCAGCAACTGGTTTGTATTCACCTCATCCATCACCTTTTGAGTAACATGCCTTCACGCTCAACTGTTCTGGTCAGGCTTTAGCCCAAAGCTCCTCTCCAGAGAACAGACCTCCATGGTCTGTTGAATGTCATCCATCTCTGTGTGGTGGGAATGGGATTAGTGAGCTAGCTATTTCTTTTTTTTTCTTTTTTTTTTGAGGGCAGTGTCACTGGCCCTCATATGTGGGACCAAACCGGGGCCGCTGGCTTCCCAAGCCAGCGCTTAACCACCACGCCACTCGGCCGGCCCTAGCTGTTTCTTAAACAGCTTGATTCTCAGATTGGTTTTAGAATTCAGTTTTCTTAGGTTTGCAAAATAGGTTATTACTTTGCTTTTTTCCAGCTTCCAAAGTTGATTGATGTTTTCTCGTTTCCTATTGAGGGAATACTTTACTTTCCAAAGATGGCTGCCATAATATCTCCCATCACACATGCTCTTCCTACAAGAATTTTTTTTTTTTTTGAGGGCAGTGTCATTGGCCCTCGTATGTGGGGCCCAAACCGGGGCCGCTGGCTTCCCAAGCCAGCGCGCCACTCGGCGGGCCCATTCCTACAAGAATTTTGACACTGCAGTTGTTGAAAGTGTGTGGATAGGGCTGGTTGAGTGGTGCATTGGTTAAGAGTTGGCTTGGGAGTGCCAGCTTTGAGCAGTAGTGCCCGGGGTTTGGATTCCACATGAGGGCTAGTGATGCTGTGCCCTCTACAGCTAAGATGATGAACAACAGCTTGACCTGGAGCTGGGCTGCTGTGAGTTGCCCATGATGGTGTAGGCTGCAGTGGGACTGGCCGGCAGCTGTGGTGAACCGCCATTAGTGGCCATCCAATGGCTGGCTAGTGACTGCCTCAGCCTGGAAGAGTGCAGTGATACCAACATGGGCCAGTGAAGCAATTGGTACAAATAGACTGATGAACAAACGGACAACAACTTGTCTGTTCCCCTTCCCTGATTCCCCAATGCTGTTCCCCTCCCTCAATTCCCCAGTAAAATCTTAAAAAAAAAAAAAAAAAGTGTTTGGATAGACTGATGGGTTCAATCAGAACCATAATATTTAAATGGTATTTGATTTGATTCTGGGCAAGTCACTGACCCTCCCTGTGTTTAGTTTCCTCATTTGAAAAATGGGACTAATAATAGGGCTGTTGTGAAGGCTAACATTTACAAAGTGTTTAGAATTGTACCTGGTGCATGGTAAGCAATCTATGTTAACTGCTACCATAATTATTTTTTAAAATCTGCTCTGACTTTATTTTTGCTTTCCCTCACCTTCTCCTCCCCACCAGTATCGAAGGAATACATTATCTTTTTCTATTAAAAACTCATCCTGGAGGTTGATTTGTTTTTTTTATCTGTCCTTTTGGTTTTTCCCTTAAATAACCAAATTTAGACTTTCTTGACCCTTTTATGTATATCTTTGTTTCATTTTTAATCCATTTCTGCTATTATTTTTATTATTTTCTGCCTTCTGCTTTTTAAAATATACTCTTTTGTTGTATATTTCTATGTAGTGCTTTTAGCTTTTAGTATGTAGTTCTAACATATATTACATTCAGGTTAAGTGTTTCTCAACTTCTATTATGGTTTCTTCTGTAGTCCATGAGTTATTTAGAATTATTAACTGTTTAGTTTCTAAGCATATGGGTATTATTTTCTTAGTACAGTCTTTTATTATTGCTTTCTTTTTAATTGAGTTGTGGTCAGAGAACATAGTCTATATGGCACTAATCCTTTGAAATTTGTTGAAACTAGCTTTATAGTCCAGGATATGGCCAATGTTTGTATATTTTCCCAAAAATATTTGGGAAATGATGCATTTTCTAATTTAGGATATACTGTTATATATATCTATATATGGATCAGGTCTGTTATACAAATATTTGCTAACTTTCTGTTATTTAATTCATAAATCACTGAGAAATATCTTACTATGCTCTTAGATTTTTTTTTTCAATTTCTCCTTGGATTTCTATGAGCTTTTGCTTCATATTTTTTGAGGTTTTATGTATTATTTGGTACATACCTTCTAAAATTGCCATATTTCCCAGTAAATTGAACTTTTAACTGCTACTAATATTTTTTGCTTTAAAATCTACTGTCTGATATAGGGCCGGCCACGTGGTGCAGTGGTTAAGCGCTGGCTTGGGAAGCCAGCGGCCTCGGTTCGGTCCCACATATGAGGGCCAGTGACATTGCCCCCAAAAAATAAAATAAAATCTACTGTCTGATATAAGTGTGTTTATCCAACCTTTTATTTTTTTCTTTGTATGCTGTAGACATTTCTCTTTGGAACTATTGGATTGTTGGAAGAGTCATGTCATATTTTTTCTATTTTTTTTTTTTTTTGCAAAAATAAGTCATGACTTTTCCAACAACCCAATACCTATAACTCAATCTTGTGTTTTCAGACAATCGGGTGATATATTTGGATTTATTTCTACTATTCTATTTTGTGCTTCCTATTTAATCTGATGTTTCCCCTCCTCTTTTTCTGCTTTCCTTAGCATTGTTCAACATTTTCAAATGTTCCCGGCTCCATCTTCCCTCTCCACCAATTTGGAAGTTATGTATTTTTAAAAAGTGGTTAAAATTTTTTTTAAAATTAAAGTTTATTGGGGTGACAATTGTAAGCAAAGTTACATAGACTTAACGTTTAGAATTCTGTAATACATCATCTATATATCACATTGTGTGTTCACCACAGTGTCAGTTCTCTTTTCATCACCATTTATTTGATCCCCTTCACCCTCATCAACCCCCCGCCCCACCCTCTGGCAACAACTAAACTATTGTCTGTGTCTATGAATTTTGTTTCTTCATTTGTTTTTCTTCTTTTGTTGTTAAAAGTGGTTAAAATTTTTTAAATGTTTACTGACATTAACAAGTTTATAAATCTATTAAATATCTCTTAAAACTTTATTATAAGTTTAATAAATGTCTCTCTTCTACATTTAAAACACCCTCCTCACATCATCCCCACACACAGCTTACATAGGAATTTTGTCCAGTATCTTTATGTCACTTACAAAAAAAATCAAAAAACAAAAATGTCTCCATTAAATTAGATTACAAATGCTAAATTTTGTTTATATTTACAGTAAAACCCCTTCAGAGTTACCCATGTGTTTAACAGTTTCTTTGTTCATTCCTTCTTGCAATCCAGTTCTTCCTTCTGAAGAATTATTTTCTTTCTACCTAAAAAACATAATTCAGAAGACCATTTAGTGAGAGTTTTTTGCTGGCAAATTCTCTCCAGTTTTGTTTGTCTGAGTGTTGGTTTTCACCCTCACTCTTAAATAATTTTTTTAGAGACGTGTACAATTTTTAGTGGACTTATTTTCTTTCAGCTCTTTGAAAATATCCCACTGTCTTCTGTTGATGCCAAGTCTGTTTTAGGTCTAAATAGCAATCCTTTTGATGATTTTTCTGCCATTCTGGAGGTCTCCATGCTGTGTCTTGGTGTTTATTTTGCTTCCTAAATCTGAGGATTCATGTCTTCCATCAAGTCTGGAAATTTATCAGCTATTATTTTTTTGAATATTGCTTCTCCCCAATCATATCCATGTTTTAGTTATGAAATACTAATTCAAAGACCTCTTACATCTTCCATTG
Source organism: Aselliscus stoliczkanus (assembly GCA_033961575.1). Taxonomy (NCBI): domain Eukaryota; kingdom Metazoa; phylum Chordata; class Mammalia; order Chiroptera; family Hipposideridae; genus Aselliscus; species Aselliscus stoliczkanus. The sequence goes on along the minus strand of CM066728.1, from coordinate 2,241,070 downwards.
ACCATGTCCTCTCTTTTATATTTTTCATCTGTCTCTCTGTGCTGCAATATGGATAATTTCTTTGGATCTGTGTTCTAGCTCACTAATTCCTTCAGATACGTTTAATATTTTGCTTAGTCAATTGTATTAATCTGGGAGACCAAACTTTTACATAAAATATACACATTGATAGCTTAAGCACAAAAGAAGTATACTTCTCACTCACATAATGATCCACATAGGTGGGGAGCTCACCTCCAGGCTTCTTCAAACCCTTGGCACTGTAGACAGGGATTGTCAAGGTGGAGTCATTTATGTCAGGGGGACTAAAGTGGAGCCAGGAAGCCATGAAGAAGTTTGTCTTACACACGTTCCACCTAACGTGTTTCTTCATAGACTTGAAGTTCTCAGCCATCCCTGGACCTTATCTCTTCTTCACCATGATAACAAGATCATCTACATTCTTTACTTTGAAAGAAGCTAACTCATTTTGCCAACCAACATCCTTTGTTTGCATGTTGTACTCAACCAATCCCAATTAACCTAACCAGAATCTTTCATTTACATAAGTAGGGCCAGATTGAGAATGACACATATAACCAGAACCGTTATAAGTTCTACTTTGCTTTGTTCTCTTCAGAGCACACTTCAGACTGCTACCTGAATCTATGCTTCCTGGTGGCAATCTCTGACACTCAAATAAGTGCTTTTTATTTATCCTTTAGCTTAAGCCTCTTTCTTGGTTTACAGTGCTGTCAGGGCAACCAGTGATGAAGGGAAATGAAGCCACCAGGGTTTACACACTCTCCTGTCTTAGCCCAGAGAAGGCATACCACATTTCCCAAAACCTTTGTAAAGACCTTTGTCACAGTGGCAGTAAGTGGCCAATGAGGCCACAAAAATGTAACAGGCATTTTCTTAGCTTTTATCCTATTTATTAACACAGTGGATTTATGTGGCTACATAGCAATCTTTACACACTCATCCATTAGTTTTCTAATTTTAGTAAATATAATATTTCTTGGTAATTTTGATAGCAGCCTCTTCCTTTCTTATTTTTCTATGTTTTATTTCTTCAAATATTTAAAATACCCTTTCTTAATGTATCTGATAGCTTAATTATTTAAAGTTATTGGAATTATTATGATATTTTTTTCTGCTGACTCACTCATGGCTTGCTTTCTCAAATGTTTGAAAATATGTCCAAAATTGATCAATTCTAAGGAAACCTCGGGACCCCACCACACTGGTTAATTTTAAAAAGTAGTTAAAGTCAACTTCCCAGTTGTATTTTATTTATAGAATATTGGTTAATTGTGGGGTGAATATTTTGTGAAAATAATGTGTTAGGTTCTAGGAATAAAAAGTTGGAAGAACAGTTCTTATTCTCAACATATAGACTTGTATAGTGAGATGATCCAGAAAGACTTGCAGAGTAAAAACAACGTGTTCACAGCTGGTAGTAAAATAGGATAGGTCAGAGTTTTTTTTTTCTGGGAATAGACATATTAAGGAAATCATATTGATGGAGGTGTTACCAAATCTGGAAAAACAAATAGGAATTAGCCAGTTAAATTGAGTGGAAGAATAGATGGATACCCTAAACCCAGAGGCAGCAGGAGTGAATAAGAAAACCTGTGCAGTGTCTCATGCCATTTGGGGAACTGTAAATTACTGCATAAGTGATCAATCAAGGAGCTGGATGAAAATGATTAGAGAATGCCTGTGGGCTTCTGTGTCCATCCTATGAAACATGTACATTAATGTTCCTAGTTGAGGTCTTGGGTAGGATGAGAAGGCAGCCAGCCTCAGGTTCATCTTTCCTCAACCCTCATGCAGATCCCCATGCACTTGCCTTTCCTCATCCTTTACTCATCAGGAGCTACAGAATATCATTTTGTTAGATGTTGTCTTTGAATTAATGGTGCAATAAACAAACAGTGGAACTCTTGTCAATCCATGAGATCTCACTTGCTCCCAGAAGGAAATAAAGGAGAAAATGTGTAATAAGTGGAGCTTGTGTTTACAAATTTTAAATGTATTATAAAGTTACAAGTAAAGTAGTAATGTAATTGACAAAAACAAACAAAACACAGCTCAAAAAATAAAGTTAAAGTAGATATTAATATGTATACAAAGTGAGTATATGATAAAGGTGATATTTATACCCTCAGAGGAGGGTGGATAATAAAAATATTTAAGTGACAGTTTTAAAAATTATTTAGAAGAAAAAGTCCAATAGATTAGATCTGTTGTCCATACCTTTCACCAAAATACATATGTGATTGGTATGTCAAGGAGAAATATATAATTTTTAAAAAATAACTATAAAACAATGAAAATGATATCCACAAAGCTTTATCTTACCTGAGATGGGGAAAGCAATTTTGAAACAATAGGAAAAATCATAAGGGCAAAACCAAATAATTAGATTACATTAAATTAAAGTATTCCCCATGACAAAAATGGCAGAAATAAAATTAAAGGACAATGGATAAATTCAGAAAACAGATTTGAGGGCCGGCCGAGTGGCGCGGTGGTTAAGTGCTGGCTTGGGAAGCCAGCGGCCCCAGTTCGGGTCCCACATATGAGGGCCAGTGACACTGCCCTAAAAAAAAAAAAAAAAAAAAAAAAAAGATATAGTTTGGGATATTGGGCCGGCCAAGTGGCGCATTGGTTAAGTGCTGGTTTTGGGATGCCAGCGGCCCCGGTTCGGATCCCACATGAGGGCCAGTGACACTGCCCTCCACAGCTAACAACAGCTCCACCTGGAGCTGGGCTGTGCGAGCCCCAGTGATGGTGTGGGCTGCAGCCCCTGCTGCAGTGGGCTGCCATAGGCTACAGTGAGTGGCCCGCAGACAGCGTGAGCGGCCAATAGCCGCGGTGAGCGACATCCAGAGGCCAGCGACTGATCTGCCTCATCCGGGAAGAACGCAATGACGATACCAACATGGGCCAGTGAAGCAACGTCCTCCGCAACTAGACTGAAGAACAAAAAGACAGCAACTTGTCTGTTCCCCTTCCCCGATTCCCCAACGCTGTTCCCCTCTGCCAATTCCCCAATAAAATCTTTAAAAAAAAAAAAAGAAAACAGATTTGAAACATGATACAAAAAAATTGATATGAAATCAGCAAGAAAAAAGAACCAAAACAAATTTTTTTAATTTTGTGATTAGAAATTTAAATAAAAATGAAAAAGACCAATAAACCTGGTTATTCAATACCTGAATTTCCTCATCTCTAAAAACGTGGATCATAATATTATCTAACTCTCCGGGTTGTTCTGAGGTTTAAAAGAAGTCAATGCCTGGTCTGATTTGAATAGTATTTCCTCTTGTTATTTCTCCTTCCAGTGTCACTCACCCACACAGAAGTCATAAAAAAACAACAAAAACACAGAAAATGACTAGAACCCCGAACAATACACTAAGAGCAATTTTCACTAAGAGAAAAGTTCAAATCAGAAAGAAAACATGAGCTTCATTTCTTCAGCATTCATTCTGCTTTAATCCAAACTAGCTAGCTTTGTTTATCCTGATAGAACCATGATTCACTTGCATTGCATTCTTTCCCCAGACTCTCCTACGTGTGTTTACACTAAATGTCTGCTCCTTTTAACCATTAAGCCCTTAGGACATTGGGTTCTGGTCAGCAACAAGCTCACTTAAGAATAAAGCTTCAGGTCTATCAACCATGACTAAGGTATAATAACTAAATCTTAAACAATGAGTAAGGGTTCGAACAACAAAGCTAACACCTTGGCCTCAGCTGTTTCAGCTCCAGTACTCATGAGAGTAGAACAGTCCCACAGACCGTATCCCCTGGAAACCGGATGGAACAATGCTATGACTGACCCCAGGCCCTGAAGCCGTGATCAATTGCTCCCTGCCTTACCCCGGCTCCCTCAATCAGCAGAGCCCCCACCAATCAGTAGAGCTCCCAACCCCAGTTCCCACAGTAATCAGGATTAATGATTTTTCCCCTATATAATCTAGCCACTAGAGGCCACCTGGGAGCCAGGTTTTTGAGAGCACTAGCTCACCTGTGTTAGGACTTGGCGCAAGCTCCTTAAATAAACCTTTACTTGCTTTGCTGCTTACTCCTGCTCATGTTGTCCTTTGGCTTGGATGCCTGCAGGCAAGCAGACCCCTTTTGAGTCTGCGGTAACACCACCCCACCATTATTTAAAAAGTAAAAAAAAATATATGAATGTAATTCAGTCTCTCAGGGTCTTAGAAGTACTGAAAGAACTCTCAAAAAAGCGAAAGATTCCACTAAGAGGGTGGGAGAAGAACATTCCTAAGACATTTCACAAAAACAATGAGATGTCATCTTTTGCTTATCTAATGAATGAAACTTTAGAAGTATTTAAGATTTAACACAAGTGAGATTCTGATGGACTGCTATATTCATATTGTATGTGGTAAACGTGTATAATTTTTAGAAAGCAATATGAAAATATGCATTGTCCTTAACAGCTTTTCTTCCATTTGACTAAGCAAGTCTTTGTTTCTGGGCTTCTTCTAAAGACATACTTAGAAATAAAGCCAAAGAGTTAAATACAGAAATGTTCATGATTCATGGCGTAATTTTTATAACAGCTAAAAGAGAAATAGTTAAATAAAGGCAGGAAAATTCTGACAAAGTTAACATTTGTTTCTCAAGCATGTCCAACGTCCCTTTCTCTCTGGGCTGCCAGCACGTCCCTTCTGGGAGAACTGACTCCCCAGAGAGCCCTGCACTCAGTGAACCAACAAAATTAGTTCAACTTGTGATGATGAGTTGACGAGTTGACTAATTAACTGCCCAAAATGGATCTTCTTTGCACTGTTTGAGGTACGGCTGGGAATATGTGAGCATACCTTGGAGTCTGTGGGGTAGGTGGTAGGGGTTGCTTCCCACACCTCCTTCCGTGAGCACGAAAGACTAGCCAGAGGTCAGCTTAGCGGGAGTTTGAATGATTGCATACACAGAATAGATGGACTAGCCACCCAGGCAGGGCTGTGATTAGGGTAAGGAGAGTGAAGCATTCCCCTGGGGCCAAAATTTAAGGGTATGCCAAGAACTTCAGTAATCAAGGTGAATAATATTTTAATGTGATATTTTAAAAATCAGCATGATTTTTTTTTTTGCAGCATGATGCAAAAAAAAAAAAAAAAAAAAACACAACAAAAAAAACCCATGATAAAGAAAACATTGAATAAAGGCAAGATCTCACAGTAACACGCTGAGCCATACCAGGGCCTGAGGCAAAGTCCATCCCTATCTATATTTTTTAATGTGTTTTTATAAATGATTTTTTTTTCAGCACCTTAAAGCAAATGAGAAAATATCGAGAAATTTTAAGGTAGGTTTATTTAACATGTATCTGAGAAGATAGTGAACGGTAGACCTGGGGTAAGAGCAGGGCAAATGTCAAAATGCCCCCAGGGTCCTCTAAAGACAAGCTTAAAAGTCACAGGGCACAAACGAACACGATTTGCCTTGAGCAAGACTTAGTAGACACAATAAATATAAGCTTTTCTAACGTGAGAACTTAATGTAAGAGAAGAGTGATTCAAAGACTGTTGTTGTTGTTTTAAAGTGTGTTTAAGACGATTAACCATAATTAGCCTGTTAAGGAAACTCTCACCCCTCCAGGACATAGAAACCGCTAGGTGGTACTACGAAAGATAAGATACCAGGAAAACTGGCAGAGGATGAAAAAATGTCGGTAAGGTCAATAAAAGAACAATAGGAAAATGTAAAAACACATTGGGGAGTGGGGCATCTCAGGGTGAAAATTATACAATAAAGTTGCCGGCTGGGTTCTCACATCAGAAACCTGAAACTTGCCCCTGACTGTCCTTCTCATCAAAGTGCCCTCAGCCCTTCCATCACACAGTCCTGTTTCCCTACTTCCTTAGTCTCCCAGAGCCCTCAGCTTCTGCCGTCTCGGGTCATCATGGTCTCGGAACCCCTTTCTCTTTTGTGGGGACCAAGTCATCAGCCTCTTAAACAAGCCCATGCCCAGGTGGGCACGATATAATGTCATTTAAGACAACTTGGCCAAGAGTCATGAATGATTGGGAGATAGGGGGGAGGGGGGTCACCTCTATGTCAATTAAAGCCAAGCAGAAAAAAAATTTTCCACAAATAGGTCCCTTTTACACACCATTACTAAAGTGAATTCCCGGTGAACAAGATTTAGGAAAATACTCTGTATTCTAAAAGGTTTGTGGTGGGCAAAAGCCATTTTAAGAGAGGGCTGAGTGGCTCAGTTGGTTAAGAGTTAGCTTAAGAGCACGAGCTCTGAGCAACAGGTTGTTCGATTCCCACATGGGCCAGTGATGCTGCGCCCACCAACAGGTGGCAGGATGGGTCAGCTGGTGAGAGCACGTGCTCCTAACAACAAGACTGCTTGTTCAGTAGTGGGCTATGCCCGCCCACAACTAAGACTGAACTCTGCACCTTGAGCTAAGCTGCCACCCGGATGGCTCAGTGGATAGAGCATGTGCTCTAAACAACAAGCCTGCCGGTTCTACTTCCACATGGGATGGTGGTTATGCCCACCCGCAACAAAGACTGAACTTGGCAACTTGAACTGAGCTGCTGCCAGATGGCTCAGTTGATAGAGCATGCCCTATTAACAATAAGGCTGCTGGTTCAACTCCTGCATGGGATGGTGACCAGACCTACCCACAACTAAGACTGAGCTTAGAGGCCATGAGATGCTGACGGGAAGCCAGACAGTGACTGGTGCCCTCCACAATGAAGACTGAAAAACAACTTGGCTGGTCCCCTTCTCCAATTCTCCAACATTGTTCCCCTCTCCCTATTCCCCAATTTTTTTAAAAAAAGCCATTTTAAGCATGATTTTGAATTTAAATACTATACAGTAAATGACAAGCCGATGTCAGAATGTTTTAGTTTTCGTTTTGATTTTATTATAATATTATATGTGCTCTATTTTAGAAGTGGAATGTTTTTTAGATACAAAGAGAAAGAGCAGTGTTTTGCTCCAACCCTCCACACTACTAATGTCTGTTCCTTAGAAGCAAAATTTTAATCTCTCAGGGGTTTATTATGGTTTTATGTCTACATTTATATGTGATAAGCTTATAATGCTATTTCTTAATTTTTAGTTTTATGTATTAGCCTGTTGACCTCTTAGTATGGCAGATGAGAATGTAACTTTTTGGCAGTTCCTCAATATTTACTTTTTTCCATTCTCTCATCATAAAGTATCATTATTTCTTGGAAAATTACAGTGTTTACATTATCATGATCATTTATTCCCAGTATGTTTGTCATATTCATAGTGTATCCTGATTATGTTTTCTTTGTGGTATAACTTTTCTTTCTCCAGGCTCAATTTTTCTGTGCATTAATCATTCATTAATCCCCCACCCCTCTGATGACCATATCAAATACATCAGACATTCCCTATTTGGTCTTTCCCCTTCCTTCTCCTTTCTTTTGAGAGATTGCTGCTGGAGGCCTCAGCTGATCTATATTACTTGCTCTGATCTATATTACTTGCTTTCTAGACTTCTCTTCTCATTGTTTTTTTTGTTTGTTTGTTTTGTTTTTTCTGGGATTTTCCTTCTCTATCCTCTTGGGACTTTCTTCCCCCTCTTTCCTATGCTCACATTTTTCAGAATCTACTCATATGCTATTCTTTTTCTTGGTTTTCTCTGTCATTTTTGTGGAGCATACTCTCAACTAGCTTCCTAAAGATGGGTGAATGAGAGTTAATGTTTTGAGGCTCTGCATGTCTGAAAGCATCAGTTTAGCTGGTTATACACTGGCAGTCATATTCCTCTAGAATCTTGCAGGCAACTCTCATGATCATTTATATTTTGCAGATGAGACTTCAATGTCATCCTGATCCCCAACACTTTGCATGTAAAGTGCTTATATTTCTCTTTGAAGAAAACCAGAGTATTCTAGAGTCTTTTTGCATATTTTCTGCTGCTTTGTGTATGCGCATCAGATTACATCTATCTTGCTGTGAATTTTGTGGCTATTTTTAATTTGGAAGTTCATGTCTTTCTATGTTAGAAAATGTTCTTGTTCTTTTTTGCTGATAACTTCCTCTCTGTTTTTTTTGACCCTTGGTTTTAGATTCCGCTATTTTGATTTTGGCCTCCAAAACCAATCTTCTAATTTCTTTATTGTCTTCTCTTGTTTTTCATCTTTTTGTGCTACTTTGTGAAACTGAAAAAAATTATTCTGATCCTTTAACTTATTTCTAAAAATGTCTAATATATTTTCTTATTTAAAGGGTTCATTTTTCTTGTCTGGAAATTTCTTTAAATCACTTCCCATTATTGTGTTATAGAGTCAGTATCTTTCTTTTATTACTTAAACATACTATACTGTGATGTTTTGTATTTTTTTCCTGCTCCCATCTGTTTTTCCTTCTTGCACTTAAAAAAAAAAATGTTTTTTAAACTATTTGTGTTGGTCTAATGTCTTTTGCATTAGGGTCTTGCTTCAACTACTTGGTGATCCTCAAATATTCATTCAAATTTAGGAATGAGGCACTAAAACTCTGATCAGAAGCTTGGGTAAGGGATTGTTGTATACAGGCTTATCTGTTTCATGTGCAGATGAATCATTTCAATTGAGGGGACCCTTCCTGCCAGTATATGATTTTTTTCCTCTTTTGCTGGTCACTTTCCTAGAGAGAATTTTCACATCTTCTCTTTGTCCCTAGAGGAAGCTCTTGGGCTGAGTGGGAATAGACAATTGGGGTGGGGATATCTCGCCATTTATTGTGTACATTTTCATCTAATTCTCCTTTTTGTATGTGTCATCCCCATTCTCAACTATACCTCACATCCATGGAACCAGAGCTGTTCTGATCAGTATTTGGCCTTGGAGATGGTAGGTAGGCCATGTTGCTAAACTGTGTGGGTACAAAGGAGATCCAGAGTTGCTCCTTTTGATAGCTACATGAAGGGTGCTGGGGTGGAGAATGAGAGAGTATATTAATTTGCTTCAATAAGGAAAACAGTTAAATTTGGAATTATTTCATGATTTAGTTTACAATATAAAACACTGTAATTTTGCAAAATTCCTCTGTTTTGTTTTTAATTGGACAAACTATGACAATTGGTAGGATGTCATCAACACATCTTATAAGACAGTGTTGATGGAACTAGTGTCTGTGTATCTTCCAGGCATGCAGCATTACTCCTGATACACTATATGTGCTATTAAGAAGGCTTCGGCTAGACCCCCCTTGAGCTACTTTGAGAAGATGCTATTGGGATTTGCAATTGCTGAGGGTGACCATTCCAATGCTAAACGCAGTAACAGAGAATTACTAACAGCATGTGTCTGGAGTCTCACTGGAGCCTTGACAACTGGAACCATTAGCTCCCATTCTGAGCACCAGCGGAGTAAAGAAGAATTGATCCTCAGAACTTTCTGGGTTATCTAAGTTTGTACATTTCCATTGTGAAGTTTAGTAGACACTCTCCCGACACATACATGATGTCTTAAAGCATAGTCTTCATCAAGGCTCTCTTCTTCTTCTTCCTGGAGAACTCTGCATTTCATGTTAAGTAGGTCAGAGTAAGCAATTGGGTGATGCGTAGTGCCTCTCGTGCATGGTGACTAAAGTTGGTCCTTTTTTGACCAGATCTGGTTTTTGTAGGTTGTTTTAAGGAAATTGTCAGCCAAACTCAATACATATATTTATGTTTCATGTTCTTCAATAAAATATTTACTTAAAAATATACAATATTGATAAATGTTCAGAGAGTTTCAATAATGTGATGTGATAAAGGCTAAGCAGTTTAGACTGCAGTTTATGGAAAGGCTTTTGATAAGTTGATGTTAAAACTGAAGTCTAAGTTCTTAAGAAGCCAGGGATGGGAAGATGAATGGAATTTCCCAGGCCAAGTTCACAAGGAACAGTTTCTGCAAAGGCGTCTGCCTTTTATCCTCTTTATTACTTTAGCAATATCATATGAGAATTAACCTCCAAGATGTGTGGCTCGATTTGATGTGCAATTGGTTGTGAACTTTTAGGTGGAGGCTTGTTCTCACTTCCTGGAGCCCCCTCTTTTTGTTTTTGAGTCCTGTAACCTTTCCTCTGAGATAGATATGTCACTGGCCCTCATATGTGGGACCTGGACCAGGGCCGCTGGCTTCCCAAGCCAGCACTTAACCATCGCGCCACTTGGCCGGCCCCCTGTCTGCCTCTTTAATCTGGACCCTTTCTTTCCCTCGCCTCTCTTGTCTCCTCCATATGCCTTATCCCACATCTAGCATTCCCTTCAGTGTGGGGCCCTGTCCTGGAAGCAAGCCCATTCACCCAGTTCTGAGAGTTTAGGGAATTGTCCTGCTGTCCAGCAGTCCTCACTCTGGGTCCCTTGCCTCATGTGTTATCCAACTGGGCAAAAGCATTCCAGGCTTACCTCATCACCAAGTTTTGTTGTAAGTAATGTGCTCATGGGTTTTTGGTTTAGCTTCCTAGCTTCTCATTATTATGTGGAGATTTTGTAAGATCCCTAACTAGGGGGCTACTGCTGCTACTTTCCTGGGTCTCCCTTTTAAAGATCTCTGGGAAGAGAAAGTCTCTCATCTCTTTTTGACTGTTAATTCTCCAGGCAAGGAATTTCACTGCAGTGTGAACCAACTCACTTATGGACCCCACTCATTTTCGTTTAGCCAGCCATGTGGAGGAAACATGGAACACTTACTTTGCATGTTCACACAGTCACTCTCCACCTGTGCTAGGTGTACTTATTATTCCTCTCTCTTCCATGGAAGCAGCTCTACCCCATCTGCCAGGACCCAGCTTTCTTACAAGATAGAAACACCTGCTCCTGTGTTGAAGTGCCCTGCTCTTAAGAGAGACTCCTGATAAAGATTGAATGGCAAAACAATCTGCCATTCCTTCAGACAGAAATGAGCTTTCATTTCTTTAAGAGTTTTATTTTAGAGAAAAACCAGTTGTTTCTATTCCCTCTTATTGCTTCACTCCAAATAATGACCCAGTGGGCTAGTCCTCTCACATCAATCTCTATGGATTTATCTGGCATATCTGTGATTAGAAGAGAGGGATAAGAAAAGAAAAACTCAGATTTGGGGCCAGCTGAGTGGCACACTGGTTAAGAGTTGGCTTGGTTAAGAGTTGAGCAGTAGGACCCTGGTTTGGATCCCACATGAGGACCAGTGATGCTGCGCCCTCTACAGTAACATGGTGAACAACAGCTCAACCTGGAGCTGGGCTGCCACGAGTTGCTGGTGACAGCGTAGGCTGCAGTGGGGCTGGCAAGTAGCTGGCATATGTTTTTGTGAGCTGCTGTGAGCCACCTTGAGAGGCCATCCAATGGCCGGCCAGTGACTGCCTCGCCCAGGAAGAGCACAATGGTATTACCAATATGGGCCAGTGAAGCAATGTCCTCCACAACTAGACTGAAGAACAAAAGAACAGCAACTTGTCTGTTCCCCTTCCCCAATTCCCCAATGCTGTTCCCCTCCCCCAATTCCCCAATAAAATCTTAAAAACAAAAAAACAAAACAAAACTCAGATTTGGATAGTTGATAGCTGGCTTGCTGACTTAATTGTTTTCTCCATTTTTGTCTCAGATCAGATAAGAAAAAAAGTTCTATCTCTATATATGAAAACTCACTTTTGTACCCAAAGGATGTTTTCTTAAGAATGCATTTAAAAAAAATTATTTCATGAGATTTTCAAACTATAATTGATGGAGGTAGTGGCAAAAAATAAAAACACATAAGAATGTGCTTACAGATTCCTTGATTAAAGAGATCTAGTGGCAACAAATTTAAAAGCTATTTGGGGGAGGCATCTTGCAGTCATGAGGCTCCTACTTAGAACCCAAAGGCGGAGATGACCACAACCCATTAACCAATATCCAGGTGTGAAGGAAAGGATTGGACCTGGTCTCTTCTATTCCCAGGGGTGAGTGGAGATTCTCCCTCATGCATGTGCTACATGTCCTGAAATCCTGTAACAACCCACTAGTTCTGGCCTTAACCTTCATATGAGGAAATAAAGCCAAGGGTCATATGTTCTGCTATAGTTTCTGATTCAGCAGGTCTTGGTGGGGCCTGAGAATTAGCATTTCTGACAAGCTCCCAGGTGGTTCTGATGCTACTACTGGTGGGGATGCACTTCCAGGATGACTTTAGAGCGGCTCACCTGTCCTGTTCACCAGGTGGTGCAGTGGGAGAGTCTATGAACAGGCTGTTACATCAGCTCTTTCTGTGGCTGGCTGTTGGGCACCTGTGCTCCAGGGACTGTCCCCACAACCATTGATATCCTCGACCTTGTAGGAGGACTTTTTCCTTAAATTGACATGACCCAACTTCAGCTTAGGCATTTCAGGCCTCAAAAGTAATAAAATTTTAAATAAAACAAACTGATAATAAATAAAGCAGTAAAAAACTACAAATCTTTATTTAATATGGGACTGTTTGGTACCAACATGATAAGCATATGTAAAATAGAGCTGAGGAATATGAAAGGACTTTTGCTTTCTTGTTCTTACAATTTGTCAGAGTCAATAAAGGACCCATTTACTTGTGAAATTAATTTTCTAACCATCTGTCATCCTTTTTCCTCTTTTTTTTTTTTTTGCACGGTGCAATGTGAGATGTTTTTGTTTAAACTATACTTGTAATTGACAAAAAGATAAGCATCAGGATTTGCATGACATCAGGGTTTGCATGACTCAGCTAGGTTAATCAAAGAAAATGTTTGCTATTTAGGGAGAAGGAAAGCTAATTAAATATGTAACTATATATATTAGAGAAAACTAATATAATTAAATTATAATTTTGAGTGACACAAGGCAATGTGGTGATTAAAAGCAGAAGTCATGGATAAATAAAATATTTATTAACTATATAGAAGACTGTATTATGAAAGTTTTCAAAAAGTTTGTGATGGGCCTGGCTATGTGTATATCCTGTGACTTTCTGCCCAAAAATTTTAAATGTATGGGACAAGCCGTACAATTACATTATAAATTAGATCGATGAGTTCAAGCAGTTATACAAGTGATGTGAATGGAGAAAGCAATTATTAAGAATGCACCTTTGGGGGGCCGGTTAAGAGTTGGCTTGGGATCCCACATGGGGGCAGGTGATGCTGTGCCCTCTACAGCAAAGATGGTGAACAACAGCTCGACCTAGAGCTGGGCTGCCTTGAGTCGCCGGCCACGGCGTAGGCTGCAGTGGTACTGGCCGGCAGATGACGTGCCCTTTTATGAGCTGCCATGAGCCGCTGTCAGTGGCCATCCAATGGCTGGCGAGTGACTGCCTCACCAGGGAAGAGCGCAATGATAATACCAACGTGGGCCTGTGAAGCAATGTCCTCCACAACTAGACTGAAGAACAAAAGGACAACAATTTGTCTGTTCCCCTCCCCCAATTCCCCAATTTAAAAAAAAAAAAAAAGAATGCACCTTTGTGGAGGAAAAACCTCCACTAAAAGAAATACTCTTAAAAGGCACGGGGAAAATGTCAAATTATTTTGATATAAGCAAGATTTCTAAACACTTGATTAGCAAAGAGTGTTTACCAGAAATCTTTTTTTCTGCATGCTTCATCACACTTTAAATTAGCAAAGAATATTGTCTTTTATCAATGCCAAAATGAGGAGAAATAAATTGTCATGTTGCAAGGAGGAAGAAAATAGAGTAAGAAAGTAGAAAGTCTTTAAGGATGATTCTTGGCACATTTAGAGCCTGCAGTAGCAAATGATAACTTGGGCAATCCTTGCTCACTAAGCACCGCCAGGGCCCATCCCTCAGACGTGAACTTCTTTGTGGTCTGTTTGTTTGGAGGGAGAGTGGAATCACAGGATAAGATAAAATGTACTGAGAGGCGCAACCTTAAATTCACAGTCACAGGTTAATTTAAGGTGAACTTCAAATGGAATCCTACAATTTTAATTGTCATACCTGGGGCATATGTGTTATTCAGTCTTCTTTCTTATAAAGGAAAACACCCGCATTCCCACAATGTTGGTCAGCTCAGGTTGACATAACAAATGCCACAGACTGGGTGTTTGAAACAACAGAAGTTTATTGTCTTACAGTCACGGAGGTTGGAATTCTGAGGTCAAGGTGTTGGCAGGGCTGATTTCTCCTGTGGCCTCTCTCCTTGACTTGCAGACGGCCATCTTCTCTCTGTGTCCTCACATGGTCTTTCCTCTGTGCGTCATTTTACATTAATTATCTATGTAAAGACCGTATCTTCAAATACAGTCACAATATTAAGTCCTGGGGGTTAGGACTCCAACATATGAACTTTTGGGGGCCAGAGGGTGGAGTGTTTTGGCAGCCTTGGTAAATGAGTACAGCTTCTAGACAGGAGTGATCTGGGAGAATCTTTGCCCAAAAGTGAATCCATGACTCAGCAACTATACTGGTGTCTTCCCCTCTGAAGAGACAAATTCCAGTTAGTTAATTACTCATGTAGGGTGCTTTTGGCTAATTAGGGGAATGTGAGTCCAGTGGTAGGCATTCTACTCCCAACTAACAAGATGTTGATAGAATTAAAATGTTTAGTAACAGCTAAATCACAAATGCTGATGACACACTAATGCCTTTCATTAAACACCAATAGTGTGTTTACTGCAGTATGAGAGCAGCTTGTATGTAGCAAACGTTGGGGAATGCCGTGGGAAATTATTCTTGTGTGCTCACATCCACAAGCAAAACCATATTCTAACTGGCCATGATTGTCTACCACCTCACCTGCTCATGCTTCTGGACTGAGCACTCTAAAGAGAGTAGATGTGATGGGACCATGGCTGGGCATGGGGCAATGAGACCGTTGCATCTTAGTTCACAGAAACACACAGTGCTTCTTCCTGGAAAAGGAGGGATGCACACTTCCCAATAAGGCAGAGAGATGGGCCGGTCGAGTGGCTAAGGTGGTTAAGAGCTTGCTCGAGAGTGGAAGCTGAACAACAGGGCCACTGGTTTGATTCCCACATGGGCTAGTGACTCTGTGCCTGAGTTGAGCTGCCGCTGAGAAGCCAATAGGTGGCAGGATGGCTCAGCTGGTGAGAGCATGCGCTTCTAACAAGACTGCCTGTTCAAGACAGTGGGCTACGCGCAAGGATGACACGCAAATTCGTGAAGTATTCCATATTTTTCCCCTGAGCAAGGATGACACACATTCGAGATGGTAGCTATGCCCGCCCACAACTAAAGACTGAGCTTGGCACTTTGAGCTGAGCTGCTCAACTGGACTTGGAGCTGAGCTTGCTGCACCCTCCACAACAAAGATTGAGGGACAACAACTTGGCTGTTCCCCTTTCCCAGTTCCCCAACACTGTTCCCCTCCCCCAATTCCCCAATAAAAATCTTTAAAAAAGAAGAAGCAGCCAGGGAGATGAAATGGCAGAGGGTGCACAACTGCATCACTCACTCTGTGAGTGGTCTCAGTGCAGGGATGCCAAAGACCCAGAAACATCATCCTACAATGAGAGTCTTTGTGGCAACGATTCTCAAGGTGCAACCCTGGACCAGCAGCATCAGCATTAAGTGGGAATGTGCTGGAAATGCAGATTTCTGGGCCCCACCCCAGATCCACTGAATTGGGAACCTGAGTTTGGGGCTGGCACTCACTGTTTAAACAGGACCTCGAGGCAGAGTTGCCAGATATAGCAAATAAAAAAATAGGACACACAGTTAAATTTGAATTTTAGGTAGGCAGTAAATAATTTTTTAGTATAAAAAGTGCCTGGGACATACTTATACCAAAACAACGATTTATTGTTTACCTGATATTCAGATTTAACTGGGGTTCTGTATTTGATCTGGCTGCTCTACTTCCAGCGGATTCTGACTCGTGACAAAGTTTGGGAACCACTAGCATAGAGACTTTGTCTAGGTCAGAAGCCCTGTTCCAGCTCTTCACATGATGATGAACTCTAAAGTCTTATTTCTTTAGATTCCCTCTCAGTTTTATCTTTCTCTGTCCCTTTCATAATTAGTGACTCCATATTCTATAGGCCTCCTTTACTGAATCTGAGCTAGCTTATCATATAAAAACAGACAGAATGTGGTTGTGTTTTCATCTTGTATCTATCAAAAGGAATTTGAAATATAGACATAATTGAGGAAAAGAATGATATTTGCACTGACAGCATTACTGTTTGTTCCCACTGAGGCAGACTTGAGAGCATCACTGTGACCTCCCCAAAAGTTCTCCAAAAAGAGTAGGAATGCCGGACACATAGCCATCTCCCGGATTGCTCTTGTTATTAAAATGAACCATGAAACAGCACATTTCTGGAATGCAGAATTGCAGCCATTACACTGCCATTTATTTTACTATCAAAGTGACAAATCATTATGGAGGGATGAAGGTCTCAGGTGTGCTGATGGGACTGTTGCATAGTAGACCAACACAGGGAGCATGCTGACCAGGTGTCCTGGTCCCTATATAGGAGTGGGTTTAGAAGGTCTGGAAAGGGGGTCACAATGCATGTTTGTGAAATTTTGAAAGGCAGAAACAGTTATTGACCATAAAACTTTGTTTCCAATTAAAAGACCATACCTCAAATACAAGGGGCATAGAAATGGTGTGTTATATTGTTTGTGACAGACAATAACTAACCTACCAAGGCTGGTTGAATTATTATTTTTTATTTCAATTGAAATAAATTGAAATATTTAATTGAAATATAAATGACATATAACATTATATTAGTTTTAGGGTATGATACAATAATTTGATATTTGTATATATTGCAAAATGAGCACCACAATAAGTCTAGTTAACATCCATCACCATACATAGCTACATTTTTTTCATTTGTGATGAGAACTTTTATGATCTACTCTCTTAGAAATTTTCAAATATACAATACAGTATTATTAGCTATAGTGACCATGCTGTACACTATATCCCCATGACTTATTTATTTTATTTTGTAACTGAAAATTTGTACCTTTTGATCCCCTTTACCCATTTCATCTACCCCCAACCCACCACCCCTGGCAACCACCAATCTGTTGTCTGTATTCATAAGTTCATTTTTAAAAATGTGTAGATTCCACATGTAAGCAAAATCATACAGTATTTGTCTTTGTCTGGCTCATTGCACTTAGCATAATGCTTTCAAGATCCATCCAAGTTATCACAATTGGCAAGATTTCCTTCTTTTTCATGGCTGAATAACATTCCATTGTAGATATATATCACATTTCATTTATTTATTCATCTATTAATGGGCACTTAGGTTGTTTCCATATCTTGGCCACTGTGAATAATGCTGTAATGAACATGGGGGTGCAAATATGTTTTCAGATTAGTTTTTTGTTTTCTTCAGATAAAAACACCCTGACGTAAAATAGCTAGGTCATATGGTAGTTCTATAATTAATGTTTTTGAGGAACTTCCACACAGTCGTGGCTGCACCAATTTACATTCCCACCAACGGTGCACAAAAGTTCTCTTTCTTCACATCTTCACCAACATTTATCTCTTGTTTTCTCATAACAGCCATTCTGACACGTGTGATGTGACATATTGTGGTTTTGATTTTCATTTCCCTGATGATTAGCACCTTTTCATGTGCTTGTTGGCATCTACATGTCTTCTTTGGAAAAATGTCTATTCAGATCCTTTGTCCATTTTTTTAATCAGCTTATTTATTTTTGCTACTGAGCTGTATAGCTGTATGAGTTTTTTATATATTTTGGATGTTAACTCTGTTATCAGACACATGATTTGTAAATATTTTCTCCCATTCTGTAGGTTGCTTTTTCATTTCATTAATGGTTTCCTTTGCCATGCAGAAGCTTTTTAGTATGAAAAAAGGCTTGTTTATTTTTGCTATTATTGACTTTGCTTTTTTGGTGTCAAATCCAGTAAGTCATCACCAAGACTGATGTCAAGCAGTTTAGCACCTACGTTTTCTTCTAGGAGTTTCATGGTTTCAGGTCTTACAATTCAAATCTTCGATTGATTTTGAGTTAATTTTTATGTATGCTGTAAGATAGTGATTCAGTTCCATTCTTTTGCATGTGGTTGTCCAGTTTTCCCAACACCATCTATTGAACAGACTGTCCTTTTGGTTGAATTATTGATTCAGGGAGTCCAAACCCAAGACCATATACTAATTGGCAAATACGTTGTATAGAGAAATGGGGATAAAATATGCTTGCCCTTGGTGGTGGAGCATCTGATTATAAACAGAAAGCCATAGCCCCCAGTGTTGATGGAAGCTTTTTAACACTGAGTGTTTTTGTTGTTTCTTTTTCTTTCTTGAGCAGAATCTGGTCAAAGATTCAATATAACAAGAAAACAGTGCACAGTGTGCTTAAGAAGAAAAGCATGCAGCAATCAAAATACAAGTTATTAACTGATTTATATTGAGCAGGTTCAAATCCAGACACTGATTCTTGGTCTGAACCATATCAGGTTTGTGAGTGCCAGTGTGGCCTTGACATTGATCAGGGTTATACACATAAAAGATTATTCCAACATCTTGACAACCAAGATTTCAGAACTGTTCTCAGAGATGTAGGAAAAAAAAACTGTTGGTTGCTAGATGGGAGGGAGGAAGGGATGAGGGAGAAGGTGAAGGGATTAGGAAGAGCAAATTAGTAGACACAATATAGTCATAGGGATATGAAATACAGAATGGGGAATACTATCAACAATGTTGTAAAGATTATGTAAAGGTGCCAGATGGGCACTGGACTTATCAGGGGGATCACTTCATAGACTATGTAGATACCTGACCACTGTGATGTACACCTGAAACTGAAATAGAGTAATGTATGTCAACTATAAGACTATAAGAATATATAAATAAAGAATATATATATATATATATATATATATATATATATATATATATATATATATAGTTAGTCATGGGATGTGGAGTAAAGCATAAGGAAGATAGTCAATGATATTTTAACAGTTATATAAGATGTCAAGGGTAATAGCTTGGGGGAGGGGGGTTACCACTTTGTGAGGGGTGTAAATGTCTAACTATTATGTTGCTTTGTACACCTGAAACTAATATATATATATATATATATATATATATATATATATATATATATATATAAAAAATTTCAAGATTTCAGAACTGTTGCAAAATAGGGGAAACTAGCTCACTGTCAGGATATTGACACTCAAAAATGTGGGCACTGGGAAATTACTTCCCTTGGGTTTATAAAGAACACTTTTTATTTTTTTTTTTTTTTTTTTTTTTTTTTAGATTTTATTGGGGAATTGGCGGAGGGGAACAGCGTTGGGGAATCGGGGAAGGGGAACAGACAAGTTGCTGTCTTTTTGTAAAGAACACTTTTTATATAGTTAATATAATGCAGTTGTTGTGTGTTGATTTTTGTCGTGTAGAATCAACACTTAGGCAAAACCATGGATGACCCCAATGTGGTATGGAATAGAATGCCAGTGGGCTAGTATCACAACATTCCCCTTCCCCAATTCCCCAACACTATTCTCCCCAATTCCCCAATAAAGTCTTTAAACAAAGGCCATCTGGAGACAGAATTCCCTCTCCCTTGGGGACCTTAGTCTTTTTCTTAAGGCTCTCAACTGATTGATGAGGCCTACCCACACTATGGAGGGCAATCTGCTTTATTCCAAATCTCCTGCTTTAAATGTTAATCTCATCTACTAAATACCTTTACAGAAATGTCTAGCACAATGTTTGACTGAATATCTGGGAGCTGTAGCCCAGTCAAGTCAACACATGAAATTAACCATCGTACTGACTAAGTGAAAATCATGTAGCATGGCCCAGTTATGGGAGAACATTCCAGAATGGAGGACAAGCAGCCTTGCCCTGGAGCAAGAGAAGGCCTGGGCAGGGCTATGTAATCTGCAGTGTCACAAGGGAAAGGGGTGTGAGAGAAGCCTGGATCATCAATCTGAGGTCACATCGCACAGGGCCCCGAGGCACAAGGCAAGGGGTTTGAATTCACTCTGAGAGCAATGGGGAAGAAGCTGCTGAAGGGAGAACAAATAAGTGTGGAGTTAAGTGTCAGGGCTACTTCTGAGAATATCTTCCAGTTCTATGTGCCAAGTGCAAAATGGGGTGTCTTGCAGACAAAATGTTTGCCTTGTTGAATAATGAAGACCAAGTACTAGTAAACGGGGAGGAATGATATTAAATGCATGAAGTAGCCTTTTCCTTACATTGTCAGAGCGAAGGATACTTCAACCATATCTGGTACCTTAACTACCACTTTTAAACATTTTTATATTATACTCGTACATATGTTCCTATTTTATATTTTAATTGACATTGTACTATATTGTTTTATATTAATTACAGTGCTGAGACTCTAACAAGGACAAGTTTTCATCTAGATCACAACTGGAGAGTATTTTTTAGCATCTGGGAAGTCAGTTTCTCTTTCATAATGACAATTATTGCAAAATTTTCTAGGAACTTTAATAATGTTTTCTTTGGAATGCTTCATACAGCCATTACCTGATTTATAAACAGGCACCGTTTAGGACTTTGAACAGTGTGTGAAATAATTGGCCCTTGGCTCTCACAAAAGACTTAAGAATGAGCAGCCAAAGCTTAAGTATTTATTGGGTGTTCCCTCAAAACATTATAAAACTGCCCTTTAAGAGTACTTGAGAAAAAGAAGCCACATGGAGTGGGGCTGAGTATGATATCCAGGTGTAGGGTCTGCAGTCAGAGGGAGCCTCCTTCAACAGGAATCCAGTGAGTTTTCTAAGCAGTTTCTATTTCTAGCTCTTATTACAAGGTGCAGCTCAGGCAGGGAAGTAAAAAGCAAAGGGTGCAGAAATGGATGAGAGCTAGCTCTGGCTCTGGGCATGCTCCCCAGACCTACAACATGTTCTGTAAGCCTGAATGCCCAAGGTCCTGTGCCCTGGGGGAGGTAGGGCCCCTCCGTGTGGATTTGCTAAGTGGATAAAGCCACCAAAGGGTGGTGCAGAGAATACCAGCTGCAGCCAGAGACCATCTTCCCAGAAACTTCACTTCATTCTCTTTTCTCTTTTCTCTTTTCTGTTGTGGAGATTTCCGGCCAACTCTGGCAGTGACAGGTGACTGTCAGAGAAAACAGAACACTAACTTGTTTTCTGGGATTTGATGGCATTTCCATTCCTTTCACCAATGTTCTGTTCCTCACTGAGGCTGGGCTCCTACTTTCAGTCTGCTGAGTCCTCCCAGAGGGCATGAAAGAAAAGGATCACTCAGTTGCAGAGGGGTCTAAACGGGACCCCATCACACCAGTGGCCTCCAAGGTTTCCACAAGAGCCAGGGATCATTTCTCAGGACTTAAAATTCAGGACCTTTTTTTCTCTAGAAGCAGAAATTTTCTAGCACAAGCTAACTGTGTAGTTGAAAAATTGAGGTACCTGTGAGATTTTTTTTTCCAGTACCTGAGAAAAAAGATAATTGAACTAAATAAAGTCAGAGAAATAAGCCCACATTCTTTGCCTGAACATAATCTCATTTTGAGCCTAATGGAAATAAATATATGCTTTCATTTCTACAGATTTACTTTCTATAGAAATTTGCTTTTGTGGAACAGCTCAGTTCGTGTCTTACAGGTAATGCCTGCGCTGGTTCTAGAGTCTGAGGACAGCAGGGGAGGTAGGAAGCTAGGACGCAGGGTCCCTAACCTCTGTGGTGGAACCCAAATTTCCCTGGCCCACTAGCTTTGGCACATTCTGTGAACTACCAAGTCTCTTGAAAAATGTCTCTCTTTGCTGAAGCCAGCCAGTTGTCTTCTGAGGTTTGCAAAAATGAATCCCAACTAAAACACATCCCCAAACTCCAATAATATTCATCTTCTATCTTCAGAGTACTCATTTAGAAATGAATTTCTCTTATGAAGAAATTTGACATACAGAAATTCCTGAAATTTGAATTAAGCTTCATTTCTTCTATTAAATTGCAGAAAATTAAATTTGACAATTTTATTTAAAAATTGCATGCATAATATAATCCCATGTTTGCAAAAATTTTTTTAAAAATTTTTCTACCTACTTTTAGGTTTTGGCTGATGGTAGTTAGGATAATATTTATGCTTTTAATTGTGGTATTTTTCTGTATCACCTGTGTGTATCTTTAAACTAAGAATCATCTATCATTTGGAAAAAATTATAGTGTAGTTTTAAAAGCATATTCTCAAAATTTAATAATGTGAAAAAAGTAGATTACAAAACTGCCTTTTATGATATTGTGCAATTATACATAGAAAAAAGATTGGGAAGAAATATATTAAAGTCTTTCCAGTTATTTTTGAGAATTCAGATTATAGGTGATGTTTTCATAGCTTTTTTGGTATTCTAAGTATTTAAAATTAATATAGGGGCCGGCCGAGTGGCTCAGTTGGTTAAGAGTTCACTTAAGAGTGCGAGCTGAGCTCTGAGCAACAGCAGTTCGATGCCCAGCCTGAGCTGAGCTGCTGCTGAGCTGCCAACAGGTGGCAGGATGGCTCAGCTAATAAATAAATAAATAAATAAATAAATAAATAAATAAATAAATAAATAAATAAAATTAATATATATTACTCCTCTCTATTAGTCAGGGTTTTCCAGAGAAACAGAACCAACAGGATATATAAAAAGAAAGGGATTTATTATAAGGAATTGGCTCACGTGATTATGGTGGCTGAGCAGTCCCAAATTTTGTAGTTACCAAGCTAGAGACCCAGGAGAACTAATGGTGTAGTTCCAGTCCGAGTGCAAATTTGAAGGCAGGACGAGAACAACATGCCAGCTTGAAGACAGTCATGTGGAGAGAGAGAGAATTCTCATTTCTTCTGCCTTTCTGCTTTGCTCAGGCCCCCAACTTATTGGATGAGACCCATCCACATTGGGGAGCATGATCTCTTTTACTCAGACTGTCATTTCAATGTTTATCTAAACCAAAAACACCTTTGCAGACATGCCCAGATCATGTTTAACCAAATATCTAGGCATCCTTGGCCCAGTCAAGTGGACAACTAAAACAAGCCATAGAAGGAGAAGGCACGGGGTGATCTTTCAGAAGCAGCATCCAGGTAAGTCAAGAGTCTGCTTTTTGGCAAAGTTCTATATGGGGTCGGGGGGCAGGGAGGGAACTCCATGTCGAGACCTTTCCCAGGACATTGGTCAGTACTCTGGATAACCTCACTGCTTTGTGGTGCATGGATAGTACTCAATATCAGAGGTGAGGAGAGAGAGAGAGTGTTGGGCCCTGAGGCACTACTGCTTTAATTATCATAGCTCCATTCATGGAGTGTTCTGAGAACCCGGTACTGTGCCAGCATCTCTCTCCTCCTCACCACACCTGCAAGGAAGGGCATTATTTCTCTTTACAAATGGGGAAGGTAAAGGTCAGAGAGCCACTAACCCATCCAACACCAAGCAGTAAGCAAAGGCAGGAGAAGGATTTGAAGCCAAGAGGAAAATGAAGGACAGCTGCTGGGAGGATTGAGCATGTGCTTTCCGGTTGAATCTCCATTCCTCTGCCTCTCTTGCATGATGGGCAAGAGTAATTGGATTTTTTTTTTTTAATCAGAGCATCCTCATTGCAACACACATATACAGCTGTACTGCATTTTATATGTAGTTGAATGGGATTGAAATATTAATTCCTCACGAATTAAAAAAAAATTGGTAAAGAAGGCCAAGAAATTTTTGTTCAAGGTGTGACCAATGAAGGAATGAATTACAGAACCTGGGGCCATTGTCTTACAGAAGGGCTGTCCTCGCTCCAAAAAAGAGTTCCATGGTATCTTGTCTTCCAGGGCAGGTGGAGAACAGCTACTGTGGTGAGGAAGGCTATCTTTGGTAAAATTCACATTTTTGCTTATTTTCTAAGTATAAATCATCTAGTAGACTTTGCAACACTACTGATTTCTTTCAAACAGGGACCTTTGGGGATTCCCCATATTTAGAATTAAATTAAAACAATCTATCCTGTCTCACCACATGTGCCATTATATCTGATCTTAGTAAAACTGTGAGGAGAACAGACATTTGTTCTGAGGGTGACTGATTTTAAACATGGCAGTAGGATAGGCTCTCATTTGCCCCAAGACTAGATATCTTTTATTCAGCCAATAATGTTTCAGGTTCCTAAACAAATGGCAAAGTCAAAATTTTTCTGAAATATGTCCTAATTCCTGGCAGCCTTTTCACTGCTGGATGTACTAATCTGGTGTTAAGCATAAACGTTTGTACATGTAGCTGGCAGTCCACACCCCTGTGCATTTATTTTCTGCTACAACTTAGCTTGTGGAAAGTACCTACTGTCTTCCTTGTGTAAAAAAACTTGTTTATGACAAATTGTTTATGACAAATTTTGACTTTTGGTACTCACAATTAGTGGCTTTGAGATTCAAGTCTCCTGTTCCAAACTACAATATTATTTCTACTGGGACCTTCAAAGTCCATTTTGACACTCAAAGGCTAAGGGAGTATGCTTTCATCTCACAGGTCTGTCCTGGCCCCTTCTCTAGGACAGGAATTGCGGGTGGGTCAACCAGGAAGAAAGGAGTGAGGGGAAGTGAAAACATAATGGCCAATGTCAAACTAGACAGTTGCTATGACCAAGAACCATAACATTATCTCTGAAAGAGTTTTTCCAATTTTAATGAAATTCTCTTCTAAATTTCAGGAATATCCAAGGACTCAAGGAAACAGAAATGAGATGATTCACTCCACAAAATGAAATATAAATGGAAGGTCCTTTGGTTCATCATCAAAGTAGGGATTATTGCAGCATTTATAATATTCAGTTTTATTTGATACACTTAGATATGACTTTACTACTTACCAGTTTCTTTTTTTTTTTTTTTACTTTATTTTTAATTAGTTTCAGGTGTACAACACAGTGCAATAGTTATACATTTTACCCCTCAAAGTGACAAACCCCCCACCCACAATACACCCCCTACACCCCCCCATATCATATATATCTATTACTCTTCCTCTGACTCTCTTCCACAGTATAATCCACATCCCGTGACTATCTATATATATTCAATTACAGTAGGTATACCACCTCCACTTTAGTAAAACAGTGCAGTGATCAAACCTCTACTCCATCCATGAAATGGTCTCCCTAACAAGACCTATGATCATCTGACATTCCACAGAATATTTACAACATTATTAATTATATTCCCCAAACTGTTTTTCCTATCCCAGTAGCAATATTGTAGTTGCCTATTTTTGCTGTCTAATCCCTTCCCCTTCTCCCTCATCCCCATTCCTCTCCAAATTAGCAACCCTGATTTTTCCTCTATATCTATGAGACAGTTTCTGTTTACTTTGCTCATTCATACAGTTTTTCATATTCCACATATGAGTGAGATCATATGGTATTTGTCCTTCTCTGACTGACTTATTTCACTCAACATTATAGTCTCTAGGTCCATCCATATCATTGCAAATGGCACGATTTCATTCTTCTTTATAGCGGAGTAATACTCCATTGTATAAATATACCACAGTTTCTTAATCCAGTCATCTACTGACGGGCATTTTGGTTGTTTCCAAGTCTTAGCTATTGTAAATTGTGCTGCTATGAACATCGGGGTGCATAACTTTTTTGAATAAGTGTCTTGGTTTTTTCAGGATAAATACCTAGGAGTGGAATTGCTGGGTCAAAAGGTAGCTCTATTTCCAGTTCTTTGAGATACCTCCATACTGACTTCCATAGTGGCTGCACCAATCTGCAGTCCCACCAACAGTGCAGCAGGGTCCCCTTTTCCCCACAGCCCCGCCAGCACTTGTTGTTTGTTGATTTGTTGATGATAGCCATTCTGACTGGAGTGAGGTGGTATCTCATGGTGGTTTTTATTTGCATTTCCCTAATGACCAGTGAGGTTGAACTTTTTTCATATGCCTGTTGGCCATCTGTATGTCCTCTTTAGAGAAATGTCTCTTCATATCTTCTGCCCATTTTTTAATTGGGTTGTTTGTTTTTTTGGTGTTGAGTTTCATGAGTGTTTTATAAATTTTGGATATTAACCCCTTATCAGATATATCGTTGGCAAATATATTCTCCCATTCAGTAGGCTTCCTTTTTGTTTTATTAATGGTTTCCTTTGTTGTGAAAAAACTTTTAAGTCTGATATAATCCCATATGTTAATTTTTTCTTTTACTTCCCTAGCCCGTAGGGATGTATCAGTAAAAATACTGCTCCGGGTAATGTCTGCAAATGTACTCCCTATATTTTCATTTAGGATTTTTATGGTTTCAGGTCTTACATTTAAGTCTTTAATCCATTTTGAATTTGTTCTTGTATAAGGCGTAAGGAGATGATCCAGTTTCATTTTTTTGCATGTGTCAGTCCAATTTTCCCAGCACCATTTATTGAATAGACTATCTTTACTCCAGTGTAAATTCTTGCTTCCCTTGTCATAGATTAACTGTCCGTAAATGCTTGGATTTATTTCTGGGCTCTCTGTTCTGTTCCACTGATCGATGTGCCTGTTTTTATGCCAATACCAAACTGTCTTGATTACTGTGGCCTTGTAGTAGGTTTTGATGTCTGGTAGCGTGATCCCCCCGACTTTGTTTTTATTCCTCAGAATTGCCGAGGCTATTCTGGGTCTTTTATGATTCCATATAAACTTTAGGATTATATTTTCTATTTCTGTGAAAAATGCCCTTGGTAGTTTGATAGGAATTGCATTGAATCTATATATTGCTTTAGGCAGTATGGACATTTTAACTATATTAATTCTTCCTATCCATGAGCATGGTAGGTGTTTCCATTTATTTGTATCTTCTATGATTTCTTTCTTCAGTGTCTTATAATTTTCTGAGTACAGATCTTTCACTTCTTTGGTTAAATTTATTCTTAGGTATTTTATAGTTCTTGACGCAATTGTAAATGGGACAGTTTTCTTAATTTCTCTATCCATTAGTTTATTATTGGTATATGCAAATGCCACTGATTTCTGAACATTGATTTTATATCCTGCTACTTTACTGAATTCGTCTATCAGTTCCAATAGTTTTTTGATGGAGTCTTTGGGGTTCTCTATATACAGTATCATGTCATCTGCATATAATGACAATTTTACTTCTTCATTGCCAATTTGGATGCCTTTTATTTCTTTTTGTGGTCTGATTGCTGTGGCTAGAACTTCCAGCACTATGTTGAATAAAAGAGGAGAAAGTGGACAGCCTTGTCTTGTTCCTGATCTTAAGGGGAATGGTTTTAGCTTTTCCCCATTGAGTATGATGTTAGCTGTAGGTTTATCATATATGGCTTTTATTATGTTGAGATATGATCCCTGTATTCCCACTTTGCTAAGGGTTTTTAACATAAATGGCTGTTGGATTTTGTCAAATGCTTTTTCTGCATCTATTGAAATGACCATGTGATCTTTATCCTTCATTTTGTTGATGTGGTGTATCACATTAATTGATTTACGGATGTTGAACCAGCCTTGCGCACTAGGGATGAATCCCACTTGATCATGATGTATGATCTTCTTAATATATTGCTGAATTCTGTTTGCTAATATTTTATTGAGAATTTTTGCATCTATATTCATCAGGGAGATTGGCCTGTAGTTTTCCTTTTTGTGATGTCTTTATCTGGTTTTGGAATCAGGGTGATAGAGGCTTCATAAAAAGAGTTTGGGAGCCTTCCCTCCTTCTGGATTTTTGGAATAGTTTGAGAAGAATAGGTGATAGTTCTTTTTGAATGTTTGATAAAATTCACTTGTGAAGCCGTCTGGTCCAGGGCTTTTGTTTTTGGGAGCTTGTCAATTACTGATTCAATTTCCTTGGTAGTAATCAGGGTATTTAGATTTTCTGTTTCTTCTTGCGTTAGCTTTGGAAGGTTGTATGCTTCTAGAAAATTATCCATTTCATCCAGATTGTCAAATTTGTTGGCATGTAGTTGCTCATAGTAATTTCTTAGAATTTTTTGTATTTCTGTGATGTCTGTAGTCATTTCCCCTCTTTCATTCCTGATTTTGCTAATTTGAGTCCTCTCTCTTTTTTTTTTGATGAGCCTGGCTAGAGGTTTGTCAATTTTGTTTATCTTCTCAAGAAACCAGCTCTTGGTTTCATTGATCTTTTGAATTGTTTTTCTGTTCTCTATATTGTTTATTTCTGCTCTGGTCTTTATTATCTCCTTTCTTGTACTCCCCTTGGGCCTCTTTTGCTGTTCTTTTTCCAGTTCCCTTAGGTGTAAGGATAACCTGTTGATTTGAGATTTTTCTTCCTTCTTTAGGTAGGCCTGCACTGCTATAAACTTCCCTCTTAGGACTGCTTTCGCAGCATCCCAGAGATTTTGGGTCGTGGTGTTTTCATTTTCGTTTGTCTCGAGGTATCTTTTGATTTCCTCCTTGATCTCATTTGTGACCCACTCACTATTTAATAGCATATTGTTTAGCCTCCATTTATTTGTCAGCTTCCCGGATTTCTTCTTATAATTGATTTCTAGTTTCATAGCATTGTGGTCAGAGAATACAGTTGAAATGATTTCAATCTTCTTAAATTTATTGAGACTTGTTTTGTGACCTAACATGTGGTCTATCTTAGAAAATGTTCCATGTGCACTTGAAAAGAACGTATATTCTGTAGCTTTGGGATGAAATGCTCTGAAAATGTCTGTTAAATCCAGCTGGTCTAATGTGTCATTTAAGGTCGCTGTTTCCACATTGATTTTCTGTCTGGAGGATCTGTCCATTAGTGACAGCGGGGTGTTGAAGTCCCCTACTATGATAGTGTTACTGTTGATCTCTGTCTTTATGTCTGACAATATCTGTTTTATATATTTAGGGGCTCCTATGTTAGGTGCATAGATGTTTACTAGAGTTATGTCCTCTTGTTGGATCGATCCCTTCATTACTATGAAGTGTCCTTCTTTGTCCTTTGTTATATTCTTCAATTTAAAGTCCATTTTATCTGATATAAGTATCGCTACTCCAGCTTTTTCTCAGTACCATTTGCATGAAATATTTTACTCCATCCCTTTACTTTCAGCCTGTATGAGTCTTTGGATCTGAGGTGAGTCTCTTGTATACAGCATATACTGGGGTCTTGCTTTCTTATCCATTCAGCCACCCTATGTCTTTTTATTGGAGCATTTAATCCATTTACATTTAATGTGATTATTGATATGTGTGTATTTATTGCCATTTTCTTATTTGTGTTCGTAGTCTTTCATAGGTTGTTTTTCTCTTCTACTTAAAGAAGCTCTTTTAGCATTTCCTGCAAAGCTGGCTTGGTGGTAATGAATTCCCTTAACTTATTTTTTTCTGCAAAGCTCCTTATCTCGCCTTCGATTTTAAATGATAACCTTGCTGGATACAGCAATCTTGGTTGTAGGCCTTTATTTTTCATCACTTTGAAAACCTCCTGCCACTCTCTTCTGGCCTGCAAAGTTTCTGTAGAAAAGTCAGCTGATAATCTTATGGGGGTACCCTTGTAAGTAACTTGCTGCCTTTCCCTTGCTGCTTTAAGGATTCTGTCTTTGTCCTTAACCCTTGCCATTTTCACTATAATGTGTCTTGGAGTGGGCCTGTTTGGAATCATCCTGTTTGGAACTCTCTGCACTTCCTGGGCTTGTATTTCAATGTCCTTTGCCAGGTTAGGGAAGTTTTCAGACATTATTACTTCAAATATATTCTCAATCCCTTGCTCCCTCTCTTCTCCTTCTGGTACTCCAATGACCCGTGGGTTATTGCGTCTGATGTTGTCCCCCAGCTCTCTTAAACTATTTTCCATGTTTTTCATTATTTTTTCTTTTTGTTGTTCGGCATGGGTGATCTCTGCTATTTTGTCTTCTAAGTCACTGATTCGATTTTCTGCTTCATCCAGTCTGCTAGTGATTCCATCAAGTTTGTTATTTAATTCAGTAATTGTGTTCTTAAGTTCTAGCTGGTTGCTTTTCATGATTTCTCTATCCTTCTTTATATTTTCATTAATTTCCTTGAACATTCTAATAATCAGTGTTCTGAACTCTGTCTCCGATAGGTTGGTTACCTCTATTTCCTCTATTTCCACTGATTCAGGAAGTTTCTTCTGTTCTTTTATTTGTGTTATGTTTCTTTGTCTCCCCATTCTGGCTTACTCTTTGTGTTTGCTTCAATATAACAGATAGATCCCCCAGATTTCTCAGTCTTTTCTGGGTAAACTTATATGGTGTGTGTCCTTTATATTTGAATTACTCAGTCTCCCTATTCTCCTGTGCTTGTATCTGAGGTGTTCCTTGTGTCGTGCGTCCTCACTTGTTGAAGTTTTAGTTTTGATTACTTTTGGTTTGTCAGTAGGTGGGATTGACTCCCAGATTGATTAGCTGTGAGGATCAGCAGCTTCTGCAGTTTATGAGCTGCTGTGAGAGGATTGACCCCTCTGATGAAACTTGGACCCTATGGGTCTTAGTACCTGTAGTAACTTCTTTTTGGGTGTGACTCTTGTATGTCAAACCCAGAAATGCTCTGGTTTTATCTAAAGTTGGCTTCCGGGTATGATGATTCTTGTGTCTGTTTGTTTGGACCCACTGCTGCAGAGTGATTTTAGAGCATAACAGATCAACAAGAACAACCTCCGCAGCCACCAAAGGAAACCAAATGCTCACACAAGTAAAAACAACCAACCATCAAACTACAGTCAACTTGTACAGAAATATCAATCATACTAATGAAGAAAACAAACAGAAACAAAACAAAAACCACATACTCAATAATAACAGAAGAGGAAACAAAATAAAATACAATATCCTAAAATAAAAAATAGAATAAACATGAGAAACCGATTAGCTATACCTAAAAAATAAAAAATAAAAATAAACTAAAATAATAATAAAAAAAGTAAGAAAAATTTAAAAAATAAAATTTGCAGAAAAAAGGAAAAGAGGAAAAGTATAGCAGTGAGAAGAATGAATAAAATAAGAGAGAAAGTGAGGGTGGGGAAAAAAGAAAAACAAAAGAAAGAAAAAGAAAAAGAAAAAAAGGAAAAAAAATATATATATATATTTGTCTACACACCCATATATATGGACATATATTCACCTATATACACCTATATATATATGCCTATATTAAAAACTACAATATGATTAGAATGAAATAGAAATAAAAACCAAAAACAACCAAGAAAAGCAGCCAATAGAGGGAAAACAAAACAGAATAAAACCAAACAAACCAAAAATACCCGTGCTGGTCTAGGCTAAAGTCCACCAAGCTCTCTTCAGTTTGTCTGCTGTACAAAGATTCCTGTGCGTCTTGTGGGAACAGTAGGCCACCTGATGCCTAGCGTGATCCTGGCACTGCAGGTTTGCTGTACTTGAGTGTGGTTGTGACGTGTGATTGGTGGTTTTTACAAAGTCACTGCCTTTTTGCTTTTGCCTGTCCCAAGGCAGGCTGCACCCCCAAAGGCTCAATGAGTGTCTCTGGGCACCCTTTGGGTTGACAGCCGTGGAGAATTAAAGAATTCCTCACTACCAAAAGCTTGCTGCTAAGAATCTGTTAATTAGTGCCTCAGCAGATGAACCTGCCCTGCCTCCCAAGCCTTGCCTAAAGGTGGGGGCGGGGTGGGTAGTCTCACTCTGCTGCCTTTACTGGGTGGAAATTCTCAACCCCCTGCAGGTAAGGATATCTTCCTAGTCTGCCCCTATTGCTCCCTTCAGGAGTCAGTTTAAGACTGTCTTGGCAGGGGACAAAGTTTGTGGGAGTGGGTGAGTTATTGGGTTTTTTTTTTTGCTTTCTGTTCAAGAGTAGAAAAAGGGAAAAAAATTAAAAACATAAAAATAAACAAAGCCACAGTTCCAACACTGTTTCAAGCTAAGGCCTTTGCCTCTTATGCTCCAGCGGAGTTCCTGTTGCTCTCCCAAAGGGTCTGCCGGGATTTAGGGAATTGCGCGCACCCTACCGTGTGGCCAAGATCCCCGATCCGCGTCTCTCGGGGACCTGCGTCTCCACCCGGCGCGCAGCTTGTCCGAGCGAGTCTTCTTTTTCCCCTGCTCCCGGGTTCCAGGCTTCTGCCTCGGAGCCGGCGCGCCCGCGCGGATCTCCTGCTGCTCTCCCAAACGGTCTGCCGGTATTTAGGGGACTGCGCGCACCGTGCCGCGTGGCTCCGATCCCCGCTCTGTCTCTCCGGGATCTGTGACTCCGGCCGGCGCGCTGCGTCTCCGCGGGCGAGTCCTGTGTTTCCCCTGCTCCCGGGTTTAAGGCTTCTGCCTTGGAGCCGGCGCGCGCCCGCGCCGTTCTCCTGCTGCGCTCCTGGAGGGACTGCCGCCGGGGTTCAGGGGACTGCGCGCACCTTTCCACGCGGCTCCGATCCCCGCTCCGTCTCTCCGGGACCTGCGTCTCCGCCCAGCGCGCGCTGCTTCTCCGCGGGCGAGTCCTCTGTTTTCCCCTGCTCCCCGGTTTCAGGCTTCTGCGCTCCGCGGGACCCGGTGGGCACAGAGACTGATCCCTGAACCGGGAGGGTGCAGGGACTGATCTTGCCCTGCCGCTGCGGGGCTCTGCACCCTGCTTCCTGGGGACCCGGCGAGCCGCGAGTGCAGCTTGTACCTCTGCACAGTGGTCTCCTCTCTCTCCTCCCGCACTTGCCCGGCCTGAGGCTTCTGCCTCAGACCGCAAACCGAAGCGCTCTTGCTGAACTCCAGGTGGGCCGCGGGCCACAGGGAGCGAGCCGGGGCAACACTCACCGTGACTCAGCAGCTGGGGTGCGGGCTGCACCTCACGCATCTCGCCGCCTTCTTCCCCCACTCGCCCGGCCTGCCCACCTTCCAGCAATCCTTGTGTGGAACTCTTAGTCGCTCTGTGTGATGAGTAGATGTCTCTTTGAAGCGTATTAGAAGTTCAAATTGTGGATATTTCCAGGGGAGATTTCATGGAGCCCTCCTCACAGCCGCCATCTTGCCCCTCCGACTACTTACCAGTTTCAAAGCCACATTTAAAAGTTTTAAAGTTTAATTTTATTAAGACCTTTTATTAAGCAGATTCAGCAATAGACGTCATAGAGATTTAAACAGATATTTGAAGTATAGAAGTGTAATATAATCTGGAACAACTAGCTTTCTAAATACAAATCATTCCATGTAATCAAATTTCAATTTTTCTTTTAAAAATTAAACAATATTTCATGTCACTGATCACTATAAACATATATGGGGGTTCTTTGTAATTTTACCTTAAGTCTAGTTTTCCTTTTGATTTTATGAATCTCTTAAACATCAAACATACAAAGGGATGCACATGAGCACAGTTGAGCACACCACATATGTATGTCACAGGTCAGTAAGAATGTGATTTATCAACATCTTTTCTGCCACAAAAATACCAACTATTATTCAATCCAGAAATTCATGGGAAATTTTCTAAAGGCAAAATTTAACCATAACTGTTAGTTTTTCTGGCGGTTATTTCCAAAATTTAAGATTCTAAATAAGAACTAATATACTTACTGAATTTTTTCATTTTTCAACCTTGATTTCTTCTGTGATGACTTTCCATTACAACAAATGAAGGTTTAGCTGATTTATACTCTTATCCTCTTCCTCTAGATTGTTGTGGTTATATTTTTACAGTCAGTTTTCCTTTAGGTTAACTATTTAGCTTTAAACAGTATGCTTAAACTTGAATTTTTTGTTCTATGGTAGAAATTGCTGAGACAGGTAGGTCTTGGTCCCTCTCCCCCTCCCTCTATCTTTCCCTCTACCTTATGCATCCCACATTCTTCCAGGTAGATACGAATTTACTCTTTTAGTGATAGATTGTTTTTTGTTTTTTTTCACAGTTGGTATAGTTTACATACCATAAAATTCACTCAGTGTTAGTGAGTGTACAGTTCAATGATTTTTGCAAATCTTTACAGTTATGTAACCACTACTTCAATCCAGATTTAGAACACTCCCTTCACCTTAGTATGCATTTATTTATTTATTTATTTATTATTATTTTTAAGATTTTATTGGGGAATTGGGAGGGGAACAGTGCTGGGGAATTGGGGGAGGAGACCAGCCAAGTTGTTGTTCTTCCATTTTTGTTGTGGAGGGCGCCAGACACCATCTGGCTTTCCGTCGGCAGCCTGTGGCCTCTAAGCTCAAGGTGCTGTGTTCAATCTTAGTTGCAGGTAGGCACAGCCACTGCCCCATGTGGGAGTTGAACCAGCAGCCTTGTTGTTAAGAGTGCACGCCCTATCCACTGAGTCATCCAGGCGGCAGCTCAGCTCAAGGTGTGGAGTTCAATCTTTAGTTGTGGGTGGGCGTTGCCCACCGTTGAACAGGCAATCTTGTTGTTACACTAGCTGAGCCATCCTGCCACCTGTTGGCAGCTCAGCGACAGCTCAGCTAGGGTGCAGCGTTCACTGGCCCATGTGGGGATCAAACCGGCGGCCCAGTTGCTCAGAGAACACGCTCTAAGCCAACACTTAACCAACTGAGCCACTCTGCTGGCCCTAGTTTGCATTTATTTTTATGTCAGCAAAGTAAATATCCTTAAGTGCATTCCCCTTGCCATTTTTTGGGTTTCATCTAGAAGTGGGTTCAACACAAAGCATACAAGTTTTGACAATTAAGTTTGCGAACTTGTTGCAACACTATTGCTAACTTTTTTTTATATCAGAGGGATTATTCAGTATGAATTTGGACCAACTGGACAAACAGTTAACCAAGTTTACTATTTAGAAGTGCTGAAAAGGCTGCGTGAAAAAGTTAGATGTCCTAAACCTTTGGCCAGCAGTTCATGGTTCTTGCATCACAACAATCCACCAGCTCACACGGCACTGTCTGTGAGGGACTTTTTAGCCAGTAAACAAATAACTGTATTGAAACACCCTCCCCACTCACCTTATCTGGCCCCCAGTGACTTCTCTTTACCCGAAGATAAAGGAAATATTGAAAAGAAGA
Organism: Aselliscus stoliczkanus; assembly: GCA_033961575.1. NCBI lineage: Eukaryota > Metazoa > Chordata > Mammalia > Chiroptera > Hipposideridae > Aselliscus > Aselliscus stoliczkanus. The sequence goes on along the minus strand of CM066728.1, from coordinate 2,206,262 downwards.
CATTTTTATGACATTCAGGGCATCAAGGGTAATATGATGACTGCTCTGATGGCCATTCTAGAAAAAGCTCCAAAATTGCTTTGAAGGGTGGACTAGGTACTGGCATCGGTGCATAGCTTCCCAAGGCGGGTACTTTGAAGGTGACTGTAATGATATTCAGCAATGAGATATGTAGCACTTTTTCTAGGATGAGTTCACGAACTTAATTGTCTAATCTCATATAAACCTGATCATAACTGTGTAGGAACGGTCCCTACTTGGCTGAGTTGTGGGCTGGTATTCTATTTCCTTCAAACAGGTTTAGTTGAACATGCCTAGGGCCAGGATGGATTTCCTTTGCTGTTGTGATTGCAGTTCTGTTTTCTACTAGTTTCCTTCCCTTCATCAGGAAAGTTAAATGGAACTGCTTTTGTGTGAAAGGGACACTATTCAGGTTGGGGGTCTCCAGATGGCAGAGTGGGGAAGGCTATATTGGATGTCATTGCTCACATCTGGGGCAGTCCTTTGACTTCTTTGGAGAAGAATATTGGGGTTCGGGGCAGGGGAAGCTCTCCCAAGCCTCCGTAGTGACAGCACTGGGGTTGGAGCACATACTCACTCCTTAAAGAGATCCCGCTAGTCCTAGACCTCTTGCCCCACCCCCATCCTGAGCCCTGAGGACACCACCTGTCTCCTTCCCCCTGCGGTGTGGGTTTTGCCTGCATCTTCTAACACATGGGCAGGCATCCACCTGCCTTCCTTCTTCTTGAAATCTGTTGAAGTCTTCAAAGGCTGATAGTCTCCTCCCTCCATTCTGTTCCCTCTCCTTGCTCCCCACGGATTTATTCTCACTTGGATGATTTTCCTGAGAGAGGAGGAAAGTGTTGAGTCTCATTCTTAGCATCCTGAGCCAGATGACCCAGACTTTTAAATGAGTTCTCCCTTTGGCTTAATTACCCCAGACATCAGAGGAGTGCAGGGGAAGCATGGTACACATATTGTAGTAGTGTTCACCTTCCTCTTGGGATGGGGGAAAGCCCTGCTTTTTTACATAGAATTAGTAAAAAATGGGCTGAAAAGAGACAAGTGGCCTTAGGAGAGAAGAAAATGAGCCCGTTGCCCCTCACGATGTGTGCTGTGATGACTCATGAGGAGATGTTGGGGTTTGGGAAGAAATGTTTGTCTAAATGCCCCTGAGAACAGCGATGCCTAGCAGCAGCTCCCCACAAGTGTGCCACTCAGAGGAAAATGATGCTCTGATCATTTTCCTTCTTCTTCCTCCCGATATCATCAATGGCTCTTTAATCCAGTAGTCACAGCATATCAAAGCAGACATCTGCTCAGTGTCTCTGTTGATTTGTTTTTGTGAAGTGGAGCTGTTTCAGCAACTTGGGTTCAGTCCAGGGGTCAAGAGGGGGCCTGCACACTAAGAACAGCCTGCTGGATGCCCTCTCTTTCTCTGGCCATTACGCCATGCTCCATTCTCCTCCTCAAGAGTGCAGGAGCTCCAGGTGAGCTGCACTTGCACCCCTCCAGCCCCTCCTCCTTCCTCACCTTGAAATACTTTGCACATTGCAGGTGTGAGGAGAACATTTGCATAACTAGACTCTCATGTTTCACTTGCAACCTGGTGCACTTACAAGCCCCATGTTCTTCTCTTCTTCTCTTGGGCCAAGCTAGAGAGAGGCCTGCTGTTTCTGGTTCCAAGAATTTCCAGTCCACCCCAGTCCCTGCAGCCCTTCCTGGGGCCCTCTGAGCCTCATGGTCAGTCATAAGTTAGCCCAGCATCCTCCTCAGGTCCTGATATACCTCCCTTATGTCCCCCCTGAGGACAGTGCTCCCCCTGGGGACTGCTCTGGTCAGCCTCCTTCCTGCCCATCTGCCCATCTGCATCTAGAGGGCAATATGTCTCCCCTCCACCCCCTGTGTGTTCAGACTGGATCTCCCCTGGGAACCCTTCCTCAGTTCTGGGTCCCTCCGTCTCTCCAACATTATATCTCTCTAATTTTTAGGGGCCTCAACCTCCTCTCTCATCCTCACCAATGGCATTTCTTCCTCTGTCACAGAGGGAAAAGAAGCAATGAACAGAACACTTCCATGGCTGCCCCTCCACGGCCAAGCCTATCTTTCCTCCTTGCCTGTAGGCTCTGTAGAAAGACAGCAACCCAACTGGGCTATCTCTGAACCTGGAGCCCCTGCCCCACCACATCCCTCCTGAACCTGTGGATGACACACAGAGGCTGCCAGCCTGGTGAAAGTGGTTCTCTTCACCCACTTCCTCCCTCCACACCAGCACTGCTTCCTTCTCCTCCTCCCTCCCCCTTCCCTTTCCTTTCCTCTTTCCCCTCCTCCTCCTTTCACTCCCATAGAACCTTGAACATTCTGTTATCTCTGTCTCCAGTGTCTCTCTAGTGTCCCAACCGTCCAGGTAGGGTCCACATTCCACCAGGCCATTAAAATTGTTCTTTTCAAACCACAGGCCAAGGGGACATTTGGACAGAAAAGAAGGCCATCTTCTTTCTGTGTCCCCACATGGTCTCTTCTCTGTGTGTCTGTATCCTAATATCCTCGTCTTATAAGGACACCAGTCATGGTGGATTAGAGCCACCCTAGTGACCTTATTTTACCTTAATCACTTCTGTAAAAACCCAGTCCCCAAATACAGTCCTATTCTGAGGTACTGGGGTTTAGGACTTCAACCTACAAATTTTGGGGACACAACTCAGCCCATAACAATCAGTGCTGGGAGCCGACAGCACCCCAATGTCTGACAAGGTCACATTGCAGTAAAGATCCACATTCAGTGCTGGATGTCTGGGGTGCTGCCCTATGATTGGTCATGTACTATCTCCTGCCTCTATGAACCCATGTGCCTTTCCTCATCAGATCCTATAGGAGACAGTACTTTCACTGCATTTATGGCAAGTTCCTGTGGTACCCCAATGAGAGATGGCTATGCAGTCAATGACGGGCATGATCTCCTAAGAGGAGGAGACAACCCAAATCAAGTGATAGCCCCCATGGGGACCTCAGGACTGAGAAAGAGGGGACTCAAGCCTCTTGGAAACAGAGACTTAGACCTCTGGTCATGTAGACCAACAGCCTGTCTGTGAGAAACCAACAGCCTGTCTGTGAGAGACCGACAGCCTCTGTGAAAAACTGATGATATCATCAGCCCTCGAGCTCACTTGCCTATGTTGCTGTGAAAGGTCTCCTTGGAGACCAAGGTCTCCCGGCCATGAGAGTTCCGATAAGAGGCAACTTACTGACTATGGGGTATGTTAATCAACAGTCTTGTTTTAACTCTTTGCCTTGTACATTGCTGTAGCAACAGATACTGAAGCTTTAACTGAGAAACAGATGTTACCCTCTATTGTAATAATATGTAGCCCCTCATTGGATAAGAAAAGTTTGAGACCCCTTTGGTTGCTAAATATTGTAATCACATAGGAATAGACTTTAGATAATTTTTACCCTAAACACAGCCACTGCTAGCCTCTTAGTAATAGCTCAAGTATGTGCTCTGTGAGTTTTATGATTATGTTTAGCTGCTGGAATTTGAGATAGTGACTAGGTAGTCATGGTAACCACTCTTTAGGCAATATGTAAAAATAAGTGAATCCTTGAACATAGCATAGGTCACAGTGAACCCTGCAGAGAACAATTACACAAAAGTAATGACTGTAAAAGTTCTTAGAAAGACAAAACATCAAAACTATGTTAAACATAACTTGTGATTGAGGTAATGGTTAAAAGTCCCTATAAAAAGGGACATGCTGTAATAATAAAGCGTGACACTTCTCGTAGACTCCCCTGTGTCTCCACTCCCTTCTTTCACCTCGCCGACTCCGTCCACACCTGAGGGAACCCCTGGATCCTCCGCGGGGTCTGGCCTCCCGCATCTCAGCACCCAACACTCAATCTCCTGAAAGCACAGGACACTTTTATTATCACCTGCTCCTTTGAGCAGCCTCTTTCCTGGGTTCCTGGCCCCACTCTTCTCTCTCCTCTCTCCGACCTGCTCCTTCTCAGCCACCTTTGCTGGTATGGCCTCACTGCCCTGACCCCAGCCTCACTCCAGATGCAAAGCAAAACTCCTAAATCTGCTCAGACCCCTCGGCACCTGTCAGACTCACACCTAGGTGCTTCCTTGCAGTTTCTGCCTGAACTTGTCACAGGTGACTCTATGTGCTGAAATCAGGTCCTTGGACCCCAGCAAACCTGCTCCTCCCCAGACTTCCAGTGTCAGTGTGTGGGACCTCCATCCTTCCAGTTGTTCAGGACAAGAGTTGCATCATTCTCATATCTTCTTCTCTCATGCCTCACACCCAACCCCCCAGTGGGCCTCCACTCTCAGGATAGAACCAGACTCCCAGCCCCTAGCCCTGCAAGCGTTGCCCAGCCACCTCAGGTTTTCCTGTGCCCCTCCAGGACCAGGTGGTTCTATAAATGTAGGTGAGTGTGTCCTGCTGTCCTTAAAACTTCCCTGAATCCTCCAGTCTAGGAATAAAAGCCAAAGCCGTGACACCCCAATGAGTCCCCCACCCCCAGACCACATCTCTTGCTGCTTATGCTCTCCCTGCAGAGCCTCACACCTCATGGCCTTTGCACTGGTTGGTCCCTGGTGGTCCCAGCCTGGACTAGGCAGCTTAAACAACAGACATTTATTTCTCACAGTCCTGGAGGCTGGAAGTCTGAGACCAGGGTGCCAGTATGGTGGAGCTCTGGAGTGGGCCTTCTCCCTGGCCTGCAGATGGTCACATCACTGTGTCCTCACATGACAGAGACAGCACTGTGGTGCCTCTTGCTATTTTTCTAATGCACCAATCTTATTATATCAGGGCTCCACTTCTAGACCTCACTTAACCTTAAGTACTTCCTTGAAGGCCCTGTCTCCAAATATAGTCACATGGGGCCTTAAAGCTTCAACATATGAATTTGGGGTGGGGGGACACAGTTCAGTCCATGACAGTCCAGTGGCCTGGAATGTTCCCCCTTGGATTCCTGCAAGGTGACCTCTTGCCCCTCAGACCAGATTCTGCTGCTTTCTAAAATTTTCTGTGGAGTTGTCTCGCTTAGAACCACCTGGATTGATTTGAGGAAAATTCCGTTACCAAAGGAAGATTAGGCTGCATTGCCACAGGAATGGGCAGTGGGTCTTGACTGGTATAAAGCAAAGGTACAACCAGCAACCCAAAACAAGAAGCCAGATGCCACAAGGACAGTCACCATTTGTAATAGGATGCCAGCATTGTTTCACCTCCAGTGTCTCACAAAGCTGCATCCCCCAAAGAGCTACCACACCAAGTATGAATTTATGAAGAGCTCCAGGACGGGATCGGGGAGAAAGAAGGTTTCAGAGTCTTGAAAGGCAGATATCTTTGAAGCGACTTGTGCCAGGATCCCCTCACTGCCCACCTCAGCCCACTGAAGGATGTTCCACAGAGCCATTGGAGTGTGGGGACACAGTGGGCTGGGGTATACTCCTGCCCCGGGAGTATGGCAGACAGAACAAATGAGCTGGTGCACTAGTGGGGGTATTTTTACAGCACCCACATGAGCCCATGTGAGTCAGCAAGCTCTTATCGTCTTGCCCTCTTCCTACCATGAACTCCAACCTGGAGGACCATGGAGCCCCCAGCTAGCAGACAGGGAGCGAGAAAGAGAGAAGGACCACACGCAGACTTTATAAATTATCTTTACTGAGGATACTTATGTACAACGAATCACACATATTCAAAATTTTGACAAATATGTACACTTGTGTAATCACCACTGCAGTTAACATTCGGAATGTCTCTGTCACCCCAGAAAGTTCTCTGGTCCTCTGTGGTGCATGCTGTTACTAAGTCACGTGAAATGCCATTGCCTCCCTCCAGTTTGGGTGTACTCACTTTGTTTTACCAAAGGCTGAAACAGGGAGGGTGTAGGGAGGGAATAGCAAGATCTCAGTTCTCTCCCTTTCCCCTGCTGAGGCCCCATGGACTCCTCAGGACTTGTATGTTTCCTGAGAGAGAGGTCACATTGGGTTATTTGCTGCTTCCCACAGCCTCACATCACACTCGGTGCTTATGGTGAAAACTCAAAGAGGGACACCTGACAGGCATGGCAGGGAGCCACACCAGAGCTGTGGAGAAAAGCAATATTCCACACCTTACAAAGTGATCCTGGGAGAACTTGGAGTGAAAGTGTGAAAAAAAAAAACCACCAATGTAGAACCCTTGTCCTTAAGAAACCCAGACAATTTTGTCTCTATGGTGGAGACTCATGACTTACTTAATTTGCTCAACAATCAGTTATTACTGAGAGTCTGCTTTGTGTCAGGGGCTGTTTTTAACACCAGTGACAAGATGGTGAGCAGAGTGTACCTGGTGAGGCTGTTGATGTCATCAAGTACTGACGTACATGCATATCCTAATGACAGCCTTCCCCAGTGTATGGCAGCTCCAAACGACAGCCCCCTGATCACTGCATATTTGGTTACTGAGTCATTGGGCTGGCCTAATTGGCCAGCTTGCTTGGTCTATGCTTAGCTCTTCCCTGTGTCTGTGGTCAGTCAGAGGGCAGGGTGGCGGCTGGCTGATGCAGGATGGCCTCACTTCGTGACACAGGGAACCTCAGTTCTTCTTTATGTGACCTCCCAGCATGCAGTAGTCTGGTTGAACTTGGTAGTCTGGGGGAGGTCCAGTCTCAGTAAGAGAGCAGGCCCCAGTGCCACACATCTTTCAAACCCCTTCCTGTATTATGTTCATTAATTCTCCATTGGCCAAAAGAAATCCCATGGCTAAGTCCATTAGGTAGATTCCACCTCTTGTCATGGCCATCCACAAGGTCACACTACAAGGGCATGGATTAAAGGAGTAGAGGGGAAGGAAAAGTATAGGATATTTTAAGAATATATCACAGGGGCTCAGAGAAAACCTCTGCGTGACAGTGCTGTTGGGCTAAGAGCTGATGGTGCATGCTTGCTATCTTATAAGTAGCGGGTATCTATGTGCAGGTGAGTGGGACACACAAGGAAGAGTATTCAAGGCAGAGGAACCAGTGTGTACAAAGGCCTCAAAGCATTCAGAAAGGTGCTAAAACCCAGGGTTGGATGACAAAATAAGTAGGTCATCAGGGAATAAACCACATAGGGCCTTGAGGGCCAAGCTATGGATTCTTATCTTAACATCTGTGGCAATGAAGGCTGATGAGAAGCAGATTTGGGTTTTCATGATTACCTTGGTGTGGGTGGAGAATAAGTTATGCTTGAGCAGAGCATGAGTGTGTGTGTGGGAGAGCAGTAAGAAGGTCATCCAGGTGGGGGATGATGGTCTGAAACAGGGTGGTGGTGAGAAGGAAAGAACGGAGGGTGCAAAGGTGTGCAGGAAGTCAAATCCAGAACCCCTTTTAGATGTGTGGCAGTTTAAAAAATTGCCACAAATTCTCTGCAGCTCCTTCCATCCAGCAGTGAGGTCTATGTCCCTCCCTTTGCATCCAACAGGCTTGTGGCTGCTTTGACCAATAGAATGTGGTAGAGGGGATGCTGTGATTCCTGATACTGGCCATAGAAGGCCATGCAGCTGCTGCCTCCTTTACTAGACACTTGCGGAGCCTATTCCCTCAGATACGAAGCCCACCCCACTGCGGCAGCCATGTTAGGGGGAAGACTAAGCCCCACAGAGGAGCCACACGCAGAGCTCCAGGCCTGACAGCCCAGTCTTAGAGCCACCCAGTACAGGCACTGGGTGAGTGAGTAAAGAAGACTTCCAGTGATGCCACCTGCATTTGAGTCCCCCTATCTGGGACCCCAGACCGTGGAGCAGACAGGCCACCTTCTTGGAGCTCTGATTACTTTCCTGCTGCAGAATTCAAAAGGCATAATAGAGTTGATGTTGTTTATAACACTGATTTGGGGGGAGGGAGGGTTGTTTTGCAGCAATCTGTAACTAACTGGGACAAGGAGAAATATAAGGGAAGCATTGGGGTGACTCACAGAGAAAGAAGATAGTGCATGTTTGTTATTTTGTTTCTTATCAGTTAAAATTATTTCTGTGGAGGAGGTGGGATGTCAAGAATGAATGTGAGGCACCAGGAGCACACTCCTGGAATACTGCATTAGATGGCAGACAATTCAAGCACTATCTGAAGCTGTGAATGGAGTAACTCAGTGGATCTGGTGATGAATGGGAATGAGGGCCATGAGCAGACGTGGGTGGGACCATCCCAGAGGAGCCAGGAGGTCTGAGGCCACTGTCAAGTCCGCCTTGGAGAGTGTAATCATACCGGCTTCTAGATCAGAAAGTGCTCTAAGCTCAGGACAAGAAACACATCTCTTACAGAAAACTATGGAACTTGATTATATTTCTGGAATATTTATGTTTCATTTGTCTTTCCAAATGAACAAAGACAAATTCTAAAGAATATTCATTGGTTTTAATAATTTTGCTCTTTGGAAATTCAGTCCCTGAGTTTCTAGGGGAATGAAAGGTACATGCCTGAAAGGGCTTTTCTCTTGTTAAAAAGTGTGATTACAGGATTACCCAGAATGCTTTGTTTTACATTTTCCCTGTGGCTTTCATTACAGTTGTTCCTTCCTCTGCAGGTTCCATAATTATACAAATGTCTTAGCCTTTCAAGTGTTTCATTATTCACTTGTGGAGCACTTAAGTCCTGTGCAGCAGCAGAGATGGCTCGCTCAATGCACTGCCTGTGGATTAATTTTAGACTTGGGTCTTTTATGTTCCTTGGGAAAGATGAAATGGAAGATAGCATTTTACCTTGTGATTTTCCTCTCTTGCAGACCTGGCTCTTACCCTTTGTCCCCTGTATGTGTGAGTCTGCAGACTGCTCAGTCCTTGATTCTCTAGAAACACTTGATTGCAAATTAAGGCACCATGATAACCTTGCCTGCTTGAAATAGTTCATTACCGTCATGGCTTCATTTAGGTGACAGTCACTGTCCCACCCTTTGGGTCTCATTGCCCATGGCACTATGTACTTTTCCTGCTTAGCCATTCTGTGATAAAAGGTTGAACAAAACCATTTCAGAATCCCAATTTCCAATTATTAATTATATGTATATATATATATGTTAAAAGTTAGACAGTACTTCTGGCTCTCTGTCCTCAGTGATATGTATAAGGAGGAATAATAATTCAGTGATGTGAAATAGAGAAAAACAACAAACTCTTGACTTACAATGAGTAATAATACCTTTTGAATAGTTAATCAATCATTTGGACATTTAGTTGTCATTTAGAAGAGTTCAGAAATTCAAATGCCTGAAGAGGTAAGCAAATAGAATAAATGTGGAGTGTGTAACATATCTATAGTCATACCCTATTTCATTAAATTAACCTTTTCTTTAGAGAACGTTGTGTATTCACATGCAGTTGTAAGAAATAACGCAGTGAGATCTCCAGAACCTTTCACCCAGTTTCTCCCAATAGTGATATCTTACAAAACCAGGACATCACAATCAGGATATCAATATTCACATAGTCAAGACACAGAACATTTCTACCACAGTCCCTAACTCCAGTACTCATTCATTTTCACTAGTCTGTTCTCCATTTCTATAATTTTGTCATTTCAAGAATGATATACAAATGGAAGCCTATGGTAAGTAACCTTTTGGGGTTGGCTTTTTTCCCCCCACACAGAATGCACTTGTAATTTGTTGCATCAACCAACAGTCAGTTCTTTTGACTGCTGAGTAGTATTCCATGGTCTCGGGGTACCATGGTTTGTGTGATCATTCACCCACCGAAGAACATTTGGGTTGTTTCTAGTTTGGAGCTATTATGAATAAAGCTGCTCTGAAGACAGGCATATACATTTTGTGTGAATATAAGTCTCCATTTCTCTGAGATAAATACACAATGTTTACTTACTTGGTTGTATGGTAATTGCATGTTTAGTTTTGTAAAAACCGCCAAACTGTTTTCCAGAGTGACTACTCCAATTTTATCCCCACCAGCAAGTAGAAGTGATTCAATTTCTCTCCATCTTCACCAGCACTTGGTATTGTCAGTGTTTTTTATTTTGATCTGTGGTGATATTCTATTTTAGTTTTAATTTGCATTTCCCTCATGGCTAATGGTGTTGAACATCTTTTTTGTGCTTTTTCCCCTTTGTATAGCATCTGCAATGAACATCTAGTCATGTCTTGCCAGTGTTCTAGTTACATTATATATATATATATATATATATATATATATATATATATATTTTTTTTTTTTTTTTTTTTTTCTTTTATTCTTTTATTGTGAAATAAACATTTAAAAAAACAGCTTCAGGTGTACAACACAGTGCAATGGTTATAATTTTCACCCTTCAAAATGACAAACCCCCTCCCCCAATTCACCACCCCACTCCTCCCCCCCATATGATACATATCTATTACAATTCCTTTGACTCCCTTCCACAGTATAATCCACATCCCGTGATTATCTATATATTCAATTACAGTTGACATACAATATTATATAACATCAGCTTCAGGTGTACAGTGCAGTGATCAGATCAAGCCTCTATTCCATCCATGAAGTGGTCTCCCTAATAAGACATGTAACCATCTGACATGCCACAAAATATTTACAACATTAAATTATACTCCCCGAACTGTCTTTCATATCTCTGTGGCAATATTGTAGTTACCTATTTATGTTGTCTAATCCCTTCCCCTTCTCCCTCATCCCCACCCGCTCCCAACTAGCAACACTGTTTTTCCTCTATATCTATGATACTGTTTCTGTTTATTTTGCTCATTCATTCAGTTTTTCAGATTCCACATATAAGTGAGATATATGGTATTTGTCTTTCTCCGACTGACTTACTTCACTTAACATAATAATCTCTAGGTTCATCCATTTCGTTGGAAATGGTACGATTTCATTCTTCTTTATAGCAGAGTAATACTCCATTGTATAAATGTACCACAGTTTCTTGATCCAGTCGTCCACCGATGGGCATTTCAGTTGTTTCCAAGTCTTGGCTATTGTAAATAGTGCTGCAATAAACATAGGGGTGCATATATTTTTTTCAAATTAGCATCTTGGATTCTTCTGAGGAGATACCCAAGAGTGGAATTGCTGGATCATACGGCAGTTCCATTTCCAGTTTTTTGAGATACCTCCATACTGATTTCCATAATGGCTGCACCAATTTGCAGTCCCACCAACAGTGCACCAGGGTTCCCTTTTCTCCACAACCTCGCCAGCACTTGTTGTTTGTTGATTTATTGATGATAGCCATTCTGACTGGAGTGAGGTGGTATCTCACTGTGGTTTTTATTTTCATTTCTCTGATGATTAGTGAGGTTGAACATTTTTTCATATGCCTGTTGGCCATCTGTATGTCCTCTTTAGAGAAATGCCTCTTCATATCCTCTGCCCATTTTTTAATTGGGTTGTTTGTTTTTTTGGTGTTGAGTTTCATGAGGGTTTTATAAATTTTGGATATTAGCCCCTTATCAGATATATCATTGGCAAATATCTTCTCTCACTCAGCCACACATTATATTTTAAAACACAGAACAGAGCAGTAGAGCACATGCTTGTTCATAGTGAGCCCGCCACACGGATAACTCTCATAGATACTAAAAGCCACTAAAGCTTTTCCCTTCTAAGAATTTCACAGTGTACTAATGCACCCAATTTAATAACCACTGACATATGCCCAGAGAGAAAAGCAGTCCTTGTCTGCTGTCAGCAGAGGGACTCTGAAATCTGAGGCCAGGACCTCTTATAACCAAGAAAGAGAAATCACATCTGCCTTTACCCCACATCCTCCTTGATGTCAAAGGCAGGGAGAGAGCTGGGAATTGCAAGAAGTGGGGGGCAAATGAATCCCAGATTCCTTCTCTTCCTCCTTGATGCTGAAAATTTCACTTCCATCTGGAGTAGCTGCTCAAACGAGATTTCCCTGGTTTGGACCCCAAATCTGTATTGTTAGTGAGTTTACAGGTCATTCCTATCCTCTTCTGAATTTGCAAAATAATGCCTTGTATTTTTTCTATGCTTCCATCTCTCTTCTCTGTGACAAGGGGGGTCCTTAGGGAGATGGGCTATCAGGCCCCCAAAGTGTTACTTAGTTCTATTGAATATACACACTGTGGCCTTTTGACCAAAGTTAATGGCAGCCACCACCATGGCCCATCAGCATCTCCATTAAAATGTTCCTGAGCGTCCACGTGCATGTGCTCTTAAATCACACATATCCCATTTGTCTCACAGAATTTAATTTTCCGATTCCTCCTTTCTTACCAGCTTACACACTTCATAAGCACAAATTCTGGCGGGGAGGAATACAACTGGCTTTGTTAATACTAGAAATTGCAGGTTATTTTAAAACGCATTTTTAAAATAATTTATGTGAGATATTCCCAAATATCCTAATCAGGAATCCTCTGCTCCATACCTTAGGAATGGATTCTCAAAAGAAAGAGGAATGGTTTCTTGAAGTCCTAACCTGCCCAAAGCACCAATAGAACCTTCTTCACCTAGATTACTGCTATGCTGTGAACAGTTTTAATCATGTCCATCCTGAAAAGGGCCTGCCCAAGACATCACCCATTCCATCCACCTCATGTTTGCACACCCAGAGCCTGGATAAGAGAAGCAGCCTAAGATCTTAGTTGTGGCAGGACAAAGCTTAGGACCCAGAGATTTTTGAGATGCTTTCTCCCTCTCTCAATTGTACAAACACTCCGAAAAGAACTTGCTTTTATACAGAACTCAAACAGGTCAAGGATGGATTTGTCCAAAGACCTGTGTGTGTCACGGAGGGGCATGAAGCCTATGTTGACAGGACCATCTCCAGAAACATTCCTCTGTTCTCCTGAATAAAGGTCCTTCTGTCCAGGTGCCTGCTTTGTGGCTCAAGAAAAAGGAAAGAAATATTCATTGTTCTCATCTCTGGGTGACAAGGCTGTGGACTTCCCCTCTGTATTCCATGTTACTCAGCCCAAACGCAGTGTACATGCTTTTATAACTACTTCAACAACACAGGCACGTGCACACACACACATAAACACACACACACACACACACACACACACACATGGTATCCCGTGCCTGTCAGAACCATTGTCTGAGCTGCCATACCAGGCAGCATACCTGGCCTGAGGTGGGACGGTCCACAGGCCCAGCCAGGAGGTGACATCCACCTCTGGTAGCCGCTGGTCATGGCTAGCACTGTGGCTAGCTGACTTTGGGGTGTACTGTACACTGGAGTTTGAAGGCTTCTTATGAAAGAAAAAATCTCATTAAACTAGTCTGGGTCAATTACATGTCAAAATAATAATATTTTGTATATACTATGTTAAATAAAAGATAGTATTGAACTTCATCAACTAACTTCATCAGTTTTCTTTTAGTTTCATAATGTAGCAACTAGAAAATTTTGAATTACTGATGTGGCTTGTATCCATTTCCATTGGACAGGACTGCCAAGTTAGTTGCAAGCCCCCTCCCTCTCCCCACTCTGTCCAGAAGTTCCTGCCCCTGAGAGGCACCCTTGATAACTCCACTTGTCTCCTTACCCCACTGTATTTTTGTTCATCGTACTTTACCTGACTTCCTATTTGTTATTTTTTGTCTCTCCAACTAAAACAAAAGCCCCGTGAAGGCGGGACTTTGTATTTACAGCACTGTGCACAACATGTGGCCCCTACTATATGTTCAATAAATGTTTGTTGAGTGAGTGCATTTATGCACCATTAGAACTCTGGAAGGAAAGTTGCAGTTGAGGTGATAATTCAATGCTATATTCTGTAAACAATTAGTTAAACAGATATTAATTTTGGAATGTGGAATTTTTCTTTTCTTTTTCAGACCTCTGACGGTTTCACAGGCCCTGTAGAGGTTTATAGATTCTGTATAGGTTGTGTGACTAACGATCTGTCTGCGTCTCTTTTCATTTTAATGGTCATTTTGCTTCTTTGACTCTTAGTACCTCATGGATATAAGCAACCTGACCCACAGTCATGGATGGAAATTAGGTCAATATTTTAAAACTATATTTTTAAAACCAAAAACTGGCGATGAAGAACTTTATGAGGACTCAGGATGGCTGCCATTGATCTTTTCTCTGCACTTTGGTGTCACATGATGCATGATCAGGAGGCAAATCCACCCACGAATAACAGGACAGCCTGCCTCCATGCCTCATCACTGGGCTGTGCGTAGTTAATTTGGCATCTCCACTCTCTTACCTTGGCATTCAAATGCTAAGAAAAGACAACTTTGCAAAAAGGAGACTGGGGTACTGGGACCATTAAGAAGAACCAGGCTTGCAGCTCCCAGACTCGCGCATCGCCGCTGCCTTCTCCGACAGAAATTTTATGAATAAGCATCAGAAGCCAGTGCTAACAGGCCAGCGGTTCAAAACTCGGAAAAGGGATGAAAAAGAGAAATTCGAACCCACAGTCTTCAGGGATACACTTGTCCAGGGGCTTAATGAAGCTGGCGATGACCTTGAAGCTGTAGCCAAGTTTCTGGACTCTACAGGCTCAAGATTAGATTATCGTCGCTATGCAGACACACTCTTTGATATCCTGGTGGCTGGCAGTATGCTTGCCCCCGGAGGGACACGCATAGATGATGGTGACAAGACCAAGATGACCAACCACTGTGTGTTTTCAGCAAATGAAGATCATGAAACCATTCGAAACTATGCTCAGGTCTTCAATAAACTCATCAGGAGATATAAGTATTTGGAAAAGGCATTTGAGGATGAAATGAAAAAGCTTCTCCTCTTCCTTAAAGCCTTTTCCGAAACAGAGCAGACAAAGTTGGCCATGCTGTCGGGGATCCTACTGGGCAATGGCAACCTTCCTGCCACCATCCTCACCAGTCTCTTCACCGACAACCTAGTCAAAGAAGGCATTGCAGCCTCATTTGCTGTCAAGCTTTTTAAGGCATGGATGGCAGAAAAAGATGCCAACTCTGTTACCTCTTCTTTGAGGAAAGCCAACCTAGACAAGAGGCTGCTTGAACTCTTTCCAGTCAACAGACAGAGCGTGGATCATTTTGCTAAATACTTCACCGACGCAGGATTGAAGGAGCTTTCTGACTTCCTGCGCGTCCAGCAGTCCCTGGGCACTAGGAAGGAACTGCAGAAAGAGCTCCAAGAGCGTCTTTCTCAGGAATGCCCCATCAAGGAGGTGGTGCTCTATGTGAAGGAAGAAATGAAGAGGAATGATCTTCCAGAAACAGCAGTGATTGGACTTCTGTGGACCTGTATCATGAATGCCGTTGAATGGAACAAGAAGGAGGAGCTGGTGGCAGAGCAGGCCCTCAAACACCTGAAGCAATACGCCCCCCTGCTGGCTGTGTTCAGCTCCCAAGGCCAGTCAGAGCTGATGCTCCTGCAGAAGGTTCAGGAATACTGTTATGACAACATCCACTTTATGAAAGCCTTCCAGAAGATCGTGGTTCTCTTTTATAAAGCTGACATGCTGAGTGAAGAAGCGATATTGAAATGGTACAAAGAAGCACACGTGGCCAAAGGCAAAAGTGTTTTTCTTGACCAGATGAAGAAATTTGTTGAGTGGTTACAAAACGCAGAAGAAGAATCTGAATCAGAAGGGGAGGAAAATTAGATGACTCAAGAAGCACAATACCTAAGTTACACAACACTTTGATTGGGAATGCTGAACCATTGGAGAAGAGAAACTTGGCTTCTGTTTTCACAAAGGAAAAAAAAAAAAATAGGATAGGTTTCCCTTGTGCAGAGGGGGAAAGTGGTTTTTGTTTTTGTTTTGTTTTTAAATGGAGCCCTGAGGCATCAGCTATTATACTTGGGACTCTACCTCTCACTCACTATATGCTAACTTAAAGCCATTCAACAAGGAGTCACGTAGGAATCTGAAATTAAATATTCAACAGACTCCTCTTTTTTAGCTGTATTTTTCAGGTACTGTGTGGTGAACGCCCCACTGGTGCCTATAACAGGGCCACTTTGGTAGCTGTGTTTTTGCTTGTGTATGTGATCTGACAAACCAGTTTTTTTTAAATAAATGGCTTTATAAAAAAAAAAAAAAAAAAGAAGAACCAGGCTTACCCTTATTAGAAAGGGGTAAAGAGAAGTCAGTAGAAGACCAGGGATCCTACAGAGCTCTGCCTCTGCCTACCAGCACCCCTGGCCTGCCGTG
Organism: Aselliscus stoliczkanus; assembly: GCA_033961575.1. NCBI lineage: Eukaryota > Metazoa > Chordata > Mammalia > Chiroptera > Hipposideridae > Aselliscus > Aselliscus stoliczkanus. Next base: position 2,190,142 of record CM066728.1, on the reverse strand, counting down.
GGGACCAGGACAGGAAACATCATCTGGACATCAGCTGCTCATCAGGAAAACCCATTGGGTATCACTGTTGCCTTGTTGCCTGCATTTAAAGTCCATCTGTCCCCATTGAACCAGTGCTTCTGCATCATATGTGACAAGAGGAATACAGGCTTCCCCCGCTATCCGAAAGTAGAGTGTTCCTATGAAAGCTTTCATAAGCTGAAATGGCAGAAAGTGAAGAAGTAATTACCATTAACTTATATGGAAAATATTCTGAGCATTCCCAGACCCAAAATTCAACACACAATCAATGTCTATTTTATTCACCATGATCAAAATGCTTAATTATGTTCAGTTTTACACTGTGAGACACACTTTATGAGCTCCCTTAGGCTTTTCTGGTACCTTAGGCCACATCTCACTAATGGATGCACAAAATAAATCAAGATAAAGCTCAGATATCACAGACACAATTCAGAGCTCCAGTAGTTGGATGCCGAGAGGCTGAGTGTGGTTCTGTGGGAAGGAGCTTGGTGGTCCCAGTCCATAATGGCTAGCTGCAAAACATGCTGAACGTTAGTTTTGCTTTCCACCTTTTTCTCTAAAAACGAAAATCCTCTTAGAATTTCTTTGGATTACTGAAAATAGGTACTAATGTAGGTCTTTCATTAAAGCAAAGTGGAGTAACTTGAATTTTTAAAAACCAGGGGATACCTGTACCCATACTGTGATGCCAACATTCTCTTTAAACACAATGTATTTAAAATTTTTACTCTTCCACATCAATTCCTCTGTTTGTTGGATGTAATTAAACATTTAAAAATTCAAAAGGCCAACCCTTTTTTAAAAAATCGAAGAAATAAATGAGCAGTGTGATACAAAGATGAGTCATTAACTCAGAACTGCGTCCTTCCGCGATGAGGCGAGCCAGGCACGTAGACGGGTGCTTGGCTGCATCTGCACACAGTGCATGTCAGCTTCAGACACTGTTAGGTTGTCATAGTAGGAGGATGTCTGTTATAATGCCCACAATCGCCACTAGGTGTCATCACTCTGAACCTCACCTCACTCCCACGAAAACAGTGCCTAGAGATCAGCCAAGTGGACAATTCCTACTGCATTAAAATAGTATGAATTAAAACGTTTCCATTAAATTTTTTTCCTGTTTCATTGAGGTATAATTGTCATACAACATTGTATAACTTTATGTACAGCATAATGACTTGGCTGACATTTATTGTGAAATGGTTACTAAAATAAGTTTAGTTAATATCCATGATCTCATACAGATACAAATAAAAAAAGAGAGAGAAAATTGTTTTCTTCCTTGTGATTAGAACTCTTAGGGATCTACTCTCTTAACAACTTTAAAATATGCCACACCGCAGTATCAATAACATCATGTTATACATTTTACCTTATAACAGGAAGTTTGTACTATTTGAACACCTTCCCATTCCCCCTCCTGCCACCCTCCTCTGGTAACCACAAATTTGATCTCTTTTTTTAAGAGTTTGGGTTTTGGTTTTCAAGATTCCATATTAAGGCTGGCCGAGTAGCATGTTGGTTAAAAGTTGGCTTGGGATGCCAGCACTGAGCAGCAGAGCCCCAGTTTGGATCCCACATGGGCCAGTGATACTGTGCCTCTACAGCTAAGATGGTGAACAACAGCTCAACCTGGAGCTGGGCTGCCATGAGTCGCCAGCAACAGCATAGGCTGCAATCCCTGCTACAGTGGGCTGCCATAGGTTACAGTGAGTGGCCAGCAGCCAACGTGAGCTGCCAAGAGTCGCCCTGAGAGGCCATCCAGTGGTGGGCGAGTGACTGCCTCACCTGGAAAAAGCACAATGATAATACCAACATGGGCCAGTGAAGGACGTCCTCCACAACTAGATGAAAAACAAAAGGACAGCAGCTTGTCTGTTTCCCTTCCCCAATTCCCCAATGCTGTTCCCCTCCCCAATTCCACAATAAAATCTTTAAAAAAAAAAAATTCCACGTTAAGTGAGATCATACAATATTTATGGTTGTCTGCTTATTTCACTTACTATAATGCTCTCGAGTTCCATCCATGTTGTCACAAATTATAGGATTTCCTCATTTTTTATGGCTGAATAATATTCCATTATATATACTACAGCTTCTTTATCCATTTATCTTGACTCTCATTCATTTTAACTTTCCTGTCTAATTTTTCAATTTTAAGCACAATATAATTTCTCTAAATCTCAGAGCACATCTAAAACTCTCATATCTTTAAGGGGTATGAAATTCTAACCCACCTTGGAAAGTTGTTCTTGTCATTTATTTGACAAATGCCTACTCTATGTGGTTCTGATTTCTTTCTCTCATTTCGAAATGTCTTTGAAAAACTTAAGTGTTTTTATAATCAGCAATATCAAATAGTATGAAAATAGGCAAGGGGTGACTTAAAAATATATATACACATACATATATATGAAATATATATATATATATATATGCATATACACACACACACATATATATTGGGTTGTCAGAAAAATCATGACATATTTTTTCTATGTTTTTCTTTGCAAAAATGCATCATGATTTTTCCAACAAATATATATATAAAAAGTCTCTCAAGCACAGGTGATCAAACTTTTTCTGTGAAGGTCCAGATAGTCAATATTTTAGGTATTGGAAGCCTCTGTCAAAGCTACTCAACTCAATCCTTGGAGCAGGAATGCAGCTGTAGACCATTTACAAATGAGTGATCATAGCTGTGTTCCAATAAAACTTTATTATGAGCATTTATTACAAACACTGAATTCTAATTTCATATAATTTTCACATTACTAAGTATTCCTTCTCCCCTGCACACACCCATTTAAAAATGTAAAAACTATTCTTAGCTCAGAGGCTGCATGAAAAAAGTGCCAATGATTATGACCAATGATTATTATAAATAGTTTTGGTGCTATTGTTGTTACCAAGTACCCACAGTGGCTAAATGACTTAGGGAAAGGGCCTCAACTCAGAAAATTTTCTCTCAACAAATCTAGACAAGTGGAAAAATAGAAAATTTCTCCTGTCCCACTTATGTCTGTTTGCCACCTGCTCCCCTGTTTTACTTCTGTTATTGAACAGAAAGGGTTTGCCCTCCCAGTGCTAGCAGAGCCAAACTAAACACTGAAAACTGCAGTGGAGAAACATTGGCTGTTTTATTATAAATGGCCACCCAGGAAAACAGGGAGCTAATGGTCAAAAGCCCGAATTCTCTGATGGTGTGTGGGTTACAGATATAAGGGCAAAAATCACAAGTTAGGGGGTTTCCTGGTCATGTTGGGAGCTGGGTCAGAGGTGAGGTAAGGGTAATAAATCATTTCTTCAGATTTTGAGGACAATTCTGAGGTCTGTTCCAGTATCCCTCTGTCTGGTTTAATGGGAAAGTATCCAGACGGTCATTCCACCTTGGGGCTCAGAAGCTGAAACATAACTTAGGTCAAGATGTTATCGTTAGCCTGCCAGAGGTCCAGACCTATAACCATTAATCAGGTCTGGGCCACCTTGGGTGTTGCTGATTATCTGGGGGAAAAACTAACTCTCTGAGATTTGTGTGTGTGTGTGTGTGTGTGTGTGTGTGTGTGTGTGTGTGTGTGTGTAGAGAGACAGAGACAGAGAGAGACAGAGAGATTTCTAGAGCTAGGATTTAAAGCTAAATGTAATCAAAATCATAAGGACGCTCTGTTTCATTTCTGCTCAGCAACCCAGCACCTGACACCTCAATGTGAAAACCCGCACGGTCTAATACCCTTTCTGTGTCCGTTAGCTTGTGTGTGTTCACTCCTACTCTCCACACAACCCCACCTAGAGCCTTCTGGAGCCCACCTTTCCTCAGCAACCAGCTCCCATCTGCACATGACCTTATGCTTGGCTGGTCTCCTGGCTGCCATCTTCTCCACTCTCTGCCTGTCCTGTGCTTCCTCCAAAGGGAGTATCTGGTGAGGACACCTGATTTAACTCTGACTCCCCTATGGGATGGGGTGTCCATTTCCTCCTCTTGGAAGACACATCTTGCTCTTAAGTGTCCAGGTATCTAATTAGTAGCCCATAGAAAGAGGAATTCTTACTCCTCCTGTGCCTCAATTTTTACATCTGTAAAATGGGGATAATTCTGGCGAGATTCATTGAGAAAACCTTGTAAGCACACTGGGGATATGTGAGGAGTGTTAGGTCCCTTCTCCCACGTCTGCTCATTGGTTTAATCTTGAACCCGAGAGAGTAGAGGACACTCAGCTCCTCATGACTCTTTCTCAAATAATTGAAAGCAAGTATCTAAGTCCTTTATTTTCTTTTTGGTCACGCCTCAGGCGTCATGGCTCTCGGGTCCTTGTGCTATGGCTGTTCTCTGCTGAAAGCATCACTCTCCGTCTCACGTATTCAACTTACAGTCTCCCTTAATACAACCTAATTTTATAATAAAACCTTCAACACTACACATTTAGAACTGAGAGGTCTATAGTTTGTCAGTTTGACATATTTTTAAATAACTAAGTGTTTAATAAAATCACTTCAAAAGAGATGTGTCTGGAAGAATTGTTTTGTTAAATGTTAAAAATTCAATGAAAGAGAAAAGCTTTTTAGACAAATGAAAGGTGGGGAAACTATGAAAGGTTTCAGGAACTATGAACTATTCAAATAAGCTCTTCATTCCTTGTGTTATTACTGATACTGCAGCTTAACTTGATAAAGATTTATGAGAAATGAATTAACGCTTTATGTATATATTCATTCATGCAGAATATTTTTCAATATTGCAACTTGAAATGAACAAAACTATGATTTAGATCATTTTCAAGAAGATATATAACTTAGCTTTTTGCAAAGAGAATAAGGGCCTTTGTATTATAATTAATGCTTCCTATTGATATCTAATTCTGCAGGAGATGCTTGTTTGAATTTGCCACCTGGGAGACAGACAGTGGGGAGAATCCAGTGTCCTCCACTCTCACTTTCCAGTGGGGGCGGCAGGGTTCAGGTGCTGGGTGCAGTACTAGCTTACCAGTGAAATACAGACAAGCCTGCACTCAGGTGATGCTTCAGAGATGTTCACCTGTCCCTCTGCAAGGTTTCCATCCAGGGCCCATAGACCTGTCCCTTTACTTTCAGGGACGGACTGCCCTGGGTTGGTGGTCTGTGGAGATAAACTATTTGCCTTTCTGTTACTCTGTCCATGCCATTAAGACTGGCTTGCCCCACATCTTCCCACAAGCTAGAAAATCACCCCTCCAAGGTGGGAGCTGAGACCTGTCTCAAGAAGGTGCTGGTACCATCTCAGGTCCGGGCATTAAGGAATGGAGGTGAGGAGTCTGGTGAAGTACCAAACTTCAGATGCTGGGCCCAGCCTTAAACACCCGACTGAACTTTGTGTCAAGTAGCTTTAAGTCAGGAGTGGAATTTTATGGCTTAAATGAAACCATATTTTTTGCTTTGTGTGAAAAGTACTGAGACTTAAATGGTATGTCTGTTGTTTAAGAAAAGGTTTTATGAAAAGATGAGACAAAAACATTCTGGAAATTTCCTCCTTGGAGAAAACCTTTTCAGATGAAAAATATGTAGAGAGGGTTTTCGGTGTATGGCTGAAAAACTGATCCCAGAATTTCCTGTCATTTTGAGCAAGCAGCTATGTTGGAGCCTTGACCCCATTGTGATGTCAAAGAGGGTGACTGCGTGCTCCTAGGAATTGTCTTCCTGGTAAAGTCTCTACTCCAGGTTGGTGTCCACAGTTATTTTTCATGGACCCATAGCTATAAACTCAAGTTAACCAAACTCTCAAGAGACTGATGTGTAAACCAAAATGCCAATTTATTACGTTCCAGTGAATAAAGGACAGAAGCTCAGCTTTGCTCTTCAGCATACTCTCCCCTTAATATGGGAGCTGATCATCCTTGGGAGGCTGCTTAGGATGGAGACATGCCATGCATGAGCCACCAGGATGGCATCTTGCCTGATGGCAGCCTTAGAGAGTTGTGTCTTATGGTGGCCAAACACCCATCATTCCTATTCATGGACCTCAAGTGTCTGTTGGCAGAGTAGTTTCTCTCTGCATGTGGTTGAAACACTGAAAAGTGCTAACTTCATATGGCCCCCTGGCCTGTGGTACTCATGAATGTTTCTCTTCTTTTAATACTGACTCTTCATACAAGATGCAACATATATGTTGTGATTTCAGCTTCCCTGAGCAACAGTTGCATTTTAGTCCTAACCACCTGTTTCTCTTCCACAGGATTCACACCTCTTGATCATACCTGCGTATTCCCAAACCCCTCCAGTCATACAATTATTGATGATGTTTTAGGATAATTAAAACTTCCCTTTAGGGCCGGCCCAGTGGCGCGGTGGTTAAGCGCTGGCTTGGGAAGCCAGCGGCCCCGGTTCGGTCCCACATATGAGGGCCAGAGACACTGCCCTCAAAAAAAAAAAAAAACAAAAAACAACAACTTCCCTTTAAGAGAGTCACCGTATTTCTAGGTTGTGTGGAAAATCCATCTTATTTATCTGTATCTTTACTTTTCGTATTTTGGGAGCTGGCTCTTGTCAGAAAGTGTGTTCACTTATTCTTGTTATACCATTGCTTTTCTTTCAGTTTTATTATAAGGAACATAATATTATTAGTTTAAAAGTAAATCCTGGGTGGGGTGATGTCTGTATTCAGTTGGGGCTAAATTGGGGAACAGACAAAAGAGGGAGGAGAAAAAAAAAAGGAAGAATAGCATTATAGGGCCAGTTGAGTGGCGTGTTGGTTAAGAGCTGGCTTGGGATGCCAGTGGCCCCGGGTCGGATCCCACATATGAGGGCCAGTGACCCTGCCCTCTACAGCTAAGATGGTGAACAACAGCTCCACCGGGAGCTGGGCTGTGCGAGCCCCGGTGATGGTGTAGGCTGCAGCCCCTGCTGCAGTGGGCTGCCATAGGCTACAGTGAGTGGCCGGCAGCCAGTGTGACCAGCTGGCAGCAGGTGTGAGCTGCCAAGAGCCACTGTGAGCGGCCATCCAGGGGCCAGCGACCAATCTGCCTCACCCGAGAAGAGCACAATGATGATACCAACATGCGCCACATGCCCAAGCGACGTCCTCCACAACTAGACTGAAGAACAAAAGGACAGCAACTTGTCTGATCCCTTTCCCCAGTTCCCCAATGCTGTTCCCCTCGTCCAATTCCCCAATAAAATCTTAAAAAAAAAAAAAAGCATTATAATCAAGACTTCTACCTGGCCACCAGCGAACATATGTATGCAAAGTAGGTCATACACAATTGAAAACATTTCTATTCCAACCCACAAAATATTCAGTGCCTATTCAGACTAAGGGCTAGGTTCAACAAGAGGAATGCTATGTCAGTATTCTAGGTTTTTTACACATCTTGGATTCCCACTAAAGTGTCCATCTTGATATTTTTAATCTGCTAATGAAATCTGCCTTTATTTATTATGTTATTCTGATAATTTTAGTACTAATTCTTGATCGCCTGTCATCTGGATAGTAAAACCAGTATTATCATTATTCCACTATCTATTCATGCTTTTGAGGCCACAGAAATTCAGCATTGTTTCAAGTATCTAATCCTTTTGCATCATCATACATGAACATTGTCCCTCAGTGACTTTTACAAGAAATATGCTTTACCTGGTACTTTTCATCAGCACCAGCAGGGTAGAGCTTACTTTCTAAAAACACTTATGTATTTTTATTTTAAGTATGTCCTCTCTAAGGGGAGACATACTGGATTTTTAGTTTTTAATAATGTAAATCACCTTTCTTTCCTCCTTTCCTCCCTTCTCTCTCTCTCTCTCTGTCTCTCTCTGTCTCTCTCTGTCTCTCTCTCTCTCTCTCTGTCTCTCTCTGTCTCTGTCTCTCTCTCTCTCTCTCAGGGGAGTTCTGCCTGTTTGCATTTGTTCATATAAGGGACCACTTTCAAAAACAGCTCCATCTGTTTTTGATGCATCCTTTGCTTCCTGCCATGTGGCTTCTTCTACTTAGTGTGAACTAGTCATGTGGCTTTCACTGACTTGCTGGTAACTCTTTTCAAACAGTTCTAGGTAAAGAAGTGCAAAAATTCAGGCCACATTCTTCAAAGAACTACAGTAAGTACTCGCTTAGTCTTCTCTCGGCTTTGCAACTTTCATATAATGAAACCAGTTAAACCATAGGGTAATTGATATAAATAAGAGTTAGGTTCCTATGGCATCTCATCAGCATTGTAACAAAACGACATTGAACGGCGATATTATTAGAGGATCTGTTGTACATATATTACTGGGAAAAACATATTGTTGGTTTGCATCCCTTTACTTAGGCCAGTGGTGACAAGAAAAGTGTTGGTCTGGAGAAGTAGCCTTCAGCCTGCTGGAGCCAGTCACCTTTGTCTTTCATTCTGCTGGTGCCAGTCCGAAAATGGAAGGGGTTCCCACACTGGGTCCAAGCTTTCTAAGGGCCCCATGGACACAGTTTGGCAAAGGTGAAGCCAGGTTTGGGGACTGAGGAATGAAAGAAAGAAGGGAAGGAAGGAAGGAAGGAAGGAAGGAAGGAAAGAAGGAAGGAAGGAAGGAAAAATGCATCTTCTTTGCCAAATCACTCCCTGTTTTGACTCATCCCCTCAGCTTTGGATGTTCAGTGTATTACTTTGAAATAGATTCTAAAAAAAAATGCCACTGGAGGGCATTGCTAAGTATGGACAGGGAAGAGGCTATTTCTTTTTTTTTTTTCTTATTTTTTTTTTTTTTAGAGGGCAGTGTCACTGGTCCTCACATGTGGGATCCGAACCGGGGCCGCTGGCATCCCAAGCCAGCTCTTAACCACTGCGCCACTCAGCCGGCCCGGGAAGAGGCTATTTCTATATCTGTTCCTCGCCTCACTCCCTGCCTGCACTGCTCACACGTGTCCAGAATGCTTGGCTTTCAAAATCAACTGAGAAGTAGCATGTTTTCTTCCAAATTTCAGCTGAAAATTCTTAAAACATAGACTGGTTTTTGACAAGAGCAACTCACAGCGTGTTTGAAGGCAAAATTCCCTTTCACGATGGCTGATCAAAGCACAATTGAAAAGGGAAGTGCTGTTGCTAAAAGCCCACTTAGATTTAACAATCATAAATTCCAAGTAATTAAGTACCTGTTCCAAACAGACAATTATGCTTCAAAATAATTAATTTTATAATTTTTGTCTCTACTAAACTGCTTGACAGCTGTTTTGATATCATGTGAATTTCATCATCGTTGAACAAAAATAGCATCCTTTTGTCCATATTGGTTAATGCCACCTTCTAGGAGATAATCTTGAGGCCAGCACATGACAATTTATGACAGTTGGGACATTTTGATATTTTTGCAACATTCTTTTAAAAAATGAAGTGGCTGAAGCCACGTTGTAGTTGAGATTCCTTAGAAAACAGAGCCTACAGTGAAATTTGTAGGCAGGGGTCTTTGAGGTGCAACAATGGCCACAGTGGACCATGGGAAGTCCTAAGGTGGAATGGCTTTCCTGAGCAGCTCCACTGTGAGGCAAGGGGTCTGGGCCTTTCACCGTCCAGGGAGGGGCTATGACTTCAGTGAAGCTGCATCCTTCATTGAAAGCAGTTCCCAAGAAGGGACCTAGCTAGGAGCCATTCGTAGCAGAAACTCCCAATATCTGGGGAATGAGAACCTTGGTCCTGAGGGGAGATCAGGGTGACACACCAGCATCCACCACAGCAGTTATTAAGTCACTTATTTTCTCTTCTTCTTGAATATGGATTATAACAAAAAGAAAAGGAAGACTGGAAGCGATGAGGTCCGTGCAGAACGTGTCTTTGCTATAACCATTAGATGTCCATGGTTGCCCTACTCACTGACTGTTCTGTATTATACCCAACACCTGCATTGTTTCACCTGTAAAGATCCTTTCCCACATTTTTTAAATGACAGTTTTATTTGTGGCCTCAGTGAGTCTGAGATAGAAACTATGATTTTAGCAGTTTTTACAATCTTGCTCTGGATGTGCTCTGGGAGAAACTTGGGTGCATTTTTTTTCTCTAGGCAGGATACTTTTGACATATCAAATTAAATCTCTCCAAAATAGTCTCTGGAAAGAAAACACAGGTGAAAAAATTGTTGGTGATTCAGAACTTCTGCAGATTATATTACTACAACCTCAAATTAAGGTATGTATTTGGGCACTTAATTATTTTTTTAATGCTTTGTAATTTTCTGGTTCTCAGAGGGTTATTTTGAAGAAAATGGATTTTTTATTTCAGCTTTATTGAGGCATAATTGTGAAACAAAGTTGTAAGATATTTAAAGTGTATAACCTGCAGATTTGCTGTACATATACATTGTGAAAGGATTTCCCCCTTTAAATTAATTAACACATAAATCACCTCACATGTTTATCTTTTTTTTTGTTTGGTGAGAACATTTAAATTCTAAATTCTCAGCAAATTTCATCTATACGATACAGTATTATCAACTAGAGTCACCATGTTTTAAATTAGATCCTTAGATCTTATTCATTTTATAACTGAAGCTTGGACCCTTTTACCAACCTCTCCCTAATTATCCACACCTCAGCCCCTTGGTACCATTATTCTTCTACTCTCTCTTTCTATGAGCTTGACCTTTTTCCTTTTTTTAAAATTCCACATATAGGTGATACTATGCAGCATTTGTCTTTCTCTATATGGCTTATTTCACTTAACATATTGTCTTTAACTTCCATCTATGTGTCCTTCTATCTCATGGCTGAATTTTATATATATAATCACACCTTTATCCAATCATCTGTTGATGGACACTTAGATTGTTTCCATGTCTTGGCTATTGTGAATAATACTGCAATGAGCATGGCAGTGCAGATATCGTTTCGAGATCCTGTTTTCCTTTCCTTTCAATAAATACCCAGAAGTGAGATCAGTGGATCATATGGTAATTTTACTCTTACTTTTTTGAGGAACCCCCATAGTGACTGCAGCAGTTTACATTCCCACCAACAATGCACAAGGATTACCTTTTCTTTACATCTTTGTCAGCACTTATTATCTCTTGTCTTTTTTTTAAAGATTTTATTGGGGAATTGGGGGAGGGGAACAGACAAGTTGCTGTCCTTTTGTTCTTCAGTCTAGTTGTGGAGGACATTGCTTCACTGGCCCATGTTGGTATCATCATTGCTCTCTTCCGGGGTGAGGCAGATCGGTCGCCGGCCTCTGGACAGCTGCTCACAGTGGCTCTTGGCAGCTCACACCGGCCACCAGCCACTCACGCTGGCTGCCGGCCACTCACTATAGCCTGTGGCAGCCCACTGCAGCAGGGGCTGCAGCTATGCGGTCCCAGGGACTCACAGCAGCCCAGCTCCAGGTGGAGCTGTTGTTCACCATCCTAGCTGTAGAAGGCAGTGTAGAAGACTAGCCCTCATAAGTGGAATCTGAACCAGGGCCACTGGCGTCCCAAGCCAACTCTTAACCAACGTGCCACTCTGATGGCCCATCTCTTGTCATTTTGATGATAGCCATTCTAACAGGTGTGAGGTGATATCTCATAGTGGTTTGGATTTGCATTTCCCTGATGATTAGTGATGTTGAGTACCTTTTCATGTACCTGCTGGCTATCTGCATGTCTTTGGAAAGATGTCTATTTAGTTCCCATGCCCATGTTTTTTGTTGAATATTTTTTGGTTTTTTGTTATTTAGTTATATGGGTTCTTTATGTATTTTCAATATTAATCTCTTATTAGGTATATGTTTTGCAAAAATTTTCACCCATTTTATATAGGTTGACTTTTCAGTCTGTTGGTGGTTTCCTTTGCTGTGCAGAAGCTTTGTAGTTTCACCTGTTTATTTTTGTTTTTGTAGTTTTTGCTTCTGGTGTCATGAAGGCAAACATATTAATTAAAAACAAAACAGATTCAGTTTAAAAAATGAATTGCTATTAACACTCACCATCTTTATGTCAACAACAAAGAACACATATTGGTTTTTCAAAACCTTTAATGTGATGACTAGAACCTATAAAATAACACTATTCAATCACTATTTAATGCCTCTTTTAACAGTTACCATTTCTATTACTTTGCACATAAGGAATATCTCTAATCCAAAATTTTCAGAATACTAAAACGCAGGCCAGGGTAGGCAGCTCCACCACAGGCACTAACATCTGTTGGCTTCTCATTAACCTTCTGCAACTGCTAGCTACCCTACTCTTTCCTTGTATTTCCACATGTTTTCTTGTTATGTGGTCCAATCCGGGGCAGAAGAAAACTAGGAAGAGTGGGAATAACCTGTTTATATGTGCACATAAAATAAAGGGAAAATTTTTCAGCATCTTTCCTGCTCCTGCTCTACACATTAATGTGGACCTCACAAATGGGGACCCTTACACAATAAATGGGGACCTTCACAAATGCATTGAGATGGTCCCAGCAGGACCATCTCTATCTGATACCATCCTGTTTATTGTGGTAGTAAAGTGATTGTCTCCTGTTCTCATATGACTCAGTCCCCTTTCCCAGTGTGACACAAAACGCTTTTGTCCTACTCTGCCTTCCACTTCTGTTCCCAAGTAGGAACCAGTGGGCCATGAGGTCCTGCCAAGCAGCTACAATTTCTGAAATGATGCCTGCAGGCTGCCAGTGTGATAGAAATCAGAAGGTGAGAACTAAGACTAATTAAGGAAGATATATTATCATCTCTCTCCACCCAGCAAAATCTATAACTAATTTCTTTTCTTTTCTTTTCTAAAGATTGGTTTTGGTTTTTTTAAAATTATATTGGGGAACAGTGTGTTTTTCCAGGACCCATCAGTTTCAAGTCAAGCAGTTCTTTCAATCTAGTTGTGGAGGGCATGTGGCCCTCTACATGTGGGGATTGAACTGGCAACCTTGGTGTTATGAGCACTGTGTTCTAACCAACTGAGCTAACCAACCACCCCTATAACTAATTTCTTAGCATTTCTATGAACTAGAAATCTCCTATTAATTTTAATTATAACCTATTAGAAGGAAGGCAAAAAGAGTTGAAGTGCGTCATGGCTGTCTTACATCCTTTATCCTTGATAGAAACTTGCTTATTTGTCAAACACATGTTTCTATCTAGAAGAGTTTACACACATCACCACCACAGAAGCTTTGCTTACATCATCTTTGCAGTGTTGAATTGGTGGAGGATTTCCTGGGGTGAGAATCACATAGTTAGCCTGTCAGGAAAAGAACACATTCATAGTGAATCACCATAAGTGCTTTCAGCTCTTTGCTATTGGTGTAAATTACTCCTGAATCACAGAGCAAATATCCTCTAACAAGACTCTTTTCATGCCATGTTGCTCTGGAGGCTGATGTGTGAGAGCACTACATGCACTTTGGAGCCTCCCTTTATAAAAGGCATTCACCGTAATTTGGCACCTGCCACTGAAGCTACATATGAGCCTGGCTCTGGGGGCATCCAGAGCAATGTTGTGTCACCAAGCAAACTGGAGGCAGATGAATTCATGAGTCCCATTTGGAAAATGTATTCTAAAAGACCATGTGAGTTTAAATAGCCAAGATATTAAAAATCATTAAGAATCCTTATTTACTTCATCTCTCTACGATGTCTCAGGCACTACTACTAATGATTTTCTACTCAAGCCTATGATTACATTCCTGTGCACAATGAACTGACATGGGCATTATTCAAAGGGCATTTTTTTTTTGTAAAAAAATCATAAAAGTTATTTTATTCATTTTATTCTGTAAAGGTGATATATACACTAGGCAAGAAATTAAGCAAGCACAAAAAAGTATAGAATGAAAAGTAATTCTTCCTTTTATCTTCATGCCCAGAGAGGATGGTTCTTCTTTCCAGAGGCAACTGCCAATTTCTTGTGGTGATAACTATACCTGCAATGTCCAGTCAGGTAGCTGCCTGCCATATGTACCACTGTGTGAATAGCTGCATTGTGCATATGAAATGTAGCTAGTTCAAGTTGAGATGTGCTATACTTGTAAAACACACACCATAACTTAAAGACTTATGAAAGAAAGCATGTAAAATAGCTTATAAATAATTTTTGTATTGATTGTCTGTTGAAGTGATATTTTAGATATCTTAAATGCATTTTACCTCTTTCATTTTACTTTTGTTTGTAGCTACTAAACAATGTAAAGTTACATATGTGGCTCACATTTGTGGCTTGCATTATATTTCTGTTGGATAGTGCTGGTATATACAGAAATAAGCATACATATGTACAAATTTGTGTAGAGGTGTGTATGAGTGTGTGTGTGTGCACGCGTGTGCACAGCTGTGTATGATGGTATAATATAAACTTCGTTCTGCACCTTTCTTTTTACACTTAGCAACATGTTTTGGAAATCGTTTCACATCACTACGTAAAGAGATTTTTAAATGTTATTTATGGTTCTGTTGTATAAAACTCCACTTATATAAGTAGCCCCTTTTGGTGGATCCTTAGGTTGTTTCCACTTTTTACCTTAATTTTAATACAGACGCTATAATCAATAGCCTTGTATACTCGTATTTCATGTTTGCAGTTGGAGAAACTAGATGAAAGAATATTTATTTACATTTCTGACAAATTTGCAATTTTGACAAACGTTGTCAAGTTTATCTCCTTAAAGGATGTGACAATTTTCTTTTTTAATTATTAGTTTTAGGTGTACAAAACCATGCAATAGTTATATTTTCACCCCTCACAAAGTGTGACAACCCTCCTTCCCCCAATTAAATGCCCCTCATACCCCCAGAATGTGACAATTTTCAAACCCAATAAGCAATGTATGGGCAAACTCATTTCCCTTAACTCCCTCAATGCAATGTAGTACCAAACATTTTTATCTTTGCCAATCTGCCAATTGGCAAACTATTGGGTTGTCGAAAAAGTCATGACGTATTTTTTTTCTATGTTTTTCTTTTTTTTTTTTAATTTATATATACTTTTAATTAGCTTCAGGTGTACAACAAAGTGCAATAGTTATACTTTTTACCCCTCAAAGTGACAACCCCCCTCCCCCAATTCTCCCCTCCCACTCGTCCCCCTCCATATCATACTATCTATTCCAATTCCTTTGACTCCCTTCCACCATATAATCCACATCCCATGACTGTCTATATATTCAATTACAGTTGGCATACAATATTATACAACATCAATTTCAGGTATACAGTGCCGTGATCAAGCCTCTATTCCATCCATGAAGTGGTCTCCCTAACAAAACATGTGACCATCTGACACCCCACAAAATTTTAAGAACATTATATTCCCCGAACTGTCTTTCATATCCCTGTGACAATACTGTAGTTACCTATTTATGCTGTCTAATCCTTTCCCCTTCTCCCTCATCCCCACCCCTCTCCCAACTAGCAACCCTGTTTTTCCTCTATATCTATGAAACTATTTCTGTTTCTTATGCTCATTCATTCAGTTTTTCAAATTCCACATATAAGTGAGATCATGTGGTATTTGTCTTTCTCTGACTGACTTATTTCACTCAACATAATAGTCTCTAGGTCCATCCATACTGTTGCAAATGGTACAATTTCATTCTTCTTTATAGCGGAGTAATACTCCATGGTATAAATGTACCACAGTTTCTTAAGCCACTCATCTACCGATGGGCATTTCGGTTGTTTCCAAGTCTTGGCTATTGTAAATAGCGCTGCAATAAACATAGGGGTGCATATATTTTTTCGAATTAGCATCTTGGATTCCTCTGGGTAGATTCCCAAGAGTGGAATTGCTGGGTCATACGGCAGTTCCATTTCCAGTGTTTTGAGATACCTCCATACTGATTTCCATAATGGCTGCACCAATTTGCAGTCCCACCAACAGTGCACCAGGGTTCCCTTTTCTCCACACCCTCGCCAACACTTGTTGTTTGTTGATTTGTTGATGGTAGACATTCTGACTGGAGTGAGGTGGTATCTCATTGTGGTTTTTATTTACATTTCTCTGATGATTAGTGAGGTTGAACATTTTTTCATATGCCTGTTGGCCATCTGTATGTCCTCTTTAGAGAAATGCCTCCTCATATCCTCTGCCCATTTTTTAATTGGGTTGTTTGGTTTTTTTTTGGTGTTGAGTTGCATGAGTGTTTTATAAATTTTGGATATCAACCCCTTATCAGATATATCGTTGGCAAATATCTTCTCTCATTCAGTAGGCTGCCTTTTTGTTTTATTGATGATTTCCTTTGCTGTGAAAAATCTTTTAAGTTTGATGTAATCCTATATGTTCATTTTTTCTCTCATTTCCCTTGCCCAAGGGGATATATCGGTAAAAATATTACTCAGGGTAATGTCTGCAAACTTACTCCCTATATTTTCTTCTAGGAGTTTTACAGTTTCAGGTCTTACATTTAAGTCTTTAATCCATTTTGAGTTTGTTCTCGTATATGGTGTAAGTAGATGGTCTATTTTCATTTTTTTGTACATGTCAGTCCAATTTTCCCAGCACCGTTTATTAAATAGACTATGTTTACTTCAGTGTAAATTCTTGCTTCCATTGTCATAGATTAAATGACCATATATAGATGGGTTTATTCCTGGGCTCTCTATTCTATTCCATTGATCTATGTTTCTGTTTTTATGCCAATACCATACTGTTTTGATTACTGTAGCCTTGTAGTACGTTTTGATGTCAGGTAGTGTGATGCCTCCCACTTCGTTCTTATTTCTCAACATTGCTGTAGCTATTTGGGGTCTTTTGTGACTCCATATAAATTTTAGGATTCTATGTTCTATTTCTGAGAAAAATGTCCTTGGTAGTTTGATTGGAATTGCATTGAATCTATATATTGCTTTAGAAAGTATTGACATTTTAACTATATTAATTCTTCCTATCCATGAGCATGGTATGTATTTCCATTTATTTGTATCTTCTTTGATTTCTCTCTTCAGTGTCTCATAATTTTGTGAGTACAGGTCTTTTACTTCTTTAGTTAAACTGATTCCTAGATATTTTATTGTTTTTGAAGCAATTGTAAAAGGGACTGATTTCCTGATTTCTTCTTCTGATAGTTTATTATTGGTGTATAGAAATGCCACTGATTTCTGAATATTAATTTTGTATCCTGCTACCTTACCAAATTTGCTTATCAGTTCTAGCAGTTTTTTGGTGGAGTCTTTGGGATTCTCTATATATAGTATCATGTCATCTGCATATAATAACATTGTTACTTCCTCTTTTCCAATTTGGATGCCTTTTACTTCATTTTCTTGTCTGATTGCTGTGGCTAGAACTTCCAGAACTATGTTAAATAGAAGTGGTGAAAGCGGGCAGCCTTGTCTTGTTCCTGGTCTTAAGGGGAAAGCTTTCAGCCTTTCCCCATTGAAAACGATGTTTGCTGTGGGCTTATCATATATGGCCTTTATTATGCTGAGGTATGATCCCACTATTCCCACTTTGTTAAGAGTCTTTATAATAAATGGGCTGCTGGATTTTGTCAAATGCCTTTTCTGCATCTATTGATATGATCATATGATTTTTATTTTTCATTTTGTTAATGTGATGTATTACATTAATTGATTTGCGGATATTGAACCAGCCTTGCATACCAGGAATGAATCCCACTTGATCATGGTGTATGATCTTTTTAATGAGATGCTGAATTCGGTTTGCTAGTATTTTGTTGAGAATTTTTGCATCTATGTTCATTAGTGATATTGGCCTGTAGTTTTTCTTTTTTGTAATATCTTTGTCTGACTTAGGAATCAGGGTGATAGTGGCTTCATAGAAAGAGTTTGGCAGCCTTCCCTCCTTCTGTATTTTTTGGAATAGTTTGAGGAGAATAGGTACTAATTCATTTTTGAATGTTTTGTAAAATTCACCTGTGTAGCCATCTGGTCCAGGGCTTTTGTTTGTTGGAAGATTGTTGATTACTGATTCAATTTCTTTGGCAGTAATCAGTCTGTTCAGAGTTTCTGTTTCTTTTTGGTTCAGACTTGGTAGATTGTATGCTTCTAGAAATTTATACATTTTGTCCAGATTGTCGAATTTGTTAGCATATAGTTGCTCATAGTATTGTCTTAAAATTTTCTGTATTTCTGTGGTATCTGTTGTCACTTCTCCTCTTTCATTTCTGATTTTATTAATTTGGGTCCTCTCTCTCTTTTTCTTGGTTAGTCGTGCTAAGGGTTTGTCGATTTTGTTTATCTTTTCAAAAAACCAACTCTTGGTTTCATTGATCTTTTGTACTGTTTTTTTGTTTTCTATTTCATTTATTTCTGCTCTGGTCTTTATTATTTCCTTCCTTATGCTCCCATTAGGCTTGTTTTGCTGGTTTTTTTCGAGTTCCCTTAGGTGTAGAGAGAGTCTGTTGATTTGAGATTCTTCTTCCTTCTTTAGGTAGGCTTGCACTGCTATGAACTTCCCTCTTAGGACTGCTTTCGCTGCATCCCAGAGATTTTGGGTCGTGGTGTTTTCATTTTCATTTGTCTCGAGGTATCTTTTGATTTCCTCCTTGATCTCATTTTTGACCCACTCACTATTTAGAAGCATGTTATTTAGCTTCCATGTATTTGTAAGCTTTCCAGATTTCTTCTTATAATTGATTTCTAGTTTCATAGCATTGTGGTCAGAGAAGACCCTTGATATGATTTCAATCTTCTTAAATTTGTTGAGACTTGTTTTGTGGCCTAACATGTGGTCTATCTTGGAGAATGTTCCATGGGCACTTGAGAAGAATGTATATTCTGTAGCATTGGGGTGAAATGCTCTAAAAATATCAATTAAATCCAGCTGGTCTAAAGTGTCATTTAAGGCCACTATGTCCGTGTTGATTTTCTGTCTGGAGGATCTGTCCATTGGTGACAACAGGGTGTTGAAGTCCCCTACTATGATAGTGTTACTGTTGATCTCTGCCTTTATGTCTATCAGAATCTGTTTCATATATTTAGGAGCTCCTATGTTGGGTGCATAGATGTTTACTAGGGTTATGTCCTCTTGTTGAATTGATCCCTTTATTATTATGTAGTGCCCTTCTTTGTGTTTTATTGTAGTCTTCATTTTAAAGTCTATTTTGTCCGAAATAAGTATTGCTACTCCAGCTTTTTTCTCATTTCCATTTCCATGAAATATCTTATTCCATCAAAGGGCATTTTTTATTATTGGCCCTGGGAGTTTCAAAAAGCTAGGCACATAGATTATACTGGAGTGTTTTAATAAATATTTAATAAATACTTTTAGTGGGGTCACAACAGAACAGAAATCATGTATAATATGATCCAGGTGGTTCTCAGAGACAGGCTTCCAAAGGCTTCCAAGGACCCCTGTAATGGAAAGTGTGTAAATTACATGCATTTTATTGGAATATTTGAATGTCGGTTCATAGAATCAAAGAAGGACCAACCGGGGGCCGGCCGAGTGGATCGTTGGTTAAGGGTTGGCTTGGGACACCAACTCTGAGCAGCAGAGCCCTGGTTCGGATCCCACATGGGCCAGTGACGCTGCACCCTCTACAGCTTAGATGGTGAACAACAGCTCCACCTGGAGATGGGGTCCCGTGAGTGGGCAGGGAGTGCAGTGGGGCTGCCTGGCAGCTGGTGTGAGCTTTCGTGAGCTGCCATGAGCTGCCGTGAGTGGCAGTCCAAAGGCCAGCGAGCAATTGCCTCACCCGGGAAGAGCGCAATGATAATACCAATATGGGCCAGTGAAGCAACGTCCTCCACAACTAATCTGAAGAACAAAAAAACAGCAACTTGTCTGTTCCTCTTCCCCAATTCCCCAATAAAATCTTAAAAAAAAAAAAAAAAAAAAAGGACCAACAGATGTAACAAGAACACACAATTTCAAGAAGCAGCTCACAAGATTATAGCCTCAGTTTCTTCTGGTTCTATGGGATCTTTAAAATAGAACCTTTGGAAAGAGGTTCCCTATTATAGTAATTTCTTACTTAATTTGGCTTGTTTTTTATGGAAAAAAAAACCACTTTTTTTTTTCCCTGAAGATTTTTATTTGAATGCATTAACTGCTTTTCTTACTAAAGTTACTGGAACCAATTTTTAACCTCCTCAAAGGTACATTCAGATAATTTGTATATCACTTGTCCATCAACAAAGTCTAAAACATGTAAACTTGGATTTGGTTTTTCAAATGTCTGTACAGTGGCTTCTTGTTGTTGTTTTTTTTAAAGCTAGAAATATTATGAAACTTAGTACTCTCTTGGAGGAGTGTGTATTTCTAGAAGCTACATTCCTACTTTGCCTCCATTTCAAGGGAATAGAAGAGTAGGCATACCTGGGCTCTGGTCACCACCTGCCCCCACCCCCCAAACCCCCGCCTGGAAAAGCAAGCATCGTGTGTATCCTTATCTGTGACGTCAGCCTCGGGCCTCACCTTCCTTTTTACTTGCTTAAAATTATCTCCTAAGCATCACTCAAAGGTTATTTGCCTTGTAATGTACAGAATTCCAAGAAGGCACCTCAGGAAAACATAATTGATTTCCCCCAAAAGAAAATGTTCATATTAAAATCAAACTAATTAATAAAACATATAGAGAGACTTCCATTTTTGTGGAAAATGGCATTTCCCTAGCTTTCATTCCAAAATGAGAAGGAAAGCTGATTTTCTCAGGTTGAGACTTATTCTGGTGACAGTTCAAGGAATGTTTGATCTGATTGTCTGACTGTAAGAATTAAATAACAGAGAAACAAGCAAGCATGAAAGATGTGCATTTAAGGATTTGGGGTTGAGATGTCATTAAGAGACTGAAATTTTATGATGACCATCCCAAACACCTCATGATACCAGGCTTTAGGCTTTATTTTTCAGTTTAGCTCTGATTGATCATTGTTGTTATATGTTGTATTTCTTGTGGCATGAGGAGGAGGGTTCTTTCTGAATAGGGTCTGTGGTTGCACCAGCAGTGTAAGGGCCACCAGACAGAGTTGTACTTCAGGCCATTCTGAGCAGGTGTTGACCTAGTGGAACACTTCCTGCTCTATTCTTATGACTATTGGGAGCATCTTAACTTTTGTTCACATTAGCATAGGTTCTGAGATGTCCTACGCCAATAAACCAGCTTCACTGCTTTTGTCCTCTTGTTTTCCAAAGGCAGTCCACCACAATCTCACTCCTTAAAGGAACACATTTGAACATATCATAGGACATTCATTAAAAAAAAAAAATGAACTAACATTATACGGTCCAACTTACATAAATAAAAATATATCCCTTTTAAGGGTAGAAACCACTGCCCCGATCGAGCCAGAGAACACTACCATCAGCACAGAGGTTTCCTGGTGTACCATGCAGTCCATCTCTACAAGCCCCGCACCCAACACTGGACCACCACTAATCTGATCTCCATGAGTATGGGGTAGTTTTCCCTGCCCTAGAACTTTGTATAAATGGAGTCACACAGTACATGCTCCTTTGTGTCTGTTCTTTTTCATGCCACATAATGTTTCTGAGATCTACCCATGTTGATCGTTTTTATTGCCGAATAGTATTTCATTATATGAATAGACCACACTTGGCTTATCCATTTTCCTGTTGGTGGACATTCAGTTACCTAATCCTGGTGTTTTTCAGTTCATAGTTTGGAAAATACTAAGGTAGAGAAGTGTCACAGGATCACATACACACACTCAGAAACTACAACAACTTATAACAGGGTTCCCAGTAGAAGTAAACAAGAAGGGTGCTTTTTCAATATTTCCCTCTATGCATGTACAACAAGAGTGGTCTGCAATAATTTTTGTAGTGATCAGTAAACTAGAGAGATATTTTATGCAGAAGAGTAAATATTCTTAAGGCAGAGTCTCAAAGGTATATAGTTTATACACCTAATTTATTTGGTCATTTTCCCTGAGAAGGGTTTAAAATTTTATTTTCACATAGGCTTTTAAAAATACTTACATAGTTTATATGAAAACATGCTGAATAGAATAGTCTATTTTAAAAATATAAAAACAAGCCAACAGAGCTAGCTGAGTTATGCATTGGTTGGGAATTGGCTTGGGATGCCAGCTCTGAGCAGCAGGGCTGGTTCAGATCCCACATTAGGGCCAGTGATGCTGCGCCCTCTACAGCTACGATGGTGAAGAACAGCTCAACCTGGAGCTGGGCTGCCGTGAGTCACTGGCGTCGGCGTAGGCTGCAGCCCCTGCTGCAATGGGCTGCCTTAAAGCTACCATGAGTGGCTGGCAGCAGGGGTGAGCTGCCAAGAGCCAGTGTGAGCAGCTGTCCAGTGGCTGGCCACTGATCTGCTTCACACGGAAAGAGCGTAATGATAAACATCCCAACATGGGCCAGTGAAGCGATGTCCTCCACAACTGGACTGAGGAACAAAAGGACAGCAACTTGTCTGTTCCCCTTTCCCAAATCCCCAGCACTGTTCCCCTCCTCCAATTCCCCAATAAACTCTTTAGAAAAAGAAAAACATGCCACCAGTAAAGGCCAAAATAATTACTGAGCTTAAAGTTTGACTGGGTTCTTTTGGTGAGAATCCATACCAGAAACATAAGCCATGCTATTCTTGTTACCAAATGACAAAAACATGTAATTTCCCTCAGAAGAGATAAAGTTGTTGTCATAATTAAACTCTAAAATTTATATGAAGAAACAACTAGTCAGTTCAACAAATTCGTTTTAAAAATTCAACTGGCCATCTGAGAAACTGGTTGGCTTTTTATGATTAAAATAACCCCACTATTGTACCACTAAATATGCATTGCCCATCTTCCCTTGGTGCTCATGTGTCTTGATGGGGACATAGGACTCCAGTCTCAGAGGTACTTAATAGAAGGGGGTTTGAGGGGGGAGTTGGGCCATTGTATATGGGGGTATATGTGGGACCATTGAAATGTGTAAAATTTTACAACGAAAACCTTGTTCTTATACAACTCAGAAAGAAGCTGGATTTTAAGATGGTACACAAATGTTAAGAGTGAGACTGAACTATAAGACTTCAAAACTATGGATTTTTAATTCTTACATTTCTATGTGAATTTTAACTAGAACTCTGTTTGCTTTCTTGGGAACCACAAAGTTTTACACATGCATGGGCAAAAACATTTCTGAGGTAATAGGAGACACAGAGTTGACTTTCTTGCAAAAACTGATGTATCAACAAGCCAAGAACTTAAAGAAAAAGCATGTGCCCACTGCGCTCTATACCTATCACCCACAATTAACAAAAAATGTGTGTTTTTCAGGTTAAGTTTTATATATATATATATATATATATATATATATATATATATATATGAATTTAACTTTGGTTTTCATTTATTTTTTCACTTCAGACTGGTGGAAACATCACTGAAAATGTCTTCCATCCGAAGACTCAAAGAATTTTATTTATTTATTCTTCTTTTCCTCCTAAGGATCCTAGGACATTTTACATGGATTGTAATGCTTCGTAAGTAACATTCCTATAGCTAGCTTATAAATCGTACCCAAAGTAACCAGAACATACCGCAGAGAATTTAATTTGTCATGACAGAATCTGGTCACAAGACACTTGATGGAATAGATACTGACTAGATAGGGAACTATTATTGTTTCATCTCATATAATGATTGGTTTTTTTAAATTACATTTAGTAATTTATCAGAAAAAAATGACAAGTACCTTCATGTTCTAGCTATCCTAATTAAAATGGTATTTTTAGTAAAACGTATCAGAAATCTCTTGGGCACAAGTGACAGAAACTTCAATCCCAGGGGGTGTGCATGGGCTTAAGCCGCTGAGAAGGGGCGGATTGGGCGGTAGATGGCACCCTCGAGTCGGCCTCCGGGTCGTGCTGGCTTCCTGGGAGCTGGTCCCTGCTCTGGCTGTCAGAAGGCAGCTCTCTGGTTCCAAAGAGACAAGAGCATCTTCTCAGGGCTTCTGCTAGAGGGAGAGTAGAAACTCTGCCTATCTTGTGGAGCTGGCACACGCCCTCCTAGGCCTCTCCTGTGGCCAGGGAGGTGGATATGCAAGGCGCTCAGCATAGCCCTGGCCTAAAAGCAGAGGGAGGTTATCATAAGAGGGTGCTGACCCAGGAATTAAAAAATCCTTCTAGGGCCTGCGGAGTGGCTCAGTTGGTTAAGAGTTGGTTTAGAGCACGAGCTCTGAGCAACAGAGCTGCCGGTTTGATTCCCACATTGGCCAGTGATGCTGCGCCTTAGTTGAGCTGTCGCTGAGTTGCCAACAGGTGGCAGGATGTTACACCAGGCTCAGCTGGTGTAACAAGATTGCCTGTTTGATGGTGGGCTACGCCCACCCGCAACTAAGACTGAACTGGGCATCTTGAGCTGAGCTGCCGCGTGGATGGCTCAGTGGATAGGGCGTGCACTCTTAACAACAAGGCTGCTGATTTGACTCCCGCATGGGATGGTGGCTACGCCCACCCACAACTAAGATTGAACACGGCACTTTGAGCTTAGAGGCAGCGAGCTGCCAACGGGAAGCCAGATAGCGACTGGCGCCCTCCACAATGAAGATTGCAGAACAACTTGGCAGGTCCCCTTCCCCAGTTCCCCAACACTGTTCCCCTCCTCTAATTCCCCAATAAAATCTTTAAAAAAAAATTCTTCTAAAAACAACCCAGAAATGATAAGGCATTCTCAAGCTAAAATGTTCCTGACAATGCCTTGCAGGTCCTTTCAGTAGGTTCTCCCTTCTCTTTGGTCAACTGTCACGGCTGAGCTTTTGCTTTCATTTTTATTTTTATTATTTATACAATCCATTTTATTTCTTTTTAAAATTTTATTTTATTGTGATAAGAACATTTAACATGAGATCTACTCTCTGCACAAATATTAAGTGCACAATACAATATCATTATCTATGGACACAGCATCATACAGCAGATCTCTAGAATTTATTCATCCTGCATAACTGAAATTATACCGTTGAACAGCAGCTCCCAGCTTTCCCTCCTCCCAACCCCCGGCACCCTTTCTGCTTCTATGAATTTGACTACTCTGGGCACCTCATACAGGTGAAATCATATAGTATTTGTCATTCTGTGATGGGCTAACTTCACAAAGAATAATGCTGTCCCGGTTCATCCATGCTATAACATATGTCAGAGTTTCCTTCTTTTTTTTTTTTTTTTTTTTTTTTTTAAGGGTAGTGTCACTGGCCCTCATATGTGAGACCCAAATCGGGGCCGCTGGCCTCCCAAAGCCAGCGCCCAACCACTGCTCAGCCGGCCCAAGTTTCCTTCTTTTTTAAGGTTGTAGAATATTTCATTGTATGTACATATGTTCTTTATCCATTTAACAGCCAGTGGACACTTAGGTGGTTCCCACATCGTGGCCTTGTGGCTCACCCTTTTTTCCTCTCTTCTCTGTAGATGGACTATCTATAGTCCAAGCAGACTAATGTCTTCTGTGCATCTCTTGCAACAACCGTTTAGTGAGTGCTTGAATGTTCACTATCCCGTTGGAAAATCTTCAGGCTTTTCAGAACCAGTGAAGCTGAGGCTCAGACATGTCCCCAAAGGCCCATCCGATGTAGCACTCTGACCTGAGGCTCTCCTCAGATGCTGGCCACGCCTCCCACTTCGGAGTCTCCAACATGTGACTGAATGTGCACATCCAGAATTCCCTAGTTTGGAAACCTGATGGTTCTGTTGCTTCAGAAAACTGGAATGTAAATATTTTCTCTCTCCTCCTGGGAGGATAAGAAAATAAACACTTTACCATCATCCAGGAAAAAAGGGACTGGTTTTAATAGGTCATAAAAAGAACTTTTACGATTGGGGAGAAGTAGAGTTTCAGAAGGTGGGGTGGACGAAGTCCCTGCGGAAAACAGGAAGAGGGAAAGAAATGTTTTCCTGGAACAGCACAGACATGGAGGAGAGTGAGAGGGTTTGCTGGGCACTGTGGCCTCACCGGTCCCAGGCCAACAGACTCTATACCTCCATCTGGTCACCCCACGTGGTGCCCCATTTGGCGAACGTCCCAGGACACTGAGAAACCCAAGAAGAGAGGTGAAGTACAGGATATGCAATGAGGTGATGGTGGGGGAGCCCCATGCTTCCTGCCCCCCTTACAATAAAACTGAAGCCCCACTGTGGCCGACACAGTAGCAAAAGAGCATCCCCATAAGTCTCTAGCACTTCATCTTGCTCAACTTTTTTTTTTAAAGATTTTATTGGGGAATTGGGGAAGGGGAACAGACAAGTTGCTGTCCTGTTGTTCTTCAGTCTAGTTGTGGAGGACATTGCTTCACTGGCCCATGTTGGTATCATCATTGTGCTCTTCTCGGGTGAGGCAGATCGGTTGCCAGCCTCTGGACAGCTGCTCACAGAGACTCTTGGCAGCTCACACCAGCTGCTGGCTGCTCACACTGACTGCTGGTCCACTCACTGTAGCCTCTGCCTATGGCAGCGCGCGCAGCAGAGGCTGCAGCTATGCCGTTGCTGGCGACTCATGGCAGCCCAAATCCAGGTCAAGCTGTTGTTTACCATCTTAGCTGTAGAGGGCAGTATCACTGGCCCTCATATGTGGGACCCAAATCGGGGCCGCTGGCGACCCAAGCCAGCTTTTAACCAACGCTCCAGTTGGCCGGCCCTATCCTGCTCAACTTTTCTTTGCTATAATTCTATGATATTATTTACTATATATTGTTAAATGAGAATGTAGGGTCCAGAAAACAAATAATTTTTCTATTTAATTTTGTTATTTCTGCAGTTCCTTAAAAGGTGCCTGCTGTTTGGTAGAACACCATGCTTTACTAACATTTATTTTACTAAGAGAACAGCTTTCTCTTTGCCATCTTTTACTCTCCTCCCCAATGGTTGGAGGCAGCAGCAGATAACGCTATAAAGACAGACTGTATGAACCTAAAACTACTCTTTTAAAAAAAAAGCTTATTAATTTAAAAAGAAGAAAGGATGAGCACTAAATTTTGGGCAAAACTGAGGAGTCTGTAGGGACTGCTAGTTTTATAAAAAGCAAGTAATGCTGACTATCAGATTTACTACCATTACCTCTTCTGTCTCTCACCCCTAAACTGCAGGAAATCTACAGTGAAAGGTTAGTGCCAGTGACCAGGGAAGCTGAGCTGCCAATTTCTCATACTCATTTCAGAGGCGAAGACAGCTCTCACATCATCAGCCTTCTGGCCTGGATAATCTATAAGAAATTATCTACCATATTTGAAAGGGGTTGTCTTAGAGAGGTCTTCTCCCAAGAACTCTGCAAGGCCTTTGGGAATGTGGAGATGGAGAGTGCAAGCATGTTGACAACTAAGTACCTTATAGTCCTTCATAATGATGAAGGTGTTTTTATCTTCATTCCATTTTCAGAACTTTTCTTTATATGGCTGGTTTCTTTTGGGGTAAGTGAAGAAGTGTGTTTGAGACAAGGCAGTTCTCTTCTGTAAAAGCATTATTTCAAAGTATCTGAGAACAACTTTGTGTGTTTTTTCCAAATGGAGAATAATGGGGATGTGTATTAGTAAGGTTTTTCCAGAGAGGCACAACTGACAGGATGTGTATATATGGAGAGAAAGAGATACATTAAAAGGAATTGGCTCACATGATTATGGAGACTGCCAAGTCCAGAATCTGCAGTGGGGGTTGGCAGACTGGAGAGCCGATGGTGCAGGAGTCTGAAGACTGTCTGCTGGAGAATTCCCTTACTTCGGGGAGGTCAATCTTTTTGTGCTATTCAGGCCTTCAACTGATTAGACGAGGCCTACCCACATTGGGGAGGCTTTACTTAGTCTTTAGATTTAAATGTTAATCTCATCCAAAAGCATGCTTTCAGAAACACTCAGAGTAATGTTTGACCAAATATATAGGTACATCATGGTCCAGCCAAGTTGATACATAATATCAATCACCACATTCTTTTCATCTGCTTTCCTTTCCTTTACTTCTGCTTTTCTTTCTTTTCCCTCCCATTTCCTTTCCTTCTTGCTTCTTTCCTTCCTTCCTTCTTTCCTTCCTTCCTTCCTTCTTTCCTTCCTTCCTTCCTTCCTTCCTTCCTTTCTTCCTTCCATCTCCATACATTTCCTGAGTCCTTTTACATCATAGTCATTTTCTCTACTAAGTTGTATGCTGAATCCTATTCAATCTAAACTCATATTCATAACAGAAAGTAATTGATACCTAGCTATTTGTTCTTAATAAATAATTTGAGGCAGGGAAAATAGATATTTAATTTGATCCCGTCACCAATAAGTGGTACTGGAAAAAAATCAGTGTTCCTTATCTTCAGCATGGAGACTGTTTTAATGTGAAATCTATGCCTTTTATAATTATATGCCATTTAATTTTGTTCTATTTATAGATCAAAGCTAAATAAACATTTTAATATCTCTGATGTAGTTTTTAATCATACATAATTTCATGATATTTTCCACATACTAAGTTGTCTCAATACATCTAATTTAGGTATATTTTGAAACTTTCCATATAAAATATTACACACAAATTTCATTTATGACTATGAATATAATGTTTAAATATCATCATAATTTAGAGAGTCTGGACGATAAGTGAGGATTAGTACTGGGCTGTGAGCCCATGGCCAGAAAAGTACAAATATTCAAACTCATTAAAAAAACATTTTGGGGCCGGCCGAGTGGCGCATTGGTTAAGGATCCCGGTTCAGATCCCATGTATGAGGGCCAGCGACACTGCCCTCTACAGCTAACAACAGCTCCACCTGGAGCTGGGCTGTGCGAGCCCCGGCGACGGTGTAGGCTGCAGCCCCTGCTGCAGTGGGCTGCCATAAGCTACAGTGAACAGTCAGTGTGAGCGGCCGGCAGCCAGAGTGAGCTGCCAATAGCCGCAGTGAGCGACATTCAGATGCCGGCGACCGATCTGCCTCATCCGGGAAGAGCGCAATGACGGTACCAACATGGACCAGTGAAGCAACATCCTCCGCAACTAGACTGAAGAACAAAAAGACAGCAACTTGTCTGTTCCCCTCCCCCAATTCCCCAATAAAATCTGTAAAACAAAAGAAACAAAAAAAAAACTACAAAAAAAAAAACATTTTGCATGGCAAAACAAAACAACCATAACAATAAAACCCCTAAACAACTCTCTCTCTCTCTCTCTCTCTCTCTCTCTCTCTCTCTCTCTCTCTCTCTCTCATCTCTATCTCTATCTCTTTTTCTCTCATACTGTATACTAGGACTCTGGCAGAGGCACGACAGGAGACACACACGCAGATGCTGTTGACATCCAGACAGACGACCTAACTAGATTATGCATTAACAGGCAGCTATGGAGCTGCAGAGCACATACTGCACCCAAAGAAACTCACCAATTTTACCTTTCCTCCTGCAGTGGGAGGAGGCTACAGCATGAGCAGTATAGGGACATGCAACATGTATAAAATGTGATGAATGTAGGAGTTAGATAATACATGGGAGAGAATTATGAAAATAGTAAAGGATTTTACAGGCAAATGCTGTCACTACTACATAAAACCAAATCACCACTTCATTTTAAGAAGCATTGGTGGTCTCAGAAGCTTTAGATGTTTCATAATCTAGTCAACAATAAGTGGCAGGTGAATTAAAAATATATTTGCGTTAAGTTCTTAGCTAAGAAGTAAAGCTGGGGTGTACTGATTATTTCTAGGAATGTTGGAAGGGACCGAGATTTTCAAATCTTTGGCTTTTTGCTCTGGCCTAAGCTCAACATCTCCCTTTCTCCTGACCCACGCTCTAAGCCACTTTGGGTCCTCTCTCCCAGAGCACACATTAGCAGATATAATATCTATCATTCTGGCTTCCATTTAATTTATTTCCAGGAAAGTCCAGACACGATTTTATCTGCAAAATGGGGAGGAGAAGAGAAAGCATCATATGTTTTATATTATCCACAGAAACTGGACAGGTTTTATTTCAGGCCATAATTCATTCGAGAACACAAAGAGAACTTTGACCTTAATCCATTTGACCTGGTTTTAAAAAGAGGAGCATCTTGTGCTTACTTTGAAGGTATTTTTTAAGTTCAGGTTTAGTCAAACATGATATTTTTGTTCCAGAGAAAACCTCATTTTGGAAGGCAAAATAATTTACTTTACTTAGAGTAGAGAATAAGACATTCCTGGGCTTGAATCTCAATGCAGCCATTTACTACTTTATAACTCTGAGCTAGTTACTTCTCTTCACAAAGCTTCAGTTTTTGCATTTAGAAAGTAAGTGTCTCAGCATCCCTTATTGGTTTCCTTAGCCTTGCCTACATTTCCACAAATGGTCCTTTCATTAATGCACTGATTTTCAACCTTTACTGGCTATTGGAATCTCCTAAGACAGGGGGCGGCAAACTTTTGAGACAGAAGAGCTGCCAGGGGTGGGTAAACTGCAGCCCGGGAGCCACATGCGGCTCTTCGGGTACGTCCTCATTTCTCTGAAGTAAAATTGAAAATGAAAATAAAACGATCATATTTTCATTTATAATATTACTTTAAATTTTCCTTATTTGTAAAAATATATGTATGGCTCTTGAATAATTTTTAAATTGTCATGAGAAACAGGATTGGCTCTTCCAGGGTCGGCAAACTTTTGAGACGGAACGTACCGAAAGGGCCGCATGTGGCTCGCAAGTCAGTTTGCTGACCCCTGTCCTAAGAAGCCCAGACACCACCCCCAGGCATGGGGAATTTGAAAGCTCCCAGGTGATTTTAAAGGACAGCCATGGTTGAGAACCACCGTGCTCAAGTCTCTCAATTTCAACCATCTGATGTGAATTCTATCTATATTCTGCTTGGATCCTGGATACAAATGTTAATTCTTTTAATTACGTTTTACATAGATTCCCATGAAATTGTCTTTGAGAATCTACTATATACAGACTCTGTGGTAGGCTGTAAGGATACATAAATTCAAAGGAATTCCCTGTTTTTAAGCTTTTTAACTAATGTGTAGAAAATGCATTTAGAACTTATGTTCAAATAACAGAGAGCTTTCCCTAAAGGACTCACATTGTTATCTATAATCATATTTGTCATTATATATTGGTCTGGAAGTATACTGTAAATAGTAAGACAAGAAAAAGAAATAAAAGCACACAAATTGGAAAGGAAGAAATGAAACTGTCTCTATTTACAAATGACATTATTGCCCATGAAGGAAATCTCACAGAATCAATGGAACTGATAAGTGATTATAACAAGGTTGCCAGATTTCAGGATATAAAAGTCAATAGGTTTCCTATATACCAACAATGAACAAGTAGAATTTGAAATTAAAAACACAACATTAAATAAAAAGAGAAAAGAAAATGGAAACTATGTGAGGTGATGGATATATTAATTAGCTTGATTGTGATGATTATTTCATAATGCCTACATATATAAAAACATCAAATTGTACTCCTTAAATATATATAATTTTTATTTGTCAATTATACCTCAATAAAGCTGGAAAAAACCACAACACCGTTAACATTAGCACCATAAAAAAGAAGAACAATACTTAGATGTAAATCTACCAAAATGCATGAGAAAACTAAACATCTGATGAAAGAAACCAAAGAAGATCTAAATAAATGGAAAGATACTTCATGTTCATACATAGGAAGGCTCAATATTGTTAAGATACAAGTTCTTCCCAACTTGATCTACAGATTCAGTGCTATCCCAATATCTACTAACTGATACTAAAGTTTATATGGAAAGGCAAAAAGACCCAGAATAGCCAAAACAACATTGGAAAAGAAAAAAAGTCAGAGGACTGACTTTACTGTGACATCAAGACTTACTATGAAACTATAGTAATAGAGACAATATGTTATTGGTGACAGAATAAACAAATAGATCAATGGAACAGAATGGAGCGCTCAGATATAGACCTACACAGATGTAGTCCACTGATTTTTGACAAAAGAACAAAGACAATTCAGTGGAGAAAGGGAAGGATAGACTTTTTAACAAATGGTACTGGAACAACTAGACATTCACATGTAAAAAAATGAACCTAGACACAGATCTCACACCCTTTATAAAAATTAACTCAAGATCGGATCAGAGATCTAAATATAAAACACAAAGCTGTAAAATTTGTAAAAGATAATATAGAAGAAAATCTAGGTGACCTTTGATTTGGCAATGAGTTTTAAGATATAACACCAAAGCATGAACCATGAAGGAAAAAGCTGGTAAGGGGGACTTAAACAAAAAACTTTGCAATCTGTGAAAGACACTGTTAAGAGAACATGGAGGAACCTTAAAAGCATATTACTAAGTGAAAGTAGCCAATCTGAGAAGGCTACATACTGTACAATTCCAACTCTGACATTGTGGAAAAGGAAAAAATTTAGAGATAGTAGAAAGATCAGTGGTGGTTGTAAAAAAAAAAAATCAGTGGTTGCAAGGTGTTGGGGGGAAAAGAAGGGATGAATAGGTGGAGCACAGAGGATTTTTAGGGTAGTGAAACTATCCTGTGATACTATAATGATGGATATGTGACATTATGCATTTGGCAAAATCCCAAGAACTATACAATACAAAGAGTGAACCCTAGTGTAAACTATAGATTTTAGCTAATAATAATGTATCAATATTGGTTCACTGGTAAAAAAATGTACCACACCACTGCAAAGTGTTAACAATAGAAAAAAGCTAAGGGCAGGGGAGAAGAGAGTTTATGGGAACTCTCTGTACTTTCTGTTCATGTTTTTCTGTAAACCTAAAGTTGCCCTAAAAAATAACATCCATAAAAAAAAAAAAAAAAAAAATAACATCCATTAATTTTAAAAAATATGCTACAGAAATATCACAGGCTCCACATAATGAAATTATTTCTCATGAGCATCTAAAAGTTTGAAAAAATGTATTAATAAAATCTGATTTGGCATAGTAAAATGTCAGAATGAAGCAGGTGGGGGAGCATTGGGGTCATTTGTGTCTCTGGAGTAGGAAGCATTACTACAGTAGAGAGACCAATCAGAGGCAAAGCCTATTAAGTTGGGATGTATCTGGGCTTTCCCACTGATGACAGGCGTCCAGTCCAAATGCACTTCTGGAAATCTTACCTTGAATTTAGTTTATAGAGTCACTGGAAAGACTCATTCTTGCAGGTTTGAAGTTGGACTGCATAAAAAGTAGGTAAGATCATTTGGTAGGGCATGGGGGTGGGGGGCGTGAATCTCATGAAAGTCTCTTCAGGCTTTATTTCTGTCAGCTGCAAACAAGGGTGAGGATATGGATGGTTTGTAAGATTCCTCCCAATACTCGAATGATATCAATCTTTAATATTTAGGTACAACAGGAAAAATAATTTAAAATATGTTGGGAGATAATGGGTCTTAGAGTTGGAGCTGTCACTCAGGAATGGAATTTTAAATTTCTCAGCTGACCCCTTAAAGATTTGTCTGTAAAAGGTGAGATAACAGGTGCTCTGGGCTTCGTGAGCCATGCCATCTAGCACAACTGTTTGATTGCTGTTGTGGGGAAAACAGCCACAGAACCCCGCCATTTTCAAAGAGAAAGGATGAACTCGGCATTCATTGGTCAGCAGGAAATGGACAAATTCTGTAATTACTCTTAACCAGGGAGACCTTCTGAAGAGCTGTGGGCCAACATGAAAATTAGCTCACTCCCTTTCTTTAGACATAAATGTAAGTCTATCAGCTGTGGTTTGTTACAATATCACAGGAAGTTGGTGCCTTAGAAAATATTTTTTTTGATCCCCTATAGCTAAAATGAAACAGTAACCCATGGTTATTTCCTTCATCTAAATGACACATAAGGATGATTTCCTTCATGGGACAGATGTATTTGGTCATAGCTTGACTCCCCTCTCACCCTCCTTTTTGTTTTGACTTTGTGTTTTTAGCTTAAAAGTCTCCCTCTGAGGAGAGCAATATGACATCAGGGAGGCTA
Source organism: Aselliscus stoliczkanus (assembly GCA_033961575.1). NCBI lineage: Eukaryota > Metazoa > Chordata > Mammalia > Chiroptera > Hipposideridae > Aselliscus > Aselliscus stoliczkanus. The sequence continues at coordinate 2,156,393 of CM066728.1, read as the reverse complement.
AAACTAAGGTGATAAATGCTTGGGATTTGACACCTGTTATCAGAGGATAAATGGCTTCATCCCACTTGCCCAGGAAGCGCTGGACAAGGATACAAATTTCAGCACCTTCTCCCATGTGTGGTATACAAGAAAAGCTGTGCCTAACATGACACAGTTCTTCTTCCATCCCTGCCTCCTCCCAAGGGATTTGAAGAGATGCTAGAAAAATACAAAAGGGGTGGGGGTGGGGTGGAGAAGAACTTGGCTCCAAGCCAGAACAGAGAAACTAACATGAGCAGAAGAAAACCTGACAACAGCCAAGTACAACACCCACCACGCTATCTGTAAGCCAAGTGCAGAAGTACACCAATGTATTTAATTAAAAATAAAAACATTATAATGACATCAAGAAGTAATCAGAGGGCCAGCCAAGTGGCACGGTGGTTAAGAGCTGGCTTGGGATGCCAAGGACCCGGGTTCGGATCGCACATGTGAGGGCCAGTGACACTGCCCTCAAAAAAAAAAAAAGAAAGAAAGAAAGAATCAGAAAATTATGGAAAAGATATTTCCTCTGCTTGGAATATGGGACCTAGAAGAACCAAGGTGAAAATTTGGATTGTATAAGTGTCGGGGTTAATGACTTACAGAAGATGGTTCTTGGTCCTGTAGTTAATTGTTGTACATGAACATGAGTGTTTTGTCCTTTACAATTTTAAATTCTGTCTTGTAACCACCATATGGTCCCCTGTCATCTGCATAGTTATCTGTCACTTGAGTAGTGACTTATTTATTATACTCCAAAAAAATATTTGCAGAGTGAATAATGAATTGGTACTAGTAAAAATATTCATTAGAATCCTGCTTCTGAAAGTGATTCCTGAGTATCTTGGAGCATCACCTCATGCTCCTGAAACTTAAGAACTCACAAAATAAAGATTTGCCGTGGAGCAGACCTATTCAACACCGGCTTCACGATGAGATTCTGTGCTTATTAATTTTTCCTAGGTTTGCACACATAGAAGAAAAACTTATGGAAACTTAGGCAATCCCCTTGCCTGCAGCAGCCCTGCACTCTCATCACCACTGCAAACATTTGTTCAGCCTATGACTATTCACCGCAGACCCACAAGGAAGGCAACGGCTCAGTTCCAGTGACGCTGTCTGTGTGCTGATCATTCCATCACGGTAGATCTGTCTTGTTTTATCCATTTCTTTCTTGGTGCAGGTTTGTGAGCATCACGGGTCTTCCTTGCTAAGACCCCCAGCTAGGCTGTAGCTGTCCCCACCACTCTGTGATTTTCTTTTTTTTTTTGAGGGCAGTGTCACTGGCCCTCATATGGGGAACCGAACCCGGGTCCTTGGCATCCCAAGCCAGCACTTAACCACCACACCACTCAGCCGGCCCGACCCTGTGATTTTTAAAGGGAACTCTGGGTCACCTGAAGAAGCAATAAAATTGGACTTCATTTTGACAGCAAAATGCAGAAACAGCTGCCCACAAAAGCGGCCCAAGCAATTCCTATGCTTCTGTATTGAGGGGAGGGGAGACTGCAGCTTGTTTCCTCCTGGAGGTTCTTAACCAGGACTGCTTGTCTCCCCAAGGAAATGCAACTGAATTTGGCTATAGCCTCATTCTGCACTGCATTTGTTTGCATAATCAAGTTTCTTCAATTTCCTTTGAGGAAAAGGTCAAGGAAGATGGAAGAACAAAAGAAGGAGAAGAAACCACACCACGTGTTGCTTGTTTCTCAAGTTGGGCATGAAAGAGGGTCTTGCCAGGGACACAGCTAGTTTAAATCATGCTTGTGGGTCATACAGTGAACTTTGTCCATGTGCTAAGATGGGGTCACAGCACTTCTGGAAAAGAGAATAACCCTTGAAAACATTAGCTAAAAATAATATTTAAAACTTGCAGGGAATATGGTTGGGTTCACCTCTACAAATACCGTGTACTGAAGATATAGATTGAAGGCCTGCTCAGGGTCATAGGAGAAAATACAGCTTGGGTATGCACCCACTCCCCCAAGGAACTGGCCGTCCCTTAAGGAACTGGGATAGATTAATTTTGCAACAATTTCTGGGCAATGCGTCCAGAAAAAGATAAAAGTAACACGCAATGGCCCGGCTCCTGGCCAGATCCGGGTCCCTAAGTGCTTTGAGCATACGTCATTTGGCACCAAGCTCTTGTCTTTTGGCACTAAGCCTTCTTTGTTCAGACCCCAATAAGAAGGGAGCTGAAAAGTCCCTGAGCAGCAGCAGCAGCCGCCACTGCTGTGATGCAACTCTAAGTTTCGCCCGTGCTGTTTTGCCGGTGCTGATGCCCCTGATGTTTTCCCTGTGCTGATGCCGATGGGGTCCTGGTGGTATGCTGTAACTATTTACTTTACGTTCCATTTCCCTTAGTTCTTTCCCTGTTAATAATAAACCTTTTATCTACTCTTAAGCAGCTTGTGGTGGTGTGTTTTGCGTATGGATCCTCAATTTAATTAATCAGCCTGTGCACAGCTAATCGATAATTTTCCTTATCGATACAAATTGGCGTAGTCGGCAGGATATGCATGACCACCGAAGCAATGCCCCTTTTTAAGAAAAAGAATGAAGTTTTATGCGTCACTTGTGACATTCCAGGATGGGAGGATTCTCAGTTTTCCTCCCTTGCTAGGGAGTGGGCTCTGGGGTCTGGTCTTAGTGAAAATTGGGATGGCAAGCTACGAGATGCAGACCCGCCCCAATTACTTGAGGTTCTTAAAACCGTTCCCATGGAGAAAGGGGGGGGGGAGCTGATGGCTCTCTCCCGTCGGGGATGGATACTTCTATCTGCTTACCGCCGCATGTGTCAGAGAGTGAATGATTTGATCCAGGAAGGAAGTGGCCCTATTAAAGGCTGGAGTGCCTCCTGAAAAACTAGATGGCATTCCTACTAAAGATATACAGATTCAGATATTAATTCAGACAGTGAGGGCAAAAACCTCCCTCCCCCAGATGCTGCCAAATTGGAAATGGAGGCAGCCAAATATAATGAACAAGATCCATGGAACTTTCCCTTTACTAGAGAGGAGGATAAGGGGTCAGGTCCCCCAAAGTAATCAGCTAAAAATTAAAAATATACAAAACCCTGGCCTCCTTTAGAACATCCTATGTAATACCTATGCCTCCACGTCACTCTAAACCTACATCTCGGTTTCAAAGAGCTATTAAAAAGGCAGAGGCTAATGGGGACTTTGACTCTTCACTATGTTGTCCAGTAGTGTATAGTAGAGATTCTGACGGAGAGGATGAGCCCATATGGGAGACTCTACCCTATAAAGTTTTAAAGGAACTAAAATAAGCTTGCACAGAATACGGACCTGTAATGCCATATACCGTTACATTAGTTAAGACACTGGCAGGGAGATGGATGACTCCCTACGATTGGACTCAGGTTTGTAAAGCCTGCTTAACAGGCGGAGATTATCTCCTTTGGAGGACTGAATATGATGACAATGCACAACACCTATTGATGCAAGGAAACCTCAATACCTGGAGGTCTATGTTTTCTATACCCCAAAGTTCTAGAATAGCTACTAATAAACCCAATGTGACTTGTACTTCTTTATGGTGCATTGGCACCATAACACGTTACCTTCCTAAAGATACTAAGATATTATGTTCTTTCCATACTTTACCTATTATTTTCTACAACCCCAGATAGAAGGAACTTTTATAGATCATGATAATGTTACGTATAAACTTACTGATTGTATATCTACAGATGGAGGACTGATATGTAAAGGGCTCCTCCATATACTGGAACCCTGTTTATTATCTCACTCTGTCAATATATGTATTCTGACTGTGTACCCAATAACTAATTTTTCTGTCCTATATGAAGTAGGACCTCAACACGTATGTTTTGCAAGCTCCAATGCGACGGAACTCCGTGCTATGCGACTGCCTGCCCCGTTCTCGGGATGTTTGCAGCATCTCGAGTTGCTCTATTGGAACAGTGCTGTTTTTTACTTGACTCCTGACTTAGAGAATGAAGAAACCCTGACATGGATTGTTGAGGGCCGTGTAGCCCAATATTGAGGGGCACGCAGTGTTGAGGACTGTGTAGCCCAATATTGAGGGGCATGCAGGCTGGCTTTAGTGGGCTTGGTGAATCATAAACTTGTCTATCTGCTTCTTTTGTTCCTTGCTGCACCTGGAGGGTGCTTACTATTTACTAAGGCATGTGGTGAGGATGGCCGGATCCTTGGGACACAAAAGAAAGATGGCTATCTGGGTTAATGGAAGAAAATGGCTTAAGAAACTAACCAAGGTTTCACTGACCTTTAGACTATTGGTAAACAGTTAATGATCTACTTTTCACTGAGGTAATGCATATTTTCCCTACACGTACCCTTGCATGTACCCCCTACCTAAAAAATGTATATAAAGCCTGCAACAAATAAACTGGAGATCTATCTCTCCATTTTCTGTCTTTTACTGCAACAAACAGTTTCTGTCTTTCGTTAACCGCCAACGCCGTGTCCACCTTCTTGAACCCTGGTCAGCGGGGGCTGGTCCTCCGCAATGGATACCACGTCGTTTGCAACCCCCGATTGTCTATCTACATTTAGATCTAGCCACTATTTTACAGCAATCTAGTTCATTGTCCCAGCATTTAGCAAATAATCAAAAAAGCTTAAATGAACATCGATTGGCTGCTACTATAGTTGCTAATCAATTAAAGGAGCTATCACATGTTATCACTCAAGATGCTAACCATAATTGGTATGATTTTCTCTTCTACAGTTCAACTGCTCATAAATATTTTACTGCCATCTTTACCCCTCTTTTGATTGTTATCATAATCTTGATTTTATTGTGTTTTTGTAATGGTTGGATGTACCTAAAGATCTCAAAAATATATCGAAAGTTGAATATTAGAAGCATACATGTGAATTATGTCTATTCCCCCTCACAGCCCTAGGACCGAATTGTACTGAAGATATAGATTGAAGGCCTGCTCAGGGTCATAGGAGAAAATACAGCTTGGGTATGCACCCACTCCCCCAAGGAACTGGCCGTCCCTTGAGGAACTGGGATAGATTAATTTTGCAACAATTTCTGGGCAATGTATCCAGAAAAAGATAAAAGTAACACGCAACGGCCCCAGCTCCTGGCCAGATCCGGATCCCTAAGTGCTTTGAGCATACATCATTTGGCACCAAGCTCTAGTCTTCTGGCACTAAGCCTTCTTTGTCCAGACCCCTATAAGAAGGGAGCTGAAAAGTCCCTGAGCAGCAGCAGCAGCCGCCACTGCTCTGATGCAACTCTGCGCTTCGCCCGTGCTGTTTTTCCGGTGCTGATGCCCGTGCTGTTTTTCCAGTGCTGAAGCCGGTGCTGTTTTTCCAGTGCTGAAGCCCGTGGTGTTTTGCCGGTGCTGATGCCGATGGGGTCCTAGTGGTATGCTGTAACTATTTACTTTACTTTCCATTTCCCTTAGTTCCTTCCCTGTTAATAATAAACCTTTTATCTACTCTTAAGCGGCTTGTGGTGGTGTGTCTTGCGTATCGATCCTCAATTTAATTAATCAGTCTGTGCACAGCTAATCGATAATTTTCCTTAACGATACATACCGATGACAAAAACATAAGAAACACAAACATACAGATCACCAGGCAGCCAGTGAAGAGAAGGGGGGCACTGAGTTCTCAGCCATCATCTCTGAAAAGTGATGGTCAGAGAAAGAAACTGAGTAGCAGGCTTGGTTTGGAGAAATTTCTAACCTCAGATAAGGGGGGAGAAGTGGGTTCTCACGAATGCTCCTCTTCCCACCCATCTGCACATGTTACTGAGAAGAGGAGGTAACCGGGGAAAGATACAAAGAAGACCTGAGACACAGAAGCCCCTTGCTCTGACTGAAGGGACAGGATAAGGAGGGGCCTCCAAGCTCACTGCTGTGTTTCAAGCTAGGAGGAAAGCCGGGAAAAGGCAAAACTATTTTACTCACAGACAGCTAATAACGCTCACGAGTAAGCAGACACATAACAGAGAGAAGAGAAAGAAGAAACAGAACTATCTGCTCCTTGGAAGAAGGAGCTGGCGGGGGGGGGCGGGGGCGGGCAGAGAAGGAAAGACACTGGGAGGGATCATACGGTTTAGCCAAATTGCAGAAGAAACCTGCGGAGCCTCGGCCCAGCTGAGCCACCCCGTCCTGAAGTGGTCACACCGCAGGAAGATGGGAGGACAGAGGGGTGACCACACCCAGTCCTCAATGCCCACTGGGTGTGGATGTGGGTCAACACTGGAACCCATTTCAGAGGTTGGAACTACCTCAGGTAAGCAAGATGGCAAAGTGGGGACTTTTCAGACCCCTCTTTTCTCTTAAATCTTAAGAAAATGACAAGGAAATGAAGAACAGCAATGGAAACTCCAGCAAAATAAAAAAAAACAACAACACCTCCAAGGCCAAACTTCTTGCAGTGGGGCAGCTGAAAGCAGGTGGAATTCAGAAGCCGTGAGACTGCAACAATGACCAGGCCTCACATGTAACTCCAGGAGCAGCAAATGGGTCAAAACAAGCCAGTTCCTGCACTGTCACCCAGCGAGGCTTGCTGAGTTTCACAGAAGTATCTGATGAGAAAACCTTAGAGAAAATAGTTCTATTGATGTGAGTTTTTTGACAATTGTAGTCCTGTGATGGCTACTATGAGGGACAACAGACACGAATGCTGCATAGGAGAACGTTTTTTTCTGGTTGCTATGGGAGCCCAATGAACAGAAAACAAGCTGACACATATTGGGCTTAGGTACAGTTTCCTTACAGTTTTATCTTAAGTATTTGCAAGAAGAACTCCTAGGTCAGTGGTTTTCAACCTGCTTTGTTCTGGACAAATACATTTTTTATTACACATGCATGCAAATATGTTTGTATTATTAACAAAATTTCCACTTAAAAGTACATACATATGATGTATTCTGATGTTGTCTCTGTAATTCTACACTATTTTTTAAATGCAGCTGTGGTGATAAGACCCTAAGATGATGCCCCATGATTTCCACCTCCTGGTGTTCACACCTTTGTAAAATCCCCTCACCTTGACTGAGGGCAGGATACTGCCTTATCCATGTCAAAATTCATTTCTGACCAATAGAGTATGGCAAAGGTGATCGTATGCCACTCTCATGATTATGTTACATTCTGTATACTTCTGTCTTTCTGACTAGAGTGAGAGCATCTCCTTGCTGGACTGAAGAAGTAAATGGCTATGTCAAGGAAGCCTATGGGGCAGGGACTGTGAGGGATCCTAGGGCAGCCTTCAGCCAACAGCCAGCACAGAGCGGGATCCTTGGCCATGCAGCCACAAAGAAATCAATTCCACCAACCACCTGAGTTAGCCCGAAAGTGGGTGCTAATCCTGTTGGGCCCCAGATGAGTCTGAGGCATCCCAAGCATAGGACCAGCGAGTCTGTGCTCAGACCTCTGACCCACAGAAACTGAGGGATAACAAAGGTGTGTTGTCTTAAGCTGCTGAGTTTGTGGTAATTTGTTATGCAACAATAGAAAACCAGTTCAGCAGGTCACATGGGTTTCATGACCCATGCATGAGTAGCAACCTACAAGTTGAAAAACACAAGCTTACTCAAATGAAAGCTACAAATACTTTCAGAGTCTGCAGGAAGGTGACCTTGTGACAACAACAAATCTTTCAAATATATTTGTTATAGGAAATTGAATATACGTGCCTAAAAAAGAGAACAAAACCAAGGTAGCATGTAAATATTTAAAACTATGCTTCCATTTTTTTTCCTGAAGTAAAAGAAGAATCAAATCCGCAGATTTAAAAAATAGATCATTTCTATGATATTGAAAATCATCAAGGAGCCAGACCCTGGTGAAGTAATTAGATTTCAAAAATAAAGAAACAAAAATTGGGGCACCTACTAAAAAAGATCAACTGTCTTAAAAGGAATAAAATCATAAGACTTGACCCAGGCTTCTCGCCCACTATGGCGGAGCCTGCAAGATGTTTGAGAAAATCTTGTTTCATCTTCTTGCCAGGGACACAGTATTCTCTACATTTCCTAATACCAGGCCCAGAAAGATGGGTCATTGTCTAGGTCTGACCAACAGTAAGTTAGTGGGGAGATCTAGGCTTTAAAGAAGCAGCTTTGGGCAGCCAGGTGGCTCAGTTGGTTAGAGTGTAGGCTCTGAACAACAAGGTTGACCATTCAATTCCCACATGGGACAGTGAGCTGCACCCTCCACAACTAGATAGAAACAACTACTTGACTTGGAGCTGATGGTTCCTGGAAAAACACACTGTTCCCCAATAAAATTTCTTTAAAAAAAGGAAGCAGCTTTGCCCTCACCTTACACTCCCCTCTGCCAGCTGGAGACCCTCAAAAACTAGGCCCCAGGGACTGGGGGAGCCATATTATGAAAGAAGCCTAAGTCACTAAATTACCAAATTAAAGAGTGTTTCACTGTCAATCAGAAACACCCCTTCCTAGTATTTTGGGAGAAAAATAAACTCTTTATTATATGTGGACCATAATATCATTGGGAATCCATTTTTATAAGTGTGAGCATTAGTGCAACTAGCATATCAGCATTCAACACTAGAAGTGAGTGAAACTGTGCTGATGAAGAACTCTGGGAAGAAAGCATGACCCAAGAATGTGACAGTCAGCAATTAGTTGTCCAGGTGTATAAGCAACAATCTTTCTCAAGTATGCAGTAATCCAAAGAACGTGGTTCTTCACAATCCTTTTAAAAGTAACCTATGGGGGAATGAGCTTTAAGACATTAAAATTCTACTATACAATATGCATAAAACTAATATAATATTGTGTCAACTGTATTTGAAATTTTTAAAAAATTAAATTCTAACAGAGAAATTGTAGCAAAAAGATTGACCATAGCACTGAATAATTTAAATGTAGAATTAAAGCTTAACAACAAAATATTAGTTGCGCTGTCATGGCTGCCTTGGTGTCCTGAATTGATTCAAAACGTTTTCCTTTAATGGTCATTTTGAATTTGGGGAGGAGCCAGAAGTCACAAGGTGCCAGATTCGGTGAATAAGGTGTATAAGGACACACTGTAATGTTTTTATTTGACAGAAATTGCCACATACCAGAAGCGATGTGTGATACGGAGCATTGTAATGATGGAGGATGCTTTATGGCACACTTTAAAACACACCTTCTCTCAACCTTAGTTCACACCCAACTGACTGCACCAAACAAGCTGAAACTTGTCATATACAGTTACTAATATTCGACAAGCCGCTTTCTGTATTGAAGATCCCTGCCTTTCCGCTGGATGGCACTTGGCAGCAGCATTCATCGTATATTTTGATCATGATGGAAAGGCTCCATGTCACACATTGCTTCCGGTACGGCAATTTCTGAAAAATAAAAACATTACAGTGTGTCCTCATCCACCTTATTCACTGGGTCTGGCACCGTGTGACTTCTGGCTCTCCCCCAAAGTCAAAATGACCATGAAAGGTAAATATTTGAATTTATTCAGGACACGGAGGCAGTCACAACAGTGCAACTAAAGATACTCATGAAAGAGGACTTCCAGAACTGCTTCAGAAAATGGCAAGAATGATGAAATAAGTGTGTTTGAAGCAAGATGGAATATTCTGAGAGAGATTGATGGCAATGTGCCTCTTACTGTAATAATTTTTTAAATGTAAACATTCACTGTATTATTTGATCACACCTCGTATATATCACATGTAAAAGACCGCTCTAAAGTAACTTAAATACTGAACATAAAAATGGGCAAAGGCATACCAGACAAATGAAAACAAAGAGAAAGCAGAGGTTACAATGTTACTGTGGGAGAAGTTTGCATTTAAGACAAAGAGCATTCAATGTGATAAAAGAAGACCATTTATATTAATAAATGACAAGAGTTACAGCCTAATGTATCAAATAATCTAGGATCAGTGATTGTTATCTAAATGCTACGAGAAATACAAGGAGACATTGACAGAAATATGTTGAAATTAGAATGCTTTCGTTCACTCCTCTTAGCCCATGGTAAATCAAGTAGAAAAAAATAACAATTAAATCTAAAAAGGTCAAAAGGACATATAAAATAAAGTACATCTAATTGATTCATGTAAATCCTATTCACTGTAACAGAGAACACATCTTTTTAAAGTGATTGTAAGACAGTCAAATAAATTAACCATATATTTGCTTAGTCCATCAATTAGAAGATTTTAGTTGCATAGTCCATCAGTTTAGAAATTTTTACCTACAGAGTATAACTATTCATAAATGAGATAATTGTACTATTAACAGTTTTTTATTTTTAGAGTAAATGCAAAAAGTTTTAATCCTTATTTTTTACTTCCCAGTATACATCTTTTGTATCCTTCCTTGAGCAATTTTGCATTGAACCACAAAAATGGCCTCAGTAGAAAGACAAAGGCTACCTCTGGCTTTCTCTGATTTTAGTCAGTAAAATTAAAATTAATTAAAGTGATTAGAAAAAAACCTGATACCTATATATTTGTCTAAAATTACCCCTGGGTCAAAGAAGAAATTATGATAAATTTGTTGATAGAAAAACATCAGTGTTAGAGCTAAGGCATTGTTCAAAGAAAAATTCATAGTCAAGTATTAATTTTAATAAGCAAAAAAATGAAATAATTTAAGCATCCAACTCAAGAAATTAGAAAAAGAAAATATTTTTAAAACTAAGGAAACTAAGAGAAATAAATTAATAAACATAGATAAAAGAAAAATGGTGAAACATATATGTAAAGTCAGCTAAAATGCATATATAAAAGAATATTTGAAAACCTAACAAATAAAACATATTATTTTCTTGGAAAAATATAAATGAAAATTGGTTGGAAAATATAAATAATTCAAGTATCAAAAAATAATGAGTGGGCCGGCCAACTGGTGCGGAAGTAAAAGCTGGCTTGGGAAGCCAGCAGCCCGGGTTCGGGTCCCACATAGGAGGGCCAGTGACACTGCCCTCAAAAAAAAAAAAATAATAATAATAATGAGTGAATGACTTCAAAGGGCTACCCCCATGGAGAAAAAAAGGCACAGATGTTTTCACAAATGAAGTCCACAGACCTTAGGGAACACATAAAACAAAGATATTTAAATGGTTCCCAAAGCATAGAGAAAGAGTAAAGGAAACACTATAAAAGTTTTATGAAGTCAGCATAATTCTTATACCAAAATCTGAAGTGGATAGTACTACAAAATGATATTACAGGCAATCTCAAATATAATTACTAATGCAGAAATCCAAAGTAAAATATTAGCAAATAGAATCCAACATCACTTTATATCATGATCAATTGTTTTCATAACTAGAATACAAGGATGGTTCAATATTAGAAACTTCATTTGTAAAAATTAATCATTTGTATAGATAATATTGGAAAAAACATGTGATTATCTCCATAGATGTTGGAATGAAATTTGATAAAATTTCAAAATATATGCATATTCCTTAAAATTTCCTATTAATAATAAGAAGAGGATGGGCTGGTCAAGTGGCTCGGTGGTTAAGCGCTGGCTTGGGAAGCCAGCAGCCCCAGTTCAGGTCCCACATATGAGCGCCGGTGACACTGCCCTCAAAAAAAAGAGAAAGAAATGGAAAGAAGAATATTTTCTTAATAATTGATAAAAATTTAATACTATATTTAATGGGGAAATACTGACAGCTTATCAATAAGGTAAAAGTAAGACAAAGATGTCCACCATTTTCCAGCATTGTTCTGTAGTACTACATGATGAAAATTTTTCACTATGGAAGAAAAGAGATATAGATGTAAATTAGAAGTTAAATGAAAACCTTATTACCCTGAATTTGAATTATAAATATAAACTTCTGATGTGTTTTTTTCTTAAGAAATGAAAACAACTAAATTTTATCCTAGTTCTGTCCACTGATAAGTCTAGAAAAAAATAATTAACACAAAGCAAGGAGCTTCCCTAACCCCCAAACTGTGGTCTCTATTACTATTTCCTACTTCAGTGAACCAAGACTCCTTGAACAGAAGGCTGATTCCTGGTCAGGAACAAGAACGATGTGAAACATCTTGTCACATCAGTTAACAAAGAAGCGAGGTTGTATCAATAGGACTCAGGAGCCAACTTGAAGACTCTCTCACTGACCAATGATGGCAGTCTGATCATCAATAACACAATGGATTGAAGCACATCAAATATGTTTAAGCACATTGGTTCATAATAATATTAAATATATAATAATACTAAATAATACTAAACACACATTTTCTCCCGCAAAAACAAATGAAAAAAAATAAAGAAAGCCTATTGGTCACCTCTGGAATACGCAAAAGGGGGAAGAAATCAGGCTTGCAAGCTTTTATCTCACCTTTTTTTTTTATAAATTAATAGATAAGAAGCTAGTATTCCAGCTAATAAATGAAGATAACTGCTGATAAAGTTAGAATATCACTAATCTCTAATGAATTAATGGATCTAATCAATGAGCATCAATGGCTGCTGACATCACAAAAAAGAGAGCTAACCACACATAATGGGCCTTCCCGTGGAGGAACACAGCATGGCTGAAATATGCCTGTCCAAATAATTGAGCCAGAATCTGTTTAAATCCTTAGATTTGACTATTCACCTATCAGAAGTACAAACAAAGGTGTTAAACATGATCAAGAGAACTATAGACTAATCCCACTTATAAATACAAAAGTCTTAGGAATGGGCCAGTCGGGCGTGGCAGTTAATTAAGAGCGCAAGCTCTGAGCAGTAGGGTTGTCGGTTCAATTCCCACGTAGGCCAGTGAGCTGCGCGAGAGCTGTGCCTGAGCTGAGCTGCTGCAGATGGTAGGATGGCTCAGCTCATGAGAGCACGTGCTCTTAACAACAAGGTTGCCGGTTCAACTCCTGCATGGGATGGGGGGCTGCCCCCCATCCCTCCGCAACTAGCTGGACATGGAGCTGATCTTGTGCCCTCAACAACTAACAGCTCCAACAACAGCTCCAAGAACTTGACTTGGAGCTGATGGGTCCTAGAAAAACACAATGTTCCCCTTCCCCAATTCCCCAGTAAAATCTAAAAAAAAAAAGTCTTAGGAAGATATTAGTGAATGGAGTTCATCAGTGCATTATAAATCATAAACCATAGCCAAGTAGATCATTTCATTTATGTAAGGATGGCTCAACATCAGGAAATCTACCAACATAATTAATCATATCATAATAAAAATCAAAGAGAAAAACTATATGATCATTTCAGAATTTATTATTGAAATAAAGTCCTAAGTACAATAAGAACAGAATATTTAAATTATTCAATAAGCTATATGAATATATATATATTAATGGAGAAATATATATGTTAATGGAGAAATATGCCATTAAAATCAGGCACATGTGGTTGTGCACTATTTTTATTATTTAATGTTATTCTCATTATTAAATTATTATTAATTACTACATAAAAGAAAGAAATAAGATATAATTATAGGAAATAAGGCAAAAATATTATCATAATATTTATACATGATATGATTATATGCCTGTAAAAATCTAAAATAAAAGTTTTATTGTAGGAAATAAAAAATTCAGCAAGATGGCTAGATCTGACACAGCTAACACTGTGTCAGGCACTGGGCTGAGTATTTCTTATATATGAACTTGTTTCATTCTCATAAAAATTCTATAGAACAAGGAAACTGAGGCACAAAGAAGTTAATAATTTGTCCAAGGCACACAGCTAGTAAAATGGTGGGGCCAATATACAGAATCAATGATGTCCATATTTGTAAACAATACCCACTTCAAAAATTTTTCAACTGATAACCTTATTAGAACTATCTAGAAATGTGCTTATCAAGAATGAAGAAGACCAGGCCAGCTGAGTGGCTCAGTTGGTTAAGAGTTGGCTTAGAGCCCGAGCTCTGAGCAACACGGCCGCCGGTTCGATTCGCACGTGGGCCAGTGATTCTGCGCCCGAGCTTAGCTGTCACTGAGGTGCCAACAGGTGGCAGGATGTCTCAGCTGGTGTAACAACAAGATTGCCTGTTCAATGGTGGCTACGCCCACCTCCAACTAAGATTGAACTCAGTACCTTGAGCTGAGCTGCCGCCTGCATGTCTCAGTGGATAGAGCATGCGCTCTCAACAACAAGGCTGCTGGTTCGACTCCTGCATGGGATGGTGCTACACTCACCTGCAACTAAGATTGAACACAGTACCTTGAGCTTAGAGGCCACAAGCTGCCGTCGGGAAGCAAGATGGTGACTGGCAATCTCCACAGCGAAGATTGAAGAACAACAAATTGGCTGGTCCCTTTCCCCAATTCTCCAATAAAATCTTAAAAAAAAAAAAAAAAGGAATAAAGAAGACCTACATGAATAAAACTTTAAAAGAAAAGAAAAAAGATAATGAACAGCAGAGTAGATGAATTATTGGTGACCCCTAACCTGTTTGTCTAGACGACTGGTGTCCAAAGTCCTCGTGTAACTATCAGATCTTCCTTTTGAAATGAGTGTTTGTGTGCGTCTCCATTACAATGAAGTAGTTGGGGTGTCCTGAGAAGTAAATAAAAGTTACACAGTCAGAGTGGCCCCACATTCATTCATTTGTGTTCAATTCCTTGAAGTTCATTAAAGTTCGCCTAGGCCTAATTAAATGAATTTATAGGTTTTATTATTAAATTGAGAGCCTTTTCATTGAGGATCATTATAATGATGTGTGCAATAACCAGGGAAGTCTTTTGTATTCATGGTAATTTGCAGATTATCTCAAAATAAAATATTTAAATAAGGTAGTTAGCTTAGACATTACGACGAAATGTTCCAATGTTACTAAAGTTTTCAATAACTACAAGTGTCTCTTGTAGTTTGTTACCTGAAAGATATTTTCAAAAAATGATCAGGCCAAGTGGCACATTTGTTAAGAGCTGGTTTTTGGGATGCCAGCATCCCCGGTTTGGATCCCACATATGAGGACCAGTGACACTGCCCTCTACAGCTAACAACAGCTCCACCTAAAGGTGGGCTGTGAGCCCCAGCAACGGTGTAGGCTGCAGGCCTTGCTGCAGTGGGCTGCCATAGGCTACAGTGAGTGGCCAGCAGCCAGTGTGAGCGGCTGGCAGCCAGCGTGAGCTGCCAATAGCCGCGGTGAGCGACCATCCAGAGGCCGGCAACTGATCTGCCTCACCTGAGAAGAGCGCAATGACGATACCAACATGGGCCAGTGAAGCAACATCCTCCACAACTAGACTGAAAAACAAAAAGACAGCAACTGTCTGTTCCCCTTCCCTGATTCCCCAACACTGTTCCTGCTCCCCTCCTCCAATTCCCCAATAAAAATCTTTAAAAAAAAAAAGCGGAAAGGGGAGACAGCCTGCAAGTGACTGTCTGACTTCGAGTGCCAGCTGTGCCCTTGATGCCTGTGTGGACTCAGGTACTCAGTTTCTTCCTCTATAGAATGGGCATGAAAATAATCACATCTGCTTCAGAGGGTCAAGTCCTCAAAGCAGCGCGGGGCAGAGTAAGTGTTTGTTTAAAATGAACTAGTAGGGGACTGTAAATTGGTGCAGCCACTATGGAAAACAATATGTGGGTTTCTCAAAAAATTAAAAATAGAACTACCATATGATCTAGCAATTCCACTTCTCAGTATTTACCCAAAGGAAATGAAAACACTAACTCAAAAAGCCATATACAACCCCATGTTCATTGCAGCCTTATTTACAATAGCCAAGCTATGGAAACAATCTAAGTGACGTCGATGGATGAATGGATAAAGAAAATGCGGTATACACAAAGTTGGACAATTAAGTTCGCAAACTCATCCTAGAAAAAGTGCTACATACTACATTGCTGAATATCATTATGGTTACCTTTGAAGTACGCCCCTTGGGAAGCTATGCACCGATGCCAGCACCTAGTCCACCCTTCAAAGCAATTTTGGAACTCTTTTTCTGGAATGGCTATCAGAGCTGTCATTGTATTATCCTTGATGTCCTGAATGTCATCAAAATGTCTTCCTCGCAATATTTCCATTATCTTCAGGTAAAGAAAGAAGTCATTGGGGGGGCAGATCAGGTGAGTAGGGAGGGTGTACCATTACAGTTATTTGTTTCCTGGCTAAAAACTCCCTCACAGACAGTGCTATGTGATCTGGTACACTGTGGTGATGCAAGAGCCATGAATTGTTGGTGAAAATGTTGAGGGCCATGGTCCCCAATATTGAGGGGCTTGCAAGCTGGCTTTAGTGGGCTTGGTAAAATGCTTGGTGAAGCATAAACTCGTTTTTCTGCTTTCATTGTTTCTGCCTGCACCTGGAGGGTGCTTACTGCTTGTCGATGCATGTGGTGAGGACAGCCAGTTTCTAGGGACACAAAAGAAAGATGATTGCCAAGATTAATGGAAAAAGAACCGTCCTGAGAAGCTGACTCCCCTGGATTTCACTGGCCTGTAGGTTTCTGGTAAAAGGTTAATGATCAACTTTTTACTGAGGTAATACACATTGTTTCCTGCTATGCTGCATGTATCCCCTACCTACAAACTGTATATAAAGCCTGCAACAAATAAACTGGGGAGTTGTCTCTCTCCATTTTCTGTCTTTTACTGCAACAAACAGTTTCTGTCTTTTATCGACCGCCGACGCCATGTACACCTTCTCGAACCCTGGTCAGAGGAGGCAGGTCCCCCGCATGAAAAGTTCAGGTCGTCTAACTTTTTCACGCAGCCTTTTGAGCACTTCCAAATAGTAAACTTGGTTAGCTGTCCTGTTGGTACAAATTCATAAAGAATAATCTCTCTGATATCAAAAAAAGATTAGCAATATCATCGCGAACTTAATTGTCAGACCTCGTATATCCAATAAAATATTATTTATTCATAAAAATGAAGGAAATCTTGTCATTTGCAGCAACAGGGATGGACCTAGTCGGTATTATGCTAAGTGAAATAAGTCAGACTGAGAAAGACAAATACTGTATGATCTCACTTATATGTGTAATCTAAAACAACAACAACAAAAGAAAAACAAAATTCATAGAAACAGAGATGGGGTGGGTGAAATGGGTGAAGGTGGTCAAAAGGTTCAAACTTCCAGTTATAAAATAATGCGTAAGTCATGGTGATGTAATGTACAACGTTATGACTACAGTTAGTAATACAGATGCTCCTTGACTTACAATGGGGCTACATCCTGATAAATCCAGTGTAAGTTGAAAAGATCGTAAATCAAAAATGCATTTAATACACATAACCTACCGAACATCATAGCTTAGCCTAGCCTACCTTAAACGTGCTCAGAACACTTACAGTAGCCTAGAGTTGGGCAACATTATCTCAGTGCCGCTGCCTGGCATTACAAGAAGGTATCATACTGTATATTGCTAGCCTGAGAAAAGAGGAAAATTCAAAATTTGAAGCATGGTTTCCAGTGAGTAAATATTGCTTTTGAAACATTATAGTCAGAAAATAAGTTGAATCATGGCAAGTTGGCAAATGTCTGTACTGTATTATATAGTATTTCAAAGTTGCTAAAATTGTAGATCTTAAGTTCTCATAAATAATAATAATCAACTAGGAAGGAGTCTTCTCAGGTTAGTCTATGCCTTCATTGACCACACTTTTCCAACTAAAATTTAGAACAGGAGAGATACTCGGGTCACTAGTGGAAATAAAAAGCTCTCAAAAATTCTGTGATTCCTCAGACATTTCTAGGGGTTATAGAAGCCACAGGCAGTATATTGTGCAGAAAGAATGTCTTGGATGCCCCAGGTTGTCTAGTATCCATGTCTGTATATTCTCAACCCCTATCTCCCTTTTGCCCCCAAATACCCTTCGTCTCCAGAAAAGAAGGGAAATTGAGAATAAGTAAGTTAAAACTCATGTCTTCTTCAGCTTTTTCAGTCATGATGTGGGTAGATTGTTCTGGAATGGAAGTTATTTCTTGTTAATGATCCTCACGGGAACCCCTGAGAGCCCACATCCTGGCCCTGAAGCTTTAGTGTTTGTGAACAGTACAAACTAAAGGAAATCTAACAAACAAGCAGGCAATCTCTCAGCAACGTCCTTCCTCTTATAACAGGTTAATAGTTCCATGGAGAGCCCTGGAATTCACTGAAGTCTTTACTTCTGCTATTATAGTGGCAAAGGGAGTCACTGACCAGCAAGGAACTGTTGTAAAGTGCAAGGATCACTCAAAAACGGTGTTTTCTCTGCAATGAAAACACACCTCAGTCACTCAAGCAAAGACA
Organism: Aselliscus stoliczkanus; assembly: GCA_033961575.1. Classification (NCBI taxonomy): domain Eukaryota; kingdom Metazoa; phylum Chordata; class Mammalia; order Chiroptera; family Hipposideridae; genus Aselliscus; species Aselliscus stoliczkanus. The sequence continues at coordinate 2,138,190 of CM066728.1, read as the reverse complement.
AGGAGCCAGTCCCAAATTAGTGATGCAGAGATTGAAGGAAGACCGAAGAGGGAAAAAGTTAGAAGTCAGACTGCTAGCCTTCTAGCTACTTCTCACATTTGGCAGTTTCATTTCTGCAGACTCAGGCATGAGCTTGGAGAAGGCAGCTGGCCATCAGGAGAAGCTTCAGAGGCTCCCCACACCATCCCTTTTACACAGTCAGGCACATTCCCTTCATCCCTTTCTATTGATTGATTGATTGATTGGCTGAGAAGGTCACATTCAATTGTGTGTCCTTTCTTCAAACATCCTGTTATAGAGATTTCCACACATTCACAAAAGTACCAAGAAGCATATAACAAATCGCCATGTTTCTATTACCAGCTTGAAGTGCTATCAACAATGTGCTGTCTTGTTTTCTCTGTTCTTCAGCCCTATTCCCCGCTGCCAATCAAGGTTTTCCTGGAGCATTTTAAAGCAAGTCCCCAAATTTCACTCTTAAATATGTCATATGTCTCTGTAAAAGATAAGCATTTAAAAAAAAAAGCCTAACCAAAATACCTTATTATACTTCCAAAAATTAATAATTTTTTTATATCATTGAATACCCAGTTTGTTTTAAAATTTCTCAAAAACTATCTTCTTACAGTCATTTTGTTTCAATAGGCTGCAATCAATGCCTACACAGTGCATTGGCTGAGAAACCTCTTAAGCTGTTTCAACATGTGCTATTTCCCTCCATCTTACTGTTTTCATGCCATGTCTGGCCTGCTCTTTCCTAGTCTCGATCTTGCTGAATTGCATCCTCACGGTTGTCAAAAGTTCAGAAAAAAACAGAAGTAAAACCAATGAATCACTGAAGTAGTAATTGGTAATAAGTTTATTGTACACACACCAAAAAGACAGTTTGCACACTGGGAGTACACAAAACAAAACTCGGAATGCATCTCAGAGGTACACTTTTATAAAGCAGCTCATATTGTGTGGAGAGGGTGACAGTTTATTCTTCACAGGGATTGGTCTCAACATCAGGATTTTCTTAAATGAAAGGGAGTTGGTTAGCTGTTATCTCATTCAATTTGAGGGAATCCAAAAATTATTATGTTATTAAAATATAATTAATATACAGTATTATATTAGCTTCAGGTGTACACCATAGTTATTCAACATTTATATACCTAATGTCCTGATCACCATGATAAGTTTAGTAACTATCTGACACTGTACAAGGTTATTATGATACTATTGGCTATATTTCCTATGCTGTACATTATATCCTCGTGACTTATTTTATAACTGGAAATTTGTTCCTCTTATTCCCTTTCATATTTTTCCCTTTCCTCCCCCTTCCCCTCTGGCAACCATCAGTTTATTCTCTATGTCTATGAGTCTGTTTCTGTTTTGTTTTATGAAATAAGTCAGACAGAAAAGGACAAATATCATACGATTTCACTTATATGTGGAACCTAAAAACAAAATAAATGAACACACAGCAAAACAGAAACAGACACATATATTGTAAGAGAATGGGCCCTTCTTGATGCAAAGTCCAGGTCCTTGGCAACTCGAACAAATAAATGAACAAGATACCGGAGTAAAGCAATGAAAAAGTAGTTTATTAGAAGAAATAGTACACTTCAAAGAAGTAGAAGTAAGCCTGAGCAGTAGAGAATGGCTCAAGGACCCACTATTAGAAGAGAAATTATTTCAAGGAGTTTGGAGCATATGGAGCGGGCCACGCGCAAAGGTGAGGCCAAAAAGGCTCGAAAAGAAGGGAAAGGGGTCAAAAGGGAAGAAGCAGGCAAAAAGAGCAGCAATCAAAAGGGAGAAGCAGTCCAAAGGGAGAAGTGGTCAAAAACAAGGGCAGACTTCCCAGGACTTGGAGTTTTAATCCCTTTTTCCCTAGAATGGGCTGTTCCCCTCTGGGTGTGGAACCACTTGATTGACACCCATAATTGAGACAGACTATTATCTCATCTCTTTAGACTGCACATGTTCCTTCCCAGAATTCAGTCTGTTATAATGATATTAATAAACTTCCAGGCATATGTATGATATTATAATAATGGTATAATGAGGCCCAGGTGAAGCGAAGGTTATTATGGCCTTTACTGCACAGGTGTGAGTGACTGGTCTAATCCAGTCAGGTATTTTGTACCCATTTGTTTTAGGGGTAGATAGTTACAATGAATGGAAGTTTTGGGTGCAGAGGGGAGTTCACCTGGGCTGTCCCATTCTGTGGGACATGCAGGAATGCAGAGACCCAATGCCTGCCTCTAACTGCCTGCCTATTTTTCCCCTTGAAACATGTGATCCCCATAAGATCTCTATGGGAAGCTAAGGAACAGAAGGTCTCTTCTTCTGTATCTGCTTTCTGCTCAGCAGGGGCATAGAGCTGTCCCTGCCTATTGGGGGTTCATGGGACTCTCACCCTAGCTGATCTCAGATGAGAGGAAGGGGTCTCGAGATCCGCCTCAAAGACCGCGCTGGCTTCTTTGGTTGTGACTGGCAATCTTGCTGGGATATTATCTGTACCCCTAAGGCCCCTGAATGAGTTAAAATAGATTGTAATTAATAAATCTGTTAGCTCTCATGAAGCCTGTGGCCATTCAGCCTGTCACTCAGGTGACATCAGTTGTCTTGGACCAGAATGGATTTGGAAAGATTCATTAGGCTTACTAGCCTGAGGGATATTAGGAAGTCACAGGCTTTCAAGTAGTTATCTGAAGCAGGGGTAGGAGTTTTCTATGAACAATCTACTTTAGGATTCAGAAACTGATTTACAAAGCAATTAAGAAGCAGGGGGGATCTTTATTCTAGGGTTCACAAACTGGTTAGAAGAGTAACCAAAGCCAAGAGCTAAGAAACTAGGCAGGAGACTTAACATTTCTATAGTTAACATTTCTGTGGGAAGGAAAACTTAAAAGTTTCTCAGTGGTGGGGGCAAAACATAGACATAGAGAACAAACTGAGGAACAACTTAAGTTTCAGTTAAGATTTTCACAGGCATAAGCAATTAGTGACCTGGGTCAGGTTACCCTCACTTGTCTTGCAAAATAAGCTACATTAAGCTTCATTTGTATGACTAAGCTGGTTTAGTCTGCTCAGGGAATTTTCAAGTTTGATCTCCCTTTTGTTTGATTTTGACACAGTGTAACTAACATATTCCTTTGTTCCCTGCGTTCCTGTAACCTGGTGTTTGGATCTAGAGACTTGTTTAGACTTGATTTGAACTGTTTAGCATAAATATTCCATAATCGGTCCTGGTAGTCTCTCTTGCACCCCTAATGTCTTGTTACCCCAGCTTTAGTGGACTTGAGATTGATCAGTGGTAGCTTGAAGTGTTGTCAGCTTGCTTCCCCCCATGAACTTCATGGTTTTAACATTCATTTATTGCCCAGATCTGTTTTTTCATTAGTGGTTGTGTTGCCGGCCAACTGAGCAGCACCAACCCCCACCACTGAAAAACTTTAATGTTTTCTTTTCTATAGAAATGTTAAGTATAAAAATGTTAAGTCTCCTCCCTAGTTCTTTAGTTTCTTGGCTCTTGGGCCTTGATTGCTTTTCTGAGGGAAGATCCCCCTTGCTTCTTAATTGCTTTGTAAATTAGTTCCTGAATCTGAAACAATAGAAATCTCCTAGCCCTGCTTCAGATAACTATTTGAAAGCCAGAGACTTCCTAATATCCCCCAGGCAAGGAAGCTAAATGTCAAACCCATTCTGTGTCCGGACAACTGACACCACCTGAGTGATGGACTGAATAGCCACAAGTTTCATAAGAACTAACAGATTTATATTTCTGTCCTCATTCAGGAGCCTTGAGGATACAGGGGATACCCCAACAAGCAAAGAAGCCAACACGGTCTTCCAGGTGGAGCTTGAGACCCCTTCCTCTCATCTGAGATCAGCTAGGGCGAGAGTTCCGTGAACCCCAATAGGCAAGGACAGCTCTACGCCCCTGCACAGCAGGAAGCAGATACAGAAGAAGAGACCTCCTGTCCCTCAGCTTCCCATAGAGATTTTACGGGGATCACGTCTCTCAAGGAAAACCTAGGCAGGTAGTTAGAGGCAGGCATTGGGTCTCTGCATTCCTGCACGTCCCACAGTGTGACCACCTGGGGACATCCCCTCTCCACCCAAAACTCCCCTTTGTATTGTAATTACCTACCCCTGCGGGAAGAGCAAATGGGCGCAAAATATCCAACTAGATCAGACCAGTCACTCACACCTACACAGTACCTCTTGTTAATCACAGGGGCCAATCAAGTGGTCCTACGCCCAGGAAGAACAGCCCATCCTGGAGAAAAAGGATAAAAACCCCAAGTCCTGGGAGGGAAGCGCGCGGCTGCTACTGCTACTTCTGCTGCTACTTCTTCCCTTTAGCCTCACCTTTGCATATGCCCCCTCTACACTCTTTGGTAATGGGCCCTTAGGCCATCCTCTAGTCTGGATGTACTGTCTTTTCTAATAAACTACTTATTTTACTGCTTTACTCTGGTATCTCGTTCAATTCTTTGCTCGAGTTGCCAAGGACCTGGACTCTGCGCCGAGAAAGGCCCACTCTCCGACAACAGTTGCAAAATGATGGTTTTTCTATTTTGATTTTTTGTTCTGCATTTATTAGCTAGAGTTTTTTTTCTAACTATCTGGTTAACCTAAAATACAGTTTATAGAGGAAAGGCAGAATACATGATGCTTTCTCTATAAATTTTCAACATAATTGGGAATTTACAAGGAAACCAACAAGGCTTTCTCCTTTTTTATTGTTATTATAAACACATAGAACTTTATGCATCTGCTTTATTTCAATACATTTCAGTCACTTATTGTCAGGGGTGCATCGGTTGTCCTGTCTTCGCCTATGAGAGCTCCTCCAGGTTAGCTCTCAGACACAGCTCCTTGGTCTTTGGCAACATCCCTATTTTGGGCCACCCAACTCTATCTCAGGGTCATCTTGTACTGTACCTGCCACAGAACAGCGGTTTCTCCAGCACCTGGTTCCTGTTAGTGAACAATTGCATTTGGAGACCATAGTCTGGGGACTGGGTGTGCCCCTGTCTCTTGTCCTTGATTCTAAGCTTCTTCTGTGTGTGTGTGGATGTGTAAGATCACATTATGAGCTAATACCTTTCCAAATCAAATGCTAAGTTTTTAGGGTTTTTCACTTAAGTCTGACTATAAAGATGTATTCCTTTTTTTACACTGAAAATCTTGGTTCCTAAGGAATTTTACATAATTATTTATTTGATCTTTCTGTCTCTCTGCTTCTCTATGTATTTATACATATACAGGTATATGTGTATATATATATGTACATATATGTTTTTCTATGTATATTTCTCTATGCAGATGGTTCATATAATATCAGTAGGACTATTAAAAGTAAAAATCTATGATGAAAGAAAAGTTTGTTCACTGAATGACAAGAAGCCATTGTGATGACAACTGATCTGAAGTGCATGAAGAGTTATCAGGAAAAGTTTCAATGACAATAACAAAATCAAGAGGAATTAGTTTAAAGAGAGTATATGCTGTGTACTTAACTGACTATGATGCTGGGAGCTGACAGCACCCTGATGTCTGACAAGGTCACATTGAAGTAAAGATCCACGCTCAGCACTGGATGTCTAGGGTGCTGCCTTCTGGTTGGTCATGTTATATCTCCTGCTTCTATGAACCCATGTGCCTTTCCTCTACATTGGATCTTATAGGAGACAGTACTCTCACTGCATTTATGACAAGTTCCTGTGGTACCCCAGTGAGAGATGGCTATGCAAATCAATGATGGGCACGATCTCCTAAAGAAGAGACAACCCAAGCCAGGCTGTAGCCCCCATGGGGACCCCAGGACTGAGAAAAAGGGGACTCAAGCCTCTTGGAAACAGAGGCTCAGACCTGTGGTCACATAGGCCAACAGCCTATACGTGAGAAACTGATAATAACATCAGTCCTTGAGCTCACTTGCCTATGGCCACTACTGTGAGAGGTCTCCTTGAAGACTAAAGTCTCCAGGCCACGAGAGTTCTGATAAGAGGCAACTTACTGACCATGAGTTATGTTAATCAATAGCCTTATTTGAATTCTTTGCCTTGTACATTGTTGTAGCAACAGATACTGAAGCTTTGACTGAGAAACAGATGCTACCCTCTCTTGTTATAATATGTAACCCTCTATAGGATAAGTTTGAGACCCCCCTTTTTAGCTACTAAGTATTGAAATCACATAGGAATAGACTTTAGATAAATTTTTACCCTAAACTCAGCCACTGCTAGTCTTTTAGTAATAACTCAAGTATACGCCCTGTGCGTCATACGATTATGTTTAGCTGCTGGAATTTGGGATAATGACTAGGTAGTCATAGTAACCACTCTTTAGGTGATATGTAGAGATAAGTAAATCCTTGACATAGAATGGGTCACAGTGTACCCTGGAGATAAAGTGTGACACTACTCTGAAACTCTCCCCGGTGTCTCCACTCCCTTCTTTCGCCTCGCTGACTCCGTCTCCCCTGAGGGAACCCCTGGACTCCGAGGGAGCTGGCCTCCCACACTATGAGATTGCTCTGAAACCACGTTATTAGAGGACTCTTGCCAGCAGGATGTTTAACAATAGGCAGTTATTGGTGTCCAGAGTTTTAGGTAAGAAGTAATAGAAATACCTTTGCATCTGCTTTTACATTTCTAGGAGGTTTTATCTACTCATAAAATATGTTTGAGTTGGCTGTCTGGATTTTAACTGCTTCATGTAGGTCCATAACTCCTTATTTTTGACTTGGGGTGGCATAAAAGAAGTGAAAGTGAAAAGATGATTGTAGGGCCGGCCGAGTGGCGCATTGGTTAAGCGCTGGTTTTGGGATGCCAGCGGCCCCAGTTCGGATCCCACATGAGGGCCAGTGACGCTGCCCTCTACAGCTAACAACAGCTCCACCTGGAGCTGGGCTGTGCGAGCCCCGGTGATGGTGTGGGCTGCAGCCCCTGCTGCAGTGGGCTGCCATAGGCTACAGTGAGTGGCCCGCAGCCAGCGTGAGCGGCTGGCAGCCAAGCATGAGCTGCCAATAGCCACGGTGAGCGACATCCAGAGGCCAGCGACCGATCTGCCTCATCCGGGAAGAGCGCAATGACGATACCAACAGTGAAGCAACATCCTCCGCAACTAAACTGAAGAACAAAAAGACAGCAACTTGTCTGTTCCCCTTCCCCGATTCCCCAATGCTGTTCCCCTCCGCCAATTCCCCAATAAAAATCTTTAAAAAAAAAAAAAAAAAAGAAAAGATGATTGTAATTTTTCTAATTTCCCTCACTTTTCTCTAAGCTGCTTCACTTCTTTCAAACTCAACCTGAGTTATCTGAGAGAGTATCATCCTAACAAGCATGGTAAAAAAAAAGTCAAGCCATTTATATCCTGGATTCTTAAAAACGTTCCAGGAAATGCTGTTTCTTTCCCTTCCTGCCAGGTGATATTTCACCTTGTCAATATGCTGTTCCCAATATGCCCAAGGTCCCATGTCCAGGAAAAAGGAATTCATGCTGGCACACCCAGATGTATTTAGAATGAATAGCCTTTGATTTGTTTAATAAATAAGTTTCTATAATACATTCTAATAAGTCTGTTACTTAATAAATGGAAAGACTAGCACTTAATCATAAGCATTGCCAACTACTCATACAAAATATTAACTCAGTATTTTTAAAAGCTATTTTGGCTAGGGCATTAATTCCAAAACTTTCCTCCAAATGAAGATGGTGCAGTTGCCTACTGCAGCTCACCTTGGGTGGCCCCGCTGTCAGTGGACAGGTCTGTGTTGCTTGTTTCGGGGGAGCAAGGAGAAGACCAAGCAGGAGGGTCACTTTTCAGATTTACTAATGTGCCCTGCCTGCAACCTGAAACAAATACACCCTTCTCTCATTTAGTCCCCACAGCATCACAGCCCCAGCGGTAGGATTCTGTCCTAAAGTGGGGAATTAAAAAACATTAAATGATTTGCTCACCATCACAGCTAATAAGTGACAAGTAAGTTCTAATCCTGCTTTTCTCCTGCACGTGTATGTCCTCACTACCCAGCCACCTTGCCCCAAGTCAGGCAGCAGACACCTGACCTCAAAGTAAGAGAAGCCAGTTAAAGTGTGGGTGCATGGGAGCAGGGAGTGCATGGCAGGCGTTTCTGTACCCCGATTGCCAACACAGCACCTCACCCAGAGTCAAACTCAAAACATTATTGAATTGAAGCAGTTGATGACAGCCAGATTCTCAACTTTTTAAAAGATTTTAATATTTCTGAAATTGTGAAAATATTAAACTGAATATCTGAAAAAGTTAGTGATTTATTCAAACCATGTAGATATTTATTTAGAAACTGATGTGTTCAGTATCTGTACTTGTCATCTTCTGTGATGAACACTCCCTGTTCACTTTCAAAACTTAACAATCTTCCAAAGCTTTTTTTGCTGGGAAGTTAGCGTGTTTGGGAGAGTAGCACATTTAAAAAAAAAAATTAGTCGTGTATAAATGTTTTTTAAATGAGATACATTTTTTATGTATCTCATTTAAGATGTCCTTAGCAAAGTTCGGGCTATAATCTATGGATTCACTGTGCCCCCCATTTTGCCTATACTTTCAAATAATTCCCAGGCCGGCCGAGTGGCGCGGTGGTTAAGCGCTGGCCTAGGAAGCCAGCGGCCCCGGTTCGGTCCCACATATGAGGGCCAGTGATACTGCCCTCAAAACAAAACAAAACAAAACAAATAATTCCCCTTTGGAGGTTGAAGCAGAAGAAGGGGTAGAGCCCCATGTCACACAGGAGCAGCAGTTGAGACCAGTAGAGTCATGTATTCAGGGCCCCAAACAGACTCATGGCTGGCCTAGTGGAAAGGAGCTGGAATCCCTCTGCACCAGGGTCCTGGATAGAAATCGGCAACATGCACATGAGTCTGGAGCCAGGTCATGAACCCATGATGTGATTGGGAGTCATGTACCTGTTGGTCAGTGTGAAATTGTGTCACAGGGAGACAACCACATCCTGGGGCCCCTAAGAAGTAAAATTCCCACAGAAGATAAGCTCACACACAATAATTACAAAACACATGAGAAAGTCCAGTGTTATGAAAAAAACATGAGAAGACCCAGGTCTGCTGCATACAACTCACAGGTTGTGCAACACACAATTACAGGTGTATCAATCACACTGACTATAATCAAAGTGCAAAACCTTAGGATGGGAATTCCAGAGCAACCAAGATAATCAGTCCTCACATTGATAAAGGAGGGAATGGCATCCATAGAATAAGAACATTCAAAATGAAAACATACCATTATGACAAAAGAATAGGTAAGTATGAAAAAAATCAGATATCTTGATAAGTAAAAGTCTCAGAATATGGGCTAAATAGAGGACATATCCAGCAATTGAGAGATTTAGTAAATTAGAAAAGGAAACTGAGAAAACCTTCCGGAATAGAGCAGAGATAAAGAAATGGAAATTAGGAAAAAAATAATATAGTTAAGAGATGTGATATATATTCAAAGAAATGCCTGAAGGAAACAATAAAGTTGTATTAGTCAAGGTTCTCCAGAGAAATAGAAGCAGTAGGAGATAGGTTATATATATAAATCCCAGTCCATGGTCATTAACCAAGAAAAGTGAAAATGTGTGTTCACACAAAAACTTTTACACAAATGAGCATCAGAGCTTTATTTATAATCATCTAGAACTGGAAACAACCCAAAGGCCCTTGGGTTGTTGCCAGGTGAACGGATAAGCTGTATATATCCATACTATGGAATACTACTTGGCAACAAACACAAACGAACTATCCATACAAACAACCACCAGTGAGTCCCTCAGGCATTTTGCCAAGTGAAAGAAGACAATCTCAAAAGGTTACATACTGTATGATGCCTTTTCTGTGTCATTCTGGAAAAGGCAAACCCGCAAGGACTAGAAAAGCCAGCAGTGGTTGCCAAAGGCAGGGAGTGGTAATAGCAAAGGATCAACAGGCAGGAGTTTTTTATACAATGGATCCAGCCGTTCTGTATCCTGATTGTGGTGACACACAAATCTGTGACAGAATCATAGATCCCCCAAAACGTCAATAGGTGAATTTAAAATTTAATTAGTTCTTAAAAATTGATGCTTCTTGACTGTGTGTAGCAATGACAGGACAATATCGAATGATGTGACATAAAATCAGTAATTGATCGCCTCTTACTTAATGACCTGGAAGTCACAGACCAACTATTTGCCAATCAATCCCAAAGCACTGGCCTGGGCAAGAGAGGGAGGCTGTCTCAAAATTGTGTTTTATTAAATATTTACCACACTAAGTATATGTGTAAATAGAAACATTTCTCATGTTCTCTAAAGATCTCAAGTAGTGGCAATTTGAAGTGGCATTTTTTATTAAAAGTTACTATTAAATGATAAGAAGGAAGTGATACCATTCCCAGCAACTTTCTTAAAGGGGTATTATCAAGGAAGATTTGATTTAATGATATGGGAATGTATTTAGTCATATTAAAAGCAATGGAAATATCTTTAAACACGAAACCAATGATTTAAAAATATACTCTGTGCCTGAAATTACATTTAAGGAAAGACCTAATTTGCATAATATTTCAGGAAAAGCTGTGTAAGTACAGTTCATGGCATTACTGCTACAGATTAAATTTGGAAAGAGTAAACAAAATCTTGTTAAACTCAGATGCTTACAAGCTGATGTCTTTTGTTGGTCTGTTTTTTACCAGTGAAGGCCTAGCTGAAGGCAGTTATCACTCAGCCCTCTCCATGAGCAGGTTGGGGCCCAGCGCCTTGTAAAGAGAGTTGGCACTGCTTTTCTTCCTGGCTTCATGCCCTGGGATGGATGCAGCCAGTTTGAAGCCAAAGCTCCCGGCACAGTAACTGAGTATTTAATCACTCAAGGGTTCTGGGAGGAGAAAGCTACTTTAGAAGGAATTATCTACACTAAACCAATTGACTCATTCAATGAACAGTATTGCCAGGGTGGGTGGGGTGAGGATGGGTAATCTGTACGAAGAAAATGAAGGGGTAAATAATTGGGGTTCAGTAGGTTGTTGTTCCATTCTAGTAAACATGCTCCTCAGGAGAAACAGCAGTCCGCTTCCTCAGTTTACAGGTCAGAAACTCAGGTCTGGAGAAGTGAACTGATTTACAAGTCAAACCGCCAATAGGAAGCAGAGCAGAGACAGCAGCGGGGCTCCAGACCCTGGGCTGACCGTGCTGACCTGAGAGCAGGCGGCAGCTTGCACAGGACTGGGGGCCACACAAGTTGGCGTCTCTGGGGAGTAGCTCAGTGGTCGCCTTCTGACTCCTCATCGCTCACACTGGGTCTTTCCCAGAGGTGAAATCAAGGTGGACTTTTTCCCGTTTGCACACAATCTGCAGGTGCTGAGGCACACAGGCCACGCCCGCCATCCCTATGGGAGCAGCTTGTGCCTCCTTTGCAAGAACAGGAAGCACCGCCAACTGAGTTAGGAGGAAGGGACCAATTGGGAGCATGACAGATGCTCCACGGAAGCCTGGAGAACTAGGATCAGAAACATCATGGGAACCAAAGCACCCCAAACGACTCCCTACTAGAACGAGGGATCCCAACCCCTCTTCCTATATTTGTACTAGTCCATAAGAGACAAAACCCCAGGGGAGGGTAAGACAGGCCACCGTCATGGCACATGCCCACCACTGACTGCTCTGCTAGAAGAGCCCAGTGGCTCCTGAAATGGAAGACAGAAGCATTTTGATTTATCCAGAGGAGCAAAGGAATTCCCCAGACGAAACCAGGCTGCTGATAGAGAAGGAGAGACAGTTACTATGCAGGCAAAACAAAGCTCTGTCCACTTCACTACAGCATGGCAGTCAGTGCAGCTGCCAGTTCCTTGGGTATGTCTACACCACCAACCTCAAGCACTTCTTTAGGAGATGCCTATACCACCACCTGAGGACTCTTCATCCTCAAGCCCTCCCTACACCAGCATCTGAGGGCTCACCTCCCTCAAACCCTCCTTGTTTGCTTGGCTGGCTGGGCATAGAGAGGGAAAGGTGAGTCAAGTGCTCAGGCTCATCCCAGTCTCAGAGCTGGAGAGGGTCTTAGGATCTCTAGTCCAAGCATTGTTTTAGAAGGAATTATCTACAGTAAATTTGCACAGTCCTGTGCAAGCTGCCATCTGCCAGGGATGGAATGGCCAGACTGTGGGCACCCCAGAGGTGATAGGAGAGTGGGACCCATGAGGAATGAAACACTCTGACTCAGCATTAAAAGGACCACTTGGACTACAGCTTAGAGACAAGACTGTGGGGGCCCCAGTGGAGAAGTTCCCAGTGTCAGGGAACAGATGGGGTGGCTGAGATGGGGGTGGGAGCAGACACAGGACTGGCACTCCACATCTGAAGACACCCATAAGGAGGCATTGGGACTTAGGACAGGCTGGACTTGGGCCAGAGGAGACCCAGCAAAAAGGATGTACACTGAAGCATCTGAGGACTTAGGCAGACTTGAGGGCAGTTTACACAGCCTGGTGTCTTTCCAACTGTTTCCAACAGAAATTTTTTAAACAGAAAGCATTATCCTGTAATACTAACAGAACTTCAACATTGTTTGTTTTCTCCTTATATTTACATTTAATGTTTCTCCCTTCTTTTGCAGTTTTGTTGATGCAGACCTAAATTATGCAGCCAAGGAAAACTGTGCCCACTTAAAACTTAAACCTTCAGCTTTTCAAGCTTAGTAAACAAATAAATGTGCAAAGTATTTGAAGGAAAAGACCATAACTGAGAAAAGAAAATCAGAGAGAGGAATACATTTTAAGGAAAAGTAGGGACTTCTATGAATTCTGATGCTAAAATATTAACAATAACTAAAGAAAAGAACTAAATTATCATTATTTTTACATAGAGTTTATTTTTTAGACTTTTAGGTTTAGATTCACAGCAAAATTGAGCAGAAAGTACAGAAATTTCCCATATACCTCCTGTCCCACCCTGTGACATGCAGTCTCCTCCCCCACTATCAACACCCCCACCAGAACAGTGCATTTGTTACAACTAAAGAAACCTACACTGACATGTCATCATCACCCAGAGTCCATAATTGACATGAGGGTTCACTCTTGTGTTGGACATTCTATGGATTTGGGTTAATGCACATGTCATCATAGCATAACACAGAGTATATATTCACTGCTCTAAAAATCCTCTGTGCTCTGCCTATTCATTTTTCCTTCTCCCCAACTCCTGGAAACCACTGATGTTTTACTATCTCCATAGTTTTGCCTTTTCCAGGTGTCATAGAGTTGAAATCATATAGTTTGGAGCCTTATCAGATTGGCTTCTTTCTCCTGGTATTATGCATTTAAGTTTCCTCCATGTCTTTTCATGTCTTCATAGCTCACTTCTTCTTAGCACTGAATGTTTCATCATCTGGATGGACCAAAGTTTATTTCTCCATTCACTTACTGAAGGACGTCTTGGTTGCTTCCAAATTTTGGCATTTATGATCAAAACTGCAATAAACATTCAAGTAAATGTTTTTGTATGGACATAAGCTTTCAACTCTTTTGGGGAAATACTAAGGAGCATGATAGCTGGGTCATAGGGTGAGACTATGTTTAGTTTTGTAAGAAGCTGTGCAACTGCCTCCCAAAGTGGCTGTGCAATTATGTCTTCTCACCAGCAAGTTCCTGTTGCTCCATGTTCTCATTAGCATTTGGTGGTGTCAGTATTCTGGATCTTGGCCATTCTGATAGGTGTGAAGAACTAGATTATTTTTAGCAATATGATTGCAGCATCCCAAGTGTGGGCATGATAGTAGTTGTTTTAACCTCTAACACAGTTTTATGATTAGTTTAGTGGAATCAGTTATCATTCTGAAACCACCATTGACTCACGTAAATTTGAGAGATAAAATCATTCCTTCACTATAAAACAACCAGCACTCTTTTATTACATGGAAATGAAATATTACAACAACACACATTTTTTAAGAAACTCAAAGTAAGTGCAATTTTAACTTTCCTCTTAACATCACCTTTTCTTTAATGCACCACACCCCATAAAGTAATAGAAAAAAAATATTGATTGATTGATTGATTGATTGCAGGAATTTTATTTATTTTTTATTTATTTTTATTTTTTATTTATTTATTTTGACATTCAATACTATTTTACATTAATTTCAGGTGTATGGCATAGTGGTTAGACATTTATATAATCTAAAAAGTGATCCTCCTGACTACTCTAGTACCTACCTGGCACTATGTATAGTTATTACCATATTATTGACTATATAATTGACTATATGCTTCACTTTATATCCCCATGACTATTTTGTAACTACCAATTTGTAGTTCTTAATCCCTTCCCCTTTTTCACTCATCCACCCCCCCTTCCACCTGACAACTATCAAAGTGTTCTCTGTATCTATGAGTTTGTTTCTGTTTAGTTTATTTGTTCTTTAGTTTCTGCATATAAATGAAATCACATTGCATCTGTCTTTCTCTGCCTGACATACTCCATTTAGCACAATACCCTCCAGATCCATCCATGCCCCCGCAGATGGCAAGAACCTATGCCCTTCCCTGGCTGAGTAATATTCCATTATACACATGTACCACCTCCTCTTTCTCCATTTATCTTTAAATGGACACCCAGACTGCCTCCACAACTTGGCCATTGTAAACAGTGTTGCAATGGACACATCCCCTTGAAGTAGCACTTTGACTTTCTTCAGATAAATACCCAGAAGTGGAATTACTGGGTCCTTCTTTGTCTCTTGTTATAACCTTTGTTTTAAAGTCTGTTTTGTCTGGTACAAGTATTGCTACCTCACCTCTTTGTTTGTTTGTTCTTTTGTTTGTTTCCATTTTCATGAAATATCTTTTCCCACTCCTTTACTTTCAGTCTGTGTGTCCTTTCAATCTGAAGTGAGTTTCCTGTAGGCAGCATATGTAATGGTCTTATTTTCTTATCCATTCAGCCACTCTATCTTTCGATTGGAGAATTTACTCCATTTACATGTAAATTAATTGTTGATAGATATGTAGTTATTGCCATTTTATTATTCATATATTTTTTTTTCATCTTAAACAAGTCCCTCTAAGATTCACTGTAATTTGGTTTGGTAGTAATGAACTCCTTCAGCTTTTTCTTGTGTGGGAAGCTCTATCTGTCCTTCCATTCTAAATGATAGCTTTGCTAGGCAGAATAACATTGGTTGTAGGTTCTTGCTTTCATCACTTTGAAGATTTCCTTGTCAATCCCTTCTGGCCTGCAAAGGTTCTATTGAAAAATCAGCTGAGAGCCTTATGGGGACCCCCTTGTAGGTAACTGCTTTTCTCTTGCTGCTTTTAAGATCCTCTGTTTGTCTTTAACCTTTGGCATTCTAATTATGATGTGTCTTGGTATGGGTCTGTTTGGGTTCACTTTGTTTGGGCCTCTCTGTACTTCCTGAGCTTGTGTATCTATTTCGTTCACCAGATTAGGGAAGTTTTCCATCATTATTTCTTCAAATAGGTTTTCAATTATTTGTTCTCTTCTCCTTCTGGTATCCCTATGACATGGATATTGTTTTGCTTGATGTCCCAGAGGCACCTTAAAATAGCCTCATTTTTTTGGATTCCTTTTTCTTTTTGCTATTCTGTTTGGGTGTTTTCTGCTACCTTATCTTCTAAATTGCTGATCCGGTCCTCTGCTTCACCTAATATACTATTGATTTCCTCTGATATATTCTTCATTTCAGTTACTGTATTTTTTATTTCTGTTTTTTTTTTTTATGTTTTCTCTCTCCATTTTTATGTTTCCTATCTCTTTGTTGAAGTTCTCCCTAAGATCACTGAGTATCCAAAACACTTATAATCAGTGTTCTGATTATAACTGGTAGATTGCTTGTCTCCATTTTGTTTAGTTCTTTTTCTGGAACTTTGTTCTGTTCTTGTATTTGGGACATGTTTCTTTTTCTCCCCATTTTGGCTACCTCCCTATGTTTGTTTCTATGTATTAGGTAGGGTTGCAGTGTCGTCTTGTCTTAGTAGAGTGGCCTTATGTAGTTGGTGTCCTGTGTGACTCGGTGGTACAGTCTCCCTGGTTACCAGAGCCAGGTTACATGCATCTTTGTATGGGTTGTGTATGCCCTTTTTTTGTAGTTGAGCTTTGGCTGCTGTTTGCACATCAGTGAAAGGGACTGACCCTCAGACTGATTGGTTGTGAGGTCTGACTGTGGCCACAGTGCAGGAGCTGTGGTGCAGGGGCTGACCTTACAGAACAAGATTTGCTTTAGCAGGTCTTTGGTGCCTGTCCAATCTGCCCTTTGTGTGTGTCATCTTTGGAGGTGGCCAGGTGATACTCCAGCTTGGTCAGAAGCTGACCACCAGAAATGCCAGACCTAGGGCCCCCTGAGAGGGGATCTGCTGTAGGCCAAGATCAGCTGCAGCCTGTGCCCTGCCCAGGGCTACCTGGTATAAGACACAAAGTAATTCATAAATGGCCACTGCCTGCAATGGGCTTGAGGTGCCTCAAGGGGCCAATCTGTGAATCGAGGCCAGCCGTACTAGTGTTAAGCCACGGGTATGGAACACACCAAAGCCAGATGCTTCTTCCTTGGGATTTGTAACCCTTGGAGAGATTTTAGGAAAGTCTGCAGCATGAACTAAGATGAGTTGTTTATATGGAAAAGTCACTGCAAGCGTCTTGGCTGTGCTGGAATATTGGGTGAGATGGGGTCCCAGGGAATCACTAAGGTGGGACAGATGAAAGGTGATAGCAAATTTGATGGAGACTCAGATATGGTGGCCACTTCCATCTGCATGCAGGGAGGGGAAGAGCTCAATAAAAAGACAATGGCTTCTGCCAGCTCCTCTTTCTGGGAAAAAGCTGCCTTAAACTGAAGTTAGACTATTTAGTTCACCCCCATATGTCCCTGGTGCCTTTTGAGCTGCTGCCCCAGCACTGGTGTTCAGAGCGAGAGCAAATGAGTCCATCAGCGAATAAGTTCATATATGGCCCCTTTAAGACTGTAGCCACCCACCGCCTTACTCAGCCAAAATTTCGGCTGGTTTTCATAGCCAGAAGTTATGGGGACTCCTTTCCCCAGCACTAGAACACTGGACTGGTATGGGGCTGAGACCCCTCACTCCTTCAGGGGTGACCTCTACAGCCAACATATCCTTCCCAATTTTTAATGGTCACACACAAATATGGGACCAGCCTGTTCTGTGTCTCTACCCCTCCTACCCGTCTTGAGGTAGTTTCTTCTGTATGTCGGTAGTTGTGGAGCTTCCATTCAGCTAGACTCCAGGTGAACAATCAATGATGGTTGTTCTGTAGTTTAGTTGTAATTGATGTGGTCCTGAGAGGACGTGAGCACAGCATTTATCTACTCAGCCATCTTGACTAGAAAAATCATATTTGAACTGATACAAATAGATCTTGCATTTCAACTTAGCCAAAAGGCCAATAAATGATAGCACATACAATTTAGGTAATGATTTTCAGTGATGTTTCAGGGAGTTAAAAATGTAAGAAACCAGAAATCTTGTGATAAAAATATCAGGAGGTTCTGGGTCACTAAGAAGACAGCCTTTGATTCAGGGAGAAGGAGAAAGTACCAGTTATCCCACAATCAATGGAAGAAGTCTTCACTCATCCATGTAAGAAGACAAGACACATCTTGGAAAAGAACCTCAGGCAGAAAAGCCCTGAAGCCCTCTGGACCTTAGTTTCCTTTTCTGAAAAAAAGAAAGGCAACTAAGGTTGATGATGGTTCTTATTAATTTGCTTCTCTGTTATATAAATATGAGGTGTGATCACAAAATACAGTGAATGTTTAAATTTAAAAAATTTAGGGCCAGCCGAGTGGCACGTTGGTTAAAAGCTGGCTTGGGACTCCAGCAGCCCCAGTTCGGATCCCACATATGAGGGCCAGTGACACTGCCCTCTACAGCTAAGGTGGTGAACAACAGCTCCACCTGGAGCTGGGCTGCTGTGAGTCCCCGGACAGCATAGCTGCAGCCCCTGTTGCGGTGGGCTGCCATAGGCTACAATGAGTGGCCGGCAGCCAGAGTGAGTGGCTGGCAGCTGGTGTGAGCTGCCAAGAGCTTCCATGAGTGGCCGTCCAGAGGCCGGTGACCGATCTGCCTCACCCATGAAGAACGCAATGATACCAACATGGGCCAGTGAAGCAATGTCCTCCACAACTAGACTGAAGAACAAACAAGGACAGCAACTTGCCTGTTCCCCTTTCCTGGTTCCCCAACGCTGTTCCCCTCCTCCAAGTCCCCAATTTAAAAAAAAAAAAAAACTCTTTAAAAACAAACAAACAAAAAAAACATTTATTACAGTAAAAGGCACATTGCCATTAATCCCCCCCCTCAAAATATTCCCCCTTGCTTCGAACACACTTATCCCATTCTTGCCACTTTCTGAAGCAGTTCTGGAAGTTCTCTTTTGTGAGTGTCTAATTGCACTCTCATGGCTGCCTCAATGTCTTGGCTGTATTCATTTGTCCCGAATCAAAATGTTTACCTTTCATGGTCATTTTAACTTTGGGGAAGAGCCAGAAGTTGCACAGTGCCAGATCCAATGAATAAGGTGGATGAAGACACACTGTAATGTTTTTATTTGACAGAAATTGCTGTACCAGAAGTAATGTGTGACACAAAACTTTGTCATGCTGGAGAATGAAGCAAAGACACTCACAAAAGAGTGCAATAAATTTTAAAAATTTTAACATTCAGTATATTTTTTTATCATACCTCATATTCAATAATTTCTTGTGTAAAACCAGGTATGATATTATTAAAGTACTCAAGACAATGAGAAATGGCCAGTCTAGCCTTAGGCACTTGTGTAGATCTCACTGGCACTCACCATGGGAAAGGAGGATGCAGCATCCCTGAGGTCATCCACAAATATGGCCAGAGGATGGAAACTAGAGACTCCTAGAAATGCACTTCAATTTCCTGGTGTGCTTCCTACAGCCTCCAGGCTTACTTTGTAGCCCGGTGTTTCAGCCATTCAGGCACCTCCTAAAAAGTAAATATTCCAGTATTTGACATGGTTGCTTCAGTGATAACCTGGATTTTAACAATTTTTTTGAGAATATTTACTTCCACATTATCAGAACTCCATCTTGGTATTGCCAATAGCTTTGAAGAAAATGTGGCAAATTTGGTGTTTTTCTTAGAAAACCAGGCAAACTATATGGAAACCATCATTTCATCATGATCTGCTTCAGAATGGTTTTTTTGTCTGTCTGTTTGTTTGGTGAGGTCACTTCAATACAAGGTAAAAAAAAATCAATGAATCGTGTTATAGTTTTTTATAACCCCTAACACCCATAAAAATAATTGAAATTATTTTGAAGTATTGCCACTCTTACATAATGAACATTTGACAAAGTAGTTTTATGGTACTTAAACTAGATCAATAAATTCTAGTCCATACCAATGAAGGTGAGTTTGCCCAATATGGCAGCCACATAATAGAACACCAAGTATTGCTGGAATCAATGAAGACTGAGTACAGTTAATCTCTGTTACTACAATCAATTTCTCAGAGAAGTAAATCAAGATATAATCATTTCCCAAAGCCATATGCAGAGGGGGGTTTTTTGTTTTGTTTTAAGTATCAAGTAGTTTTCTGATACTGAAGCATCAATTTCTCAAGAAGTTAATTTTGCCTATTAAAAACATCCATAAATTTTAAGGGTAAAAATTCTAACACTACTACATATAACTAACTGGGCCTAATCTATTTCACTACTTTTTTATTCATAGGAAAAACAGGAGATTTATAAAAGTACCTAAGAGATTAAGCAGGCATCCATGCCCTCGACTTGGATGTATTTCTGAGAGATCTACAACTTCCATCTGGTTATAAAAATAAAAGTTAAAACCTACGGATTTATTGTTACTTTAAAGAATCAAATCCTTTATTTGAAATAAGAAAACTGAAAGCTAATTTAGGAAGGAAGTCTTATGTCTCCTGGAACAAATGTGAGTTTCTTTTAGTTGGAAATAATAACAAGCAACGGCATCTCAAGGAGAGGGCCTGTCGCATCTATACATCATCCCAAAAAAGCCCCACTGGCCTGCTCGGCTCCATCACCCTGGCTGTGGCCCTGATGTTCCCCAGGAGCACCCTGAACCCTGGTACTTGCCCCACATCCTCACACCTTTCCCAGAGCTCCCTATCATCCCAGTTTCCCCTTTCTCTTCTCCCCACTTCCCTTCTGTTCCACTTTGCCCAGTGCAGACTTTGATCAGACCCAAAGATATCTGGTACCATCCCAGTCCTTCAAGTTCACAGACTATTTAGAGAAATAAAGGACCCACATGCACACATGCCCCTCATACCAGTGATATTCCAGGTGAGACAACTTGGCAAGACCCAGATGAATAAAATACAGGTGTTCCCATTATTGATTGCTACATACAAAAAACCCACGGAGTGGGTCCACAGCCAGTGTCCTAAAGTGGAGGACAGGATGAAGCAGATGGCACTTTCCAACCTTAGAAGTTTTGTAGCATCAGTCCCACCAAATTCCTTTTGTCACAAAGCCTGCCCAAGTTCAGGGGGAAGAGATACCACAACCATTGCAGACGCCTCATTCACTCAATGAAAGGTTGCATGCTTTCAGGCTTGGCAGCTGGGCACCCTGAAGGAGAGGACTGAAAAGATTGTGGAGCTTGGATGGTGACAGTGCTTCCCACTAGGGAGGACCCACAGCCACCAAAGGAGGGCAGGGAGCCACTAGAGTGGGTGCCCACCTTATGAGGAACTCTGGTCAGCTATTGCTGTGCAGCAAATTATCTGAAGTTAGAGGCTTAAAACAACCATCAGTTTATTACAGAGAGATTTTGTGGGCCAGACCCTGGGGCAGGGCTCTATGGGCAGTGCTGCCTTTTGGTGTGGACAGGGGCCAGGCAGTGGAGTCCAGTGGCTGGACGGGGTGGTACAAGGTCCAAAATGGCCTCCCTCACATGCTTCATGCTGAGACCCTTCTCCCCAAGGCCACATAGTCCTAGATACCCTCAACAGCTCTCTCACCTGGCAGAGCACTGATTCTCACACCCTTAATTGGCCAGACCACTCACATGCCAGCCCAGATTCAAGGAAACAAATACACCTCTCCATGGAAGAGTGTTAAAGCGTCTACAGCTGACCCAAATTCGCTATATGGGGTATATTGTTGATAAGGTTGGGCAGGCAATAACAGTGAGGACCCTACAAGGCCAAGCAAGTTTATTCTACCTCGGTACTTCTCAAACATGCCACCAGGTACTCCCACTGACAGCAAGCTCTCCTGCAGACAGAGGGCCAGGAATAAATAAGAAGCCATAAGTGAGAAACACACTCGAAAGCTCATGATGTTTGTTTTTCACAATACAGATGTTTGTTTTACTAGAAAAGCAATATTTTAAAAGCCTGCCACTAGTAGAGTCAATGTCTCAGGGACCTGTGCTTGCCCACACCCCCCCAGTCAGCACTGGGGTTCCCTGCCTGTCTTCTGTGAGTGTAAGCACTGCAGGATGAGGGGCACAGCGGGAGAGCAGTTAGAGTCCTCAGAGTGCTGGCTGTGGATTTTCGGGGTGCTACTCAGACCAGGGCAGATGGGACCATCAGCCTAGAAGCTTCTCACAGACCCATTACACAGTATTTTTGAAGTATCACATTTTTATGTTTTCTTTAAAAAATTTTTTTCCTGATTACACAATAGGTGCTCATGAAGCATTTTCTAACATGTTTTAAAAGCACAAGAAAAAGCCCTGAAATCCCACCAAACTGAAATAACCACATGAACATGTGGGTTTCCATCCTCGTATATAGATCTCTAAGCATGTACACACATACTTCCCTTAAATAGGAGCATATTGTAGTTGCTGTTTCTATCCTAGACAACTCTCCTTTTATTGGCCATTTTTGGGGTCCTTCTCCTTTAAACTCTTTACCCCACTCTCCACCAAATAAGCCCATTTCTTTTTCCACATGCATATAATCATATCCTTACATATTAAAATGATTTTGTGTTTCTATTTTTTTAACTTTGCTAAAAAGAATTAATATTTTACAAATTTTATCTTGCTTTTCTCATTCACAGTTTGGGAATACCTCCTCTCCACATGAAACAGAGCTCATACATTCTTCGTGAAAGTTACATAATATTTCATGGAATGTATATCCCATAATTGATCCCAGCACCACCCAGCTGACGGATAATTACTTCATTTTCAGGAATCTTGCCATGTGGAATTTTTAGAACAGTGTTGCAATAAATATTCTTATGTTTATGTATATGTTAGTGTTTTAAATTCTATTGCCTAGATGCTCAAGTGTGGTCTAGCTGTATTTCAGGAATGTATATGTTTAATTTTAGTAAACACTTTCAGATTAGTCTCCAAAGGGTGACAGCCATTCACAGCTCTGCTAGCAATGAATGAATATCCTTTTCTACACATTTCTACCAAAAATAAAGGTTATCATTTTTGTAAATTTGCATATGCTAATTTTAGCATAAACTACAATAATTTATTTCTTTTTATAGCTATTCATATCTTTCATTTTTATTTTTCTAATTATCAAGTGTTGTTTCTATTTTATGGCATTAATCATTTATCTTTCATATGCCTTGCAAATATTTTTCCAATTTAACTGTCTTTTGACTTCTTTGGTATCTTTTGTTATTTACATGTATATATTATGTGTGTGTATAAAGCAGGTATATATTTTAAAATTTGGGGGCACCGGCCAAGTGGCTCAGTTGGTGAATAGCTTGCTCAAGAGTGCAAGCTCTGAGCAACAGAGTTGCTGGTTCAATTCCTATATGGGCTTGTGAGCTGTGCCCGAGCTGAGTTACTGCTAAGCTGCCAACAGGTGGCAGGATGGCTCAGCAGGTGAGACCACATGCTCCTAACAACAAGGTTGCCTGTTTGGGATGGTGGGCTACACCCTCCAGCAACTAAAGACTGAACTCAGCACCTTGAGCTGAGTTGCCACCCGAGTGGCTCAGGAGATAGAGCCTGCGCTCTTAACAACAAGGCTGCTGATTTGACTCTTGCATGGGATGGTGGCTACACCCTCCCGCCGCTAATTGAACACAGCAACTTGAGCTGAGTGGTGCGACTGGACTTGGAGATGAGTTTGCTGTGGCCCCCACAACTAAGATAAAAGAACAACTTAGCTGTTCCCCTTCCCCAATTCCCCAACACTGTTCCCCTCCCCCAATTCCCAAACACTGTTCCCCTCCCCCATTTCCCCAATAAAAAATCTTTTAAAAAAATTTTGTTTAGTGAAATCAACTATGTTTCTTCAGAATTTCTAGTTTTTAGTTTGGGGTTAAAAGGTTCCTCTGGAGCCGGCCGAGTGGCAGGGTGGTTAAGCGCTGGCTTGGGACGCCAGCGGCCCCAGTTCAGATCCCACATATGAGGGCCAGTGACACTGCCTTCTTAAAAAAAAAAAAGATTCCTCTGACCCCAGATTTACACATATTTTCTAACCATTGCATTATTTTGCTATTTACCTTTACTTTTCTCCATGTGTGATCATATGTATAAGTAGGATCCAACTTTTTTCTCCAGATGAATACCTCCTGTGCCCAAACCATTTATTAAACATGCCAACTTCTCTGAGTTAAGGTCCCCTGTGACATGCTATGTGCCAGGGACCACCAGGACCTCCTCTGCCCACAGTGAGCTCCACTGCTCTCTCTGTCCATTCCAGTACATCACTATGCTGTTCTATTAACGATCTTCCCCTTTTAGTCCAAGTTCTTCATTATAGCAGCAATGTGGAGGTCTCGCCCCAAGATGATCCCCTTTTGCTCCTGAGTACAGTTCCCATGATGGACAGAGGTGACTCGGGGAGACACGTGGGGTGACAGCAGCATCTGGGCCAGAGAACCACTCACCTGCAGTCTGCGCCTTGATATCTGTGTGAGGAGATACACTTCTGGCTTCTAAGCATCTGAAATTCGGGGCTCTTTGCTACTGCAACCTAGCTCACCCTAACTAATGCAAGTGTGTATAGGACCAGAAAACCACACCAAACCAAAGACAGAGGGGTGAACAGTGAGATGGAATTGCCTTACCCCACCAAGGGCTGTGTTCCTAGGAGCTTCCTACTCAAAATGTGGTCCCCCGAGAGCATGACAGAAAAGCAGAATCACAGGCCTTGCCCATCCTGTTGAAGAAAAGTCCGAGTTTTCACAAGACTGGGAGATTAGACACGCACAGCCATATGAAAAGCAGTCTTGTGGCACCCAATGCTGGCTTGCTTATCCTGATTTCACCTCCATATCTCAAGAGAATGTGCTTATCTCACCCTTCTTTGATTTATAACATTTAAATACTAGCTATTGGCTTCAAGCAATTCAATGTAAGACTCATTTGCACTAACCCAACTCTCCTCCCAGTTCCCAAATTTCCTAGACAAGAGCTCTCCAGGTCCCTGTTCCCCTTGTCCCCACCCACCCACCCTGCCTCCCAAAGCTTCACACACACAGATGCAGAGCTGTGGGGTGGCATGGGGTTACAGCAGCCACAGCTACCCACCAAATGTTAACCACTCTCCCTGCCTTCACTGCCCCACCCCTCCAAACTGCACTATCGGGGTGCTGCTGGTAGAGTCCCTCGATGCAGGGCTGGACTTGCCTTCGGGCCTGTAGCTACTGATCCTTCTCCTCTGACAATTCCTCTGATCTATTTCCCAGCATCCAAAATAAATGGGATGTCTGGGTCTACTGTTCACATCACTTCCCACTCTCTTCACTCTGTGGATTTTTTCTACAGCATCTTTTTTTTTTTTTTACAGTTTCTGAGGTATAAGCCAGACCAAGAAAGACAAATATCATACCAATTCATTTATATGTGGACTCTAAAGAACAGAATAAATGAGCAAACTAAACAAAAATAGTCTCAGAGATATACTCACTCCTGGGCTATATTCCTTGCATAGTCTCGCATTTAATCCTCTCAACAACAGCTTCTGCTTTATTTTTCTTCCTAGTGAATATCACTTTTATAGTCAGAAAAGACATATAAAGATCTTTTTCTACTTCTCCTCAAAAAACTGAGTATTATCTTTCTTTTTAAGCTTTATTCACCTTGCAGGCCAGGAGAGAGGAGAGAGAGAGAGAGAGAGAGAGAGAGAGAGAGAGAGAGAGAGAGAGAGAGAGAGAGAATTCCTTTGAATTTGCATATCTTTGATTACTAGTAAGGCTGAGAGTTTTTGCATATAGCTATTAGCTTTTTGCGTTTCTCCTTTTGTGACTTCAATATCCATGGATTATACCATCTTCTCCCTTGTTTTGTTTCTCTTTTTCTGATCAAGGTGTAAAACCTACTTGTATATTAATGTTTTTAATCCTTTGTCCATCATATATGTTGCAAATGTATCTTCTTTAAACTTTGTTCACTGTTTCATTATGGGGCAAACATCTTTATGGGGACCAATCTAGTCATCTTTCTGTTTGTGACTTTTGCCTTTGTTTTCAGGCCCAGCAAGATCCTCTGCACCTTAATAGATCATGTGGATATTGGCTTCTATGCTATTTTTAAAGTTTTATGTTTTTATTTTTGCCATTTACGTATTTAAACCATTTCAATTCATTTTGATGTAAAACTTGAGAGAGGGATCGAACTGTTTTCCTCCTAACGGTTGGCTAATTGTAACAATCACAGTTGGGTAATTACTTTCCCACTGAGGCAAAATTCTTAATTGTTTAAGAAAGTTTAATAAAGTCATGCATATTTCTGTGAGATTCTGGATTTCCTAATTTGTTCTACTATCTTGTTGGCCCAAACAACAGTACCATACTAATTATTACAAATTTTACAATTATATTAAAAATTTCCTAGGAAAAGTCACTCTCATTGTTTTTATTGTGTTTCTTTTTTAGAATTTCCAAGCTACTTTTCTTTTCTCTTTTTTTTTTTTTTTTAAAGATGTTATTGGGGAATTGAGGAAGGGGAACAGCCAAGTTGTTGTCCTTCAATCTTAGTTGTAGAGGGCGCAACTAGCTTAGCTCCAAGTCCAGTCACCATCTTGGCGCCTATCGGCAGCTCTGGCCACTAACTCAAGGTGCCATGTTCAATCTTAGTTGCGGGGTAGGTGGGGCGTAGCCCACCATCCCATACAGGAGTCGAACCAGCAACTTTGTTGTCAGGAGTATGTGTTCTCACCAGCTGAGCAATCCTGCCACCTGTTGGCAGCTCAGGGGCAGCTCAGCTTGCGCAGCTCACTGGCCCATGTGGGAATCGAACCGGCAGCCCTGTTGCTCAGAGCTTGCTCTCTTAACCAATTGTGCCACTCAGGGGGTCCCTACTTTTCTATATTTACTTTTTCTGTATGAACTTCAGGACTTTTTGTCAAGTTCCTCTAAAGAAACTTTGATTTGAATTTTTTTAACTTCTAAATTAATAAACAATAGTTAGCTTCACATCCATAAATAGCATGCATTTCCATTTCAGTGAAAAAAATAATAGCTAAGAACATGGGCTTTTCAGCTACATAGTCTGTATCCAATCCAAGCTCAAAATGTTTCTTACTGTGTGACCTTGATTGAGAAATTAAACCTTTCTGTGCCTTAGCTTTTATACATGAAACATGGGTAGTAAGAGTAGCCATGTCATAGGATGGTTCTGAAAATTAAATGAATAGGTGTTTGTCAGTGGTTAGAATAATGCCTGGCATGTTCTTAATTAATGCTAACTTTTCATATTTGTTACTTTCCCCACTATTATTTTGTAGTGCACTCCATGTTTGCTCCACACAAGAACACTGGGAAAATTAAATGAGTTGATATGCAGAAATGAAACAGCAACACATGCCCTGGTAAATACTCAGTTATGCTGTCTTTTTAACATCAAATGACGGAGCCACCTTTTTCTACCCCCACTTGTGGTCACCTTTTAGGGTCATTCCAACCTTAGCATTGTAGGAACAAAACACAGGAAAAACACCCATTTGGGACAATGGCCCAATTTTTTGTACGCCAAAAATGCCCCCTCAGGTACTTTCATGTATTTCAAGCCTGGGACCAAGTCCTGGTGAGGGAGGGAGGGGAACTGATTTAACAAAATTTAACATTTTGTGTTAAATTTCATTCCCAAGCTAAGGCTGTGCTTTGTGAGTTTCAGCTGGAATGGAGTTCTCCCACCTCCTGAATCTGTGAGCATGAACGTTGTACCAGAAACACTCTGAGACTTTTGTGTACAGTTGTAGCTGCAGCTCTTTTCACTACAGGAAAATTGCAGCATTAGCTTATGTTCCTTGTGGTTCCCCCAAGATGAACAAATTACAGTGTTAGATGAGTTATACTTGAGTTAATGCAAGATGCCATCAGCAGCACCAGAGTACACATAGATTCTGTCAGTCCTCTGCAATCGCTAGTCTCCACCACATAGATTTTCCCTCTGGCTTTTAATAATTTGCTTCTCATGCATCCTTATTTGTGGCTTTTAAGGATTTTTTGGAATATAGTTAATGAGCAGTAGCAGCCAGCCCCACACATCTGAACTTCTATGGGATTTTAAGAAAAACATTTTCTTCTCATTTATTTTGAACAATAAAGAACAGAAATTCACACAAAAAAAGTTCCATGTGTGCTAAAACTTGAAGCTCTAGTTTCTAATGGCAGCTGGCTCATGGATCAATATGATCTTAGTTAAGTCAATCTTCTTGAACCTAATTTTCACTCTCTGAAAAGGGTCATAATAATCTCACAGTAGTTTTGATTCTTCATAAATGTAAATAATTATGCAAACCTCTGTAATTTTCCATAAGCACTGTATTAGTTAACTATAGCTGCATAACAAATTACTCCAAGACTCACAGTCTCTGAGGGCAGAAACTCAGGAGTAGCTCACCCTGGTGACTCTGGCTTGGAATCTCTGATGAGGCTGTGATCAAGCTGTCAGCGGGACTGCAGTCTCATCTGAAGGTTTAACTGGACCCAGGGATCTACTTTTAAACTGTTGTCACCAGGTTTCAGCTTCTCACCAACTTCTCTGGAGGCCTTGGTTCCTCCTACATGGGCCAACCTGAAGGGCTGCTCATGAAACGACAGCTGGCTTCCCTCAGTGCAGTCAATGGGGGGGTCGGGGGGGGGCTGGACCCAGCACCAAGACAGAAGTCATAGTTCTTCTTCTGACTTAACCATGTGACATGTCATCACTTATACTGTATGACAATGATTACACAGACCCACCTGGAACCATGTTGGAGAGGACTCCACAGGGTATGAAAGCCAGGAGGTAGGGTTTATTGGGTCCATCATGGAAGCTGGCTACCACAAGTACCATAGAAATGCTTGCCCCAGTGAGTAAGTACCTCCAGAAAAGGGCATCTGGCCTCTCAAACCTAGAAGCCAGGGTTCTGACCACAGAGTTCTCAGACTTCCCTGGTGATGACTGCCAAGGGCAAAGACAGTGTCACCTGGCCTGACTTGCTTCTCCTTCTGTCTTGCTGTGCAGGCATGCTAAGAGGGGTAGGGGAAAGGTCTTGGACCAAATAACACAGGAGACTTAAAAGCAATTTCGCCTGCACCTCAAGAGTTTCTGGTCCTATTTCAAAGAAAAGAATGCCTAGTGGCCATGTCTGAGGGCAGGAAATGGAGGCACAATTAGTAAAGCTAATAGTTAGAAGACTATCTTTGAACCTAAAACATGCCTTTCCCCTTCCCTTTGTTTTTCTCTTAATCGTCTTTAAAATGAACATTTCTTACTGTAGGAATAGTCCTTAAGTTCAATGGAGATTTCAGAAAATCCTTGATTTTGAAATGTCTGAAGGCTGAGAGAGTATTATAACAAATATTCTAATGGAAGAAAAAAGTACCCATCTCATGTTTTCTTTAAAAAATTCTTATATAAGAAAGTTAAGGCAATTGAAAATCAAGTGAGGCAGGCTGCATATCTCCTATACCATGCTGAAATGTTCAGGGATGGGTGAGAAGTCCCATTCTGACAAGTTCCCACCCATTCCTAACCCTGTGCTTAGCAGATGCACTGCCCCAGACCCCCCTGGGGCCCTTTGTGGGGTACAAAGCTAAACCAGAGACTTGACCTGACTCAAATAACTTCCACTCTACAGAGGCAGGTAAAGACCACATGCAAATAACTCACACAGCCCTGATGGCGACCTCAAAATGATCTGAGAATTCCAGAGGAGAAAGTATTAATACCTATTGGGAAGATTCAGTTATCTTGTGCATGTTTATTGAGACCTGCTCTGTGGCTAGCAGTAAAGAGAAGCAATGAAGTCATACAGGAAGGATCTGAAACTGGAGAATCAACAGCATCGAACACTGGATTGCAGAGACCAGGGAGGGCAGGAAGATATCTGTATGGATGGTAATGAAGTCGGATCAAAGAGAAGCCAGTTTCCCCCAGGGGGTTAATTCAAACTCTACAGAGGGAGTCATGCCTGGAGTGTTGAAGGATGAGGAGAGGGTGCCAGCTGGCAAGGGTCAAGGAGATTGCATGGGGAGAACATTCTGGAACTTGCTGTATGTACAGTAATATGAAACCATTAAACATCCCAGCATACTCTAAGAATTATAAATTCTTCACAGCTGTTGCATTTATAGAATACAAGGGAGAAAGTCAGGCAGCAGAAGGGCTCATATAAATGTGAAGGAATACGAATTCTTTTCTGCAGGCCATGAGCCTCCACTGGAGTCGGGGAACAAACCCCTGAGAATCTGAACAAAACCATGGCCACATTCCCAAAACGATGTGCATACAGATACAAATGTGCCTACAATTTCAGGAGACCCACCGAGCCCTGGGGTATGAGGACAAGCACCCCCTGACTTAGAACCCCACAGACCCACTACTAGAATTCAAGCTGGAGTGACACTGTCAGATGCTCACTGCAAAACTGGCTCCAGGGGCCGTGGTGGCAGGTGGGTCTCTGGGAGCAGAGCAGGAGGCAGGGCAAGGCTGGTGTACATGTCTCCAAACATGGTGAAGGGCCCATAGCCCAGCATTGAGACATTTCTTTGCTTCTAATGTGTGGAGTGCATCACCAATTTAATAACAGCTACCTGGGAAAAAGAAGAACTCCGTATTAAATGTAAATTATTTTGTAATCTAGTGTTTTTCTTTGAGGATTTTCATTTGGGGCAGTGGAAACCAACTCTGATCAACTTAAACAGAACAAAAATGGGTTTTTGTCTTGGGAACCATGAATATCTCCAAGAAATAATGGGGAAGCTTGCACACCAGGCATGGGAAGGGTGGGGGCAAGCAGGAATGCGGGGTGCTCAGGAAGCTGGAGTGTTGCGCATGGAGGGTCCCTGTGTGTCCACCCAAGGCTCTCTTTCTCAGGGGCAAGTATCTCGTTGGCATATTTGAATCCAATTTTGATAGGCAACTCCACCCAACCTATGGAGTGGTGAAGAGCAGTGACCTGAAGAAAGTGTGTGGGGTGGGAAGCATACTATTGTCAGAAAACATAAAAACTTTTTAAAAAAAAAAAAAAAAGGAAAGGATGATGGTAATCAAAAAAATAACAGATTTGCACCAAACTGACAAAAACATACATTAATTCAGACCTTTACATTTTCTTCATTATCAGACCTTCCCTTGTTTAACAAATATTTACTGAGTGCCCATTACACACCAGGCCTAGAAATGTCAGCAGTGAAAAAAGTAGACAAAACCCTGCCTCCCTCAGGCATGGCAGGGAAGATGGACTCTCAGATGATGTCAGGTCGGGCTCTGAAGAGCCCAGTGTGCCCAGAGTTGAGTAACACTTGTCATAATCCACTCAAATCCTTGATCTCTTTACCACTGTTAGGATCACCAGTACAATTTTGAAGTACACTGGAGAATCCATAGTTTCATCCATATTTCCTATTTAGCTGAGTCCAAAGTCTTGTCCCTTTTTCTGATTACCTGTTGCTGGCAGTCACCTGGAGGTTTCAGAAAAAGGGAATTTGCACGCCCAGGTACAGAACAAGAATCAGGCATGAGAGACGTGCTTCTGTTGTTTACCTTCAGTTCCAGTATTGGGTGGTGCACATCCAGGCAACCTCATGCCCAAAATAACTTTCCCTTTCAATATTGCATCATGATGTAACTGTACAGTAAAAATCAGAGACACCCAAATTTAAGTTAAACCTTAACTGTTAGTGGCATCATTGACACAAACAATGGCTATTGTTCAAACAATGACACTACAGTTCACCTCCTGACTGGTGGCTATGTCTGGGTTTCAGAAATGTCAGATTGTGAAAAATTGTGTGTCTTAGAATAGGCAGGCAGTACAGTACAATCAGTAGGCAGCCAGAATGTAGCAGGGACAGGCTGGCAGAAACATTCAAGGATATGTATGTCACACTGGGCTTCTCTCCAAAGTCAGATCATTGGAATTCCCCACATTTCCAGGTTTACAGAGCTGCAGGCATCACAGAGCAAAGAAGTGAGCCATCTATCCAGCTCTGAGAATTCTCTCTGGCCCAGCAGCACCTTATGATGACTGGATACAATGCAGGCAAAAGTACACACATCCCCTGTCCTCCTGCCGAGCCCACTGGGCCCTCAGCCAACTGCCCAGACCCTGCATCTCATGCCCCCAAACCCTAGCTGCCCCCAGCTCTGCCCCTTTGAGCACAAACTGAGTAAGTCACAGAGGTGGTTCGTGGGAGCAGGGGTGAGCAGCTTGACACGGGGAGGTGGACAGCCTATTTACACCACAGGTTCCTCAGGGGAATGTGGAGTTCCAGAGAGCCAGGGTGAACTGCAGGGTAATTGGGGCTGGTAGGAAGGCTGGAATGCAGGAACATTCCTCTGCCGGCTCCCATGACGGGCTCTGCAGCACTGCAGGAAATCCACAAATATTTGTCTGGTTGCATAGTTCAGGCATGTGAAAGTCAGACCAGAGAAACCTGCTCATTAGTCTCTCTCCAGAAACACATTTGAACTGTGACCCTTGGCACTCCCTCTCCTCTCAGCCCGGTTTTTAATCTGTTCTCCATTATTTTACTTAACGTGCGTTTGCGGACTTTGCTAGAAATGCAAGTGCTCCCTTGAGCCCCAGTCAACCAGCAATCAGTTGTTCCCCTGCACCTCACTGGGTAACTGCCCATTGCATTTAGGATTGGTCCGAGGTGTTCCTCCTTCCCACAGAGGAAAGTCCCAAGTGGGACCCCTCTGCACAACTGCATAGTGCAGTGGGACATCCCCTAAGCCAACCCTCTGCCCTCAGGCCACATGGGCCTCTGCTGCTCCCTGAAAAGGGAGAATTTCCCACTGTTCTGGAATTCTTGAGATCGTTCACATCTGTGTGTATGTGAGGCCAGCACGATGCCCTGTGTTTGTCACACTGCTCTGACCAGCTGTTCCCAATCAGGTGGGTTTCAGTGGGTGAGAGGTCCCTTCCCTCCCAAGGTATGCAGGGTGGCCTAAACCCCTAGACCAGCATCCACATGTACCCCTGAAGCTGGAGACATGGGAGTTACAGAACCTGTCAGGGTCCATTAGATGATGAAAGTGCCATTTGGGCCTCAGAGGGAAACTGTCTTTAGGGAAACAATTGGGGGTGCATCTGCATTGGGGTGGCCTCGCAGCTAGAGGAGCATATGGGATGTTGCTGCCTGTGAGGTGTGTCTTATACCTGCATGGGATCCAGGCTCTTCCCTGAAGCCCAGGGACAGGATTCCAGGGGCCCAAGAACTTGTATGGGGAGAAAAATCACATCTTCATTTTTTTACTAACTTGTAACTACTGTTTAGATTTCATTTCACTGTGACTATGGGTAACAAACCACAGCAACACCAGTGCCACTTGGTGCTTTGTCAATAGCAGAAGTCTCAGCTATGTCATCTCACCCTGAATCACTGTTGAACATTACAGCCACCATCAGACCCACTGCTGGGGATTATTCACTTTGTTAATAAAGAAGCACCTGTGTCACCACATCACAATTTATTTCTTATCCTCTCCATGATTTTCAATAAAATGGATCTTCCTTGTAATCCTAAGTATTTGTTTTAAGCATTATCCTGAGATGGGGTCATGCAGTGGCCTCCATCAGATTATCCCTTGTATCTCTGGACCTCACCATCCCAGCTCTACCTTCCAAATACTGGACAATATCTTTGGACTCATTAAGGCCCATGAATACAAAGGGCAGAAGGCATGGGAACTGAAGTGTCCACCCCGAAGCCCTTCCAAGGATTGGGGGATGCTGTGAACAGCTGACTCTCTCACCTTACTTTGAGGGTCGGTTGCCCTCAGGGGAAACTGCAGTGCTCCCCCAGGGGAGTAGGCTTCATGGTGCCTCTGGCTTCCCCCACCCAAACAAATAACTTGTTCTCAACTTTTTGTCTCTGAGTCCACTCCTGGGAAAACGCAGACTTAGTGTGTGGGTTGCACTAGGCTATCGAGGAGATTAGGGCCCCAAATGGGTCAAGGATTCAAGCTAGTGGCCCCCCACTCCTGGTAGTTAGCCTAAAGTCTTACCTTTCTCCATGTGCCTCCAGGGTGCTATTTCTCCAACTCAAGTGGGGAGGATATAATCTCAGAGATTCACAGGCTCTCCATAAGAGCTTTAAAGATTCACATCATCATTTAAATGAGAATCTTTGAAAAAGTGTATCATGAAGTGTTTTGAATCATTTACTCAGCCCCGGGTAACCCAGTGCCATCAGGAGACCCCAGTGCTGCATCTGCATGCGTGTTTATGATTGAACTGCCACCAAGCAATGTTCCTTGAACAATCACAACAACAGACACGGATATAATGTGCAAATGATACATTCTGGCCAAGAGAAGACCAAGAAAAATTACAGCAGGCTTAGACAAGTTCTAGTAGGAAAAGATGAATAAAAAATCACATCACATGCCCAGCACGGTTCAGGTATGCAAGCAAAGAACGCACATCATAGCGCTGTGTGTCCGGACCACAGTGACCTCTAGAGCCAGACTGAATTGGAATAAATATAACATATTCCTCTTCATTTTGTTTCTATTCACTCGCTCACACATTTTATAGGGTTTCATAAGAACTATGAGCATAATGTGTTTTATCAAATTGGTTTATATTTGTTGCAGTTATTATTGCTGTGTAACAAATCACTCTACACTTGGTGGCTTAGAACAACTGTTATCTTTTTTCTTGATTCTATATATTGGGTATTCAGAAAAGGCTCAGCTGGGCACTTTCCACTGGGGGGCTGGAGTCATCTGTAGACTCATCTGATTTAGACTTCCAAGACAGCACACTCACTTGGCTGACTGTGGGCTGGGAGTGGAGTTGGGGCTGTACCTAAGATCACCTTCCCAGCACAGCAGACCCAGGCAGGTTCCATGGCAGCTGTGTGGTCGTGTCTGAACCTGCATCCCCAGTGGATGGCACCACTTCTACCAACCTTTTTTAGTCCACCCAGACTCAAAGGAGGGGTGCAGATTCTACCTCTTGATGAGATGAGTATCATAGGATTCAGGAAGCATGTTTGAAAAGCCACAATATTTAATAGTATAATAAACACAAGTCAGATTAACAATAGAGACTTTTAAAGGGGATCCTTACCTTATTCAAATTTGGAAAACATGGACTGGAGACTACAGGGAACCTATAGGAATCCTACAGTGCCCTGAAGGCTTGGATATCCTACCACACAGTCCAGCTGAAGGTCAATGAAGTGACCACTTCTCTAGAAGACTTATGTTGATCCCCTTAAACCTAAAAGAGTGAATGAAGTAGAGAGTAGCTATGTAAAAACAAACTGCAAAAGAGGAAAAAACTTACAGAACAAATGTTTGGATTCCTTGTTCTAAAAACGGAGACTGTTAAGAGGAAACCACAATACTCCAGCATTTATCTAAAATTCTATAGTTCATTTATAAATACTTTCACTTGCTTTGTGTCATCTGATTGTATTTTATATATAACTAAATGAACCACCAAAAATAGAAGCCATGGGTTATGATGTACCTGGAAACCTCTGTACAGAATTTTCCTCCCCTCATACATAAGAAAATGAGGAGGAAAATTAATCAGCAAAAAAAAAAAAAAAAGAAAAGAAAAGAAAAGAAATAGAGCAACTGACAAACAAGAAAATGTGAATAATGAAATATACCCAGCCTAGAGGGCCAGCCAAGTGACTCAGTTGGTTAAGAGCTCGCTCAAGAGTGCGAGCTGAGCTCTGAGCAACGGCGGTTCAATGCCAGCCTGAGCTGAGTTGCCATTGAGCTGCCAACAGGTGTCAGGATGGCTCAGCTAAAAAACAAAAAACAAAAAATAAATATACCCAGCCTAAGACACCGGTGAGTAAGGTGGATGAGGACACACTGTAATGTTTTTATTCGACAGAAATTGCCATACCACAGGTAATGTGTGACACGAGCCTTTCTGTTGTGATCACAAAATGTGGTGAATGCTGATGCTGACTGCCATCCAATGGAAAGCTGTGCGTCAATATGGGAAGCTGTGCGTCAAAATTTAGTAGAAGTGTGTGACAAGTTTTAACTTGTTCAGTGCAGTTTCAGGTGTTAGCTATGGTTGAAAGAAGGTGTTTTTTTGTTTGTTTGTTTTGTTTTTATGAAATACTGTTCTGCCATAAGAAAAGATGAAATAGGGCTGGCCAAGTGGCTCAGTTGGTTAAGAGTTGTCTTAGACCCCAAACTCTGAGCAACAGGGTCGCTAGTTTGATTCCCACATGGGCCAGTGATGCTGCGCCCGAGCTGAGCTGTTGCTGAACTGCCAACAGGTGGCAGGATGGATCAGTGGGTGTAACAACAAGATTGCCTGTTCGATGGTGGGCTACTCCCACCCGCAACTGAGACTGAACTTGGCACCTTGAACTGAACTGCTGCCCGGATGTCTCAGTGGATAGAGCATGCGCTCTTAACAACAAGGCTGCCGGGTTTGACTCCTACATGGGATGGTAGGTACGCCCACCCGCAACTAAGATTGAACACAGCACCTTGAGCTTAGAGGCTACGAGCTGCCAATGGGAAGCCAGATAGTGACTGGCACCCTCCACAACAAAGATTGAAGAACAACAACTTGGCTGGTCCCCTTCCCCAATTCCCCAACACTGTTCCCCTCCCCCAATATCCCAAAAAAATCTTTAAAAAAATTTTTTTAAAAATATTAAATAATGCCATTTGTGACAACATGGATGGATCTTGAGATTGTTATGCTAAGAGAGAAGCTGTGTTTTAAAGTGTGCTATGAATCATCCCCCATAATAACAATGCTCCGTGTCACATATCACTTCTGGTACGCAGCAATTTCTGTCAAATAAAAATATTATGGTGTTTTCTCATCACTTTATTCACCAGATCTGCCACTATGAGACCTCTGGCTCTTCCCCAAAGTCAAAATAATTCAGGACATCGAGGCAGCCATGATAGTGCAACTAAAGACACTCATGAAAGAGGACTTCCAGAACTGCTTCAGAAGTGGCAAGAATGATGGGATAAGTGTGTTTGAAGTGAAGGGGGAGTATTTTGAGAGGAATTAATGGCAATGTGTCTTTTACTGTAATAATTTTTTTTTAAATTTAAACATTCACCGTATTGTTTGGTCACACCTCATACTCAGCTTTGCTTTTGTAGGGAGGAGCAGCCCTAAAGAAGGGTCAATAATGGGTTTAGCTAGCCCCAATATAACTTATTTACAAAAACAAGCAGTGAGCCAGAGTTTGCTGACCCTCGATCTAAGACACTACTTGCCTTTTTCACACTCATTCTCTCAAAAATGTCCAGGGGAGTTTTCCAAAAGCTAAGTGATGTGTGATACCACAAGAGGCTGAATGTGGAAGCAGATATGAAAATCCAGTTGTCTCCTATTAAGCCAGATGTTGACGTGATACGCAAAAATTCAAACAACATCACTCTTCTCAACTAAATTAATTTGGTTTTAGAAAATACAGTTATTTTTAATATATGTTTTATGTTAACATTGAATGAGCCTTTTTTTGCTATGTTTCAAAAAATTAATAAATAGGTTAACATTTCTTGGTTTTAATTCTAATGTGGTAAATCTCTGTAGATATAATCCACATGAACAAAAACTCTTTGAGATCTTCGATGATTTTAGGAATTACACAGGAGTAAATAGAAACAGAAAACTATAAACATCCACAGAACCGGCCTCTCCCTGGTTTTCTCTTTGTTCTCTTTGATCTTTTCTTTCTCTTGGTTATCTCTTCCCATTGGCCCTGGATTGCCCACTATGTGCCAGAATAAACCACCTCCTGGTGATGAGTGCCCAGTGCAGACAGTTCAGGCAATGTCTTAGCAGAGATTTTAAAAAGCTGCCTTTGCTTAAGCAGTTCCTGTAGGTCTGACCCTGAGCTGGATGTTGTTCCCCTTACCTCCCCAGGCAGAATGTCTCCTGATTCACAAGTGAGAAAACTTAGGGAGTTAGCATACTTGCAGCTTGGAGGGTAAGTCCTGGGCCCCAGTGGCTGTCTGTTTCTTCCCTGTGCTGTCTACCTCACCTCCCAGCTTGGACCTCATGCCTTCCCTCCACCTCCCAAGACCCCCTGTACCTGAACTTAGCTGGAGGTGGCCAGAGGGACCTGATGGTTTCTTGGGTAACAAGCGGAATTTTCCTGAGTGCAAATTGCAGGAAATGGACTATTTATGCTAACCTAAAAATAATTTATGCTAACCTCAAAGTGAGAGGCAATAAACATTTATTGAAATTCATACAAATAGCTATTCAGGACACACTGATTCAGACAGAAACCCAATTAATGTTCCAATTAGGAGAAAAAGGCAGTAGGTATTTATGAGAAAGGGAAAGGGAACAATTACATCAATAGAAGGAAGGCATTTCTTTTGGTGTGGATAGCATAACAAAATTCTAAACAATGTTTTTAATTTTCAGTCTGGTAGTCATCAGTCCAGTAGTCATAATGTCTGCTTTCTTGTTACCCTTTCAAATGGTTCTTTGGGTCACAATATTCCTTTAGGCCCAGTTCTCTTGTTCTAATATTCCAAAGATTTGAAGCATAAGATGTGCCAGGCAGTTCCTCTGGCATGGCAGTTCTGGTTCCATTATAAAGTGGCTCTGTTTATATTATTGTTTACACTGTCATACCATTCAGGCAACAGTACTTTCTATGCAACGGATCTTTCTATGAAAAGCAAGAAACAAAAAAACAAACAAACAAAAAAAAAAACTATTGTACTCGAATACTTGGATAGGGTTCCCCTACAGGAGGGCAGACTGGGTGCCATCCTTGTTTTCTGCCTCCAAGACCTCCAGGACAATGGCATTGAAGAAGTCAGTTCATTCGATTGAGGGAATGAGAAGGGGATCCTAGTGAACATAAATGTCAGAACAATTCTGGAAGATAAGGCATTTCCCAGAATACATCGGGCAGTGCTGGAGGAAAGGGGCAGTGGATCAGCCAGAGGAAGAAGTTTCCCGTGGTCGGAGTGAGTAGGGAACGAGAGCTGTCTTTGGAGAGGACTCTGCCCGTCACTGCCCACCCATAACCCATCGCTTCCCCTGCAGGAAGCAATGGGAGTTTTCCCTTTAGAAAATGATGGAATGGTCTGTGGATAACTGAGGAAAATGTCAGAATGGGAGAGCCAAATCCAGTGCACCTCAATTCTGATATTTGACCTCAATTACCATCCTGTCACTGCAAAGTGGACGGTTGATCTGCAAACCTTGCCCCATAGAATTCCACCCCGTGGAACGTGAGGAAAGTTGGAAGAAAAACCAGTGGCAGAGGAAACCCATCTCAAAAAATCATCTCAGAAAATAAAGAAAATAAAATGATCTCAGGCACTTTAAATGGAAACTAACGATCACCAGACATATGAAGATGAAATAAAGCTGACAAAGAGAAGGTCCAAGACAAGTGGAGCTGACCTGGGAGGAGATGAGGTGGAAAGGGAATAAATAAAAAAACCTAAAAGCCATCAATGAATCAACCAACAGAGTAGACACCCTCTAAAATGCATCATCAGGGGCCGGCCGAGTGGCGCATTGGTTAAGCGCTGGTTTTGGGATGCCAGCGGCCCCGGTTCGGATCCCACATGAGGGCCAGTGACACTGCCCTCTACAGCTAACAACAGCTCCACCTGGAGCTGGGCTGTGCGAGCCCCGGTGATGATGTGGGCTGCAGCCCCTGCTGCAGTGGGCTGCCATAGGCTACAGTGAGTGGCCCGCAGCCAGCGTGAGCGGCTGGCAGCCAAGCATGAGCTGCCAATAGCCGCGGTGAGCGACATCCAGAGGCCAGCGACCGATCTGCCTCATCCGGGAAGAGCGCAATGATGATACCAACAGTGAAGCAACATCCTCCGCAACTAAACTGAAGAACAAAAGGACAGCAACTTGTCTGTTCCCCTTCCCCGATTCCCCAACGCTGTTCCCCTCCACCAATTCCCCAATAAAAAAAAAAATCTTTAAAAAAAAAAATAAATAAAATAAAATACATCATCAAAGATGTGTGGGACAGAATTTCATCTAAAAATGAGAAAAACATATTATAACAGTATGTAAGCATTCTTAGAAAGTGAGACACAACCACTGAAACTTAAAAAATAATAATAGAAAGGGTGAAAGTTGAAGAATTCTCAAGAATATACAGCAAAAAAATGAGCAGTTGGAAAACTTGAAAAAAGATTAGATTGAGAAAGGATCAAAACCTGTCTAGTAGGAACTTTAGGAATAGACCAAAGAGGATAATTTTTAAAATAAAAAAAATTTAAATAATAAAATAAAAATGAGTAAATAATAAAAATTAAGTTAAAATTAGTTATTATAAAACATTTTTAAAAAAAGAAAGAAAATTTGCAGTCCAGGCCAAAATATCCACTGAGTATTTTGCAAATGAATAAAAAACCTCACTTATAGATATGTCACCATGAAGTGTCAGAACAGTGAGAATGAAGGGAAGAATATACGTGCCCAGAGGGAGATGGCATCGCATCACCCACAAAGGAACACACTCTGGCCAGCATCAGAATTGTTCAATTCTAGAAAACTAACATTGAAGCTAAGATTTGATATGCAGCTAAATTACCGATGCTGAGTAAAGTTGCAAACCGTGATGGCATGGGTTTGTCTCAAAAATAAGATGTTGAACAAAAGACGCCAGACCAAATTGCACAGGGAAAAGGATCTTAGTGAACATAAATGTCACTACAGGCTTTGTTTATATGAAGTGCTGGGGCAGGAAAACACCCGTGGTGACAGACATTACAGTAGTGGCTCCCTGGGACTAGGGGGCATTGAGTGGATGAGGCCATAACCAAGACTTCTAGAATGATGGGTGGCAGACCATGCTGCCCCAAAATAGGCCATTCTGGCATCAGGATTAATTTGAGCTGAAGGCCACTGAGAAACAACGGACACAGGAAGAGCTCTCTGCTCACCCTTCCCTCCCCAATCTACCTAAAGCAGGACATAAATTCCCCTTTGTGAAGGTGCCCATCCAGTATGACAGAGGTCTTGGGGTGCCTGAGGGCTCTCCAGAAACTGCCATGGTTCTAATCTGAAGGCTCCCAAAGCATCCAATGTCTTAGAGAGCTAAGAAGATATCTTCAGGGCCGGCCGAGTGGCGCGGTGGTTGGACGCTGGCTTGGGAGGCCAGTGGCCCCGGTTCGGGTCCCACATGTGAGGGCCAGTGACACTGCCCTCAAAAAAAAAAAAAAAAGAAAGAAAGAAGATATCTTCAAGCACCACCTTCTTGCTGTGCAGCAAGAAAGTGAGCCCAGAAAGCAGAGCTTTCTCCATGGTCATGTGGCCACTTGGCAGCGGTAGATCCTCTAACACTTCCCATCACAATACTGCCTGGGAGACAGTGCCTGGCCAGGAGAAGGAGGGAGCTGGGGGTGACAGGGACCCAGAGAGAGAAATGTGGGTAGGGTGGAGAGGGCAGCCTATGGAACAAGAGTCAGACAAGGCTGCATCCAGCTGTTGACCTGAGTCGGCTTCCTCTCTGGGAAGAAGAAAGGTGAGGCCATCACACGTGGTTCAGTAGTGCAGAAACTCAGACTGAGCGTGCGTCTCACCAGAAAACATCTTGGAAGCTAAGTTTTAATCAACAACATTAAATAAACCATGGATTTTTAAAGACTGGTGAATTCCAATGGTAGCCTGTCTAGATTTGTTTTAAAACTTAATACGTAAGTTTTGCTTGTGAAATGAGAATAGCCTAAAATGCCAACATGAAAAACAAAGCAAACCCAACCTTAGTAACAGTAACCACAAAAAGTAAAAAATTTTAAAACTAAATAAGACACTTCAGGTTTCTCTTTGACAAAGTTGTATTTTTTAAAAGCAAAAACAGGGCCGGCAGAGGGGCACATTGGTTAAGAGCTGGTTTTGGGATGCCAGCGGCCCCAGTTTGGATCCCACATATGAGGGCCAGTGACACTGCCCTCTACAGCTAACAACAGCTCCACCTGGAGCTGGGCTGTGCGAGCCCCAGGGATGGTGTAGGCTGCAGCCCCTGCTGCAGTGGGCTGCCATAGGCTACAGTGAGTGGCCAGCAGCCAGCATGAGCAACTGGCAGCCAGCGTGAGCTGCCAATAGCCATGGTGAGCGACATCCAGAAGCCGGCGACCGATCTGCCTCATCCGGGAAGAGCGCAATGATGATACCAACATGGGCCAGTGAAGCAACATCCTCTGCAACTAGACTGAAGAACAAAAGACAGCAACTTGTCTGTTCCCCTTCCCCGATTCCCCAATGCTGTTCCTCACCCCCAGTTCCCCAATAAAGTCTTAAAAAAAGAAAAAAAAAAAAGAAAAAAAAAAACCTCCACATCTGCTCACCATTCTGCACAGGAAGGTGTGTCTTCAGCCTCCCAGAATAGGGCCTGGGCCTGTGCCACAGGCCCCTCTCCTGCGAAAGCAACTGCAGGAGTGAGCTTCTCCACGTGCAGCCGTACCCCTGAGGGTCTGCCCTGACAGAGGATAACTCTATCATCCCGTGGTGACAGCGCTGAGGTGAGAAGCACCGTGACGCAGTAACAACCTCTCCAACCAGTTCTCGTCCAACAAGCATTGAGTCTGAGCATCTACATGTTGGTCTCAATGACCCTCACGTTGCCATCCCCTGTTTTTTCATAAATTTTAATTTTTAGGTAGTTTTAGGTTCATATTAAAATTGAGGGGAAGTACAGAGATTTCCCATATACTCCTTGCCCCCACACATGCACAGCC
The DNA here is from genome assembly GCA_033961575.1 of Aselliscus stoliczkanus. Taxonomy (NCBI): domain Eukaryota; kingdom Metazoa; phylum Chordata; class Mammalia; order Chiroptera; family Hipposideridae; genus Aselliscus; species Aselliscus stoliczkanus. The sequence continues at coordinate 2,096,067 of CM066728.1, read as the reverse complement.
TCCCACACTATAAACATCACCCACCAGAGGATATACTTGCTGGAATTGATGAACTTACACTGACACGTCATCATCGCCCAGAGTCCATAGTTCACCTTAGGGTTCACTCTTGGTTTTGGACATTCTAAGGGCTCGGGAAAATGTATGACATATATGCGTCATACAGAGCAGTTTTACTGCCCTAAAAATTCTGTGTGCCAACTACTCATCCCTCCACTGATCTTTTTACTGTGTCCATAATTTCACTTCTTTCAAAGTGTCATATAGTTGGAATCATATAGCATGTTGCCTTTTCAGATTGGCTTGTTTCTCTTAGTAATAAGACCATATTCCTACTTCCTGGTTAAAGAGCAGGACCAATTTTATAATTTGTGGGGTTCAGAGCAAAATGAAAATGTAGGGCCCCTTTTCAAAATTATTAAGAATTTCATGATGGCCACAGCTGAGCATTAACCAAGCATGGGGCTCTGTGAAACTGTGCAGGCCTCGGCCCACAGGGCTGGCCCTGGGAAAGAGCAAGGTGGTAAAGCATGTGCCCACAGCGTGAGTGGGTCCTTGGTGTTTTTCAGATTCCCAGAGCTGGGACATGTAAGCAGAAGACTTTACTATTATTGTTGTCACAATGCTTCCACAGGTGCCAGTATCCTCAGGGCTTTATGCTTTCTCTGACTACACAGCTTGAAGGACTACAGGTAGAGAGGCTAGGTGTGCAGTGTCATTTGTCAACCTCTTCAAATGACTCTGGCATCACTAGCTGCCTCATCAGAATGGAGTCCAGCTGGTGGTGCTGGTTCTGCAGCGTGAAGCCGCCTCAGCGCCCAGTAACTGGCAATGAACCATTTTTACTGGTAAAAAGAAAACAAGCATCCCCTGTGATGATAGCATCTTTTTTTTTTTTAAGATTTTTATTGGGGAGTTGGGGGAGGGGAACAGCGTTGGGGATTCAGGGAAGGGGTACAGACAAGTTGCTGTCTTTTTGTTCTTCAGTCTAGTTGTGGAGGATGTTGCTTCATTGGCCCATGTTGGTATCGTCATTGCGCTCTTCCCGGATGAGGCAGATCAGTTGCCGGCCTCTGGCTGGTTGCTCACCGTGGCTATTGTCAGCTCATCCTGGCTGCCGGCCGCTCACGCTGGCTGCTGGCCACTCACTGTAGCCTATGGTAGCCCACTGCAGCAGGTGCTGCAGCCTACACCATCGCCGGGGCTCGCACAGCCCAGCTCCAGGTGGAGCTGTTGTTAGCTGTAGAGGGCAGTGTCACTGGCCCTCATATGTGGGATCCAAACTGGGGCCGCTGGCATCCCAAAACCAGCTCAACGAATGCACCACTCAGCCAGCCCGATGATAGCATCTTGAATTATCTGATTGATGACTAGGCAGGCTTATGTATTTCCCAGCAGCATGATATGAATTTAGATACTGCAGCTGAGCGGTGGGTGGCGAGTGTGGTCAGCCAGTTTCCTGCTTATGAAATAAAATATGCCAGAACATGGGAAAACAGGGCCGAGGAGGGCACATGGCAGCATGGATATAAATCACTCTGTCTAGGAGTGTACATGTATTCTGATCCCCACATTATTACTGTAAACTCAACTATGATCATCAGAGCTGTCACTCTCCCTCACTGTCTCTGAAATGGTGGTACTTTAGAATTTGGGCAGCAGTGCAGTAAACTGAAGAAGAAGGTTCTATCTCAACAGTGCTGGCCAGAACTGGGGGTTGGATGGGGGCAGGCGAGGGCTGTAAGGAGGATGAGGAGACTAAACAAACTGCCCTCAGGTAGCTCTGCGTGTCACTGGGATACATGGATGCCAAGTGTATCAGACAGCTCAGACTGCAAAACAAACACCACTGACTAGGCAGCTAAAACAATAAGTATTTATTGTCTCACTGTTCTGGAGGCTACATGTCCAAGATCAAGGTGTCAGCAGTATTGGTTTCTTCTGAGGCCTCCCTCCTTGCCTTGTGGACAGCCATCTTCTCCCTTTGTCCTTGCCTGGTTGTCCCTTTGTGAGTGTCAGTGTCCTAATTGCCTCTTCTTATAAGGACACCAGTTTCTGATTGATTGATCAATTACATGATAATGGACCCAGAGATTTGGGAGTTGAAGGCTCTAACTAGAACATGGGAGGAGGCCTGGAAACAGTCCTTTAGGATTACAGAATATCTGAGTATTAGGGTGGTGGAACCCCATTCTTGGGGGGAGCCACTGAGGCTGCAGCCACTTCCCAACGGCTGTGTGACCACGCAGGGCTGGCTTGCCCCTGTGGTCTGTGTCCCATGCCACATCCTGGTTAAACTTTCCTGACCACAGAGAAAGTACATCATGTACACACTTCACTTACAAAAATATAGCTATATTAGCTGAGAATAAAACTGAAACAACGGTAGAGGAAGAGCTTGCCTTATCATTCCTGGCTTTTGTGCTGTGAGGGCCCTGGTCCTGGTAGGTTAAGCCTGCAGTAAGGGGTTTTCAGTAGTAATTGTCATCTATATGTGTTCTAATTACACTCTCACTCTAGGTACAGCTCTTATAAGATGCAGCTCTACTGGATTCTCACTTGTTTATTCTTAGAGACAAAATTAGGATTATTTTGTCAATTTGTAAAGGAAAAAAACCTCCCGATGACATGCTACAGAGACTACAGTGACCAAGCATGTTTTCCTGTGACCTTGGGCAAGTCTGCAAACCTGTTTTCCCTCTGCAGTGTGGAGACACCATAGGTGCCCACCTCATAGAGGTCTGCAGCCAGACCTGCAATAACTTAGACACTCACCTCTGGCAGGAGTCATCTGGCGCTTTCTCCCCATGGTGTCCACCTTCCTGTCAAGAAAAAGCATAGTGTGGAACTTTATTCTGGCCAGAATTGTGAGGCCACTGGGACTCCACCTCCATCAACACCACCATTGTCACAGACCAGCTTACTGACCTACTGGCACACTCCTGCTCCTGCCGTAGCCCTGAGCTCTGGGCACTGGGTCACCCACAGCAGTGAGCGATGCCCAGACCTGCAGCTGCACTGGGCCTCGCAACAGCACCTCCAGACAGAGCCAAGGGACACTGTGGTTAAGAGCCACTCTTACCTTGGATCATGTTGGTGAAGCCAATCTTTGTTTAATTATGCTCATCTGCAGGTCAGAGGTTTGGATGTCTGACGGCTCAGTTGACAGGACTCAGAAGGCTGGAGGCTGGATTGGAGGCTTCTCCACTCACTCCTGGTGCTGAAGTTGGGCTCGGTTGGGACTGCCAACTAAAAGGCAGCACATGGCTTGGGCTCCTCACAGCTGGTGGCTGGGTTTCAAGAAAAGGAGAGCATTATTAAAAGATCCCCAGGAGAACACTGCATGGGTTTTTATGGCCTCACCTCCCAAGCCAGGCACCATCACTGGTCCCACATCCTGCTGGTTAGGGGCTGGCTCAGATTCACAGAGCAGGAATTAGAGGCCAGTTTGGTGGGGTCTGCATACAGCCACCCATAGAAGAGCTAGTGGAATGGAAGATATTGCTGTGACCATCTTTGGAAAATACAATCTATCCCAGTCCCCATGTCAGGATAATTTAATGAATAAATAAAATACTTAGAATTATAATGGAAACCAATTATGCTGGAATACAGTTTAAAAACATAATTTGTGTCATAGTAATATATGTGCTTCTTTATTAACACATTAGAAAAACAAAAGCTAATGGTGGGTCTAATTGCCACCAATTACCAGTTTCAAGACGATGATGAGCTACAATATTTGGAGAAATCCACCACAACTGTAATGTGCATGTGTGTGTGACTTGCTGTCAGTGATGAAATCACAGGCCCAGCAAAGGCCAGTGGCTTGTAGCTTACATCACGCTTGAAATTTTTTTTGTTTGTATAATTTTTGTTAGGATTATAAGTATGGAATAATTTAAGGAGAATTAACATTTTTTTTTAAAGATTTTATTGGGGAATTGGGGGAGGGGAACAGACAAGTTGCTGTCTTTTTGTTCTTCAGTCTAGTTGCGGAGAATGTTGCTTCACTGGCCCATGTTGGTATCGTCATTGCGCTCTTCCCAGATGAGGCAGATCGGTCACCGGCCTCTGGATGTCGCTCACCGCGGCTTTTGGCAGCTCACGCTGGCTACCGGCCACTCACTCTAGCCTGTGGCAGCCCAGTGCAGCAGGGACTGCAGCCTACACCGTCACCGGGGCTCTCACAGCCCAGCTCCAGGTTGAGCTCTTGTTAGCTGTAGAGGGTAGTGTCACTGGCCCTCATATGTGGTATCAGAACCAGGGCCACTGACATCCCAAAACCAGCTCTTAACCAATGCGCCACTCAGCCGGCCCGAGAATTAACATTTTTAATTTTCTGTATTTTTACCCCAGAATATATCATCCCATGTATTAAAATTCAAAATTTGGGGGTCAGCAGACTGCCTTTGGACTTGACCTGAAACATCAGCTCTTCTCTGGGTCTCCTAACAGCCAACCTGCCCTGCAAGTTTGGGACTTGGCCAAGCTTCATAATCATGTCAGTCAACTCCTTCAAATCCCCACCTCCCTACTCTTCTAGCGACTGATTGCTTGTGTGTCACTTTTTAAAAAAAAACATATACACGTACATCCTATTGGTCCTGTTTCTCTGCAGAACCTTGACTAACATACCCCCAAACGCATAGTTCTGTTATAATAATAGAGCAACCTTCATTATTAATAGGGTTAACCTGTCACCAAACTCTCCTGGAATGAATATTCTTCACCTCTCATGTTGCTTAAATTCCATTTCCTTGAAAACTTCCAGGCAAATTAATGCTTTCAAGTGTTATCAATGTAAAAACTGCTTCCCATCTACAACAAACAAGAGAGATGTCCTGAACAAAGGCTACTGAGGTACAAAACAGGTAACTGATAACTCATCCTATCATGTTGTTTCATTACTCTCTCCACTAAGAGTTTTTGATATTCAGTGCCATTGCAACTAATAAGCACAATTTCTTCACAGTTGATCTTGCCTCTTTTCCCTTTTCTGTCCTTGTTTTCTAGCCTGTCTACTTCATTACTTCTTGTCTTTCCCTTTATGGACATTAACCAGAATGCACTCTCATTCCCATGGCTATGTGAGATATAAGCTTCATCCCAGCAGTGTTTGCTTCGCTTGTTGATGAGTGCTCAAAGACTGTTTCTTCATTAATTTTTTTAAAAAGTTTCCCTCTCTTCTTTGACTTAATGCATGAAACCATTTTGAACATCTGAAGGTTCCAAACAAACCAAATTCTGACTTGCTTAGATTTTGTTGTATATCATTTTCTAGCACTTTTTATCTCAAGCCAATTGTTGTATTACATGATACAACTGTGTATGCCCATAAATAGTAGAAGGGAATGTCAAAAAAGACATGTATTTGTTTTAATATTATTTTAGAGATTATGGGTCACTTTTTTCTCATAAATTTATTTCATTGTCAAAATGCACTTAAATGAAAGCAAGAGGAAAAGATCTATTTATATGGTTATTTGACAGACATACAGACTGATAGGAATACCGACAAAACAAAATCATTCTGGATTGTACACTACTTCTATCTTTTTTTTTTTTTTTGAGGGCAGTGTCACTGGCCCTCATATGTGGGACCCAAACCGGGGCAGCTGGCTTCCCAAGCCAGCGCCCAACCACCGCACCACTCGACGAGCCCTGCTACTTCTAAAAATGTTGGGTTTCCTATAAATTGTGTTCTACCTTATCAAATCCATTATTTCCAGATTCACTGGGATTCTATGATGTCAAATAAATATCTCATAACAGTGAAGAATACTAACACTACTTGCTCTCTAATGTAACTTTCAAATTGGATTCTATTATTCTATTAACTGAGTGACATCAAAAGAGAAAACAAATGTACCAAACTGATACTGTTGACCTTTGTGAGTTTACATAAATTTAAGCAATGATTTTTTAGGTTGAAAAACACTTCTGAGAAGCAGAACAATAAATGTCATGTATGTATTTTTTTCAAACTGGATTTACTAAAATAGTTGAAGACGAAAGTAACTATGGATTTTAACTAGGAGTATATATTAGAACCATCTGAGGAACTGTCTCAGATGAGGAAAATAATCATGGTGAGGCTTCAGCCTCAAAGATTCTGAGGAGACATCTAAATTTTTAAAATTTCTCCAGGTGATTTTAATGCATATTCTCAGAAAGGAACCATACACTCAACAGTACAAATTATAGCTAGTCCTAAAGGGTCAAAAGCAAAATTACAAAGTGGAAGTCAAGAAATCACCGGTGTCAGGAAACATTGACTGGACTCCAAGGACAAATATCAAATTGTGAGACCAAGATACTCATTTCAATGGTGTTGGCAAGTCATTCAAATTCAAAGAAATATTTACAAAATCCCTTGAGTAAAGAGATATTAGAGGAACTCAACATTTTGAAATAAGTATTAAAAAAATAAAAATAATAAAAAATAATAAAAAAGGAAGAAAGAAGTAATCATTCCCTCATTATAGTTAAGCTTTTATTACAGATTTTTTTTGGAGATCAAAAATGGCAGAGCAGATCAATGTAATGTTTGCCTCATCCCATGAACACATTAAAACTAAAACAAAATATAGAAAAATCAACCTTGGGCCAGCCAAGTGGCACATTGGTTAAGAGCTGGTTTGGGACACCAGCAGCCCCAGTTCGGATCCCACATATGAGGGCCAGTGACACTGACCTCTACAGCTGACAACAGCTCCACCTGGAGCTGGGCTGTGTGAGCCCCGGAGGTGGTGTGGGCTGCTATAGGCTACAGTGAGTGGCCGGCAGCCAGCATGAGCGGCCGGCAGCCAGCGTGAGCTGCCAATAGCCACAGTGAGCGACCCATCCAGAGGCCGGGACCAATCTGCCTCATCCGGGAAGAGCACAACGATGATACCAACATGGGCCAGTGAAGCAACGTCCTCCACAACTAGATTGAAGAACATAAAGACAGCAAATTGCTATTCCCCTTCCCTGATTCCCCAATGCTGTTCCCCTCCCCCAATTCCCCAATAAAATCTTTAAAAAAAGAAAAATCAACCTGAAAAAAAATTCTGAAGTCTAGCTGAACAGAAATTTTATAACTAAGGATATAAAGATGAAGCCACTTAGAGATTAATACAAGGGGCACAGACACAGAATGGGCTGACCCCAAATCCCTCTGTGGTGGTTGAAATTCAGGATGGATATCTTGGCCACAGAGATTCCCCTTGCCCTGGAGGAGCAAGGAACCCCAGTCCCACACCAGGTTCCCCAGACCTGAAGGAGCCCCCACAACATATGGCTGTGAAAAATAGTGGGGATTCCGATTGCTGGGGTGGGACAGAAGGCTGCAGGAAACCCAGATGTTCTCTGAAAGGGCACACACACATACTCACTCACTCACAGACACTCACCCTGGGCTCTGGTGGAGGGATGGTGACTCCAGAGGCACCAGAAACAAATGGGGAAAGACTGAGTTGTGTGGCCTCTGGGCAAGGAATAAAGGGACAGTTGCCATTTTCCCTGTGTGAGGTTTTCCTCTGGAGCAGCCAGAAGGCAGTCACCAACTTTTCTGTGTTGAGCCCTCCCCAGTGCCTATGGTCAAATCTGAATCTGAATTGGTCTGGTGAGCTCCACTTGCTCCACCTTGGTGACTCACTGAGACCATGCCACACCCAACTCTGTACCACAGGGGGATTTATCAGCAGCTGAACCTTACCAGTGCCAGTGAGTGGCAGCAGGCCTCAGAGTGTCCTGGATTTTTTTTTTGGAGCTACCCCAGGCCAGGTACTGGTGGCAGCCATCCTCAGTTATAAAACATGGCCTCTCCTACATGCCTCCAGGTTTAGCACAGGCAGCAAAAACTACAAATCGCTTTGTAGCACCTACCAGGTAGTCATAGGAAGTGTGTGACCTGGGCCTGCTGGTCATAGGAAGTGTGTGACCTGGGCCTGCACCAAAGCCCCTCCCAAGAGGCGCCAGAACTAACATAGTTGAAGGTTTGCTTCAGACTACAGCAGAGCACCACCCAACTAGCCCCACAAATGACATATCTAAAGGGTGATTTCAACAGGTACCAGGGAACATTGGGGTGAATCCCATTCTGTGGAGTAAGTCCCTTGCACAGCAGTCCGTAAGCTGTGAACGTGGCCAAACCCCATAACCAGTCAGCCTGAGGGTCAATCCTATCCACTGATGTGCGATTAGCGATCAAAGCTGAACTGCAACAGGAGAGCACTCACAATTCACACAAGGGACACTCCTGGGGTACCTGGAGCAGGTGACCAGGGAGATTGTGTCACTGGACCCCAGGCACTTATTATATAAGGCCACCTGACAAGACTAGAAGACATAGCAGATCTACCTAATACATAGAAACAAACACAGAGAGGTAGCCAAAATGAGAAAACAAAGAAATGTATACCAAATGAAAGAAAAGGAGAAAACTCCAGAAAAAGAACTAAATAAAGCAACCTACCAGAGAAAGAGTTCAAAACACTGATTAAGAGAATGCTTAAGGAACTCACTGAGAACTTCAACAAAGAGATAGCAAGCATAAAAAAGGACATAGAAACCATTTTAAAAAGTCAGAAGTGAAGAATACAATAACTGAAATGAGGAATGCACTAGAAAAAAATCACCAGCAGACTAGGTGAAGCAGAGGATTGAATCAGCAATTTGGAAGATAAGGTAGCAGAAAACACCCAATCAAAAAGCAAAATGAGGGCCGGCCGAGTGGCGCATTGGTTAAGCGCTGGTTTTGGGATGCCAGCGGCCCCGGTTCGGATCCCACATGAGGGCCAGTGACACTGCCCTCTACAGCTAACAACATCTCCACCTTGAGCTGGGCTGTGCGAGCCCCGGTGATGGTGTGGGCTGCAGCCCCTGCTGCAGTGGGCTGCCATAGGCTACAGTGAGTGGCCCGCAGCCAGCGTGAGCGGCTGGCAGCCAAGCGTGAGCTGCCAATAGCCGGGATGAGCAACATCCAGAGGCCAGCGACCGATCTGCCTCATCCGGGAAGAGCGCAATGATGATACCAACAGTGAAGCAACATCCTCCGCAACTAAACTGAAGAACAAAAAGACAGCAACTTGTCTATTCCCCTTCCCCGATTCCCCAATGCTGTTCCCCTCCGCCAATTCCCCAATAAAATCTTTTAAAAAAAAGCAAAATGAATACATAAAAGAATTAATTAATTAAAAGAGGATAATTTAAGAGACCTCTGGGACAACCTCCAGTGTAATAACAACTTTCCCATGATGGGTACCAGAAGGAGAAGAAGGAGAGCAAGGAATTAAAAACCTAATTGAAGAAATAATGACAGAAAACATCCCAAACCTAGTGAAGGAAATATACATACAAGCCTGGCAAGCATAGAGAGACCCAAACAAGATGAACCCAAACAGACCCACACCAAGACACATGATAATTAAAATTCCAAAGCTTAAAGACAACGGAGGATCTTAAAAGCAGCAAAGGAAAAGCAATTAGTTACTTATAAGGGAGCTCCCATGAGACTGTCAGCTGAATTCTCAACAGAAACTTTGCAGGCCAGAAGGGATTGTCATGAAATATTCAAAATGATGAAAAGCAAGGACCTACAACAAAGATTACTCTACCAGCAATCATTTAGAATCAAAGGTAGATAGAGCTTCCCAGACAAGAAAAGGCTAAAGGAGTTCATTACCACCAATCCAGTGTTACAAGAAATGCTAAAGGGACTTGCTTAGAAAGAAGAAGAAAAAAAAAAGATCAAAATTATGAATAATAAAATGGCAACAGCTACATATCTATCAGCAATTACTTTCAATGTAAATGGATTAAATGCCCCAATCAAAAGACATAGGGAGGCTGAATGGCTAAGAAAACAAGACCCTTACATATGCTGCCTACAAGAGACTCACTTCAGATTGAGAGACACACACAGATTGAAAATAAAGGGATGGAAAAAGGTATTTCATGAAAATGGAAATGAATAAAAAAGCTGGGGTAGCAATACTTGTACTAGACAAAATAGACTTAAAACAAGGGCTATAATAAGAGACAAAGAACTACCAGTAGTCCCACTTCTGGGTATTTATCCTAAAATACCCAAAACACTACTTTGAAGGGCCATGTGTATCCATATGTTCATTGCAGCATTATTTACAATAGCCAGGATATGGAGGCAACTTGGGTGTCCCTGAATGGATGAATGGATAAAGAAAAGGTGGTGCATATATACAATGAAATGTTACTCAGCCATAAATAAAGAATGAAATCTTGTCATTTACAACAACATGGATGGATCTAGAGGGTACTGTGCTAAGTGATATAAGTCAGACAGAGAAAAACAAATACCATATGCTCTCACTTATATGTAGAATCTAAAGAACAGAATAAACAAACAAACAAAACAGAAAAAACTCATAGATACAAAGAACATTTTTAGGGTTGCCAGATGGGAGAGGGGTTGGGGGTAATGGGTAAAAAAAGGGAAGGGATTAAGAAGTACGAATTGGTAGCTACAAAATAATCATGAGTATGTAAAGTGTAGCATAAGGAATGTAGTCAATAATATGGTAATAATTATGTGTGGCGTCAGGTGGGTACTAGATTTATTGGGATGATCACTTTATAAGTTATATAAATGTTTAATCACTATGTTGTACACCTGAAACTAGTATAATATCGTATGTCAATTATAATTGAAAAATAAAAATTTTAAAAATATATATATATCAGTACTTATCTATAATTAAAGTTTGTCTCATTCTTTCTTGCTTGTCTGCTTTTTTCTATATATTTTACAAACATATAGCACCTCTATTAAAAAAGCATAACAAAAGTGTATTTTAATTTAAACTAAAAAAAGTGCATAGTTTGGGCTCATGGTCATGCCTTCCGGGATCTGCACTGAGGATAAGCTGACAGTCTGGAAGGGAGAAAGGGTCCACTCTCTGGGAAACCTAAAGCAAATATGGCCTAGAGCACATAGGTCTACCTAAGCTCCTGCTCAAATTTCTTTTTTTTTTTGCCTTTGAGGGCAGTGTCACTGGCCCTCATATGTGGGACCTGAACCGGGGCCGCTGGCATCCCAAGCCACCTCTTAACCACTGTGCCACTTGGCTGGCCCACTCCTGCCCAAATTTCAAATCCCTCCAGAGCTGATAGGTCATGGATGGGTCATGGATGAGGCCAGAGCATCCCCTGAAATGATCCCAGCACAGGGGCTAACCTGAATATTATTAAAGGAAGAAGGCCCTGTACAGATGGAAAAAAGAAAAGTGTAACTTTAAGGAAGAGACACCAATAAACGTTTTGAGGATTTGAACCGCACTTCTGCATCTCTGGGACCTTGGCTAATTAATTCTCACTTCACAGGCATCTTCAGGAAAGGAGCACAGACAGCCCAGCGTTGGAGACTCTAAATAAGTGTCAGCCTCCTTCCTTCCTTTGTTAGAGTTTTGACAAATTCTTGTCCATGTGCAGGCCTTCCAGGCTTCATGGTTTCAACATATTTTCATAATTAGTTTGAAGACATTCTCTGGTATATTAGAGACTCTTGTCACTTAGAATATTAATTGCCATCAGGTATTGCAGTAGGCATATGCAGAGGTTATCACTATAGCAGTAATTTATAAGCTAAGATACTATAAAACTGGCTCAGAAACTCTGATTTGCCCTCTGCTACTCACTGACACTTCTTGGTTTGTTTTCTCATGTACATGATTAATGGAATATCACTCTGTAAATGAAATGCCCCAAACATGTATAGTTATAGTCATGCAGTAACTATGACAAGTTACTCATACCTTTTTTTCCCCAGACCAATAATTTTTTTCAGACTTTACATTCATAAAATAAAACTGTTTCCAGAGCTGGCTGTGTGGCGCATTGGTTAAGAGCTGGTTTTGGGAAGCCAGCGGCCCCGGTTCGGATCCCACATATGAGGGCCAGTGACACTGCCCTCTACAGCTAACAACAGCTCCACCTGGAGCTGGGCTGTGCGAGCCCCGGCGATGGTGTAGGCTGCAGCCCCTACTGCAGTGGGCTGCCATAGGCTACAGTGAGTGGCCGGCAGCCAGCATGAGCTACCACTAGCCGTGGTGAGCGACATCCAGAGGCCGGCGACCGATCTGCCTCATCCGGGAAAAGCGCAATGATGATACCAACATGGGCCAGTGAAGCAACATCCTCCGCAGCTAGACTGAAGCACAAAAAGACAGCAGCTTGTCTGTTCCCCTTCCCCGATTCCGCAACGCTGTTCCCTTCCCCCAATTCCCCCAATAAAATCTTAAAAATAAATAAATAAATAAATAAATAAATAAATAAATAAATAAATAAATAAAACTGTTTCCAGATTCTGGCCAGGCTTATAAATTTTTTGCTTTTCCTAACCAAAGCAGATTCCCATCATTTTAGTACAAGACTTTCTGAATATACAAATCTATACTTTCTGGCTACTGCTCCACATGCATTATGAATATCTGAGATGGTAAATAAAAATGCTTAAAAACAGTGAGAGTCATGGACCAAGGAAGTGTCACTAATAAATGCTCTGAAATATTGTACAACAGAGACACAGGTTCCCTAAAGAGCCCTGTGTCAGGGCTTAGGTTTAAGAAAGGAATTATCTGTTCCACTGACAAGCCAAGTGGTGTAGTCCCAGCACAAGAAAGCCCATGTTTACAGTGGACACAGATAATACCTACAGAGTGTAGACAATTTTTCTAATAAAGCCTATACAAGGTAGCTGCGAAAATGACCAGCAGTCTGTCACATGAGTGACTTTGCCCTTACCATTGACTTCCCAGGCCCATTCATCTCACTGCACAATGTGACAGAGACCCCCATTGGTGGACCTACCCTCTACTGGGCACCTTGTGTCCAGCCTGAAACTGGTGGTGCCTCGCTGGCCACCCAGAGCAGGCTTAGCTCCATAAGAAGCCACCTGTCTCCCCCTTGCTGAGTCTCCTTCAGACTCCTCTGGGGTGAGTGTTCCCCTTGTTATAACAAGTTAATAAATGTAGAGGGTGTGTCTGACAAGTTGTCTAAAAGGAAATTTAAAACAGAAGAGGGAAACGTTTAAACAGTGGGCCAAGTGTGATTTCTCCCATAATTTAATGAAAAACACCTGAAGAGTTAAACATATCACCCTTAATCCATGCATGTCCACAAAAGCACTTCCTTCTTCCACCTCCACCCACATTTCAGAAAACCCCACTTTCACCCATAAGAGTTTCTCCTCCACAGACCCACTTCCTCCCCCAGGCCCATAATGGAGGTACAAGGAGGATGACCGGCCTGGGGCTCTCTCTACTCCACAGAACCTGCCAGGGGATAGGTCCTTTAGGATCTCCAAACTCAGATCAGTTACAACATACTCATTTTTATCATCTGATTATCCAGTGGACACACAAGCTAAAGACAAAGACAAATATTAATTCTTAAGAGAAAAAAAAAATATATATATATATATATATAAAACTTCTTACTATTTTGCAAGGTCCACCTCTTCTGGTGACACAGTCCCTAGCAAGAGCTTTAAAATTTTGTGTTAGTTGATCAATCCTCAGCAAGGACTGCCTCATGACCAGCTTGTGTTGGGGTGTACAGGGCAGAATGAAGAGTGTGCTTCATTTTCCAGATATGTGAGCAGTCAGGTGGGCTGTGGGCCTGTGTTCTTTGCAGACCTGTTGCTGTTCTAATTAGAGTGGCAAACCGGACAGCAATTCATCAGAGCTCCAGACATTGGCAGGGGGTAGAGTTTGGAGTCCAGTGCCCACAGCAGGTAAGACAAATGAGCCAGCTCATGAGATGTTTTTCAGAGTGGCACCTACCCTGATTCTGACTGGACACCACACAGAAGGAGCCCAATGAGGAGTGTGCATTTTATCTGGTTCTTTTCATGCATTCAGGGATTCAAGCTAAGCACCAGAAAAGTTGTAATCAAAAGAAAACCAAAACTGTAATATGTAGGGTTGCATGTACTTTAATTTTTATAACAAACGGGTGCTATTTTGGATATCTGTTGCACAATGGATGGAAATAGTCCCACATCAGAACACTGCATTGTGAAATTTACAACCCAGGGGCAAAATGAAGATTTTACAGGCTTTGGAGAGAAAAGACAGGTCACTCAGACAAGATATGAATCAGAATGGCATCAGATTAGTCAGTAGCTGGAAAACAATGGAGCCATGCCTTCAGGAGTGTATGAAAATGACATTCTGGACTTCTATATCTAGCCAAACTATCAATCAAATATAAGACTAGAATAATATTTTCAGACATACAAGTTACCATGCATGCTTCCTCCAGTACTGACCAAAATGAGAGTGTCAACCAGGAAAAGACAAGGGATGGAGGAAGCAAAAGGTACAACAATGGACAAAGGAATCCCCAAGATGGTGGGAAGGGACACCCCGGACAGCAGCAGAGCCAAATACAGATAGAAACCAGTCCAGTTTGGACCAGTGTGACCCAGAGAAAGGAGAGTATTCATCACCAAAATCCTTGTCGCTATCTTATCTTTCTAACTAGAGAACTCCATCAGGTGAGCTTGGCACTGATTCTTATGTATATTTTGTTTTGATCATGAGGAGATGGCATATTTTATATTCCTTCCATGTTTCCCTCAGCATTTTCATTTTAGCCTACAAAGTGTTTTGTTTGATGCATGCCTAACAGCTGGACATAGCCATGAGGAGCTTAGAAAAATGAACTTCAGACCAGCCCGTTTCTCTGCCCATATTCTTGCCAGATATCCAGGCCCTGGCCCTCAAGCTAGCCCTGCAGATGTCCCAAATACGGTGAACCCCCACTTATCAAATCTCTCTTAACTTGGCCCCAAACCAAAGCTAGATTACTTCCAAGAAATTCTCTACAGCTTATCTTCCCCTGAAAACCTTTAGCTAGTCCTGATAATATTGAGCTTCCCTTATCCAGCTAGTTTTGTGTTTGCTACTCAGATTTCAAAGATAAGCAATTTTTTCACATTACATTTGCAGATGGAGAACAAAAGGTGGTATAGCTGTTACTTCTGAGTGGGAGGGTGCTATAATGAGGGGACATGACAGGCTTTCTAGATTATTGGTCATATTCTAATTCTTAACTTGAGTGGTAAACACAGGAACTTGATTTATTATTATTATTATTTAAAGTCTATACATACTTTCATAGATTCTGTTGTAGAAATCTATAGAGGGTGTCAGAAAATGTATACACATTTTAAGAAAGGAAAAAACTGTATTAAAATTATGCTAATGGTAACCACTTTGAGCACCTCCTGTAACTGCAGAAGTCAAATGTGATTTGTATTCATCTTTTGTTATCAGTATATATCGAGTATTACAATTTTAATAGCTTTTCCTTTCTTGAAATGTGTATACATTTTTTTTGGCACTCTCTCTATATGTTAATTTGCTAAGGCTGCCAAAATAAAGTACCACAGAGTTGGTGGCTTAAACAACAGAAATTTATTTCTCATAGTTTTGGAGGCTAGAAATCCAAGATTAGGGTATCAACAGGGTTGGTTTCTCCTGAGGCTTCTCCTCTTGAAGTGTAGATGGCTGTCTTTTCCCTGTGTCCTCACATGGCCTGCCCTCTATGTGTGTCCGTGTTCTAATCTCCTCTTATAAGGACACCAGTCAGATTGGATTAGGACTCACCCTAATGACCTCATTTTTACCTTAATTACCTCTTTAAAGACCCCATCTCCAAATACAGTCCCATTCTGAGGCCCTAGGGGTTAGGACTCCAATGTATGAATTTGAGGGGGACACAAATCAGGCCATAACAGTATCATAATTTTCAAAGTTTTATAATAAAAGTATTAAAGGAAAAAATACAGAGTAATAAAAAGTTCATAGGCAAAATAAGATCATATGTATTACAATTAAAAAATTAAAGTAGTAAGGATTTCCTAAGAACAAAAACATTGTCTCACATAACCATAATACAGTTATCAAAGCCAGGAAATTTAACATTAACCCATGCTTTAGGTGATCCACAGAACACTGTCTGCTGTTGTCAATTGTCCCAATAATGTCCTTCCTGGTCCTTTATTTTCCTGGTTTGTGATCGAATCCCCGCTTGCACAATGCATTGAGGTTCATGTCCCCTTAGTCTCTATTAATCTGGAAGGCAGCTATGCTCACCACCATACCACCACCGCCAGCTGCACTAGTCTCCATTAATCTGGAACAATTCCTTAGGCTTTGTCTTTCATGACCTTGTAATTTTTTAATTACGGTCTTTTTTTTTTTTTAAAGATTTTATTGGGGAATTGAGGAAGGGGGACAGTGTTGGGGAATTAGGGAAAGGGAACAGCCAAGTTGTTGTCCTTCACTCTTAGTTGTGGAGGGTGCAGCTAGCTCCAAGTCCAATTGCCCTCTGGCAGCCCGTTGGCAGCTCACAGTCGCTCAGCTCAATGTGCCAGGTTCACTCTTAGTTGCGGTGAGGGTAGCCCACTATCCCATGTGGGAGTCACCTTGTTAGGAGCACATGGTTTCACCAGCTGAGCCATCCTGCCACCTGTTGGTAGCTCAGTGGCAGCTCAGCTTGGACGCAGCTCACTGGCCCATGTGGGAATTGAACCAGCGACCCTGTTGCTCAGAGCTCATGCTCATAACCAACTGAGCCATTCTGACAGCCCCAATTACAGTCATTTTTAATTAAAATTATTTTGTAGAATGTCCCTCAACTGGGGTTTGCCTGATGTTTACTCATAATTAGATTTTAGAAAAAATACTAGCAAAGTGATATTTAGTCTTTCTCACGGCCGCATATCAGGAAGTACGTGGTGTCAGCTTGTCCCAATTCTGGTGGTGTTAACTTTGATCACTTGACAAAGGTGGTTTCTACCAGATTTCTGTTTTGTAAAGACACCATTTTCCTTTTAGTAATTAGTAAGTAACTTATCAAACTTTCAGTTCCTAGTTTGAGCACCCATTGATGATTTCTTCATAACATCAGTCCTTCCATAGGATTTCTTAATATGCATTCCACTGTATCAATGTTGTAATCCATTATTGTTATTAGTTATTCTGATGTTCAATCATTCCAGATTTGATGCTGGTGCCTTTTCCGTATGTTTCCATCATTTTTTTAAAACACAGAAATATTTAGGAGTGAAATAGCATGCTATCTTCAACTTACTCTGAAATGATTACAAAAATATATAACTGAAGTATGTATAGACACACAAATGCACACACATACACATATAGAGATAGAGATAGAAATGAGAGAGAGAGCGAGAGAGAGAAAGAGACAGAGAGAGATTACAAATGAAGTGGTTTAAAACAACAGACATTCTCTCACAGTTCTGGAGGCCAGAAGTCTGAAACATGGTATCAGGAGGCTCTAGGCCCTCCTTGGCTTATAGCTGCATCACTCTTAACTTCTGCCTCCATCTTGACACGGCCTCGCCTGTGTATGAGTGTCTCTGGGCCTTTCCTCTTCTTACAAGGACATTAGTCTTTGGATTTAGGGCCTAAACCAAATCCGGAATGATTTCATCTTAATATCCTTAACTAATTAGATCTGCAAAGACCCTATTTCCAAGTAAAATCACATTCTGAGATTCTAAGTGGACATGAATTTTGGAAGGTCACTACAGAGGTCTTCACAGATAAGAAAGCTGAACTACAAATGTAGGTCCTGGCAACAAAAGGAAAAAGATAAATACAATTGCATAATTCCCATTATTAACAAGGAGGGAGCAAGGCAGACCTAAGAGAGCAGCAAAGCTTTTCCTGATACTAAGTTCTGACACATCTTCTGTGAGATCCCCTGACCAATAACATCAGCATCACCCAAGAACTCCTCAGAAAGGCAAGTTCACCCCACACCTACTGAATATGAAATCCTTAGAGTGAGGTCCATCAATCACTTTGGAGGGTTTATCTAAACCCTCCAAAGGGATTCTGCAGCTCTCTCAAGCTCAAGAAACCCTATAACAAATAATGTCCTCAGAGACATTACAAAAGTAACTGGGGTTACATACAACTATTTCTTATAGCATCCTTTGTGTGTTACAACCTTAAATAGAAGCAAAACCATGACAACAATACCCACAACCCTCCTGGTGGTGGGGAGGGAAGAAAAATTCAAATAGCTCAATTATTCTCCTTGGGGACAGAGTGTCTCAGCTCCCAGAGAGCTGCTCTTGCAAAGCCAGATCCAGATTACCCCCACAATGCAGTGGCTTGGTGATCCCAAGGCAGGGGTCCCAAGAGAGGCCCAGGCAGAAGCTGTGTCACCATTTCTGACCCAGCCTCATCAACCATGAAGTTCACCCCTGTAGCAGTAGCAAAGTTCCCTGGGTCCAAGGGGGAACACACAGATATACAACCTCTTGGTGGGCAGTGACAAGGTTCAGAATAGCTCGTGGGACCAGAATGCAGTTATGGCCAGTGTGAGGAAACGGCATCTGTCACTGAGACAAGAAAAGCAACAGAGAAACGCGAGCATCAACTTTTCCCACTCTGGATAGACTTGAGGTATTTCTGCATCATCCCTTACTGGAGCCCAGCTGTCACATAAATCAATGACCACCACCACTGTTAAATTGCATCTCAAAGAATGCTATCAAAGCTTCATTGTTTTTCTTTGTTGGCTGTAAATAACTTTCCTTTGATCATGCTTTGAAATACAGCATAAGTGTTGTTTCATTTTCAAAAGCTTAGAGCAATGATAAAAAAAAAAAAAAGAAAGACAGCTGAATGAATAAAGCAGGGGTTCCTAGCATCCACATACTGGAAGCTAGCTCTGCATTCACTTTCATAGTTTCCAGAATTCAAATGTGTCCATGAATACGCATGAACATTCCATCCAAATGTCACTGTAAGGGCAAATGTTTCTCCCTCTGCTTTAGTGAGTCTTCACCAAACAAGCATTTCTAGAGTAACCTACTCTACACGCATCACATCCAAGAGCAACCCTGGAGCGCATGCAGGTCCTGCAGACATCGTGGTGGGCAAAGCAGAGTGTGTGCCAGCCACGCCCTACCTGGAGCTGATACCCGAAGCCTGGGCCAGATCCAGCCTGCACTGGACTGAAGGTTGTTTGTTCTACAGACCCCTTTATTCACACCCACAGTCCCCTCCAAGTTGCAACCCTGTCTTCAAGCCGTCCTCTATGATTCCAGGTTACCTGATTTTTTTTTTTTTTTAAAGATTTTATTTGGGAATTGGGGAAGGGGAACAGTGTTGGGGAATTGGGGAAAGGGAACAGCCAAGTTGTCCTTCAATCTTAGTTGTGGAGGGTGTACTTAGCTCAGCTCCAAATCCAGTCACCATCCAGCTCAAGGTGCCGTGTTCAATCTTAGTTACAGGTGGGTATAGTCCACCATCCCATGCAGGAGTTGAACTGGCAACCTTTTTGTTAGGAGCACGTGGCCTCACTAGCTGAGCCATCCTGCCACCTGTTGGCAGCTCAGTGGCAGCTCACTGGCCCATGTGGGAATTGAACCGGAGACGCTGTTGCTCAGAGCTCGGGCTCTTAACCAACTGAGCCACTCAGCCGGCCCAGGTTCCCTGATTCTTGATGGACACGTGGTGGTAGGAAATCTCTCCCTTGCACAGTCCAACCACACTCACTAGGTGATCCCACCAGGTGGTCCCACTGCTTCCCGTGCCCTCCACTGCCATCTCCTCTCTGATTTATTAATGAATGAATAACTCTCCATTGTCTGGATGGAGAAAGAAAAATTCTTCCCCAGTCCTCCTGTAAGGGAGGAAAAACTTTTTCCTCTACCTGTCTTAGGTTCAAGGGCTGGGGCCCTGCAAATTAACTGACAAAAGACAGATCAACAAGAGAAGCAAACAGTTTATTAACAGGTGCAGCACATATGCAAGAGACACTCAGCGGGTGAGTTACTCGAAGGGGTGGTTACAACTGGGGGTTATATAGCATCTTCATAGAAGAACAGTAGATTGCCAGAAAAGTGACAAGACACTGAGGGAGTGAGATTTGTGCAGACCCATTGTGGTGCTGACTGCCCATCTTCACAAGCATAAAACTTCCCGGGGAAAGGAGACTTAATGGCACCCCCATTTCTCAGAAGTTCCTGCTTTTAGTCAGATAAGCTCTGGAAAGGTGTCTTTCTGCATCTCTGTTGATTCTCATTTGCCTCCAGCTCAAAATAATCCTATGCCAAATGGCACATTTGGGGTGGCATGTCCCTAAACTTCCATGAGGTAGCTTGGTTTTCCTTGACAATGTACCAAACCTTGAAGCCATCTCTAAGAGATGGCCACCTCCTCCTTCCTTCAGTCATTCATTGACCAGGAAGGGTAATTATTAATACATTCTTATGTACATTGTCACCTCTACTCAGACACTGTGTCTCCTCTGGGAAGTCCTATGTCATTACTGTCCACCTCCTCATGAGGTCTCCTCCAGGGCCTTCACCTCTGACATTGGTGCTTTCATCATTCTCAATGATAGTCCTAAATTTTCCCATGGCAAAATCTTTTTATCCATTCAGTTGCTCTTCCAAGCCTGCTGGGCAGGTGTCAGTATCTGCCCTTACCCAATGAGTAATCGAGACTTGGGAGGTGCCTGGGCCAGTCCTCCAGGCTCTCAGCCCACGTGACAGAGCACGTACCAAAACCTGGGTTCCTGGCTCTGCTCCACCAGCCTTCACACCAGCACTGTGCCTGTTTCCTCCACGAAGTTTTTATGGCTGGCCCCACCCAGGGTGACTGTGGTTAACCACAATTTGGGGGACAGTTAGTCATCATCAAACGCCCTTCTGCCCTGCTCCGAAACCATCTCTGCTCCATCTCTGCTCCACTATGCTGTGAAAATCTTGTCCACCGTTCGGTGTTACTCTCAAAACCTGCTCAGTCCACCCAGTTTTATTAGGACATAGACTGAAGTTCCTCTCACTAATGAAAATAAGTTCTAGTGTGTGGTTTTCACACATAGCACCATTTTGTCTCTGTGAAATGAAAGCAAAGAAGGGCATTAGCTAAAGTGTCTTGCATAAGTTAGGGGCTGGGAGGGACAGGGGCCAGAAGATCTGCAGCTGATACATGGGAAACAGCCTGTGAAGCTGAGAACCAGGCCTCATTACTTGGAGTGACATCTCCTGGGAGCTTGCTAGAAATGCAGTTTCAGGCCCTAACCCACTGGATCAAAACCTTCAATTTCACAAGATCCCCAGATGATCTGTGTACATATTATGGGTTGAGGAGTTCTGGGCTGCACAAAAGAGGAGTTGAGAGGGGGAACCCACAAAGGAGGGGAAGGTCTGATATCCAGAAGTCATGCAGGCCATGCCTGCACTTGAGTTCTTTGAGGAGCATCCACCTGTCCACTCAACCCTCCTGCAGATTGAGAAAAGCTGTGGGGACCTGAGCAGGGGTTTTCCTCATACTTGTGACACCGACTGCGTGGTGTCTTTTCTGACTCTCTGACACCAGCTGGGTGCCCTGGAGTGAGTATAGACCCCGCAGGTTAAAGGCTCAGCCCCACAGGACTGCCCCACTTCAGACACCAATTTCAAGTCCCAGGCTGTCTGTCACCCATACTGACAAACCAGCTATAAATTAATAGGGTTCCCACACCCGTCTCCTCGGGTTTGATGATTTGCTAGCATAACTCACAGAACTCAGGAAAGTGCATTTCTTGCTGTGACTAGTTTATTACAAAGGAAACAACTCAGAAACAGCCAGATGGAAGAGATGCAGAGGGCAATACTCGGAGCTTCCATACTCTCTCTGGGCCACCACCCTCTCAGCCTGAATCTCTCCCTACAGGACCTGTGAGTATCTAACAGCCCTGCGTGAGGCACCTGCTTTGGGACAGCTTGCCATGAGCACTAGAACTTGAACGGTGTACCATTTGGGGATCTGGGGAAGCTGTTTTCCTTACCTCCTTGGGGGTTTTCAGGTTCCACTTCTTAGGGACTGGTCCTTCTGGCACTCAGGGCACCCAGATGGAAAGTGGGAGGGAAAGCGCCTGGCCCCTCATCTTGCAGCCAGAATAGCTGTGGCTTTCAGCCATTTTAGTGATTCGTCCTCCAAGAAAAATTTTCCCACAAACAAAGAGATTCTCCAGTTCCTGAGTGTTCTTAGGCTTAAAAAAAAAAAAAAAAAAAAAAAAAAGCTAGAACATCCCTCAATTTACAGATGAGTAAACTGAGGCCGAGAAAGGGGAGATACCAAGATAACATAGTAGACAGGGACTGAAACACCCTCCTAACCAACCTCCCTTTGCAAGTCTGCTTATTTCACGCCCAGGTGGCTTGATTTATCCCATAGATCAAGAGAAGGAACAAACTTCCTTTAACATGTGGGCTTTGTTCCTGCTTTCCAAATTTAGACCCTCAGGTTGGCAACTAGATGCATTATGCGGTGTCTATGCAATACACCTGTGTTTCTCATTACATCTTTTATCTCCATGGTTTCCATACTTCCCAACTTTTAGAACCCATTTCATTATTATATCTCAATGACTTTAGTGGTGAGCTAAAATAACAACCAGGATATTCACACCTAAATTCCTTGCATTCAGAGTCAAATTTAGTTATTCTTAGTGTATGTTATGTTTCCCAAACAAGAAGGGGCCTCATTCCAATAGACTCCCGGTATAAATTGCACAATCTGCAGTCAGAGGCTCTTCCTGAGATAAGACATCAGTGAGGGGGATACTCAAAATCACTTGAAAAATATTATACTACTCAGATAACTAACGCATGCCCATTTGGAAACATTCACAACTCTTGTTGAAAATCTGTGTGTTTTAAGTGGAGAATGTAAGAAGGTGCAAACTTTGGCACAGAAATATTCATGAAATAAGTGAATATTAACTATAACCTAACCTCTTTGCTATGTCTCTGGGGTCACCCTTTTGAACAGTCGTTTTTGCTGTCATACAGTAATATTCTTGGAGAAAATGGAGCTGTGTTTGCCACCTTTTTCTTGTAGTGGGAGACATGGGGTTAGCTGGGAAGACAATCAGAGCATGGAGAAATAGTTCCTGGGTCCAAACAATAAAAGACAGTGCCTGGATACCATGGGATCCTCCCCTGCACTGACAGACCATAAACACTGCTTCCCTGCCCATAGCCCTGGACCCTTGTCCACAAAGCGCTCTACCTCACACAGGGCCCAGGAGTCTTATAATAAATTATTAGTAAGAATTATGTGTAGATGGGGCCCTGCACCCCTATAGCAGCCCTGGTTGGTGGTCAGGCCATCACGAGAAGAAACCAGGCTCCTACCTCTCTGCCACTGGGTGGAGGAGTCTGTGTCTGGGGTGCCTGGGTTCCCTGTGTCACAGCTTAATACATTCTTCCCTCCCACTTTCTGTGGATTCCAGGCCTAAGCCACAACCCAGCAAACACCTCTGAAAATCTTGTCTTTTGTGCATATACGAATTGTACATTTCACATCGCTATAGAGCAGATTTGCAGAATTGCAACCTGAAAATCATTTCAGCTTGACATATTAACTTGTTTTTATTGTGTCTTTGGATTTTATGAGGAAAGTCAGCTTTTGGTCTTATTAACTCTGGATCTAGAAGCTAGGATTCCTTGTGATTCTGCAGGCTTACCTATTACCCCAAGCTCTTTTTTTTTTCTTTTTTTAGGATATCTCTCTTTCTCAGGACTAGCATTTCAGAGATTTAAGGTACACGTGTACACGTGTCAGGAAACAATGGCTCAGAAGGAAGAACCCCAGTCATGTCTGAGTCCTCAGGACTTCAAAGAACTCTCCCAGCTCACTTTCTTTACTCAGCTGCAGCGCCTCCTTCCATAATGCAGCTCCTGTGAATGCCTAGGCATATTTGGCCTTAATTAACTCCTTCCTGAGAAGTCCTCTACCTCCCAGGGTTGCAGCTCAGACATACTCTTACTTCATTAAAGGAAGCATCCACTTGTCCTGCATTCCTATCATCAATAAAATGTCAGCTAATTGATTGATTCTATGAGCTCTCTGTACTTAGAAAAAGTAAAATACAGGCATGCCTCATTTTGTTGCATTTTGCTTTATTGCACTTCACAGATGTTACATTATTTTACAAATTGTGGGCAAGACCCTCCACCAGCAGAAAGATTATGATTCACTATATTGGTGGTCTGGAGCCAAACCTGCAATATCTTGGGGTGGGGTGGGGTGTGGGGCCTGCAAACAAAACTTGATTAATGTGTGCTTGAAATCATCGTCCTTAACTTCTGCAGTTGTTTCTAAGTTTTCACTGGACTGAGTCCAATTTCATTACTGCCCAGCTGAAGTGATGAACTTGGCCTCTGACCTGGCATCTGGAGTCAGTTTTAATATTGCAACCATAGATAGGCCACCCCTTGGATGTTCACTCTCCTTAATGATGCCATCCGCACAGGTGAAAATGCGATGTCTGCTTATCACTCTTGGGATTTTGACTTCCCCTGCCTTTCCTCACCCTGATGTGTGATTTATCTGCCATGGTGCCATTGTTTCCCTGCTCTCCCTAATTAAATGGGAGGTTCCCTGAGGCAGCATTATGCACCTCACATAATGCCTGGTACAAAACAGGCCTTCAGTAGAGAGTGGTGAATAGACCACTGATTCATAGTATTAGATTTTAAAAGGCAGAGCAAAACAAAAATTTATTTCCTCCAACAGCAGGTGTGCAGACTCAGTGAGGTTTATTTCTGTTGAAAGTCTCAGCTTTTAAAAGGAAAAACTAAACCAAAATTTTCCTCCACTCATGAGGCATCACGCCAGTGAAGATTATTTTTGTGTTAAGAGCCTCCAACTCATGCTTGGCACCCCATGCCCCAAGCCTGGATTGGAGAGATGTAGGTCACTGCTCACAATGGAGGTAAAACATGAGTTACTGGGTAGCCTTCATCAAGAAAGACTATTGTAACAAGCCATGAACAAGAATGCTCTGAGAATCACTATCTGGAAAAAAAATACAGAGAACATTTATGTTGTGGTTATTTGGGGAAAGTAGCATCATCTCCAAGGGAACATTGACCTTGATTTCTGAAGGGGTCACCACAAAGCTTGGTCCTATTAGGATGCACCTCAGAGCAGCTTGTTTCAATGTACTAGTGTCAGGAGGCATGGGTGGGGTTGGTAGGTGTGCTCTAGAGGGTTAGGTATGGGTGGTCTATAACACAATGGGGATTGATGATGGGCCTGTGAGAACTCAGCTGGGACTTGGCATATCTGTCGGCTTGGTGAGGAAGAAATTGATTTGTAAGACAGGACAGCCTGGTAGGTTTTGCAGACTTTTCAGAGGACCGGAGAGAAGGATCACTTCTGATTTGGACATGCCCCAGCCCAGTCCCTTGGTCTCCTTGATCTGAGTGGAAAGTGTGACTCTAGTCTTAAACCTTTGTTTAAACCAAACAGACCAGCATATACAGGTTTAAGTTCAAAATCTTAGCCAAATAATAGCATTTGGAAACTACTCTTAAAACGTATTTTTCTGTATTTTAAGAGTTTGCCAAATTCACACTGTATTTAATCTGACCATTTTTCAGGGTACGTTTCATATATCTATGTAATGGGTTGAATGGTGGTCCTCCAAAAGATAAGCCCAGATCCAACCCTCCTGAATGTGTGCACCTGACATATTTGGAAAAAGTATCTTTTCAGATGTGATTAAGTCAAGGATCTCAAGATGAGATCATCCAGGGGCTGACCACGTGGCGCATTGGTTAAGAGTTGGCTTGGGATGCCAGCTCTGAGCATCAGGACCCTGGTTTGAATCCTACATGAGGGCCAGTGACTCTCCTCCCTCTACAGCTAAGATGGTGAACAACAGCTCAACCTGGAGCTGGGCTGCCCTGAGTGCCAGCGATGGCATAGGTTGCAGCCCCTACTGCAGTGGGCTGCCCTGAGCTACCATGAGTGGCTGGCAGCCAGCATGAGAGGCCGGCAGCCAGTGTGAGCTGCCATGAGCCACCATGAGCTGCCATCCAATGGCCTCACCTGGGAAAAGCGCAATGATAATACCAACATGGGCCAGTGCAGTGATGTCCTCCACAACTAGACTGAAGAACAAAAGGGCAGCAACTTGTCTGTTCCCCTTCCCCGACTCCCCAATGCTGTTCCCCTCTCCCAATTCCCCAATAAAATCTAAAAAAAATTAAAAAAGATGAGATCATCCAAGATTAGTGTGGCTCTGAGTCCAATGACTGGTGTCCTTATAAGAGACAGAAAAAGTGAAACATGAAAACATGAACTGAGGAGCCGGCCACAAGAAAACAGAGGCAGAGGTTGAAGGGATGTGGCGACAATCCAGGGGATGACTGGATCCCCAGAAGCTGAAAGAGGCAGGAAGGAGCCTCTCCTAGAACCCCTAGAGGGAGTGTGGCCCTGTGACAACCTGATCTCACATTTCTGGCCTCCAGAACTGAAAGAAAATAAATTTCTCTTGTTTTAAGTTTTTGTGGTGCTTCATTAAGGCAGGCCTAAGCAATTAAAAGGACCTATAAGAAATTTTATTTTTTGGAAAGGAGAGGGAATTAAAAGCAAGTTACAGGGGCCTGCCGAGTGGCTCAATTGGTTAAGAGCTCGCTCAAGGGCCAGCAGAGTGGCGTGGTGGTTAAGCGCTGGCTTGGGAAGCCAGCGACCCCGGTTCGGTCCCACATATGAGGGCCAGTGACACTGCTCTCAAAAAAAAAAAAAAAAAAGAGCTCGCTCAAGAGTGTGAGCTGAGCTTTGAGCAGCAGCAGTTTGATGCCCAGCCTGAGCTAAGCAGCCGCTGAGCTACCAACAGGTAGCAGGATGGCTCAGCTAAAAAAAAAAAAAAAAAAAAAAAAAAAGCTAGTTACAGAGTTTTATAGCTTTGGGTTTTGTTTTTGGTTTTCAAGTCAGTTTTTAAAAACCCTCTTGGACATTTGAAGAGAGGGTTTGAAGTGTTGTTTCCTCAGGCCTGGAGGCAGGGCTGTGCGTCAGCAGATCAAAGACCAGGTGGTGGTTGATGGTCCTGGTGACCTGGGTTCACGCACTGCCAGCGGTGTCAGTGGCTTCTCCTTGTACTCCGCGGGTACTGTTATGAGGTCTTGACACATTTTGATAGTCCCTCTAGGAACTGTGTCCTTCCCCTTACAAAGTTCTCGTCTTTGCTTCTTCTTTCTTTTTTTCTGGCTTGCCATTTTGTTTTTTTCCTCTTCTGGTGACTTTTCCCTTGTTACTGAAGAGAGTTAACTCCGAGTCACCGTCTGGGTCCAGCCAGGGAAAATCAAGCCTGTGAGACCAGCGCTCTTCCTCCTTTTAGAAAGAAGTGGGGATTTCTACCGCATAGGACCCTCTGAGATGTGAGTGGGGTGGGAGGTAGGACGAGTATGACTGAGGTTTTCCAGGATTTTATCTAAGATTCTTCTTTTCCTCAAGTGTTCTTCCAGGTGTAGGAATTATCTCGTTGTATGTCTCCAGGCAGTACTTCTCTACCTTCAGATGAATAAATGTACTCTGCAACTAGGAGGAGGAAGAGACAATGGTGCAAGGGGAGAACCAGGTTCCTGGACCCAAAACTTAGTTCCAGCTATACCTGTGTGACGTGTGACTGGCATAGTGAGCAAGCCTGAGCCTGAAGTTCCCCATCTGTGCAGTGGACCTTGGTGGTCTCCAGTTGGGACTTTGTCTGTTTGCTTGTCTGCTTCCCTGATGTCTATAGGCCCTCAAGGGTAGGCCCACAGGAGGGAGCTGGCGGATGGGGAGTGACCTCACAGAGATGCTTCTCCTCTGCTTTCCCTGGCCCCTTGTTTCCAAGCAACATAACCTTGTGGTCCATTTTTGCAGAACAGAGACAATAGAAAGGATCTAGAGAGAGAGAAAGAGAGAGACTGAAAATGACGTCATTGACACTCAAACTGAAAATTTTTATGCAGAAAAACTTATTCCTTCACCATAAAGTAGAACTCTTATGGATATGGAAATTCAACCTAATTTTAAATTTTCTTGTTCAATTTCTATTTAAGGTGTTTGTTTGTTTGTTTAATGAATGGCTGCTCTTAGATGAGAATGTATTGGGGTAGTTATTACTCAGGGTCACATGTGCTTGCTAAAGGAGAAGCCAGTGGCCTACAGAATCCCACTTAAACCCTCTTAATCAAACCCACTTAATCAACACCCTCTCCTAATCCAGGAAAAGGAGCTAGCAGCCTGTGGTTACGTCTAACTCATCCAATAGACCTGACATGGTGAGGCTGGCACCAATTCTCCTTGAGTTATTGTTGGGAGCCGTCGGCGCCCCCATATGTGACAAGGTTCCATGGTCGGTCATAGTCTCCACTCCTGTGAACCCATGTGCCTTTCCTCTACATCGGATCCTATAGGAGACAATACTCTCACTGCATTTATGGCAAGTTCCTGTGATACCCCAATGAGCTAACTATGCAGCCAAAGATGGGTAAGATCTCCTAGAAAAGAGGGGAGACAACCTAAGCCAGGCGGTAGTTCCATGGGGACCCCTGAACTGAGATATTGGGGACTCAAGCCTCTTGGAAACTGAGGCACAGACCTTTGGCCACATAGGCCAAAAAAGCCTGGCTGTGAGAAACTGCTGGTAACAGCCCCTGAGCTAACTTGCCTAAGATAATCAGTGAAAAGTCTCCTCAGAGGCCAAAGGTCTCCAGGCCATGAAAGTTCTGATAAGAGACACTTACTGACCATGAGCTATGTTAATCAATAGCCTTGTGTGAATTCCTTTGTCTTGTGTCTTGTTGCAGCAACAGATACTGAAGCTTTGACTGAGAAACAGATGCTACCTCAGTAGGATAAGAGAGGTGTGAGATGCCTTTGATTACTAGGTATTGTATTTACTAAGAAATAGACTTTAGACTCTCTCTCTCTCTCTCTCTCTCTCTCTCTCTCTCTCTCTCTCTCTCTCTCTCTCTCTCTTTCTCTCTCTCTCTCTCTCTGGGTAGTAACTCAAATATACGCCCTGTGAGTCTTACGATTGTGTATTAGCTGCTGGAATTTGGGATAGTTACTAAATAGTCAAGGTAGTCATGGTAACCATTCTTCAGATGATAAGTAGAAATTGAGTTTGTGTCCACAAGGAGAACATCATATTAAAAGATAAGGTAATGCTTAAATGTAGAATAGGTCACAGTTTACCCTGGAGAGAATAATTGCAAGAAAGTAAAGACTGTGAAAGCCCTGAGAAAGAAAAAACATTAAACTCATGTGAAACATAACTTGTAATTGAGGTATAGAGTCCCTATAAAAGGGGAACATGTTGTAACAATAAATTGAGATGCTCCTGAGAAACTCTTTTCAGTGTCTCCGCTCTCTTTCTTTCTTTCTTTTTTCCTCTCCAACTCCGTCCCACCCGAGGGAATCCCTGGACTCCACAGAGGCTGGATCCCCGCAAGTTATGGTGGGTTTGGGCTTCTACCCAAGTCTCAGAGTGGCCTGCTTGGCCCAACCCTAGTCAGTGTCCATTCAGCTGTATTATGTAAACCTAAGATGTAAAGCCCTTCTGCTGACTTGAGGTCTTGCCACAGAGAATTCAAGGTCCACAGCATTTTCACTTTGTCATTATGTACTTGATGGAAATATATCAGGCTGTGTGTTATCTGTAAAGTTCATGCTTTTTCTATTAGGCTAAAACATTCCCAGATGCCGACAATTCTTTAAATCATTTACTCAGATTGACAGAGCAAGAGAATTATCTTTCTTTGTAGAAAATCCATCCAAATCCTTTACTGAAGGGTTTGCTATCTGTTATGTTACCTCTTAGGTGAAGAAATCTGTATTTTGTCCATAGCTAAGGCAGTAGAGCCAGGATGTGGGGGTTTTCACCTATGTAATACCCCATGCAAAGGGACCCCAGCCCTAGGCCTCCTACCTCCCCAAGAGGCAATCTTCCCTACTTCCAGCTAGCTCACGGCACTACCATATGTGCCTCTCATGACTTTATATAGAAAATAAAGGGATTATATTTGTACATCTTTGAGATTTTTCTGGTTTACATTTCTGGTTGTGACAAGCAACTTTATTTCTTGTTGGCCCATCTCTGTTGTAAAGTCCTGTGAAACCCCTAGTCTGGGAGAATAGATGCCTAATTGCACACATTTTATTTCACGTAACATTTGAATGTGTTCCTTGGGGATTTCACTGAGGTCTTAGTAGGGAGAAGCAAACAGCAGTAAAATTGACAGTAAATTTTGGAGCACAATCTTAGGCAAAAATGTTTACCAAAACAAAACCTTTGCAACAATCATGTTTTTTTATGAGAAGAAAAAAAGTTAGATAAGGACAACAATGTCCAAATATTTATTCAATGATTCCAAAGGTATTTCTACTCTGACTCAGGACAGGGTAAGACACAGCCATAGTCTTATAAGCGAGACAGCCTGAAGGTGACCCAGGTTAAAAGCTGGGCTGCCCCCACCACCCGTTCACTGAACCCACCGTAGGAGGAGCCACCCCCAGGGAATGTCAGTGTGGGGGTCCAGGGTAGTGGATTGTATCTTCAAAGAAAACTACAGCAATATCACCCACCCCATTTGCTTTTCTACAAGCGTGAGGTGAAGTTGAGTCCCTCCCTTTGCATGTGGGTTGGCCCTGGACAGGCTCTGGACCACAAGAATGCAGGAGAAATGTGACTGCCAGAATGGGGCCATGGGAGAGCTGGGCCCCTCTTTCTCCCTCCGGAGCCCTGAGCACCATATAAAGACCCACGTGGGGAGAAATCCAACTAGTCCTCAAGCTTCAGGCATCCTGGCGGGGCCAGGTTTGTAAGTGCCAGTCCCAGGGGTCCCAGTCCTGAGCTGATTTGCCCACCAATACAACGTGGAGCAGGACTACCCAGCCGAACCCTGCCCCAGATTCTGACCTATAGAATTTTGCACAAATGAAATGATGGTTGTTATCTTAAGCCACCAAGTTGCTGTGTGGTTTGTCATCCAGGGAAACAATCTAATGGCTCGATGTAGCTGGAATCCCAGCAGCCTGGCAGTGAATGGTGTCAGAGGATCCAGGCTCAGTGGCAGGTGAAGCGTGTCCAACTGGATCACAAGCCACACAAGTGCAGTATTCACTGTCACAGGCCCATGTCCCAGAAGGACGTTGAAGCAGCCACTGCAAAAAAGGCAGACAGGAGTTCACATCCTAGAGTCTCAGCCACAGAGATTGGCTTCTGAAATAGGTGGAGACACAACAAACAGAACTAGTGTCAGAAATGCAGGCACAAACCCCACAGAGTTGGAGGAAAGGGATTTGAAGACCCTACATGGCTCAGACTATCTTAGCAACTGAGTCCTGGGTCTGTGCACAGATAAGATAGACAGGCCCAGCTCCTATAGATCAGTGAGGGGCTGGAAATAAACCCTAATGGTTATGGTCAAATGATTCTAACAAGGGCTCCAAGAACATTCAATAATCCGTTTAACAAATAGTATGGGGGAAACTGGACATCCGCATGCAATAAAATGAAGTTGGACCCTTACCTCACACCGTATACAAAAATTAACTGAAAATTATTCATAGACCTAAATGTAAGAGCTAAAACTATAAAACTCTTAGAAGAAAACATAGGAGGACATCTTCATGACTTTGTTTTAGGCAATAGTTTCTTAAGTATGACTGTAAATTCTGTAAATTCATATATGAATATACCAAAAAGCACAAGCAGAAGGAGAAAAAAATCGATCAATTAGACTACATCAAAATTAAAAACTGCAAATGATATCATCAAGCAAGTGAAAATATAACTTAGAAAATAAGAGAAAATTTTAGCAAATCATATGTCTGATAACAGAGTTGTACCTAGAACAGAAAATGAACTCCTACAACTCAATAAGTGAAAGACAAACAGCCTAATTTAAAAATGAGAAAAGGATTTAAAATGAACACTTCCCCAAAGAAGATATACACAAATAGTCAACAAGTCATGAAAAGATGTTCAATGTCATTAGTCATTAGGGAACTACAAATCAAAACTACAATGAGACACTACTTCGTTAACACTCACAAGAATGAATATTTAAAAAAAGACAGATATAACAAATGTTGGCAAGAATGTGGAGAAATTGGAGCCCTTCTAAAGTACTGGTAGGAATGTAAAATAGTTCCTAAGGCTGGGTTTGGGATTTGGGCGGGAGAATGAGTATTGAATGCTGATAGGTATGGAGTTTCTTTTATGGAGGGTGAACAAAAGTGTTCTAAAATTATATTGTGGCAATGGTTGCATGACTCTATGAATACACTAAAAAACATTGAACTATATACTGTAAATGCATGAATTTTATGGTGAACGGTAGAAGAACATGCCACCCCAAAATAGACCACGTTGACATAAGGATTATTTTAAACTGAAGGCAACTGAGAAGCAGCAGATACAAGAAAAGCTCTCTGCCCTCCCTATTTGCCTCAAAGCAGGACATACATTTGCAAAGGCATCTCCTCTGCCACCCACCCCTTCTCTACCAGGAAGAACAGAAGTTAATCACTGGAGACAACTTAATACCCTGATCAGCCCTGAAACCCAGCAGAAGAATGGACAATGCAGGTAGTCCTTGTCTTCCATCAATTTCCCCATGTATGTAAAAAAATCTTCTCTGAAGATTTATTGTTGTTTTGTAGAAATGCTATATAAGCCCAGATTCCCTGAGTTACTTGTCTCCAAGTGCTCCTGCATGTATGTCTGTTGTGATAGAAAATTCCAGCCAACCAACCTAAGATGGGTAGAGCGAAAACAGTTTTGCTCCCCTCAGAGGTATGTGCATTGTATCTCAATAAAGCTGTTACAAAGACAAACTAACAACAAAGCCCAGCTATAAGGGAGGAGACGAAAGCAGCTGGGAACTGGAATCAATTCAGATGTCACCTCACGTGATGGTTAGGAGAACCAGCATGGCACTGCAATGGTGACAAATGTCAGTTACCAGGATAGCTAGTAGATAAATGCAGGACTTTAAAAAATGGTTTTTGTTTTTTTTTTTTTTTTGAGGGCAGTGTCACTGGCCCTCATATGTGGGACCGAACCGGGGCCGCTGGCTTCCCAACCCAGCGCTTAACCACCACGCCACTCGGCCGGCCCGAAAATGGTTTTAATATAGTAAAATAAATGAAGAATTTAGATTAATTTTTTTAATAATATGCTTTTTGTAAAGTATTTTATCTATTATGTGTTTTGATAAATTGGGTAGTCAATTTATCAAAACACCCAATTTATCAAAACACCAGGTAAGACATGTAGGTACAATTATAGTTAATCTGAGGGTCTAAGATTCAGTCAATGTGTGGTAGAAAAAAAAACATACCTACACTCAAATTGGAAAACTCAGTGTCAACTCACAAAAAACAAAGCAAATGCATTTCTCCTGTTACAAAAATGGCCTCAGCTACCCACCATCATTTCTTATGTGCACCCACACTTTGGTTTCTTTTGGTTTCTAATTCTATTCTTCCCTAAAAGGATCCAGGGCATCTTGGACAATAGCTGAGTCCACAAAGCAGAGAGAACCCACTGCAGGCCTGGCACCCCTGCTGTTGCCAGGAAGCTATGATGCTCTCAAGGATGTCAGAAGAATGCTAGAGTGACAAAGGAACTAGCTCACTGAGACTCCCCAGTGACTACACTCTGATGCCTCACGTATCAAAAAGTTTTCCCTTTAATTAAAAGAAATTGAGTTATAAAAAGGAGTATATAAGAGCGTCTCTGCCTAGAAGCACACTGTGCTGTCAAACTTATAGATTTTTTTAATCAGTTAGATGTAGAAACATAAGCTGACCGACTTTCCTCCTGTTTCTCACTTAAGGAAGAAAAAGTTCAAAGAAATCTGTTTTACCTCCTCTGCTACCTCTGCTAATGTAGCTGCAGTGTCAGAGGGCTGGCCATGGTGGCAGGTGTAGACCGGCTGTCCTTCATATGAACTCATGCTGTCTAAGCATAGGAAGTGTGTAGTCAATGGTATTGTAACAGCTCTATATGGTATCAGAGGGGTAGTGGGCTGGGGGGGGGGCGGGGAGTGGGGGGTGGAGTCTCACTTTGTGAGGGGTGTAAATGTCTACTCATTATGTTGCTTAATGCACCTGAAACCAATAAAAAAAAACTGTCCACATCTGCACACACCGTTTGCGTAAGTGCTTACTGAAGCTTAACTGGGTCAGTGGTGTTATTTTGTAAAACAAAGGACAATCACCAGTCACTCATTACCTGCCTCTGTGGCCTGCAGAAACCTGGTGATAGTGATCCTCATAAACAGGAATGTTAGCACCGGCTCATCTTGGAATGGATTTGATTCCCTGTGGCCAGGAGGCGGCCCTTGTTTTTGCTCCTCCACGTCCAGCACTATCAGGAATTCTGCCTGCTTCCAGGAACCAAAGAAAAAGAACCTGCAGGGAAGGGCCAGCTCTTGCTTGCTTCTCCCTCTGAGCCATTCACTGCTTGTCCTCCCAGGAGAGAGAATAGCCCCTGTGGTTGCAGGAGATCCTCTAAGCAAGACAGTATTAGAATCTCTACTTATATTCATTACTCATCTCTTTCTTTTACACATATGTTTTGGGTAAATTTTATTAATATACATAAAATGCATGGACATAATTATAAAGAGATCTAACGTTTAACATGTGAGTACATGTGCCTAAATGTTTTTCTGGTTGGACGAGACCACTATCCAGAGCTCTAGGTTTTCTTTCCAGTTCTGGTGAAAGGAAAACCGTTTCTGAAATCAGACACTCATTTCATCCTTCCCTTCTCTACCTGTTGTCATGAATTTCAACCTCTTGTCCTCTAGTATTCTATTTCAATGTTAAAAAGTATGATTCTGAATTATTGCAGTATCATAATGCATTATTTAGTTAGTTCATTTTGTTGTACATATTCTGCTGGGTAATGTCACAAGTCTACTGTTTCATAATACACTCAAACTATCAGACTAGAGAAAGAAAAAGAAAACACAGCAAACCTCTGCTTACTCAGCAAGATTCCCTATCTCTGTCAGGATGGTGTTACCAGCTCACAGAGGCCCTGTAAGTAGGAGAGGCAGTTGGGTCTGGGGAGGGCTCTCTCAGATGTAACCACCCAAGTCCTAGACATTCCCCACCTTCTATATGCCAGTGACACATCTCCCTGTGAGCAAAACATTTTGTTAGAATGTGAAATGAAATAGAAATATCTCATTTTAGTCCACCTTACAAAGGGTTAATTGTAGGAAAAACATGAAAAAGAGGAAGTGTCATTAGAGAGTTTGGGGAGTTCTATACGTGAGGAATATTCTTTTCAAATGTGAAATGTGGTTTTCTCACGATCTCTAGATGTTTTCCTTTCACCTATTATGATTCACCTACATGGTGGTGGGAGTGGGGAATTGCTGGGCCATAAAGTAGGTAGTTCTAGGGTCATAAGGTAGTTCAATTTTTTTTTATTTTTGAGGAACTTCCACACTATTTTCTATAGTGCTGCACCAATTTGCAATCCCACCAACAGACCCATCATTTATTTTCAGATGAAATAAAACAGAACAGAATGAAACAGAATGGAAAAAATAGAATAGAATAGAAATTAGTAAATGAAGAATAATTTCTGCAAAACTCTTGTTTTTTCAGTCATGTATGTGTGTTTGAGTGGACAATGTATTTTGTCACAAAATATATATATACTTTTAAGTTTCAAAACATTGCTATGCTATGTGGCCTCTTCCTGACCTTCATCAAGACTGTGATATATGACTCTCAGTATCTCTCTTCACTCTGACTTCTGCCAACATCTGGAGTAATATAAGTGTCCACAGACACATCCAGTAGCTAGTTCTTATAGTTCCTCAACGCCAGATACTTTCATCTCCATTTTAATTCATTTAGCCAGTTCATAGCTAAATCCTAGGGATTATCAGTTCTTAGGAATCATTCAATTTTAGAAATGAAAACTCTCATGTTTACTCTTCAAACAGGCCCCTAGCCTTTCATATTTCTTACACTGTGTGTTACTCCATTTGGACTGCTATAATGGAATACCATAGACTGGGCATCTAAAAACAACAAAAATTTATATTTTATGGTTCTGGAGGCTAGAAATCCAAGATTAAGGTGCAGGCAGATTTGATATCTGGTGAGGGCCCTCATTCACAGATGGCCATCTTCACACTGCATCCTCACATGGTGGAAGGGGTGAGGGAGCTCTCTGGGGTCTCTTTTATAAGGTGCTGATCCCATTCGTGAGGGCTCCACTCTCATGACGGAATACCCTCCCCAAAACCCACCTCCTACCACCATCCCATTGGGGTTAGGATTTCAACATATGAGCGGGGGGCACTAACACTTGCTCCATAGCACACTGCCATGTTCTGAGCCTTGATTTAAAGCTCATCATGTCCCTTGATTCTTCCTCTTTGTCCCTGTGTGTTGTCTGTGTCCTCTTGTTCCTGTCCTTTGTTCCCCTCACTGCCTCATTGACACTCCAGCAGCCTAGATCCTATGACTGATGACATCAACTTCTCTTCCACCTGCATCTCTACTCCCTCACCTCCTTATCCTTCTACATTCTCCTAACCCTGAACCAATTTCCAGTTGACCCATTACTCCGTTGCATGCACCGAGGAGTGTAACCAAGCAAATGGTGGCACTACGGATGCTGTCACCATGTTTACTGGCCAATTAGTGTCCCTCAGCATCTTATATTTGACCTTGGTCCTACCTGACAGAGAAAATAAATCCCATCAACTCTCCATCTCATACCTGCAAACACATTGACAATCTCCTTTTTATTTTTATTTATTATTATTTATTTTTTTTTAAGATTTTTTTTATTTTATTGGGGACTTGGGGAAGGGAGCAGTGCTGTGGAATTGAGGAAGGGAACATTGTGTTTTTCCAGAATCCATCAGCTCCAAGTCAAGTTATTGTCCTTCAATCTTAGTTGTGGAGGGCGCAGCTCAGCTCCCAGTCCAGTCGCTGCTTTCAATCTAGTTGTGGGGGAGGAGAAATGCAGCTCACCATCCCATGCCAGAGTCAAATCAGCAACCTTGTTAAGAGTACATGCTCTCACTGGCTGAGCCATCCAGCCACCTATTGGCAGCTCAGCAGCAACTCAGCTTGGGGGCAACTCACTGGCTCATGTGGGAATCAAACCAGCAACCCTGTTGCTCAGAGCTTGTGCTCTAACCAACTGCGCCACCTGGTCAGCCCCAATATCCTCCTTTTTAAATGACTTCAGGGCCAATGTTCATCCTCCTACCCATGCTCTCAGCCCTAACTCTTTCTCCTCGCTCCATTGGCCTTTTCCTGTATTTTCATCCTCTTGCTCCTTACTAGTTATTTCCTTTCAGCCTGTGAACTTACATCTTTTTCATCTGAAAACTCACCCTCCCATCTAATTTTGCAGCTACAACCAATGCCTGTAAACCCTCTCCATCACATTGCAATGAACACACTCACACACACACACACTTAAACACGCATACATGATTCATTCAGCCTTCATTTCTTTTTCTCCCACTTGGTCCTCTGAAATTGAGCCTTTGCCCCTACAACTCCATGGAAACTGCTCTTGTCAAGGTTACCAATGACTTCTTTGTGGTCAAGTGCATTGAAAATTTTCTTTCTTTATATTATTCATTCTCTCTGGGCATTTGGAATTATTGATCACTGCCATTGTCTTCTTCTCTGACTCCCATGACTCTACTCTTTGTTTTTCTGCCTCTCATCTCGGGAATCTCTTCATCATAATTTTCTTACTGTTAAGAGTACTTTAAAAGTAAACTTTGAGGTATAGTTTAGTTTTAGAACAGGAAGAAATAACCCATGTGAATTGAATTGACAAATTAAAAGTGAATTTTCTCAATTAAAAACATCATCAAGATTTTTTTTTTGACTAGCCTAGACTGATTCTAAAGTTTATATGAAAAATGAACAAACATATATAAGTAATGCAACAAATTCTTAGGCCTGCTGCGTCGCTCAGTTGGTTAAGAGTGCAAGCTCTGAGCAACAGGGTCGCCGGTCCAATTCCTACATGGGCCAGTGAGCTGTGCCCGAGCTGAGCTTCCACTGAGCTTGCCAACAGGTGGCAGGATGGCTCAGCTGGTGAGAGCATGTGCTCCTAACAATAAGGTTACCAGTTTGACTCCCGTGTGGGATGGTGAGCTGCACCCATCGCCCCCTCCCACAACTAAGATTGAACAGAGTACCTTGAGCTGATCGACTGCGAGCTGCCAACAGGCGGCAGGATGGCTCAGTGATTAGAGCGTTGCTGGTCTGACTCCTGCATGGGATGGTGGGCTACAGCCACCCGCAACTAAGATTGAGCACAGCACCTTGAGCTCAATGGCCACAAGCTGCCGACAGGTGGCCAGATGGGGACTGGACTTGGAGCTGAGCTAGCTGCACCCTCCACAACTAAGATTGAAGGACAGCAATTTGTCTGTTCCCCTTCCCCGATTCCCCAATGCTGTTCCCTCCCACAATTCCCCAATAAAAAAAAAAATAAAATAAATAAATAAATAAATAAATAAATAAATAAATAAATAAAACAGAGCTTTGGATTAATCACCTTAAGAATTTTCACCCTAGCATTAATCAGGAGGACTCCAAGCCGATTAGCTAGATACCCACAATGTCCCACTGTTTCTGAGTCATCCAGCAAGAACGTTCCTGCTATCTGTGTTCCCTCTTCCTGGTAAATTGCCCATCCTCACTTCTGAAATCTAATATCCCTTCTTACCCCCTTTCTCCTTTATCCAAAAATGTCCTATGTACCCAACATTGCCTCACTGTCTTTGGAATTTCCATGTTTATGTGAATCTTCCATAGGTGTATTAAAATCTTAATTTCCTTCTTTTAATCTGTCTTTGTTAATTTTATTATTAGCCCAGCTAGAAGGACACAGAAGGTGGGAGGAAAAGTATTCATTTGTTTTTAGCCCCCACAGAGGTATCTCATTATGGTTTAATTTGCATTTCCCTGATAGCTAATGATGTTGAACATCTTTTCATGTGTTATTGGCCATTTATATAACTGCTTTGGGGAAATGTCTATTCAAATGCTTCCTCCATTTCTTAATTGAGTTGCTTGTATTTTTGTTGTTGAATTGTAGGAGTTCTTTATACATTGTGGATATTAATCCCTTATCAGATGTGCGATTTACAAATATTTTTTTCCCAATCTGTGGGTTGCCTTTGTATTCTGTTGATGATGATCTTGGATGCACAAAAATTTTTAATTTTGATGGAGTCAATTTATCTATTTTTTGTTGTTATCGGCTCTATTTTTGGTGATATATCAGAGAAACCATTTTCTATCCAAAATCATGGATTTTCTCCTGTTTTCTTTTAAGAGTTTTATAATTTTAAGCTTTTATTTTAGGTCTTCAATCCACTTTGAATTATTTTTTGTTATGTGGTATATAGGTAAGTCCTTTGCCTATTTTTTAGTTGGGTTATTTTTTTATTATAGAAATAATTCATTTATTTCTATGCATGTATGTAGTTTCCCCCTTTATTTTGTGACTTCCTTGGAGCAGAGACTGTCTTCTAGATATTGGTGTCCCTAGGGCTCAGCCTGGTGCTAGGCATAAGGTAGCTGCTGAAAAATTAATTATTGAATTTAGTTTACACAAGATTTGTGAACAGTACTATTCACATTGTTGTCTAGGAAAGTGTATGACAGATTTTGCATTCCATCTAATATTCAGAGTTCAAAATCACCTACAGTGCCTGCTTTTATTGCATTTCCTTGATGTTCTTCACTCTCATTTGCTGGGGGAATCTCTCTTGCAGATTCAGTCCAAGCCTAAATCCTGCTGGTTTCAACTTCTTTCCTTAGAAGACTTTCATAGTCAATTCCCTTTCCTTTGCAATCTTCCTAAACCAGGATATGTGAGTAAAGAAGTATCCAATTCAAGTAAGGCCAAGCCCATGTGTACAGAGGTGACACGCCCCATGACAACCTGCAGAACATCTTGTTAAATGGAGAGCCACTCCTGTGCCCACACATACCCAATATTGCCTGGTTTTAAATTTGGTTGTTTATGAGAAACTGCCTAACTTTTCAGTGTTGTTAACAATTTTTTAAAAAAATATAATTTCTAAACAAAACACCTCAAAATGACAACAGTTTGCATCTTTGATCTTATTGGTATTGTGGGTGAAAAAAGGGCCACATACTAAACCTGATAAGCTCAGGGGAGGCCTGCATGGCAGGCCCTACAAACTCAGAGACCGAAATTAACCAAAGAGTGTTAGATACAGCCAGAGGGATGAGTCACAGGAGACCAGAATTGGTCCATGAGAATTTCTTTGGCGTGTTTGAACTGCAGGAGGTCAGGTTAGAAAAGACCACAACCTCTCCGAGTAAGAGGGGTATGGAGTGTTATAGGGGGAGGTAAATAAGGCTGTTCCTCTTCAATGCTTCAGGAGCTTTTCGTGGCATTGTTTATCATAATTGAGGGTTTCGGGGTGTGGCCATATCCTTTT
The DNA here is from genome assembly GCA_033961575.1 of Aselliscus stoliczkanus. Lineage (NCBI taxonomy): Eukaryota > Metazoa > Chordata > Mammalia > Chiroptera > Hipposideridae > Aselliscus > Aselliscus stoliczkanus. Next base: position 2,055,728 of record CM066728.1, on the reverse strand, counting down.
ACTCCATGTCCTGGTTCCCATGCCATTGTCCAGGAATGTTCAGATCTGTTGATCCTGGGTTCCCGTGAGAAAAATATAAGCCAGTGGGTACAAGCAAGCAGGGAGCAAGACAAGATGGCTTCTAAGATAAGGTGGTTTCTATTCAGCACACTCTGGGCAGTTTCTCTGAGCCTAAGGCGGTTTCTGCTCCTGACCTGCTCCTGGCAGGATGGTCTGAACATAAAATTCCTAACTATAAGTGCGGCCGGTTAGCTCAGGTAGTTAGAGTGCAGGCTCATAACACCAAGGTTGCTGGTTTGATTCCTACATGGGCCAAGCAGCTGCGCCCTCCACAACTAGATTGAAGACAACTGCTTGACTTGGAGCTGATGAGTCCCAGAAAGACACACTGTTCCCCAACAAAATTTCGACAACAACAAAAAAATTCCTAACTATAATAAAAGCGGGTCACAGCTGGTAGTCACATCCTTGACCTGTAGCTTCCTTAATAAAGGTCAATCTTTACCTTAAGTGAGCCTGTCTATTGTCTTTTTGCAGGTAAGGTAACATACCCTTGGAATGTCAGAGCAATCCCTTTTTCCGTACCCCCCACAGGGAACAACCCACTATACCAGAGCAGGGAACTACAGAATCCCTCATTGTTATCTTGTCCCTTGATTATCATCAACATGTGCTGTAAAATGCTATGAACTATCCTGTACCCACCAATGTAAAAGAAGCATCTGTCTCCCCAACTTACTTTTTATCCAATCCCAGAGATTTCTCCACTTTGCTTTCTCCCACCCCCTTACTCTACCACCATTGGATTTCACGTAACCCTCCTTTGATTCTAAGGTATAAAACAAGTTGCAAAACTTGCCATTTTCCAGAGCATTTTCTCAATCTGTTGAGATTTTTGCTTCCCGGCAATTGTCGTCAGTTTGGCTCAAATAAATTCTTATAAGTTTTCTCATAGGCTGGATGTCTTTTCATCAACAGTATTTACTCAACTCTTGATTCATTACTCATTCTAGTTTGGGCTCCAGTCTTTAAAATCTACTAAATTTCTTTTGCCAAACAAAGTACTTATTCTGAAGCTTATCTTAGCTTATCATTTATACCATGTTGAGTTAATCCCAAACATTGTCCAAACACAAGACACTGGATGCCTGCCCTAAGGAATTTCTCTCTTCCCATGCAGGGTCAGAGAATTACTAGATTTGACAAGAAAATCTCAGATGGGCCACTGAATGGGGAAAAAACAAACCTGCCCAAAGGAGCACTTTAATCAGATAGTCGTGTCTTACCTAGAATCCCTGCTCTGAGGAAAATCATGAATTTTGACTCATTTCTCTCTGAATAAATATTCTTTTCATTACGTGACTAATGAAAATGAGGTCTACGAGTACTTGTTCTATTTTTTGGGTTTTTTTGTTTGTTTCTTTTTGAGGTCAGTGTGACTGGCCTTCACATGTGGGACCAAACCAGGGCTGCTGGCTTCCCAAGCCAGCACTTAACCACCACGCCACTCAGCCGGTCAGTTGTTCTATTTTTTGGAATGATTTCTAAAACTGTTTAAAATTTGCCAGTGGATAAACAATGCTTGCAGTGAGTTCAAAAGTTGTCATTGTTCAAGGAGGTCTGGTCTCAGAAAGGTAAAAAGTGATCTGAACCATGGTATGCAAGGAGTCTCAAAGAGATGCCAAGCAATTGTTTGAATTATGGGGGAGGAAACCTTTTCTCTTACTCCCTTCTATGTTCTTTGGCGGGTCTAATAATTAAATTGACATAAGACAGATTAAATTGGAGAAAGCCAATTTAATTTTGTACAAAATGGAGTCCCATAAAAATATGAGACTCAGAGAAGTAACAAAATCAGGCAGCTTTTATACCTTTTAGATAAAGAAACAATAAATGTGTTGAGAATTGACAAGATTGAGAAGTTTGGGTTTGGGGTAATAAATTAGTGAGAAACTAAAAGGCTTTTTGTTTATACAGCCTTCTTGGCCCTAAATTTCCTGTCTCTTGTGACAAGGATGTGTCCTGCCTTCCTGTTCCATGGAGGATACCTTTCACTTGGGAGATTTATTTCCTGCTTTCAGGGGACAAAAAAAGTTCAGAGTGTCCTTGCATCAACTGTTTCTCAAGCACTTTAATTCAAAATAATCAATATTCCAGGGCCGGCCGAGTGGCACAGTGGTTAAGAGCTGGCCTGGGACGCCAGTGGCCCTGGTTCAGATCCCACATGAGGGCCAGTGACACTGTCCTCTTAAAAAAAAAAAAAAAGAAAAGAAAAAGAAAAACAAAATAATCAATATTCCGAAGTGACATATCTTTTTTAACATTTTATTTTATTGTTAATTAAATTTATTGGGGTGACAATGGTTAGTAAAATTACAGAGGTTTCAAGTATACAAATCTATAATACATCATCTATACAAAGTGGCATATCTTGGGGTGACATGTCCTGAACCCCTACAATGATTACAAGCTTCTCAAACGTAACATCGAGAGAGTACCCTGACTTTGCCCCTACTCTTGCCTCTCTCACTCTCTCATCTCAGTAATTGGCCGTACTATTCATCTGGTAGTCAGACCAAAACCTTTCTCCTTGCCTCAAGCTTATCCCCATTCCATCAACATTCAAATGTCCAAACCAAATCAACTTGGTAAATGTGTGCATATGCAGCCAGTATTTGCATCAGAACCTTCCTGCTTCACTCTCAGCTCACTAGTGTCCTTGAGTCTTCAAGTCTGCTGTGATGTGTTCACTGGGTATCAACTCTAGATACCAGTGAGGGCAGAAATGAAGGGAAAAGGACAGGTGTAAATAGGCATCTGAGAGCAAACACTGATAGAATGAGCAATGCTGATGGATAAGCACATGCAGAGGACAGATCACAGCCCATTTCTGGAACACTGAATGCAGACAGGGGAGCACTGATGGAGGTAATAACAGAGGAAACCACAGCTAGACCAGGAGCAAGAGTTAGGGGTGGGGGGAGCATTGGAATAGATTGCTCTGCCTGTAGCATATTGGGTGGGTCCAGAGCTCAATAGTTGGAGAAGGAGAAAAAATAGAACTGAAAACAAAGCACTGTCTGAAGAGCTGAGTCCAGAATGATGAATACTCCCCCACCTCCACCCCATCCCATGCACAGAGCTGCCAGGACAATTGGCCAGGCACTGATCCCATGCACAGAGGAAAGTGCCCAGTTAGGGAAGGGCTTGGGCAGCTTGTGTGCAGATGCAGAGCGAAGAAGGCCACCTTGTGGGCCGGCCGAGTGGCGCATTGGTTAAGCGCTGGTTTTGGGATGCCAGCGGCCCTGGTTCGGATCCCACATGAGGGCCAGTGACACTGCCCTCTACAGCTGACAACAGCTCCACCTGGAGCTGGGCTGTGCGAGCCCCGGTGATGGTGTGGGCTGCAGCCCCTGCTGCAGTGGGCTGCCATAGGCTACAGTGAGAGGCCAGCAGCCAGCGTGAGCGGCTGGCAGCCAAGCGTGAGCTGCCAATAGCCGCGGTGAGCGACATCCAGAGGCCGGAGACCGATCTGCCTCATCCGGGAAGAGCGCAGTGACGATACCGACAGGGGCCAGTGGAGCAACATCCTCCGCAACTAAACTGAACAAAAGGACAGCAACTTGTCTGTTCCCCTTCCCCGATTCCCCAACGCTGTTCCCCTTCACCAATTCCCCAATAAAATCTTTAAAAAAAAAAAAAAAAAAAAGAAGGCCACCTTGTGCTGGATTACATTGTTGGGGGCAGAGCCCCAACATAGCCTTAGCTACTTCTCTGCAGTCCAAGTCAGCGGCCCCTGTTCAGGTCCCTGAGTTTCTGTTAGCCTTTATGGGCTCACCAGAGATTAGAGAAAACTTGTAGCATCAAAGGAAGCAAGCAGGATTCTGAAGAAAGATGGAAGACAGAGACAGAAACTTATCTCAGAGGAAACAAGGAATTCAGAGAACATAAGAACATAAAACAGAGAACATAAAAGAATAAGACCCAGGGCCGGCCGAGTGGCGCGGTGGTAAAGAGCGCTGGCTTCGGAAGCCAGCGGCCCAGGTTCGGTCCCACATATGAGGGCCAGTGACACTGCCCTCAAAAAAAAAAAAAAAAAAAAAAGAATAAGACCCCTTTGGTGAGTATCATCAGAAAGTCTTTGGGAAAAACTGCATCCACAAAACAAGAGCATAGCACTATGAAAAATGAGCCATGTGAGAATACCCATTTAAAAAAACCTCTGGAAATTAAAATTGTTTTGTAAAGTATAAAATAATAAATTTGGATGGAAAATAACTTTTAGGAAATTTCAAAGAACACAGAGAAAAAGAGGGGACAAAATATGACAAAGAGTAGAGATATAAAGATGATTAAACCAGGATTAATCCAGGTACAATGCCTAACTAGTAAGAATTTCAAAGAGAGAGAGAGAGAGAGAAAGAGAGACAGACAAAGAGAAGGAAAGAGGGAAGCCGAGGAGGGGGAGGAGGAAGGGACAAAGGGAGGGAGGCAGGAAGAGAGAGAAAAAGAGAAGGGGAAGAGAAGAGAGACAGAAAGGAGATGAGAGAAAGAAAGAGAACATAAAATCAAAGATAGAAAATGATCAAATAAATAATAGAAACCTTTCCTAAGCTGAGGAAAAACAATCTTCAGATTGAAAGAAGCATTTGCAGTATATGTTAGTTATACCACTTTAAGGAGCAACTTGACAGTAATTCCTGGAGCTGGCTGTCCACAGGCCCAGTAACTCCCCTCTTAGGTCTGTACTCTAGCCCAGAGCTTCCAGACTGGAGTCCCTGATATGCCCCAAATTGTATGCAGAAGTGTGGAGTTTGGACTTTGCCCTCAGGCAGCTGAGCAGGGTAGGATTGCCGGGATCGGCACCTCCTGCCAGGAGCAGTGCCATCTGCACTGATTCCAGTCTGCCACAGCAATAGTTCAGCCTGGTGTGGAACGTGACAGTAGAAGGCTGGGAGCTCATGTATGGAGGCAGTTGAGAAGTTATGGACTAAAATGAGAAACCTATGATTACAAATAGTAACTGTCCCTCAAGAATTCCCAATGCCATTTCCATGCATAAAGAAGATTTGTTTATAGGGTCCTGGAAACAAGACACTGAGTTCCATCTTCACAATAAGCAATCTGGTAGCTTCCACAGTTCTACTGTTCAGAAGTAGAACCATAGTCTACTACATTTCATCTAAAATTGGTGCTTTATTGCAATTGCAAAAACATAGTATTCAACTTTGTTTAGCTGTGTAGCTTCATACAAGATAAATGTCCTATATCCCAATATACTGACTGATTTTTCTATCTTATGAAAATATTTTTGCCCATGGAATGCTATGGATTCTTTTTTCAGAATGGAACGATGAACATGGGGTGGGGTTGGGGGCAGAGGGAGTTGGAAACCTTTAACTACCAAAGAGAAATTTCATGATGTTCTATATTTGAATATGTAATTTCATTAGTGATGTGTTCTCTCTCTCTCTCTCTCTCTCTCTCTCTCTCTCTCTCTCTCTCTTTTTCTTTCTTTCTTTTTGCTGTTTACAATGACTATTTCAGAGTTCAAAATTACAAACTTTATTTTGAAGACTTTGTAAAAATCAAAATTGTCTACTTTATAATATTGAATTTTCAAATACAATAAGTATTTGAGGTCTATAGTAGTTGAGATCCTGGCCAATGTGATAAGGAGAAAAACACTAGGAAGTGTGAATAATAGAATGATTATCTTTCACATGAAATTAAACATGATCAATAGGAAAACTAATGGAAGTAGTAGAAGGACTCCATTAGGTTTCAACAAACAATAATCACTAGCTTTTCTATACACAGGAACATTGAGTTAGAAATTGTAATGCAAAATAATCCCCCCCAAAAAATAGGGAAAACTTACCAAACTTGATTAGTAAATTCAACCAATGTTAAGCCTAATGGAACTTGAAAAGTGAATTCTAAAATTCTTCTAAAAGATAAGATAAATAAAATCTGCCTAGAAAACATTGAAGGAGCAAAATAAGACACACTATCTTATCACATGTAAAATACCGGTGGCTTTGAAATGAAAACAGCGTGGCTTTGGCACTTCTGAAGGCAACTTAACTGCTAATATGATGGTTTTCAGAAGTAGAGCCTTTGGGGGGTGATTAAGTCATGAGGGTAGAGCCCACATGAATGGGATTTATGCCCTTATGAAAGAGATTCTGGAGAGCTCTCCTCCCACTCTGCCGCTTGACACAATGAGGAGATGGCTGTCTATGAAGCAGGAAGTGAGCCTCTTCAGGCACTATATCTGCTGATGCCTTGGTCTTGGACTTCCAGCCCCCAGAACTGTGAGAAATAAATTTCTGTTGTTTATAAGCCACCTGGTCTGTGGTATTTTGTTATAGTGGCTGAAACAGACTAAGAGAAAGTACAAAATGTGATCAAAAACTATGGTGAATGCTGCTGCCAAATGCCATCCAACAGAAAGGCAGTGATCTTCAATACAGGAAGTGGCACGATGAAACTAAGTAACAGAGTGTGACAACTTTCAGCTTATTTGGTGTAGTCAGTCAGGTGTGAATGGTGTGAGAGAAGGTGTGTTTTAAAGTGTGCCGTAAATCATGGATCACAAGAAACACATTAACATGAAACGGGCAAATGGTTTTATCCTACATCATGACAACGCTCTGTGTCACACATCGCTTCTGACACGGCAATTTCTGTCAAATAAAAACTTTATGGTGTGTTCTCATCCACCTTATTTACCGGATCTGACACCATGCGACTTCTGTTTTCCCCAAAGTCAAAATGATCATGAAAGATAATAAAAATGAACTGGCATCTTAAGATGCTTTACCATAGAGTTGGGAGGACTATGGATGGAGCCGGGCCCCTTGTTAACTCTCTAGTCTTGACTTCCTGTTGAACTCTGTAGTGACTTCCAGGGAAGGGATGCGAATAAAGGGGGAAGCCATGTTGATCTCTCCACTGGCCTGCGAGTGTGTATGCACGCACTCCTTGGTGGCTTTGTTTCTTTTTCTTTTCCCGAATAAACTGTTCTTTTGGTGGATTACCTGGAGAATTATTTGGCCAGTCTACAAAGAATTGATTAAACATTTTTAATCAATTCAGGACATCGAGGCAGCCACGACAGTGTAACTAAAGACACCCATGAAAGAGGACTTCAAGAACTACTTCAGAAAGTGGCCAAGAACAATGGGATAAGTGTGTTCGAAGCAAGGGGGAGTATTTTGAGGGGGATTAATGGCAATGTGTCTTTTATTGTAACAATTTTTTTTTTTAAAGAGTGTATTGGAAAATTGGGGGAGGGGAACAGTTTGGGGAATTGGGGAAGGAGACCAGCCAAATTGTTTTCCAGTCTTCATTGTGGAGGGCACCAGTCTGGCTTCCCGTCAGCATCTCATGGCCTCTAAGCTCAAGGTGCTGAGTTCAGTCTTAGTTGCGGATGGGTATAGCCACCATCCCATGCGGAAGTCGAACCCAGCAGCCTTGTTAAGAGTGCACACCCTATCCACTGAGCCATCCGGGCAACAGCTCAGCTCAAGGTGCTAAGTTCAGTCTTAGTTGCAGGTGGGCGTAGCCCACCGTCAAACAGGCTATCTTGTTGTTACACCAGCTGAGCCATCCTGCCACCTATTGGCAGCTCAGCAACAGCTCAGCTCGGGCGCAGAGTTACTGGCCCATGTGGGAATCGAACCGTTGGCCCTGTTGCTCAGAGCTCGTGCTTTAAGCCCACTCTTAACCAACTGAGCCATCTGTCCAGCCCCTGTAATGATTTTTTGTAATTTAAGCATTCACCATATTTTATGATTACACCTCACACTTACTAATTAGGACATAAAATACCAAAGCTGTAAAGAAAATAAATTGATGGATTTGGCTGTATTAAAATTTAAATGTCTATGTAGCAAGATACCATAAAAATGTTAAGCAAATTATGCACAAAAAAATTTTTAACATTAAAAAAATGTACAGGGCCGGCCGAGTGGCTCAGTTGGTTAAGAGCTCGCTCAAGAGTGCGAGCTGAGCTCTGAGCAACAGCTGTTCGAGGCCAGCCTGAGCTGAGTTGCCGTTGAGCTGCCAACAGGTGGCAGGATGGCTCAGCTAAAAAAAAAAAGAAAAAAATGTACAATAACCTAGTGGGGGGGAAATGTTCAAATGACATGAGTAGGCCATTTAGATAGTGAGACATACAAATGGTTAATAAAAATGTTTTCCCTTAACAGTTATCAGAGAAATGTAATAAAATAGTGAGATATCATTTCAGCTAATTAGATGGGCACAAATATTAAAGATTAATAATATCCAGTGTAGGGAAACGCTTGTGTACATACCTGGAATGGGGAGGAAGACCTATTCTCATTCATTTTTGGTAGGAAATTGGTATAGAATTTTTAAAAGAACTATTTGGAAACATTCTATCAAATTTAAAGCATACATACACTTTGTAATAGAATGACATTCCTAAAAAGCTATCCTAGTGAAATACTCATGTATGTGTGTATAATAGATGTTTATAGAAGCATTGGTATCATAATAAAAAAAGGAAATCCCTAAAAATACATCTGAAGGAGAATTTAAATAAATGTGGTATCTTAGTGCTCTAGAAAACTATGTAGCAGTTTAAAAGAATGTAAGAAATTCCAGTTCAGTACAGAAGACCAATGGCATATGCCACCTTCTACCTCTCTGAGACTTCATGCCTAGAGCAATGGCATCTTCTTCCCTGCTGACATCCCCTAAAGTGGAGTCTGCTGGTCCATTGGTAGTCTCCTGAGCTCCTTCCTACTGCAAGCTGACTAGGAAGATCCCTGGAAGGACATGGCCTCTGTTCAAAACTACAGCAGAAAATTCCATCAGCCACTCAGCACCCCCTGTTACAAATATCGACAGATCACCATGCAGAAACAAAGAACCAACTATTTGTCAGAGAAATACTTACATAAACAAATGGCTGGGCAGGGGTAGAAAAAAGTAATCTGAGGGCCAGATGAATGACGCAGTGGTTAAGCGCTGGCTTGGGAAGCCAGCGGCCCTGGTTCGGGTCCCACATATGAGGGCCAGTGACACTGCCCTCAAAAAAAAAAAAAAAAAAAAGTAATCTGGGAAACAATATGTAAGTTAGAAAGTCTCTAACATACTTGGAGAGATTTAAGATTTCACCATAAAACAAAATGCTCTAAACAGGGAGTTAGTGTTTAATGCAGAAAGTTTCAGTTTCGCAAGAGGAGCAACTTTTTGAAGATTAAGCATGGTGATGATTTCACAGCAGTGTGAATGTACTGAGTTCCACTGAACTGCACACTTAAAAATGGTCAACGGGCCGGCCGAGTGGCGCGGTGGTTCAGCGCTGGCTTGGGAAGCCAGCGGCCCCAGTTCGGTCACACATATGAGGGCCAGTGACACTGCCCTCAAAAAAGAAAAAGAAAAAGAAAAAGAAAAGGTCAAAATGGGGTCCGGCCGAGTGGCTCAGTTGGTTAAGAGTTGGCTTAAGAGCGTGAGCTCCGAACAACAGGGCCACCAGTTCAAATCCCACATTGGCCAGTGAATGCTGTGCCCTAACTGAGCTGTCTCTGAGCTGCCAACAGGTGGCATAACAACAAGATTGACTGTTCGATGGTGGGCTAAGCCCACCCGCAACTGAGACTGAACTTGGCACCTTGAGCTGAGCTGTCGCCCGGATGTCTCAGTGGATAGATCGTGTGCTCTTAACAAGGCTGCTGGTTTGACTCCCACATGAGTTGGTGGCTACACCCACCCACAACTAAGATTGAACACAGCACCTTGAGCATAGAGGCCACGAGCTGCCGACGAGAAGCCAGATGGCAACTGGTGCCTGCCACAAAGAAGATTGAAGAACAAAAACTTGTCTGTTCCCCTTCCCCGATTCTCCAACATTGTGCCCCTCCCCCAATTCCCCAATAAAATCTTTAAAAAAAAAATGGTTATGATGGTAAGCTTTGTTATGTGTATTTTACTACAATTTACAAACTAAAATCAGGATATTATGAAAAATGAATAACCAAAGACAAAGAATGGGCTTCTGACTAGCAGCTATTTAGTGTTGTGCTACTGCGGCTGGTGGTAGCAAAGGAGATGTGATAGGAAGTTGCTGGCTTTGACATCTGACAAAGCTCTTGGTAGGGGGCACACACCTAGGATATGCCTGCTGCAGGCCAACAGCTGACTTGGGACCAGAGGGAAGGCAGGCAGGAGGCAGAGCCCTCAGCCACGGCTTGTAGCTGTGGCTCTCCACCAGTCACCACCAGCAAAGTCCTTGTGATGTGAGCCACTCATTTAGGGCTATATGCAGCCAAATGCAACCCCTTACTGATACATTGCTTTCACACAATGTGACTGTTTTGTGTCCCTGGCAGCGCCTGTTAAAGAGTTCTGTAGAACTATTTCTTCATAAGTACTTGGGTGATAAGAATGGACTCCTATAGTAGATTATTATAACCTATCAAGTTGAGCACAGCACACCAAACGCATCTCTACCCTGAAGATCTAACAAAGGAAACGAGGAACCTCCACCAGGAGGAAATGAGGACTAACCACCCTGTCCCCCACCCCCAGGTACCTTTTTCCAGCGCAGACTAAGGGAAAGGTATATGGATGACACCTTCCTCCTTCACAGATGAGGCAGTAAGACAAAGCCCCCACTGTAGATTAATGTGCTCCACCCCTTGGGAAGAAGTCAGCTGCCTGAAGCCAATCAATTTGTGGGCATTAGTGCAAGGAAGCAGGTGACAAATCACCCCTGCTGTTACAGATGAAGCCAGAATGCCTCAGCTGTTGGGGAGAGAGGTGTTAACCCCTCACCATCTGTTCCCATGATGGGGCCCTTCATGAAGACTATGTTTCCCTTTTTTCTTCAAAGTTAACAGGGATCACTTAATCTACGGGCACAGGGGACAAAAGAATTCTTAACCATCCTCATTAAAAAGACTGTTAAGCCATAACTCACACAGGTCGTGGAGGCATAGAACAAATGTTTGAGCTGCTAGCCCTGAGCTTTCATTTTTCAGGTAAGATACTTGGGCATGGAAAAGCTAATATTTATCACTAAGTTAGCAACTAATTTGGGAAGTTAAATCCATGTTTAGCAGTATAGAGAACTAAAAACAATTTTTTCTGTACCCTCTGAGTTCTTGGCTGAGACCCTCCTCTCCCGCATAATAAAAGATTGACAAGAGAAAAGCAAACAAGTTTATCAACATATACACCTCATATATACATGGGAGAGACCCAGGAAAACTGAGTAACTCCCCATATGGCCCAAACCACCACCTTAAATACCAACTTCAGCTAAAAGCAAAAGAGAGATGTTGGGGGAGGAGGATGCCACTTATGGGGGATGACCAAGAATAGCAGGATAAACAAGGGTAAGGTTGTCAAGCAGATTCTCTCCTGATTTAGTCTTCCTCCTCTTTCTGGTTCAGAGAGGGAGGCACCTACAGGTGGAGATTTCCTTTATAAATGTAAATGTCCCTTACAAAAAGGGGTTTCCTCTGCTCTTCCTCAAAATCATCCTACAGCCAAGAGGCACATTTTGAGGTGGCATATTCAGATATCCTTTAACAAGCTCAAATGAATACATATAGAAAAATGGATAATCTTGATATTTTTCCCAAATAATTACAAATTCACTGTCACTCAGGGAAAAAAAAAAAAAAACAACCCTAGATGTTTGAATGTGTTACTGTAGGCAGAAAGATTAGGGTCCCTGGGAGAGAAGAGGAAGAAGGGAAGGAGGAAGTACAGGGAAAACAAAGGAGGGAGGGATGAGATCACCTTTTTTTTTTCTTTTAAAGATTTTGTTGGGGAATTGGGGGAGGGAACAGGGTTGGGGAATTGGGGAAGGGGAAAAGACAAGTTGCTGTCCTTTTGTTCTTCAGTCTAGTTGTGGAGGACGTTGCTTCACTGGCCCATGTTGGTATTGTGATCATTGCACTCTTCCCGGCTGAGGCAGATCGCTCACCGGCCATTGGACGGCTGCTCATAGCAGCTCATGGGCAGCTCACGCCGGCTGCCAGCTGCTCACCCCGGCTACCAGCCACTCACGGTAGCTTACAGGCAGCCCACTGCAGTGCGACTGCAGCCTACGCCATCGAAGGAGACTCAAGGGAGCCCGGCTCCAGGTCATGCTGTTGTTCACCATCTTAGCTGTAGAGGGCAGCATCACTGGCCCACGTGTGATCCAAACCTGTGGCCCTGCTGCTCAGAGTACGGGCTCTCAAGCCAACTCTTAACCAATGAGCCACTCAGCCGGCGGAGATCATTCTTAAGAAAAGGTGCAGCTACCAGACTGTCCAGAACTAGATTTCAGTGACCAAGAACAGATTCAAGATGCCATCTAGCCTTTAAAGGTAAACTGCAGCTAATTAAAATGGATTATATTATTATTAGCATTCTGGGCAGGGAAAATCTCCACCCCTTGTGCCGCCATGACATTCTAACTAGAACGAAATAAGGGCAAGAGAATCCCTCCTCCCAACGTTAGGAGTGGTCATTGAGAACCCACCTGGGCATGCCCATAATGCCACCCCCTAAATTTTGAATATTTCATGCCCTCATTCCAAAGGTAATAAATTCTTAAGCCCCTTTGTTCTTTGGAGCAGTTGCTCTTCTCCTGGCCTGCCAGTTCCCACTATTTTGGGAGTGTACAATCTTCTTTTCATTTAATAAACCCACTGCTTGGTTAGCTTATTCGGTGTGTCCTTGAATTCTTTCCTGTGGTGTATACCAAGAACCCATTTTTTGGTGACATCTGTAGCAACCATGAAGGGATTATTCTTTGTTGGCATCTGGAATGAAGGGATTATTCTTCGCCAACATCTAGACTAAACTTTCCACCATAAGAACAAAGCCACAAGTCACTTTTGCTCTGTACTTTCTTTCTGAGGCTGCAAGCAGCTTTTGCTCTCTGCTGCTCTCACCCACTACCTCTAATTTCTTCCACTTGTACAACTGCTCCGGGAAGGCTTTGGCTGCATTGTGGGCAGGGTCAGACACTTAAATGCCAAAAGGGCTCCTGCCGCTTGAAGTCTCCCATGACAGGATTAGCTGATTATGGATTGGGGTAGATGGGCACTAGGTGTCTCCACTAACCTGAAGACAATATCATGCAACAAGGTACACAGTCCCACAATCATAAAATACACCCCTGCAGCAATTCCCAGTGTTAGGATTAGTACAGCCTCCTGGGAGCCAGTTCTCTTGGCTTTATGTCCACTTTCACTTCGGAGAGCAGGCACTTACAGCTTCTTGTCCAAATTGTTTTCACTTTCCTGCATTGATCTCACTCTTAGCAGACCAGTAAATCTCAGAAAAGTCATGAATGACCTACTGAAAGCTTGCCTTTCCTCTGTAGCTGAAAATCACACTGTGCTACTCTTTTTCTTACTGGTGGGGCTCCAAATCTGTCTCTCTTTTCTGTGGGCTCTCTGAAAGAACCTGCCCTTCATGCTCTCTGTATCGGGCTCATATTAAGATAGGATACCAACCTTTCCACCATGGAGCCAGGAACCTCAAAGAAAGAGAATTCAAGGACTAGCCGAGTGGCTCAGATGGTTAAGAGCTTGCTCAAGAGTGCAAGTTCTGAACAACAGAGCCACTGGTTCAATTCCCACATGGGCCCAAGCTGAGCTGTCGCTGAGCTGCCAACAAGTGGCAGGATGGCTCAGCTAAAAAAAAAAAGAGAGAAAGAGAATTCAAACTATGGGTTTTTAAAAATCCATCATTTGGGCCGCCCGAGTGGCGCAGAAGTTAAGCGCTGGCTTGGGAAGCCAGCGGCCCCAGTTCGGGTCCCACATATGAGGGCCAGTGACACTGCCCTCAAAAAAAAAAAAAATACCGTTTAAAAATCCATCATTTGATTAACTGCCATGAGGTTCACACCATTCAATTCCTTAAGGAATCAATTAAATTAAGTCTTATCTGGACCACCTGTAAGCTAAATGAAATAAGGGATTTCCTCCACAAGAAGGGGATGGAGCTCTCCTTTCCCCGTAACCATGTAGGCTGTCTGAAACTCATGGGCTCCATTTTGGTCAAAGAGGAATGGGACTTACAGAGGTCCTGGAGCTTTAATGACACTAGGTCACGGGGAGTCCATCCCAGTATTGGACAGCCCATCATAGAGCATCAGATCTGAGTTTCTTGGGATTTCACAGTACCCCCCACCTTGGGTTTGCAGACGCTGAGGCAGGGCCCTCAGTTCCCCGGGTTGCAACTGCCAGGACCGGCCTATAAGCTCTGAGATGCCAGAACCAGTCAGGGTCACACAACAACCAGCCATAGCCATGGTGACAGAGGCCAACAGGGAAAAGTGAAGGATGCTCATGACCTCCCCCATGTGGGCCAGAGTCTCCAGGAGAGCCCCTAATCCATTCTTTTCCCCTTTTTCAGGCTACCCCCATATCCCCCAGGACTCAAAATGGGTACTACTTCTTCAGTTCCTAGAGACTCCCCTCTCAGTTGTCTTCTTCAGAACTGGGCCACCTTAAAACTAGACAATATTAGAATGAAAAAGCTTATTTTCTTTTGTATCACTGCCTGGCCGCAGTATAAACTAGAAGATGGGGAAGCCTGGCTTATAAATGTAAACTTAAATTATAACATCATATAGTTGGATCTCTTCTATGGAAGACAGAAAAAGTGGTCAGAGGTCCCATATCCAGGCGTTTATGTACTTAAGAGACAACCCCAAGTCCTGAAGGCCTGTGGGGCCTGTGTTCTGGCTCATTGCCATCTAAACCTTAGTCCCCTGCTTGACAGTAATCAAGAGAAAAAGATTTCCCCTGACCCGACTTCCAGCTCTAGCCCTAAAGAACCTCGGGCCCACTGGAGTCACAGGTCTCTCTCCCCAAGAGTTCAGCAGAGACTCATATGCCCTACCCCCATACCAGCCCATCGATCCTCGCTACCTATTTCTATGCACACTCTGGGAGGCGGCAGGGGGACCTCACGGCATCATCCAGGTCCAGGTCCCTTTTTCTATCAGACCTTAATCATTGCAGAGCAGGTCTTGAAGGATCCAGGCAAGTTCACTGATGAGTTTAAAGGTTTGGCTCTATCTTTTGATCTCACCTGAAAGGATATAAATATTATTCTCCCTCACTGCAGCACCCTAGAAGAGAAAGTTCATATTTGGGGACAAGCGCAGGCTTATGCCAACTCCTTATATGTATTTCAACCTAACCAATACCCAGTGTGAGTGACGGCCATTCCCACTCAAGATCCCAACTGGAATTATCAGGCAGGGCAGAAGGGAACTACTCACAGAGACCATACAATTCCATGCCTCCTGGAGGGGATGAAGAGATGCACTACCACACCTGTGAACTGTGATAAGATTAAGAAAGTTACACAGAAGCCATATGAAAACCCAGCCCTTTTTCATGCTCACTTAGTAGATGCCCTACACAAATATACCAGTGTAGATCTCACCACCCAGGAGGGGTGCACTGTAGCAGGGACACATTTTATTAGCCAGCCTATGCCTGACATCTGCAAAAAATTACAGAAGCTAGCTATGGGACCCTAAACCACTACTAGCCAACTCATAGATGTTGCTTTCAATGTCTTTAACAACCAAGACAGGGAAAACGAGGAAAGGGATGACAAAACCAGAGACAAGCCAGGCTTTTGGCCGCAGTATAGACAGACCAAGGCCAAAGCAACCTCAGGGGCACCCCTGCAACCCTAGAAGAGGAACACCAGGTAAAGGAGTCTGCTTTGGATGTGGAAGCCCAGATCACTGGAGTAAGGAGTGTCCCAATCCTCCACAACAGTGGTACCCCTGTGCAAACAAAAAGGGCACTGGAAGAGGAATTGTCCCCTGTTCCAAAGGGAGCAGGGACCGACTCCTTCTCTGCAAATGGCTATACTCATCTGGCAGGGACTGAGGTTCCCAGCAGCTCCCAAGAAGACCATCATCATCACAGGAAGGAAATGCATCACAGGGAGGAAATGCAGGTGACCCTTGATGTGGCATCTAAGCCTGTTAATTTCCTGATTGATATGGGAGCCATTTACTCTGTCTTGACCACTCATGCTGGAACTATTTCCTCTGAAACCTGCTCAGTTATAGGAATAGATGGAATCTCTAGGTTCTGGACTCTTACTCAGCCTGTCTCATGCCAATGGGGTGAACATTTAGTAACTCATAAATTATGAACTATGCCTGAATGGCCCGCTCCATTGCTGGGAAGAGATCTGCTCTTGGCTTCAGGAGCCACATTAAGCCTTCCAGAGTCCTGAGGATCCTTCCTAGCCCTCTTAAGTTCCCCTGCCTCAGAAACCCCCTCAGGGATACCTTAGAACATATTAAGCAGCATCAATCCTGAGGTTTGGGATCCAGGAATTCTGGGAAGAGTTCTTAAGGCAGATCCCATTGAGGTCTTTCTGAAAAACCTCTTGCCATATCCCCAGAAAATTAGTACCCCACAAAAGAAGAGACTGCAACCTCTGATACAGAAATTTATAACCTCTGGATTTTTAGTACCCTGTCAACCCCCTTGTGATACCCCATCCTATCAGGTTTGAAGTCCTGTGGAGAATACTGTCTAGTCCAGGACTTGAGAATTATTAATGAGGCCATTTTACCTATTCACCCACTGGTCCCAAACCCATATTCAATACTAACTCAGGTGCTGGGGACTCCAGCTGGTTTTCTGTCTTGGACCTCAGAGATGCACCCTTTTATATCCCTTTACACCTTGACTCTTAAGACCCATTTGCTTTTAAATGGATATACCCTGACTGTGGTCTGTCCCAACAGCTTCCCTGACTGTATTGCCCCAAGGATTTTAGACAGCCCTCCTCTTTTTGGCAATGCATTGGCTAAAGGACTTAGGGAGGTCTCCCTCCCAAATGGGGCTATCTTCCAATGTGCAGATGATACACAAGGTGTGATCAAAAAATGCGGTGAATGTTGAAATTTTTTTTTCTTTCTTTTTTAATACAGTAAAAGACACATTGCCATTAATCTCCCTCAAAATACTCCCCCTCACTTCAAACACACTTATCCCAGCATTCTTGCCACTTTCTGAAGCAGTTCTGGCAGTCATCTTTCCTGAGTGTCTCTAGTTGCACTGTCGTGGCTGCCTCCATGTACTGAATCAATTCAAAATGTTTCCTTTCGTGGTCATTTTGACTTTGGGGAAGAGCCAGAAGTCACATGGTGCCAGGTATGGTGAATAAGGTGGATGAGGACACTGTAATGTTTCTATTTGACAGAAATTACTGTACCAGAAACGATGTGTGACACTCAGCATTGTCATGATGGAGGATGAAACCATTTGCCCATTTCATGTTTAATGCATTGTTTGTGATCCATGATTTATGGCACACTTTAAAACACACCTCTCAACCATAGCTTACACCTGCCTGACTGCACCGAATAAGTTGAAATTTGTCACACACTGTTACTAAGTCTTGCTGCACCACTTCCTGTATTGAAGATCCCTGCCTTTCTGTTGGATGGCACTCGGCAGCAACATTCACCGTATTTTGTGATCACAACAGAAAGGCTCCGTGTTACACATCGCTTCTGGTATATGGCAATTTCTGTCAGGTAAAAGCATTATGGTGTGTCCTCATCCACCTTACTCACCATAGAGGGTATAAGGTCTCCAAGAAAAAGACCCAAATTTCTTCACAGCAGGTAGAATACCTTGAATATAGTTTAACTGCTGAACGCTGGGTTCTAACTACTAAGAGAAAGGAGGCCATTTCCCAGCGTGGCCCTTCTCAGACAAAAAAAATACACAAAAACTTAGAATATTCCTAGGTATGGCAGGATTCTATAGGATATGGATCCCCGCTTTCAGTGTCATGGCCAATCAGCTATATGAGGCCCTAACTGGGTCAGACACTGAACCATTAGACTGGACTATAAAACAACAAAATGCCTTTGAAGATATCAAGCGGTCCTTAATGTCTGCCTCCCACCCTAAGCATACCTGACCTCAACACACCTTTCATCCTCTTTACAGCAGAGAAGCAGGGAACAGCACTGGGAATACTGATGCAGCCACTGGGACAAGATCTATGGCCAGTCATTTACTTTTTTAAATAGCTGGATTTTATAGCCAAGGGATGGCTGGGAGGCTTAAGGGCAGTGGGTGCCAGAGCCCTCCTAGTGAAGGAAGCCACCAAGCTAATCCTGGGAATGCCATTAGGGGTTAGGACTCCCCACCAGGTACCAGGAATCCTAGAGACTAAAGGCCATTATTGGCTCATGGGAGGATCCCTTACCAAACATCAAGAGCTCCTACTAGTCCTTCCAGAAATCACCCTTAGACATGCCAAATTCTTAACCTGGCTACCCTGATACCTACAGGGCCTCTAGTCGCTGTAATACTACTGCTAATATTTGAGCCCTGTCTTTTTTTTTTTTTTTTTTTTTTAAAGATTTTATTGGGGAATTGGTGGAGGGGAACAGCGTTGGGGAATCGGGGAAGGGGAACAGACAAGTTGCTGTCTTTTTGTTCTTCAGTTTAGTTGCGGAGGATGTTGCTTCACTGTTGGTATCGTCATTGCGCTCTTCCCGGATGAGGCAGATCGGTCGCTGGCCTCTGGATGTCGCTCATCGTGGCTATTGGCAGCTCATGCTTGGCTGCCAGCCGCTCACGCTGGCTGCGGGCCACTCACTGTAGCCTATGGCAGCCCACTGCAGCAGGGGCTGCAGCCCACACCATCACCGGGGCTCGCACAGCCCAGCTCCAGGTGGAGCTGTTGTTAGCTGTAGAGGGCAGTGTCACTGGCCCTCATGTGGGATCCGAACCGGGGCCGCTGGCATCCCAAAACCAGCGCTTAACCAATGCGCCACTCGGCCGGCCCTTGAGCCCTGTCTTTTTAATCTCCTTGTTAAGTTTTTGTCTTCTAGGATACAGCAGTTTCATCTCCAGATGGTCGTCCACCAAGGATTGCAACCTATCCCTCCTGAGGTTGGATGAACCATGCCAGCAGCCACTTGACCAAGCAGCCAGCCCAGTCTTTTTATTCTCTCATAGCTACCCCTTCCACCAGTCTATAAATCCTCCATAGCCTCTTCCCCACTGTAATAGAATAGCAAGAAATTCTGGTGCCCATAGGAGCAACGATGGCCCTGTTCGGCAGCAAGCAGTTTCATAAGATGGACCTTTGTCCCAAAATTCCTTGTAAGATCATAAGAATCCCAGATTTCTTGAAGGAGAAATATTACTAGAAAGAATAGGGCCACAGGCAGGGAGGAGGAGGAAGGGAAGGAGGAAGTGGGGGAAAACTTAAGAAAACTTGCAGCTACCAGACAGGCCAGAACTAGATTTCAATGGCCAAGAACAGATCCAGGATGCCATCTTGTGCCTCAAGGTGAACTTTAGCTAACTGTAACAGATTTTAATACCATAAGCATACCGGCCGGGGAACACTCCACCCCATGCCGCCATGACAGTTCCAACTAGAGCCAAATAAGGACAAGAGAATCCCTCCTCCCAACGGAATAGTGGTCAGTGAGGACTCACCTGGGAACACCTATAATATTACCCCTAAATTTTGAGTATTTTGTGCCCTCATTTTGAGGGTTATAAATTCCTAAGTCCCTTTGTTCTCCAGGGTGGTTGCTCTTCTCCTGGCCTGCCTATTCCCACTGTTTTGGGAGTGTATTCTTTTCTTTTAATAAATTCACCGCTTGCTTGACTTATTCAGTGTGCCCTTGAATTCTTTCCTGTGGCATATACCAAGAACCCATTTTTCAGCGACAAGTGTATTTTGTTTGGTTGAGTTTTTAGCTGATCTGGTTTTTATAGCTCTGTTTCCTTAGTGAAAGGGGTGGTTTTAAAGGCCACTGCCCCTCCCCCAAAACCGCTACCTCCTTTTCTCTTAATTTTCCTTGACAGTTGGGCCCTGGTCTCTAGTCTCCAGGTCAAGAAGAAATCACACTAGGAATATTGATATAGGATATTTCTTGTGCAGGGATAGTAGTCTCGTGAAGCCTAAGAATGGAGACATGGACCAGAGAGGTCAAGTTTACAGCAGAGGACAGTTTATTAGGGTAGAAAGTAACAGCTCTCAAAGCAAGAGGGGGTCCCAACTGGGTGCCCACTAGTTAGGGCAAAAGGCTTGAGTTTTATACCTTTTGTATGTCGGGGGAGGGGGCCTCTTGGCACTATTATCAGATTTACATTGTTGCCTAGCCTGGAGGAGGTGTTTTCTGGAAACTGTCTAATTTCCTTAGAGCTTAATCAGCTTAATCAAGGCCCCTGCTCTGAGAGGAGCCTGTTAGCAGAGACTGACTTTGAAGAAAGGACTCCTGACAGTCTTATGTCATGTTAAATAATCTCTTTGAAGATATGCATTCTACCTGGGAATCCCTGACTTGGAAAAAGTGGCCTTCCCCTTCTCCCACCTGGGCTTGTCATTCTGGCGAATCCTGTGACTTAAGCCTGTCTGTTAGCTAATATAATTATTTTCCTGGCTTTGTTATGGTTTCCATTCTGATTCCCTCTACCGTGGTAGCTTCCCTGACTGCGTATAATTTTCCTATCTCAAGATGATCTAAAATATTAATTTAACATTTTATGCATTTCCTACTCTGGGTTTTACAAAGAATTTTTAAAAACCATAACGTAAATTTTGTTGGATTACATTAACACTTGGATTCATTTTTTTCTATAAATCTTATTTGATGTCTAAAAATTTTTTTCTCTAGAACTCCAATTTTTTTTTTGCTGTAAAGATATATTCTCTCCATATAAGCTGTAAAAAAATAATATAAATGAAGCCACTTTTAAATGGAGTCAGAGCAGCTATCCCAGAGAAAGTCCCTTGCACTTCTTACCCTTCAAATGTTTTAGAATGCTAAAACAGGGCAAAGTTACCTTTGGACTGGGCCTAAAGCAACATTGTACCCTAAACAACTGTTTGCAAAGATAAAGATAACAAAAATGCAGACATTGTGACTACTGCACTCAAGATTAAAAACATTCTTTAGAATTAGCATCACTGTGTGAGCTTGTCTGCACTTATAGAAAAGCTTTCTTTCTGTTGATGTAATTCCCTTCCCTCTCATAAATAACCCTTGCCTTCCTCTCCTAATCAGAACACTCTTTGCTCCCCTGCTTGAATCAGTGCTTTGCCAATAGCTAGTTGTTTGGATCTCATCCCAAACTCTCACTGGCCAGAGTCTGGTCACTTCCAGGAACAGAACAAGAAGCAGTAACTAGGCTATTTCTGTTTCTTTCTCAAATAAACTAAAAAAATTATTCTAACACTTGTTCTAAGAGTAAGGAAGATTTTACTCAAAACTATTGCAATTGGGCCGGCCGAGTGGCGCATTTTTTAAGAGCTGGCTTGGGATGCCAGTGGCCCCGGTTCAGATCCCACATATGAGGGCCAGTGATACTGCCCTCTACAGCTAACAACAGCTCCACCTGGAGCTGGGCTGCGTGAGCCCCGGCAACAGTGTAGGCTGCAGCCCCTGCTGCAGTGGGTTGCCATAGGCTACAGTGAGTGGCCGGCAGCCAGCGAGAGCTGCCAATAGCCACTGTGAGCAACCATCCAGAGGCCAGCGACCAATCTGCCTCATCCGGGAAGAGCGCAATGACGATACCAACATGGGCCAGTGAAGCAACGTCCTCCGCAACTAGACTGAAGAACAAGACAGCAACTTGTCTGTTCCCCTTCCCTGATTCCCCAGCACTGTTTCCCTCCCCCAATTCCCCAATAAAATCTTAAAAAACAAACAAACAAACAAAAAACTGTTGCAATAGGGGCAAGAGATAGGGCTCCACTCCCAATGCAGCAAAGATGGCTGGCATTGACAGCCAATGAGCAGAGCAAGGGGTCTGTGACAGGAGATATCCATGTGGGGGATTCTGGTTAAACAGATTCAACAGGATTCTTGTTGAACCCAGTGAGGGAAATTAAACATCAAGGTGGGGGGTGGTGAGGAATAAGAGTGGGGGAATCTGGCTAAACTGACTTAGCAGGGTTCTTTGCAAATATTGTGCTTGCAGGCCAAGGACGAAGACCTTTTCTAGTGTCTACTCAAGGAGAGTCTTGTGAACTAGCAGATTTAAATTTGGGCAGCTAGTGTGTGTGTGTGTTTGTGTGTTTCTCTATGTGTGTGTGTGTGTGTGTGTGTGTGTACATGCACATGTGTTTAATTGTGGAAACGGAAGAGGCAGAAACAAGTGTATTTTCAGATGAGGCAAGTCACTCCTGGCAGCACAGAGATCTACCCCCACTTTATCCAGAGATGTGACCCATCAAAGTTGTGCTCCATTCATTTTTTTTGGAAGTATAGCTATAATCTGCCCCCAGGGACAACCAGGCATAGAAATTTAAAACAAGTGAGATTGGGGGAGTGGCCCACATACACCGTTGTACTCATCTGTTTCCTCATGCAAGATGCCAACTTGACTCATCCCCGCCATGTTGGGGCGATCTGCATACTAAGCCCTCAGGGCGAGACTTCTGTGGGATTCAAATGGGCCCTGAGAAGATGCTGAGGATCTTCTTGAGCAATCTGTGGTCTAGGAGAGGAGGTGGGAAAGCAAGCACTCCCAGGGCCCTGAAGAACAGGTGGATGGGGAGATCTGGGGCACAGCTTTGGGGGGAGGAAAGAAGGAAAGGGGAGGAGGTTAAGTAAGGGTAAATCAGGGAAAGGGCATGAGGATTATTGTTTCAAAGGAAGGAGCTAGGAGGTTGGATGCCAAGCATGCTGCCTCCCAGACACGGAACTCAGGCACATGTTAATCAGTCACACAGAACAGAACAGACCATCCGAAGCCTATTGAGCAAAGAGATTCCATTGTAATGACCATTCCTGTAACGAAACCTACAACAAACCAGCCACACTGTACCTTACAAGAGTTAAAGATAAACCTCCCTATTCTCCTTGTACCTTGCAGAAGTTACACTTACCATTGTTCTTCTTGCCTCCTTTTCCCCAGACTAGAAATTTTCCATGAAAACAAGAAACTCATATAAACCCTCCCTCGGCTGGCAGAGGGGGTCTCTCTTCCACCAACAATTACAGACCGTCACTCCATGTGTGGAATGGCCTTTTCTTACTAACTCTCTGCTAAATAAACTTACTCACACCTTGAACTCTATCGGCTCATATTTGAATCGTTTCCTATGTGAAGCCAAGGACCCTCTTGGCCCAGGGCTCAGGTCCCCACCTGGGGGATTCGCTCGGCCGTCATCAAGAGAAGCTTGCTTCCCTCTTTCCTCCCTCCACTCCTGATCATAGGAGGATTTGTTCTGCTGCTGTGTTTAATCCCAGTACTTTTCCAGTGCCAAGCTGACTGCTGGCAAGTAGAAGCTTAAGAAGACTCAGCGAATGAACAAACCCATCCTTCCTCTCAGAATGTGGAAGGAAGGCACCACTCTGACTCCATGAGCTACCGGCTGGCATGGCAATGCTGCCTCCTGTCTGTTGCTGCTCTTTTGTATCCTGACGTACCAACCATATCCCCAAAACATTGATGAGGATGTCCAACCCCAATGTCAGGGAAGGGTATTAGCTCTGCAGGGAAGAGGAAAAAACCCTTTTCCTCTTCCCTCTTAGGTACTCCAGCTGCAAAGCAGAGACAAAGCACAGATTAAGAGACAGTTTATTAATGTGTGCAGAGCACAGAGACAGGGGAAATTCAGTGATGAGTGACTCAAAGGGATGGTTAGAATTTGGGCTTGTATGGCATCTTAATATCGGGGTCAGAGCTAGTCGCTCTGAGATGTGCCTCTGTGGTAGGCTCAACGCTGTGGGCTAAAGGACCCTCTGGACTCAAGAGATACTTCTGCTTTCTTTTAACTACCTTAGAAGTATGTAATTTGGGAGCCATGCCCATAATAAGAGTATTACCAGGAACAACATGAAGGGAATAAAATTTTGCTACAGTGAAGCTACTTTTTGGAATATTGACTTTAAGCTTGTTAGTAAGAAACAAGCCTCAGAAAGAACCTTTGACCCTCCCCTCTTTTTTCTGCCCAAGAGATTCAGATAGAAGCCTACTTAAGGAAGGAAATCTTAGAAAGCTGTCTTAGCCTAATTTGAATTAAGTATGGTAAATTGGGCAGGTACCTAGTGGCTAGAAAAATGTCCACTGTGCCCCATTGTTTCTGGGTTGCCCAGAAAGAATGTTCCTGCCCCGTGTGTTCCCTCTTCCTCAAGTACCTGTAAATTGCCCTTTCTCACTTTTGAAATCTAATACCCCTCTCCCCTTTTCTTGCTCCTTTGTCCTAAATGTCTGATAAACCCAATACTGCTTCACTGTCCTTGGATTTTTCATGCTTCTGTGAATCCCCTCTCTCCATATATTAAACATTTTATTTTCTCCTCTTAATTTCTCTTTGTTATTTTGATTATTAGCCCAGCTAGAAGAACTTAGAAGGTGGGAGGGAAAGTATTAATTTTTATTTTAGCCCCCATACATTTTATGACCTATTTATATAGCAGGGCAAACTACTGATTACTGAACATCTGTTCTTCTTACCATCCTGCAGATTACTTTCCTCCCCTCTGGAGCCTCGGGCCCCCTTACTGCATCCTTAGCTCAGAATGTCATAAATACCTCATTTACCTTTCTGGCTCTGAACCTCTCATGAATGTGGAGTCTATGACTCTCTCAAGTTTGTGGGGTTCCCATGCACAAGACGTTAAATTTGATTTTCTCCTCTTAATTAGTCTTATGTCTTTTTAATTATTCAACCAGCCGAAAGAACCAGAGGAGGAAAAGGGAAATATTCCCTCCCCACATTGACAATCAACAATAAATCTGTCAACTCAGGAAAAGGTGTTCAGGTTTTAGCGGTGGCAAACTTGGGAAGATAAATATGTGGGTGCGCTCACGGAAGACAAGGGTTGTTTTAGTAGATCCCTCTCCTGCCATCTTTGGGCTGGTAGCAGTATCAAGTCATCCCACGTGATTAAATAAGAGTCAGGTCATACTCTTCCTGGTACACTTTAAAGTGGGGATTTATGTCGTGCTTTTAGGCAGATGGAGAAGGGCAGAGAGATTTGTTTGGCATCTGCTGCTTCCCGATTGTCTTTAGCTCAAAATAACCCTTATGCTAAGGTGGCATATTTTGGGGTGGCATGTTCTGATCCCCACAGCTCTGAATAATTCCAAATTTTCAGTGGTGACCAAATATACAGTGCCCCGGGTTTGGCACAATCGTGGTGATATCCCAGTAGTCTAGCCAAGTTTAGATTTCTGGCACTGTCACTTCCAGCTGTGGACAAGCTCATCAGTGTCTCTGGGCCTCAGTTTACTCATTATTCAGTGGAGATATAATTCTAAATACCTCCTAAGGCTGTTGTAAAAACAAAATTAATTAGCATATATAAAACACTGTGCACACTACCCAGCACATGGTGATGTAGGATATTTCTTGTGCTGGGATCATAGTCTTGTGAAGCTGAAGAATGGAAACATGGACCAGAGAGGTAAAGTTTGTAGCAGAGGATAGTTTATCAGAGTAAAAAGTAACAGCTCTCAAACGAGAGGGGGTCCCAACTGGGTTGCCCACTAGTTAGGACAAAAGCCTTGGTTTTTATACTTTTTGTATATCGGGGGAGGGCGGACTCTTGGTACTATTATCAGATTTACATTGTTGTCTAGCTCAGAGGAGGCGTTTTCTTGAAACTATCTAATTTCCTTAGAGGTTAATCAGCTTAATCAATGTTTCTACTCTGAGAGGAGCATGTTAGCAGAGACTGGCTCTGAAGAAAGGACTCCTAACAGTCTTGTTTTATGTTAATTGACCTGTCTTAATCCCCAACTCTGGAGGTGAAACTTCTGACTTCTTTGTTATAGGCTTTGAAAAAAAAACCATCTGCTCCTCCCCCTCCCAAATTTGTCATTCTGGTAGGGTCCTGTGATTTAAACCCATCAGTCAGCTATTAAGATTATTTCTCCTGGCTCTGTTATGGTTCCCTCTACCGTGGCAATTTCCCTGACTGCCTATAATTTTCCTATCTCAATGGTAAGTACTCTATAAATGGTCGCCTATTGTTATTTAGACACGAAGAGTTTAGGGATAATATGTAGTTATAGAAACCCTGTGAACTTTGGGATGAGTATACTTCTTTACAGATTATATGTGGATAAGAAAATTTCAATCTTGCTGAAAGAAGCAACAAACTTTATTTAGTCCCAGACAGAAAAACATGGGTAAAGAAAATTTCACACTAACATAATTTACAAGGAAAGATGCAGAGAAAAAAGAACTTAGATAATATGGTAGGATTTATTCAATTTAAAACAAAAAAAAAGTGCTCGCTTCGGCAGCACACATACTAAAATTGGAACGACACAGAGAAGATTAGCATGGCCCCTGTGCAAGGATAACACGCAAATTCGTGAAACATTCCATATATTTTTTTCACTTTGGGGAGTAAAGAGTATAACTATTGCATTGTGTTGTACACCTGAAACTAATAAAAATAAAAAATAAAAAAAAAAATTAAAAAAAATTACAAAGATAGGAAGTCAGTTGCTAATTAGGTTAATAGTATCAGACCACTTTTAAAAAATTTAATCTTCCATTGTCTGATATTTTTTTAAATCCATTAATGAATTTTTTGAAATTAGTACCGTATAATTCTCTTTTAATTATTTGTATTTTAAATATTTTTCAATTACACTTGACATATAATTAGTTTCAGGTATACAGCATAGTGATTAGACATTTATATAACTTATGAAGTGATCACTCCAATAAGTCTAGTAACTATCTGACACCATACATAGTTATCACAATATTATTGACTACATTCCCTATGATGTACTTTACATCCCGATGACTGTTTTTATAAGGAGATCACTTAATAACATCTCTAAGGGGTACCTCATCAATTGTATCCTCATGTGCACTGGGGTTCTGAACACCTTGAGAAATAGGACAAAAAAGTAGTAAATCATAGCACCCCACCCCCCTTAACACTTACCTTTTCTACTTCCTCATACATTTTGGAGTAAGGTGTAATGAAAGTAGTTTCTAAACTAATTTTGTAAAAATAGCTATGTTCCAGATAATGGAACATTATTCAGCACTAAAAAGAAACAAGGCATGAAGTCATGAAAACACATAGAGGAAAGTTAACTGCATATTCCTGAATGAAAGAAGCCAATCAGAAAAGACTACATACTGTATGATGCCAACTCTATAACATTCTGGAAAAGGCAAAACTAATGATGTGGCGGGGAGCCCTAGACAAAGGCTTTCCCGGACCACATGGCCAACTAGACTTCCGTGTTCGTTTAACATTTGCTAATTCCTATCTCACCCAGGAACCAGTCAGAAACTAACACAACGCCACATGCCCTTACAAAATCCTAGCTGCTAACCCGGAAACTTCAGGGTATATAGCTCCGAGTCCTGACCGGATCGGGGGTTCAGCCTCTGGATGTGAATCCACGGAGCTGGTGTTGGCATCAATAAATGCTGCTTCCCTCTCTGAGCCTTGGTGTCCTGTCGCTCTGTCCAGTCCAAGTATCTCACAACGAGACAGTAAAAAGTTCAGTGGTTGCCAGGGGTTAAGGAGAGGTAGGGATGAATAGGCAGAGCACAGAGGATTTTTAGGGCAATTTTAGCAGTTCTGTATGACACTTTTATGGTGGATATGCGTCATTATACATTTGTCCAAACCCTTAGAATGTACACCAAAAGTGACCCTAATATAAACTGGACTCCGGGTGATTACGACATGTCAGTGTAGGTTCATCAATTGTAACAAATGCACCATGATTGTGGGATGTTGATAGTGGGGGATGTATGTTTGGGGACAGGGGCGGGGTGCATATGGGGAATCACTGTACTTTCTCAATCTTGCTGTCAACCTAAAACTACTCTAAAAAATAGTCTACTTTCTAAAACTATACTGAAGATCTGGAAGGATAACTTTACAACAAACAGATATGCTCAAAGTTCTAATGAAACGTGTTTACAATAAAATATTCAATCAAATAGCATAAAAAAGAGTTAAGGCTAGCAGTCGTGCCAATAAAATGTCAGAAAAATTTGAAACTTAGTGTGAAAGTGTAAAGCTGAAATTCGGTAAATCAATAACATAATTAGACTCAGCGAGTTTGCAGTTTGACTCACTGCATGGCTCGCTATCTATCTAGCCGCTTGTAGTTAGTCTTAGTTTGCAGTTAGATCCACCCTGATATTTGGCTGTTTCCTGTTTCTCCCCTCGCTGATTAACTGAAGAACTCTATTTCGTTCCTTTCTCAAGGCCACACATACTTCTTTAATCCATTTAATTAACAAAATCCTAACCAGAAAAGGGCAATTTCCTAATCCGAGACACCAGAATACATACACATAAAGCCCCAGGCCTCGGTGGTCCAGTCCGAGTCAGGAGTCCAGAGATAACATTATCTTAAAACAGACCAGACCCCAGGAAGGATGTCAGCCCTCGGACCTGCCTGACCAATTCCCTCTTTCCTTTGTTCTTCTGTACCTATAAAACCTTCTGACAGGCTAGAACAGGGACATGGCCTTTGGGCAGGAGTCTGCCATCTTCCCAGAATGCCAACATCCTGAATAAACCTGCTTTTCTTTCCACCAACCATGTCTCTTGATTTTCAACTTTTGCAAGCTGCAGGCAGCTGGAC
This sequence comes from Aselliscus stoliczkanus, assembly GCA_033961575.1. Classification (NCBI taxonomy): domain Eukaryota; kingdom Metazoa; phylum Chordata; class Mammalia; order Chiroptera; family Hipposideridae; genus Aselliscus; species Aselliscus stoliczkanus. The sequence goes on along the minus strand of CM066728.1, from coordinate 2,027,124 downwards.
CTTAGCTCAGTATCAGAAGTAGAATAAATGTGCACTTACAAAAAAATACTGTCTTTAAGTGAAGTCCCTTTGATACAAAAAAGAAAAAAAAATGTGGAGAAACCATGTTTCCGAGGAAAAATTAACAAAAAGGAAAGAAAATGAGATGTTGTCAAGCATATTTAGAACTGCCATGAGCATTATCTTTTATTTGACACATTTGCATGGGCCCTCATCCATACATCAGAGCCGGGCATCCATCACCCACTAGATCAGTTTCTGTTTAGTTGTCATTTCACCGGACTTGGGCATCAGGCTGGTGCAGATCAGGGCTTGGCTAAGTAGAGTGACCCTCTGGGCATTTACCTTAATTTAAGTAGATGTGACTTCTGGTCATTGATTATGCAGATTTGGAGAGATGAGAAAATTACAAGCATACTGAAAATCTTTCTTTAAGTCTCCCACTACTGTGTGGGTTGTTCCAGACGCCCCCTGCGGCTCTGAGCAGCAGACCTGGTACTTACTGAATGGATGAATTGGAGGAGAAAGGGGTCCAAAATGAAAGATGTGGTGCTGTAACCAGAGGCCAGAGTCCGGGGCTCGGGCTGCCTGCACCACTCAGCCAATAGATCGACACAGGAGTTGGGTCATAGTGACGTAGGATACTTTTTTGTGTGCCGGGATCGTAGTCTCATGAAGCCGAAGAATGGAGACATGGACCAGAGAGGTAAAGTTTACAGCAGAGGATAGTTTATTAGAGTAGAAAGTAACAGCTCTCAAAATGAGAGGGGGTCCCGACTGGGTTGCCCCAAAACTAGGGTAAAAGGCTTGAGTTTTATACTTTTTTTCTGCCTGGAAGGGGGAATGCTGAAATACTGGTGCCTGTTATTAAGGGGTTTATCAGGTTTGTTCTATTGCTAAGCCTTGGGGAGGCCTTTCGTAATATCCTCCAAAATGGCTTTGTTGCTCTGGGGCATGACTGATGTCTCTGTTCCAGTATGAGGGAATTACCCTATAATTTTGAAAGGAATGGCTAGTTTAAGAGATAGCCAGTTTTCTTATCTTTGCTCAGTCTACCAGGGAATTCCTGTCTGATATTATACTAACTAACCTGTCTTAATAGAATAAGAATTTATTATCAGAGAACCAGTGGTCTGAGAAGGCAGCAGGTTAACAAGTCCAAAACTGCCTTAACATCCTCAGACCAGCTGGGGGTTTTTAAGGGAAAATCAGGACATTCTCCCAGAGGCTGCATGATTTCCTGGAGATCTGTTCTCCTTTCATGATGCGCTCCTCTGTCACGGTATTGATGCAGGATTTTTTTGATGTGTATGATTGTGTGTGCGGGGATCGTGGTCTTGTGGAACCGAAGAATGGAGACACAGACCAGAGAGATAAAGTTGAAGAAAAGGAGTTTATTTGGAGGAAAGAATACATTTCAAAGAAGCAGAAGCGGGCCCAAACAGTAGAGAATAGTAGAGAATGGCTCAAGGGCCATTATTAGAAAAGAAAGTATACTCCAAAGATTTTGGAGTGGGCCCCGAGCAGAGGCAAGGCTCAAAATGCTCAAAAGGTGTTGACTGGCCAGGACTTGTAGTTTTTTATCCCTTCTTCCTCTAGAATGGGCTGTTCCTCTCTGGGTGTGGGACCACCTGATTGATCTCATCTCTTTAGAAAAGGAGTTTATTAGAAGAAAAGAGAAGTTTTGTTGAAGGGAGGTCTTTTGGGTGGTCACATTCTGTGGGACATGCAGGAATACAGAGATCCAATGCCTGCCTCTAATGGCCTGCCTTGTTTTCCTCTGAGAGAAGTGATCCCCATAAAATCTCTATGGGAAATTGAAACAGGTTTTTTCTTCTATATCTGCTTCCTGCTGGACAGGGGTATAGAGCTGTCCCTGCCTATTGGGGGATTCACGGAACTGTCAACCTAGCTGATCTCAGTTGAGGAAGGGGTCTCAAGTTCCACCCTGGAAGTGTTGTGGGAGAGTGGGCCTTTCTCGGCGCAGAGTCCAGGTCCTTGGCAACTCGAGCAAAGAATTGAATGAGATACCAGAGTAAAGCAGTAAAATAAGTAGTTTATTAGAAAAGACAGTACATCTAAACTAGAGGATAGCCCAAGGGCCCATTACCAAAGAGTGTGGAGGGGGCATATGCAAGGGTGAGGCTTAAAGGGAAGAAGCAGCAACAGAAATAGCAGTAGCAGCCGCGCGCTTCCCTCCCAGGACTTGGGGTTTTTATCCTTTTTCTCCAGGATGGGCTGCTCTTCCTGGGCGTAGGACCACTTGATTGGCTCCTGTGATTAACAAGAGGTACTGTGTAGGTGTGAGTGACTGGTCTGATCTAGTTGGATATTTTGCGCCCATTTGCTCTTCCCGCAGGGGTAGGTAATTACAATACAAAGGGGAGTTTTGGGTGGAGAGGGGATGTCCCCAGGTGGTCACACTGTGGGACGTGCAGGAATGCAGAGACCCAATGCCTACCTCTAACTACCTGCCTAGGTTTTCCTTGAGAGACGTGATCCCCGTAAAATCTCTATGGGAAGCTGAGGGACAGGAGGTCTCTTCTTCTGTATCTGCTTCCTGCTGGGCAGGGGTGTAGAGCTGTCCTTGCCTATTGGGGTTCACGGAACTCTCGCCCTAGCTGATCTCAGATGAGGGGTCTCAAGCTCCACCTGGAAGACCATGTTGGCTTCTTTGCTTGTTGGGGTATCCTCTGTATCCTCAAGGCTCCTGAATGAGGACAAAAATATAAATCTGTTAGTTCTTATGAAACTTGTGGCTATTCATTCAGTCCATCACTCAAGTGGTGTCAGTTGTCCGGACACAGAATGGGTTTGACATTTAGCTTCCTGGCCTGGGGGATATTAGGAAGTCTCAGGCTTTCAAATAGTTATCTGAAGCATGGGTAGGAGATTTCTATTGTTTCAGATTCAGGAACTAATTTACAAAGCAATTAAGAAGCAAGGGGGATCTTCCTGTCAGAAAAGCAATCAAGGCCCAAGAGCCAAGAAACTAAAGAACTAGGGAGGAGACTTAACATTTTTATACATAACATTTCTATAGAAAAGAAAACATTAAAGTTTTTCAGTGGTGGGGGTTGGTGCTGCTCAGTTGGCCAGTAACAGAAGACCGTGTTGGCTTCTTTGGTTGTGACTGGCAATCTTGCGGTGGTACCCTTTGTATCCCCAAGGCCCCTAAATGAAGAAAAATAGATTTAATTAATAAATTTCTTAAAGAGCAGAGCTCAAAGCTATTGATGTAAGGTGGCTACAGGTTTGGAAAGAACATTATTAGCTTTTAATGTTTACAATCAACAAGTATACTGATTTGGGGGAATGTTAAAATCTATTTAGTCTCTGGGATGGGATTGTCCAAGAGTTAGGTCCAGAGTGGCTTGGGGAATGTTGGGAAATCACAGGTTTTAAGTAGTTATCTAAAGCAGGGGTGAGTGACAGATACTCTGTGATTCAGTCTAGGGGCAGTTTTTAATCTAGGATTCAGAAACTGATTAGAAGACTAATCAAAGCCAGGGGCTAAGAAACTAGGGAGGAGGAGACTTAAAAGTTGTTCAATGCGGGGGGAGGGGGGGAAGGGCCCATATCAGTATCTCTTGAGGGGTAATGATGGGGGAGTAACTAGGAAAGTGCTAATCGATAGAGTTTGTAATTAGCAAGCATCTACGAGGTGATCTAAGATAAGGTGGTGGAACAGGGCAGGGCATCCAGGAGGCATTCTGAGTACCGGGGGCCCAACTGGGCCCTGCAGTGTCTCTCAGCTGTAACAAGAGATTTTTATTAAGAATAGTACCTCCTTTTGAGATAGAGAAATTATAGGCAGTCAGGGAAATTGCCACAGTAGAGGAAATCAGGGTGGAAAACATAACAAAGCCATGAAAATAATTTAAATAGCTGACAGACACGATTAACTCCCAGGACCCGCCAGGGTGACAAACTTAGGTGGAACAGGAAGTTTTCTTTTTTTTTCTTCAAGCCTATCACAAAAAGTCTGGGATTTCCAGGTAGAATGCATATCTTCAGGGAGACTGATTAGCATAACACTGGGTAAAATGCATATCCTCAAAGCCTCAGACTTTGCCTTTGGAAGTCCCGGATTTGAGCAATGGTTTTTCTCTCAGAACAGAGAAATAATTAAGCAGATTTAGCTCTAAGGAAATTAGAGCTTTTCGAGAAAAACGCCTCCTCTGGGCTGAGCATCGAATGTAAATCTGAAAAGCACCAGTTTTTTTCCTCCCCAGACATGCAACAAATATTGGGTTGTCGAAAAAGTCATAATGTATTTTGTTTGTTTTCGTTGCAAAAATGCGTCATGACTTTTCTGACAACCCAATATACAGAGAGAAGTTTCCCATTTTGCTAGTGGGCAACCCGGTCGGGACACCTCCACATTTTGAGAGCTGTTACTTTCTGCCCTACTAAACTATCCTCTGTTGGAAACTTTACCTCTCTGGTCCATGTCTTCATTCTTTGGCTCTACAAGACCATGGATCCTGGCACACAAACACTCGGTAGAAAAAATCCTGCTTCACTTTCACTGGTGGCACTTAAGAGTTTCTTTCTTATCAACACCTTCCATTAGAGGAGAGAAAATGTTTGCTCTTATAAAAAGGCCAAGTGCCTGCCACTGCCACTGGCCATGACTTCCCCACAAGGGCGATGCAATCCTTTTGCTTAGAATGCTCCAAAAAAGCCCGAAACAGGAAGTCCCTTCAGAGCACAGGAAACTGGCAAAAACATCCTCATCTGTAACACCAACTATGGATGTGCTGACGATGCTCTGGGCGTAGCTGAGAATTTGGAATCCCGCAGCCAGCTTCCCACCATCTTTCCCCAGAGCTTTGGGGGTCTAAGGCCAGCTATGGGCCACGGGTTCCTTGTAAGCCAATCCTAGACTGCAGTGAGAGTTCTTGCACACAGGCCCTGCTGTGCCAAACTTCAGGACAATTACTGAGCTATCTCTTCTAGGACAGTGATGTCTTGTGCCAATGAGGTGATTCAGTTGGAAAGCTGGAGAATTGCAGTGCTGGCTCCACGTCTTGGTGGAAGTGATGGGTGAGCCTGTATCACAGCCAATGCAGGAATTACAGGGCAGCTGCAAGCCTGTGAGTTAGCCAGCAAATGGAGAGAGCTCCCCGGTTGGGGTGAGGCAAAGGTGAATTGAAAAGAGCTTTCAGTTTCCCCAGTGAAAATAAGAGGCTTCTTCCTTTCCCTTGTCTTTCAGAATTTATCCTTTTTCAAATGCATGTTAAGTCTTTAATGGCCAAGTAAGCCTCTTGCCAGTCTTGAAGGAATGTTTCCTGAGGGCCTGGCCTTGGGCCTCTTTGAAAAGTCTTCATCCAGGAAGTGGAACCCCCACCCACCAGTGCCCCAGGACGGGGTGGGCTGGCCTTGTCACCTGACTACAGATGGCAAAGCCTACCTAAGGTGAGGGGTTATGTGCATAGAACACTGAAGAATGAGATTTCTTTCAATCTTTGCTATCCTTTCAGTGGGTCACTCTCTGGTCTAATGCTTATTTGATAATAACATTTTCATTCCACTACCTTTGTGGAATGGTTTTCTGGGGTGGGAGATTTTGTTTGCAATTATACTTCCCTCACAGGGGCACAAAACAACCCTCAGTGCAACTGCACCAGAGCACCTGCAGGTGGGTGCAGACTCTTGGGCTCCACCCCAGCGGGAGTTCCCCTCCCAGGGGTGCTCTGGAAAAGACCAAAGCCCAGAAGGAGCTGACCAATTACTATCAATCAGAATTTCTGGGGTAGGGTTGGGAAATCAACACTTTGAAAAAATTTCCTAGTAGATTTCCAGCGTGCAGGCATGTTGTCATGCAGCAGCCTACCCATCTGCCCTCATGCACCTTCCCATAAAGAATGGAGTGTCTATAAAGACAGATCCTTTTAGGGACATTGCTTTAATAGTATGCCTACTCTGTTTGTATCCCTGTTTGGCCCCACAAGATGGCTGGTTAGTCAATGACAGATAAGATTCCTCAAGGGAGGAACAACCTAAGATAGGCATAGTCACGTGGGCGCCATAAGAAGAAAATCACGGAGTTGATGAGAGTGGGCACAGATCCCACCCCCCACCCACCGACTTGGGGTCTTGGAGCTGACAGCCTGCTTATGGACTTAATGATGTGATAACATCTGTCCTCCGTGTAATCTTATCAGTGAGTTTCGGCATAAGAGGTTTCTGTCTCTTAGGGAGGTGCATGTAAGCACATCATGGGACTTTCAGTAGTGGTGATTTGGCCCTGAGCTAAGTTCTCAGGTATAAGTCTCACAGACTATGGAAGATACATTGATCCTTTCTTGTGTGTGAGACAATAAAAGGAGCATTCAGACCCGATTCAGGGCTCAGTCCGTGAGACTTGAGTCCTCTGACACCACACGCATTTTCTCTCTTTCTTAACCATTCGCCATCCCTGCTCACTTAATCTTTCGCCATCCCTTTTCGCTCTCCCACTGCTCTGTTGTGCTGAACGTGACACAGGCACAGCTGAGATTTGCAGCACTGGGAGGCCAAACAAACCCATTCTCACTGATGCCCCATGTCTTCCTGTTCCAGGTCTCTCAGGCTTCTCTGTCTTCTTGTCTTTTGCAAGCCTTTGAAAACAATAGGTTGATCTTAATTTTATTTCATTTAAGTTAGCTCACAATGAGAAAAACTAATATATCTATCCTAAGAACAGGGGAGGAAAAACGTTGTCCTCAACCCTCACAGGGTCCCTGGCTTAGTCTGAAAATTAAACTAATAAAGGCAGAATAATAGGAGAAAAGCATACAAATTTATTAAATATAAGTTTTAGATGACATGGGAGCCTTCATGAAGACATGATAACCCTGGGTGGCCGGGTGGCTCAGTTGGTTAGTGTATGCTCTGAACAACAAGGTTGCCGGTTCAGTTCCCACATGGGCCAGTGAGCTGTGCCCTTGGCAACTAGACTGAAGACAACAACTTAAGGTGAGCTGCTGGTGGGTGGCCGGATGGCTCAGTTGGTTAAGAGCACATGCTCTTAACAACAAGGTTGCTGGTTCGACTCCTGCATGGGATGGTGGGCCGCGCCCCCTGTAACTGGATTGAAAATGGTGACTGGACTTGGAGTTGAGCCATGCCCTCCACAACTAGACTGAAAATGACTTGGCTTGGAGCTGATGGGTCCTGGAAAAACTGTTCCCAAATAAAGTTAAAAAAAAAAAAAAGAAAACCCAAAGAAATCATTAAACTTGTGTGGTTTTTTTTTTGTTTTTTTTTTTTTAGCTGAGCCATCCTGCCACCTGTTGGCAGCTCAACGGCAACTCAGCTCGGGCTGGCCTCAAACCGCTGTTGCTCAGAGCTCAGCTTGCACTCTTGAGTGAGCTCTTAACCAACTGAGCCATTCAGCCGGCCCTAAAACTTGTGTTTTTATGCTAGGGTTGGTGAAAAGTGGATGGTTGTGGAGGAATATGACAGGACAAGAGTAAGAAGTCAGTGTAATAAACGGGGATACAGCAAGGCCTGTTCATTCAGAATCTTCTCAGCATCTCTCCGGCTTAGAGCTAAGGAGGCTCCTTTCCTCCACGTACAGGGAGGGCACCTTTTACTCAAGAGCCGTATGACCTGCTCCAGGGGAAAGGGGAAGTCGGAGAACCCTTCCAGCATCTGTCATCTCTCAAATTCCCTCACCTTAAAATATTCAATTTGCCAAGGTGCAAAGATGTCCTGAACCCATTAAAAGGAATCATTACCTTAAGTTTATTCTGAAAAATCTAACTATGAGTTAGGTTTTTTCTAATGCTTCAAAGCTTAGAAAATTCAATTCGAACTTCTTAAGATCATAACCCTGTTAAAGCAAAAATTATTCTGACACTTGTTAAGACAGTAAGGAAAACTTTATTCAGGACTATGGCAATAGGTGTTGAGACTATTATAACAGGGCTAAGAGATCAGGCCCAACTCTGAATGCAGGAAAGACGCCTGGGGGTTTACAGCAAACAAGCAGAGTAGAGGTCAAGTGCACCAAGAATTACTGAGAAGAGACATCTAGAGTGAGGAATTCATGATAAAACTACTTAACAGAATTCTTGCTGAAGGCAGACTGGGGTGGTCAGACATCAATGATACACAGGGTGAGCAGAGAGTGAAGGAATTAGGACATGCTACCCCCAAATATGCTACTTTGGTATATTGCTTATTTTAAGCTGAAGACAGTTGAAAAACAACAAATGGGGACTTTCTCTGAAATTCTGATTCACCTAAAGAAAAAGTCTCAGTAACTCTATTGTCCTAAATCTTCTCCCTTTGTCCACCAGGAGAGGGTACTAGAGGTGATCACCACACCCAGGCAAAATTTGTCCCAAACCTCCTATCTATTCTTCTAAGGGCCCAATCATCCTTCCTAAAAATCACTGACTCTCTCTTAAGAGGCCCACATCCCCTTATTAAGATGCTATATAAAGTCTCACTGCTTTTTTGGGGTATTCACTTTTCTTATATGCCTCCATGTGTATAATATTAAAACTGAATACATTTTTATGCCTTTTCTCCTGCTAATCTGCCTGTTGTCAGTATATTTCATAGACCCAGCCATGAAACCAAAAAAGGCAGAGGGAAACTCTCTCCTCCTGTACAATATCAAAGGTGGGGAATTTTCTCTTGACTGACTCAGCAGGATTTTCTGTTTGTTTTTTTGTTTGTTTAGAAATCTTTTTAATCATTAGGGCATTTATTACACTTTTTTCAGAACAAGTATAATTTATAGAAATTATACAGGCAACTTTTTATTAAATATCAATATCTAGCAATGTTTTGTTTCGCTGAAATTTATTTCAATGGAAAAAAACCATCTCTGCTTATAAAAAATAGTAAAAATCCTTATTGACTTTAACTTGCTTTTACAAATGCCCCAAAAAAGTCTTTTTTTTTTTTCCTTTCTAGATTTTATTGGGGAATTGGGTGAGGGGAACAGTGTTGGGGAATTGGGGAAGGGGAACAGCCATGTTGTTGTCCTTTAATCTTAGCTGTGGAGGGCACAGCAAGCTTAGCTCCAAGTCCAGTTGTGCAGCTCAGCTCAAGGTGCTGTGTTCAATTAGTTGCAGGTGGGCGTAGCCACCATCCCATACGGGAGTCAAACCAGCAGTCTTGTTGTTAAGAGTGCATACCCTATCCCCTGAGTCACAAGGGCAGCAGCTCAACTCAAAGTGCCAAGTTCAGTCTTTACTTGTGGGCAGGTGTAGCCCACCATCTTGAACAGGCAACCTTGTTGTTAGGAGCATGTGCTCTCACCAGCTGAGCCATCCTGCCACCTGTTGGCAGCTCAGCAGCAGCTCATCTCTGGCGCAGCTCACTGGCCCATGTGGGAATTGAACCCACGACCCTGTTGCTCAGAGCTCGCACTCTTCAAGCTCTCAACCAACTGAGACACTTGGCCATCTCCCTTCCCCCACAAGAAGTCTTAAGCTAAACAATATTTTAAGTGGAAAAACAGTAATTTTTAAATAGTTTGGTATACTATTCCCGTGGTTTATATACACATATTACCTGGTTTCTTTTATAGGAAACCTGACTGGAAGTTTATTGCATTGTAAACTAAGACAAGAATTAATCATGTTTTAACAAAAATACTCTGTATGCAATAATTACAAGTATCAAAGATATTGTTTACTGGTTGATAATTGACTGCTACAAAATATGAAACAAAACACATTTACTGGATTGGTTCTGATAGTGCAGGTACCCCAAATGAGGATTTTTCCATAAATAAAAGCCGCAAAGCAATTCATGTAGTGATTAGTTTAGGTCAATTCTTTTTTTATCCCTGTTATTCTTTTCTTCTTCATCACTGCCTCTACCCGCTGCAGTGGCACCATATTATTAAAATATGGATTTTAGGATTTATGTATCATTTGAATTTATTTGTATCATTTATATGTATTTATATGTATCATTTAGGATTTATTAAAATATGGATACTTAGGATTTATGTATCATTTGAATTATTTCAAATGATGTATAGCTCCTCATGTAAAAAAGATGTTTTGACTCAGCAGGATTTTAGCTACAATCTTCTTCTTTTTTATTTTTTTATTTTTTTATAGCTGAGCCATCCTGCCACCTGTTGGCAGCTCTACGGCAACTCAGCTTGGGCTGGCCTCGAACCACCATTGCTCAGAGCTCAGCTTGCACTCTTGAGCGAGCTCTTAACCAACTGAGCCACTTGGCCGGCCCGCTACAATCTTCTAAGACTGAATCAAGATGAAACAGAAAACCTAAACAGACTGATTACTACTAACACAATCGAATCAGTAATCAAAAAACTCTCCACAAACAAAAGTCCTGGACCAGATAGCTTCAAAGGTGAATTTTACCAAACATTCAATGAAGAATTAACACCTATCCTTCTCAAGCTATTCCAAAAGTTCAAGAGGATGGAAGGTTCCCAACCTCATTTTACGAGGCCATCATTGGCCTGATTCCAAAGCCAGACAAAGACATTACAAAAGAAGAAAATTATAGGCCAATATCCCTGATAAATATAGATGCTGGGCCGGCCGAGTGGCGCGGTGGTTAAGCGCTGGCCTGGGAAGCCAGCGGCCCCGGTTCGGATCCCACATATGAGGGTCAGTGACACTGCCCTCAAAAAAAAACAAACAAACAAACAAAAAAAAAATATAGATGCAGAAATCCTCAACAAAATGTTAGCTAAATGAATTCAACAATACATTAAAAAGATCATACACTATGATCAACTGGAATTTATTCCTGGGATGCAAGACTGTTTCCTCAATATCTGCAAATCAATTAATTAATGCATCACATAAACAAACAAAAAGGATTAAATCATATTATCACACCAATAGAGGCAAAGAAACATTTGACAAAATCTAGCATCCATTTATGATAAAAATGCTCAGCAAAGTAGGGAAAGAGGGAATACACCTCAACATAATAAAGGCCATACATGACAAACCCACAGCTAACATCATGTTGATGGTGAAAAGCCAAAAGTCAAAAGTGTTTTCCTTAAGATCAGGAACAAAGCAAGGATGCTCACTTTTACTACTTTCTCCAACATAGTATTGGAAGTCCTCGCCACAGCAATCAGTCAAGAAAAAGAAATACAAGGCATCTAGATTGGAAAAACAGAAGTAAACCTGTCATTTGCAGATAACATGAACTTTTTTTTGCAGAGAACCCTAAAGGTTCCACAAAAATAAACGGACATGCAAAACAATTAGAACTGATATATGAATTCAGTAATGTAGCAGGATACAATATTAATATTCAGAAATCGGTTGCATTTTTATATACCAATAACAAAGTATCAAAAAGATAAGTTTAGGGCCGGCCGAGTGGCTCAGTTGGTTAAGAGTTGGCTTAGAGAGCAAGCTCTGAGCAACAGGGCCGCTGGTTCAATTCCCACAGGGGCCAGTGAACACTACGCGAGCTGAGCTGTCACTGAGCTGCCAACAGGTGGCAGGATGGCTCAGCTGGTGTAACAACAAGATTGCCTGTTCAATGGTGGGCTATGCCCACCCGTAACTAAGACTGAACTCAGCACCTTGAGCTGCCACCCAGATGGCTCAGTGGATAGAGAATGCATTCTTAACAACAAGGCTGCCAGGTTCGACTCCCGCATGGGATGGTGGCTATGCCCACCTGCAACTAAGACTGAACTCAGCACCTTGAGCTGAGCTGTCACCCAGATGGCTCAGAGGATATACTGTGCGCTCTTAACAAGGCTCCTGGTTCGACTCCTGCATGGGATGGTGGCTTTGCCCACCCACAACTAAGATTGAACACAGCACCTTGAGCTTAGAGGCCACGAACTGCCGAGGGAAGCCAGATGGCAACTGGCGCCCTCCACAACGAAGACTGAAGAACAACAACTTGGTTGGTCCCCTTCCCCAATTCCCCAACACTGTTCTCCTCCCCCAATTCCACAATAAAATCTTTAAAAAAAGAAAAGAAAGATAAGTTTAGATAACAATCCCATTTACAATTGCATAAAAAAATACCTAGGGGGCCAGCCGAGTGGCGTGGTGGTTAAGCGCTGGTTTGGGAAGCCTGTGACCCTGGTTTGGGTCCTGCATACGAGGGCCAGTGACACTGCTCTCAAAAAAAAAAAATAAGAAAAAAAAATACCTAGGAATAAATCTGACCAAGGAGGTAAAAGAACTAGACTCAGAAAATTATAAGACAATTGAAGAAGGAAATTGAAGAAGATACAGATAATGGAAAGTAAATACAGTGCTTGCTTATGGATAGGAAGAATTAACATTATTAAAATGTCCACAATACCCAAAGCAATCTATAGATTCAATGCAATTCCTATCAAAATACCAATAGCATTTCTCACAGCACTCAAACAAACAATTTTAAAATGAACCATAAATAAACACCCAAATGGGCCGGCTGTGTGGTGCAGTGGTTGGGCGCTAGCTTGGGAAGCCAGCGACCCTGGTTTGGGTCCCACATGTGAGGGCCAGTGACACTGCCCTCTAAAATAAAAAAATAAAAAAAACACCCAATAACCACAGCAATCTTGAGAAAGAAGAGCAAAGTGGGAGGTACCACAATACCTGATATCAAACAATACTACAAGGCTATAGTACTAAAAACAGTATGGTACTAGCATAGAAAAAGACACATAGATCAATGGAACAGAATAGAGAGCTCAGAAATAAACCCATGTCCATATGACCACTTAATCTATGACAAAGGAGGCAAGAATATACAATGGGGTAAAGAGTCTATGCAATAAATGGTGCTGGGAAAACTGGACACATACATGCAAAAAAAAAATGAAACTAGACCACCTTCTTATACCATACATGAAAATAAACTCAAAATGGATTAAAGACTTAAATGTAAGACCTGAAACTATAATCCTCCTAGAAGAAAACATAGGCAGTTAACTCTCTGAAAAATCTCTTCATAATATTTTTTTCTGGTATGTCACTCAGGCAAGGGAAGCAAAAGAAAAAATAAACAAATGGGAATAAATCAAACTAAAAAGATTTTGCACGATAAAGAAAACTATCAATACAGAAAGACAACCTACTGAGTCGGAAAAGATATTCTTCAATGATGCATCTCATAAGGGGTTAATATCCAAAATTTATAAAGAACTTATGCAACTTAACACCCAAAATCTAACAATCCAATTAAAAAATGGGCAGTGGCCCTGAGTAGACATGTCTCCAAAGAGGACATACAGATGGCCAATAGACATATGAAAAGATACTCAATGTCAAAAATCATCACAGAAATGAAAATTAAAAACAAAATGCGATACCACCTCACACCTGTCAGAATGGCCATCATCAACAAATCAACAAACAACAAGTGTTAGCGAGGATGTGGAGAAAAGTGAACCCTCATGCACTGTTGCTGGGATTGGAAATTGGTGCAGCCACTATGGAAAACAGTATGGAGGTTCTTCAAAATATTAAAAGTAGAACTACCTTATGACCCAGCAATTCCACTGCTGGGTATGTATCCAAAAAAAATCCAAAACACTAACTTGAGAAGATATATGCACACCTACATTTGTTAAAGTATTATTTAAAATCGCCAAGATACGAAAGCAACTAAGTGTCCATCAATAGATGATTGGATAAAGAAGTGGAATATTACTCATCCATAAAAAAGAATGAAATCTTACCATTTATGACAACATGAATGGACCTGGATGGTATTATGCTAAGTGAAATAAGTAGGGCAGAGAAAGAAAAATACCATATGATCTCATTTATATGTGAAATCTAAAGAACAAAATAAATGAACAAACAAAACAAGCAAACTCATAGATACAGGGAACAAGCTAATGGCTGCTAGATGGGAGGGGGCTTGCAGGTGGGTGAAAAAGGTGAAGGGATTAAAAAATACAAATTCGTAGTTACACAGTAATCATGGGAATGTAAAGCATAGGGAATATAGTCAATAATATGATAATAACTATGTATAATTCAAGGTGGGTACTAGATTGACTAGTCAGAGGCTCAACTTTGTTAATTGTATAAATGTCTAACTACTATGCTGTAAACCTGAAATTAATGTAAATTAATATTGAATGTTAACTGTAAGTGAAACATTTAAAAAGGGGGGAAAGGTGAAAAGGAATGAGATTCAAATTTACAGGTATAAAACAAGTAAGTCATGCGGATATAATGTACAGCATTGGGAATACAGTCAATTGTGGTAGCATATGTTGTCAGATGGTTGGTTATTGGATTTATCATGGTGATCACTTCTTTAGGTACATTAATGTTGAATAACTATGGTGTTCACCTGAAACTAATATAATATTATATATTACCTATATTTTAATAAAAAGTCTTTAAAAAAATAAAGGGTTTATTCCTGGACACTCTATTCCATCTATTTGTATATCTACTCTTCTGGTAGTATCATGTTGTTTTGCTTACTGTAGCTTTGTAGTAAATTTTAAAATAAAGAAGTGTCATTCCTCAAACTTTCTTCTTTTTTTTGGGTGATCCTGGATTCCTTAAATTTGTATAGTAGTTTTAGGATTAGCTTTAGGATTAGCTTGTCAATTTCTGCAAAAATGTCTGCTGGGATATTGATAAGGGCTGCATTGAATCTGGAGATCAATTTGGGGAGTATTGCCAAGTATAAATATTCTTTCAATCTGTGAATGTGGGATACTTGCGATTGATTTAGTTCTTTAACTTTTTCCAACATTTTTTGGTAGTTTTCAGAGTATAAATTTTGAGCTTCTTCTGTTAAAATTTATTTTATATTTTATTCTTTTGAAATCTATCATAAAAGGGATTGTTTTCTTAATTTCACTTTTGGTTTGTTCATTGCCACGGTATAGAAATACAATTGATTTTTGTACATTGATCTTATGTCCTAGAATCTTGCTAAACTCATTTATTTCTTGTGATATTTTTAGTGGATTCCTTAGGATCAAATAACTTTTTTTTTTTTAATTGGGGGAGGGGAACAGTGTTAGGGAATTGGGAAAGGGAACCAGCCAAGTTGCTATTCTTCATTCTTAGCTGTGGAGGGCGCCAGTCACTTTCTGGCTGCCTGTTGGCAGCTTGTGGCCTCTATGCTCAAGGAGCTGTGTTCAATCTTAGCTGTGGGTGGGCGTAGCCACCATCCCATTCAGGAGTCAAACCGGCAGCCTTGTTAAGATCGCATGCTATCTGGATGGCAGCTCAGCTCAAGGTGCTGAGTTCAGTCTTAGTTGTGGGCAGGCATAACCCACCATGGAACAGGCAATCTTATTGTTAGGAGCATGTGCTATCACCAGCTGAGCCATCCTGCTACCTGTTGGCAGTTCAGCATCAGCTCAACTTGGGCACAACATCACTGGCCCATGTGGGAATCAAACCAGGGGCCCTGTTTCTCAGAGCTCGAGCTCTTAAGTTGTCTTAACCAACTGAGCCACTAGGCCAGCCTTGTGTTTTTTTTTTTTTTTTTTTTTTAAAGATTTTATTGGGGAATTGGGGGAGGAGAACAGCACTGGGGAATCGGCAAAAGGGAACAGACAAGTTGCTGTCCTTTTGTTTTTCAGTCTAGTTATGGAGGAAGTTGCTTCACTGGCCCATGGTGGTATTATCATTGCGCTCTTCCCCGGTGAAGCAGTCGCTCGCCGGCCATTGGACAGCTGCTCACAGTGGCTCATGGCAGCTTATGAAAGCACACACCAGCTGTTGGCCAGCCTCACTGTAGCCTACATCGTTGCTGGCGACTCATGGCAGCCCAGCTCCAGCTCGAGCTGTTGTTCACCATCTTAGCTGTAGAGGACACAGCATCACTAGCCCTCATGCGGGATCTGAACCGGGGCCCTGCTGCTCAGAGCTAGCATCCCAAGCCAGCTCTTAACCAACAAGCCACCTGGCTAGCCCTGTGCTTTTCTTGATACTGACTTTTTGGAATTCAGTGTAGCTGTTTTGTGGAATGTACCTCTATCTGAATAATCTGGATTTGTCTAAATCCCCTGTGACTAGATTAATTTTAAACATTTTTGACAGATATACATGGGTGATGTAAAAATCTATTTTTGACATTGAGCATGCTAACGGGCAAGGCTTCAGAGGGCAGCTGAGATACTACTAGCAGAACTGATAGTTGTCTTCTGGAGTGTGGCCTTTTCTGACATAGGGCTGGCTGAGCTCCCTGGCCTTGATATCTTCAGTGACCATCACAAGAGGCAACATTTAAACCAGGGGTTCTCAGAGAGCAAGCGGGGGACATGACGGAACCAATTTGGCTTTCTCTGGATGTTGTAGAGTAACTTAGTGAGCCAAGTAAAGAGAGGCTGCAGTCAAAGGCCAAATTAGGAGTCTTTTATTCTAGAAGCCAGTGACCGTGAGGGGACTCATGTCTCTCCAAACCTCATGGCCCCAAAGTGAGCTCAGGGGCAGCTTATAAAGGTAAAAACCACATCCTGTTTTTAATGCGTGAGGGCGAGGGGAATACCGTGCGTGCGAGGGGAACTAAGATTAGTTAAGTATTTTACAGAAGCAAAAATATGCTGAGTTAGGCCTAGGGTAGATTTGCAGAGTTACAGCTGTCTCTGGGCAGACCTTGTGTCTAGTGGGGATGTTTTGTTGGCTGAGGTTATACAAAATGGAGGATGGGGATAAAATGGAGTTACTCTTATCAAGGACTATTGTTCATTCCCCACTGGCTTTATGTACGAGTCAAATCGTGGACTCTTCTGTAAGGTCATTGTGAGGGAGAGGATTATATTGACCTCTGAGGACCATTAATTTGACTGAATTGGTCCTCCGTTGGACAAAGTTGGTGAAGCAGCTTATAAGACAAGGGCCGATTATGAGGCCATGGAGTAATAAAGTAATAGGGCCCATAGCCGCAGAAAGGAGAGTAGTTAGCCAAGGGGAACAGTTGCAGAGTTTCTGGAACCAATTTTGGGAACCTTCAATAGTTGTTTTTGTGTCTCGATATCTTTTCTGACTAGAGCCAGACTTTCCTGTATAATTTGTTTCATTAGCATAGAAACAGCAAGATTCACCTAGAGCAGCACATAGGTCCCCTTGTTGGAGGAAGAGGAGGTCTAGTTCACTCTGGTTCTGTAGAACCATCTCAGCTAGGGAGTCAACCTGTTTGTTTAGTCAGGAAATAGAATCTTCAAGATATCCCAAGTCTTGGTTGACCTGACTAGTTAATTCTACTATGTCAAGATCCTCTTTGATTAGGGCTGCTGTCCCTATGGCTGTCAAACCTGCAATCCCTAACCCTACTAGAATGGGGATCAGGATTGGTGTTATTTTCCAGCGGGTGAGGGACGGAGGGTGATAGAGAAGGGTTCTCCCTTCATCATGGCTGTACAGGTATACTTGAGGGAGAACGTATACAAGGATACAGAGAACAGGTTCAGAATGATTACTAAATCTATGGGCGGAGGTGCAGTGAAATTTGAAAGTACCTCCCGTCTTTCCGTCTCTAAATTCTCATACCCATGTAGGGGGAGGACAATGGGGATTTCCTTTTACATGGAAGAGCAAGGTTATGAAATACGCGAGAGTCTTAGCTTTAAGGGGTCCACGGAGGAGTCCAGGATCTTCCATTCTGGTTTGACCGCCTTGAGTTGGGTATGGTGGAGACACGTTGGGATTCCATTGACCTTCACTGCCATGGGGGTTGTCAAGATGATGGTGCATGGCCCCTTTCAGGTAGGAATTAGTCCTTGGGTGGTGAATTTCTTTACCCACACAGAGTCACCGGGTTGGAAAGGGTATACCGGGTCAGAAGTTGGCATAGGCAAGGCGTCCTGGATGCGTTTATGGATTTCCCTCTAAGTCGGCTGTAAGGCCTGTAAGGACTTGAGTAAAGAGTGGTTATGGACTTCAGCTTTCAACTCTTCCCCAAGTCTGGGGAGGATGGCAGGGGATCTCCTGAACATTATTTCATAAGGTGAGAATCCCCCCTGGTACGGGGTACACCTTGTCCTGAGTAGGGCAAAGGGCAGCAGGTTGGTCCAGTTTTCACCGGTTTCTAGGGTAAATTTGGTGAGAGCTTCTTTAAGGGTTCTGTTCATGTGTTTTACCTGTACAGAACTCTGGGGCCGGTAGGCACAATGTAACTTCCAATTAATATTCAATGTCTTAGCTATATCGAGACTTTTGCTATAAATGCTGGGCCATTATCCAACCTGATGGTCATTCGGGTAGACCGAATCTGGGGATAATTTACTGGAGTAGTTTTTCAGTTACAATAGTGGTCGTTTCTGTCCTAGTGGGGTAAGCTTCAACCCATCCTGAGAAGGTGTCTATAAAAACTAAGAGGTATTTATAGCCTGTGGCTGCAGACTTGACTTCTGTGAAATCAACCATCCAATGTTCTCCCAGAAAGTTTCCCCATGCCTGGACTCCTATTGGGGGTCTCCTGCACTGTTTGGTATTTACCTGGGCACAGGTAGTACACCGGGAGATGACATTGTCAACTACATTATCAAGATGGAGTATATAGTACCTTTTTCTCAGGAGTTCTGATAGCTTAGAGTAACCTAGGTGAGTGGCCTGGTGTAACTGGCTATTGTTTGACCTAAAGCCTCGAGGACTAGGAGTGGCCCATCCTGTAAAATCCACCATCCTTCTGGGCCTTGGGAAGCCTGCTTTTCTGTGGCTAGCATCTGTTCTTCCTTTGTATATGTTGGTGAATTGGGTATACTGGGGTCAGGCAGGGTTAACAAAATCTGTAGTGGCCCCACTGGTTTTAGGGCAGCATCTCAGGCGGCCTCATCCACAGCCCAGTTCCCCCTTGCCTCAAGAGAGTTTCCTTTTTGGTGTCGTTTACAGTGTACTAGGGCCACAGTCTTGGGTAGCCAGATAGCTTCTAGTAGGGCTAGAATTTCCTCGTTTTTGATGTCTTTCCCGGCCGAGGTTAGAAGTCCCCTCTTCCTGTAAATGGCACTATGTACATGTGTGGTTGCAAACGCATACCCGTTATTGGTATAAATGGTTACCGATTTTCCTTTGGCCCATCGGAAAGCCTGAATAAGGGCTATTAGTTCAGCCTTCTGGGATGATTTTCCATGAGGGAGTGCCTATGACCAAATGACGCGGTCCAGGGTGGTCACCGCTGCCCCCGCATACCAGATTCCGTCCTGGATAGAACTGCTCCCATCCATGAACAGTACCTCATCCGGCGCCACCAAGGGAATATCAATCAGATTCAGTCGGGCCATCTGGACTATGTTGATAACCTCCAGGTAGTCGTGCAGAGGTTCTCATCCGGGAGGAGGCTAGCAGGATTGATGGTAAGCACCTTGTGAACCTAATGCGGGGCTGGTCGAGTAGAACAGACTGATACTGGGTAATGTGGGCGTTTGACATCCAGTGCTCTGGAGTACTTCGGAGCAGTGTCTCAACCGAATGCAGGGTCGTCAGAATCAGTTCCTGTCCCAGGGTTAATTTGTCTGCTTCCCTGACCATTAGGGCTGTAGCTGCTATTGCCCGGAGGCAAGAGGGCCATCCAGAAGCAACGGGAT
This sequence comes from Aselliscus stoliczkanus, assembly GCA_033961575.1. Taxonomy (NCBI): domain Eukaryota; kingdom Metazoa; phylum Chordata; class Mammalia; order Chiroptera; family Hipposideridae; genus Aselliscus; species Aselliscus stoliczkanus. Next base: position 2,007,656 of record CM066728.1, on the reverse strand, counting down.
CAAGCCTCTTTGATAGGAAGGCTACTGGCCTTTTCCAAGGTCCAAGGCTCTGGTGAGGACCCCCTTTGCTATGCCTCTCGTCTCATGGATGTAGAGATGAAAGGGCTTAGTTACATCTGGTAGCATTAAGGCAGGGGCGGTGGTATGCTCGACCTTTAATTTGTCAAAAGCTTGCTCCTCAACCTCAGTCCATTCCAACAGTTGCAACCCTCCTATGCTAAAATATAGTGGTTTTGCAATTTCGGCGAACCCTGGGATCCAAAGGCAGCAATAGCCCGCGGCCCCCAGAAATTCTCGGACTTGTCTTTTGGTCTTTGGGGCCGGGATCCGCAAAATTGCCTCAATGCGGCTGGGGGAGAGCGTTCTCTTACCTCGGCTGATGTTATACCCAAGGTAGGCGACTTCAGGAGTGCAGATTTGGGCCTTTTAGGCTGACACCCAATATCCCAAGGCCTGTAGGGTGCTTAGGAGGCTCTTGGTGGCCTCTTGACATTCAGCCTCAGTGCCAGTGACAAGGAGGTCATCTACATATTGTAGTAGGGTGTACCTGGGGTTTTCTGCCAGAAGGCATGGAGATCTAGGCTCAGGGCTTTATCAAATAGGGTCAGGGAGTTTTTGAATCCTTGCGGCAGCCAAGTCCAGGTTAACTGTCTGGAGGTCCCTGTCTCTGGGTCCGTCCATTCAAAAGTGAAAATGGGTTGGCTGACGGGAGCCAAGGGAATACTAAAACAGGCATTTTTTAAGTCCAAGACACTGTAAAATTTATTTTCAGGAGAGAGAAGGCTCAGCAGAGTATAGAGATTGCGTACAGTTGGGTGGATAGTTTCAACCCACTTATTTACTTCCCTTAGATCCTGTACTGGTCTGTAGTCCTTTTTCCCTGGCTTTCGGACAGGGAACAAGGAGGTATTCCAACAACACTTACAAGGGTCGAGAATACCCACCTCCCGAATACCCACACATCATTGGATGTGTGGGGCGATGTCTTGTTGAGCCTCTAGGCTCATTGTGTACTGTCTTACCCGGACCAGCACTGTGGTGGCTTTCAACTGGACGACGGGGGCTTGGTGGCTTGCCAGCCCTGAAGGGTTGTTTTAAGCCCACACAGCAGGAAGAAGTTGTTGTAGGTTTTGTAGATAAGTGTAGGTGTTGTGGTCAGGTGGGGATTCTGGAAACGCCCCTTCCTGTAAGAGATAATCTTCCGACTGGGGGCAGGTAAGGAGGATTCTAGTGGGAGGGGGGACCCTCACCCGGAGGGGCCGCTGCGAAGTATACCCTGTCTCCTTCAAACGAGATGGTGGCTTGTAATTTCTGGAGGAGATCTCATCCTAGCAGGGGGAAGGGCATTCTGGGATGACTAGGAAGGAGTAGGTTACAGTGTGTCTTCCAAGGTAACAGTTCTTTGTGAAGTCCAGGGGTAGGGAGTTGATTTTCCTGTGGCCCCTTGGATGGGTGTCTTCTTGGTGGTTACAGGTCCCATGGGCTTAGTCAGGACAGAATAGGTAGCACCAGTGTCTACCAGAAAGCTAACGGGCTTGCCCCCTACTTGTAATGTTACCCTGGGCTCCTGGGGGCTTAACTGATTGGAGCCCTGACCCCTTCAATTCTCTTCTAGATTCAGGACACTTGGGGCTGGGGGTGGTCTTTTCCTTTCCCTGTCAGGTCTTTCAGGGCATTCTTTTTTCCAATGTCCTTCTTTCTTACATTAGGTGCAATTGGTTCCTTCCTAGTTGGGGCCTAACCCCAGGTTGTAGTCTTTTCTGTGTGCCCCAATTTTGGGGTTGGGTTTCCTGGAGGCCCGCTATGACTGCGCTAGCTAGTCTTTTATCCTGTTTCTTTCCAGGGGAGTCCCTGTTGTTGAACACTTTCTGAGCTTCTTGGACTAGCTGAGACTCTTCCAATTTTTGGAGCTTTTTCTTAATGTCTGGGGCTGATTGGGTTACAAAGACCAGGTTGATTGCCCTTTGGTTTTCAGGAGCATCTGGGTCAATGGGAGTGTAAACTTGGTAGGCTTCACACAGACTCTCCAGGAAGGCCGTGGGCGATTCCTGAGGTCCCTGAGTAATTTTGCTAACCTTGGACAGGTTGGTGGGTTTCCTGGCTGCTGCATTTATTGTTTTTTTTTTTTTTGTTTTTTTTGAAGGCAGTGTCACTGGCCCTCATATACGGGACCCGAACCGGGGCCGCTGGTTTCCCAAGCCAGCGCTTAACCACCGTGCCACTCGGCCGGCCCCTGGCTGCTGCATTTAAACCAGATAGAACACAGTGAAAAGTGTCCAAGGAAGCCTTCTTCCCCGCCGAGTTTTGGTTCCATTGGGGGTGAAGGGATGGGAAAATTTCCTCAATACAGTCCTGATTCTCCTTGAATGAGCTTCCTCCTGGCCCAACGGCCGCTTTTCTGGCTTCAAGGCGAATTCTGTCTCTCCTCGGAGGTGAAGAGAGTAACAGGGAGCTGTTGGCAGTCATCCCATGTTGGCCTATGGGTATGAAAAACAGACTCCAGCAGACTAATTAGAGCCTGGGGTTTACAGAAAATGGGGGGTTCTGGGTCTTCCAATTATAGAGGTCACCTGTGGAAAATGGGACATAGATCAAGAAAGGTTGCCCACCCAGGTTTCCTTCAGTGTGTGTGGGGGGCTTCCCTCAGGGGAAGAATAGGGTCCCCCGGCGGCGTAGAAGGCCTGAGGCTGTCCTTGCGAGCCTGTGTGCAACTCCAAGTGTTGGGTGGCGAAAAAGGAGGAGGTTGGTTCCCTTCCTGGGGAGACTGTTGCGGAACCTGTATCCCTTCCCTGGGAGGAGGCAGTGTGGTTAGTGGAGGTGTGGCCTGAGGGTTATATGGGGGAGGTAAGTCCGCCTCTTCTGGGGCAGGGGGCAGGATTGGGGGTTTGGACTGTGGTGTTTTGTCAAGTCTTTTCTTGGGACCCACCAGGAGAATGCATGCCCCGGTCTGCATGGCACATTTCTTCAGCGATGGTGGAGGGGTTCAGGACCAAGTCTAGCCATTGGTCTATATATGGAAACTGATCAGGGTGTCCGGAATCTCCCATAACCACATTCCAGACAGCCTGGGCAGTCCACTGATCCAAGGACCATATGTCCAGCCAGCCGACCCCAAATGTGGGCCAGTCCAATTCACAGAGTCCTCAATCTTCCCTTTGACAATCTGACACCGTAATCGCCGGAGAAACCTGACTTAAAATTATCCAACATACATTGTAAGGGTGTCTTGGCCATACTGGATCCCGCCCCCGCCCCTCCCCCGCCCCCCCTCCAGGCCCATAGTGAGACAGAGGGAAACAATTTTGACCGAGACAAGGGAAAGAAGGAGTAGGATCTTTGGGGAGAACCAGAGACGGTAGGGTTCCTTTTGACCAAAGCGGGTCTGACCTGTGAGAAGACAAGAGACTAGCTGGACAGGGAAAGAACGCAGAGGAGAAAAAAACGTATAGAGGGAGACCTCTATTGGACTGAAGTTCACGAGGGAACCCTGAAAGCAGAGATCAGTGATCCAAGACAAAATACCGTCGGGGGTTAGGGGAACAGGAAAAAAACATGATATCTTCAAGATCTCTGACAAAGAGACAGAATCGACAAGACAGACAGACAGGGTCCATAGGAGTTATAACAGTGTCTCCTGCACCCGAGTGAGAGGGAGATTTCCAGAAAAACCAGGATTCCCAACCAACATCTTAGCCTGAGAATGAACCGAGGGAGTTATGACTGCATCCAGTCCTCCTCTTGGTGAGAGAATGACCAGTCCCAAGTCCAGAAGTGAAAAAGTTCACTTACCTCAGGAGGCGAATCAGGAGACTCCAAAAAGATAAAGGGGCATGACAAGCGTCTCTAGTCCGGCTGTCAGAAACACCGAGAAATGTCCCTGGGGCCCTGGAACATCTCAGGTGGCACCTCTCCTAGAGATTTTCAGGTGGTCGGCAGCCACCGGTGGAGACTGTCTGCCCTTGGCGTCTCTACCAGGTGCCATTAGGCACAGATCTCGCTGGGGCCTCCAAATGTTGTAGAGTAATTTAGCAAACCAAGTAAAGAGACACCACAGTCAAAGGCCAAATTAGGAGTCTTTTATTCTAGAAGCCAGTGACCATGAGGGGACTCACGTCTCTCCAAACCTCGTGGCCCCAAAGTGAGCTCAGGGGCAGCTTATAAAGGTAAAAACCACATCCTGTTTTTAATGCATGAGGGCGAGGGGAATACCGTGCGAGGGGAACTAAGACTAGTTAAGAGTTTTACAGAAGCAAAAACAAGCAGAGTTAGGCCTATCCCTGGGTAGATTTGCAGAGTTATGGCTGTCTCTGGGCAGACCTTGTGTCTAGTGAGGACATTTTGTTGGCCGAGGTTATACAAAATGGAGGATGGGGATCAACTGGAGTTACTCTTGTCAAGGACTACTGTTCACGGAGACATTTTTGGTTTGGTACTGTTGGGGGACTGCGTGGACTACTGACGTCTGGAGGGAAGAGGGCAGTGATGCTGTCAAACATTCCCCTTGAAAAAGAATGATCTGGGCTGGCTGAGTGGCTCAGTTGGTTAGGAGCTCGCTCAAGAGTGCAAGCTGAGCTCTGAGCAACAGCAGTTCGATGCCCAGCCTGAGCTGAGCTGCCGCTGAGCTGCCAACAGGTGGCAGGATGGCTCAGCTAAAAAAAAAAAAAAATAATTATCTGGCCCCAAATGTCAATAGTGGTGAGGTGGAAACACCCAGGGAGCCACTGATGTGTACCAACCAGGTCCTTGGCACCACTCCTCCTTGTTCCTGAAATGCTTCACTACTGTCTGGGCCATCAATATTAAACACACAAACGCAATTTCCCAATCCTTCCTAACTGCTAAGTAAGGTGATTCACTTTTATATGTCTATATCTGAATTGGCCCTCTAATTGGCCTGTGAACTTCCCATTCCTGCCAATGCTTCATCTGAGATGAGCAGTTTGAGCAGGCACAAACCAACCAACCTTATTTGGAGAACAAGGTGCTAGTGAAATCCCACAGTACTGCAAACAAGTGTGCTGCAGGTTAGGGTGTACATGGTGCTTTCTAATAAGAAGTCCTGTCATAACCTGACAACACTTGGGGAGGTGGTTTATCATGATATGGCTGTTCTTTCGCACTCGAGGAACTACGTGGAGAATACAGGCTAGTGGGAGCTGGGGGTGGGGTGGGGCATAGGCAAGAGGTGGGGCAGGTTGGGGTAAGGGGAAAGCACCAGGAAGGGGTTAGTGTTCAGACCCAGGATTTAGCCTCCAGGTCCCCCACTCAACCCCGCACGAGACAAAACTGTTCCTTCCTCTCTTCTGCAAACACCCACCCTAAAGCTCAAAGGGCGTTTGGGGTGAATAAAGTCAAACAAGTTGACCTGGGCATGCATGGCTCCTGATCTCAGGTTTCTCCTGTTTCCAGTGGGGGCCGGCCACCAGGAGGAGGTCAGGTCTTGCAGAGGGCTCCCAGACCACCCATCCACCCACGAGGTAAGGCCCGGGTGGGTGAGGCCCGGGTCGGAGCCACGGCGGAGTACGCGTGGGAAGCGGGCCCGCGGCGGATACCACGGCTCAGGCCGCGGACGCCATTGCCAAGATGTCCGGCCTCATCCAGTGGCCAGCGTGCGCTTCCCAGAACGCCTACTGCTTCAACACAAGAACGAGGAAGGCTGGTTAACTGCCTCCCAATAAGCGAGAATGAAACTTCCCCGGAGGCCTAACTTCCGGCGCCAGTCTCGCCCACCTCGGCTCCCTGGACCCGAAGTCCCGAAACACCGCCCCCTCCCGGAAAGCACCTGGAGCCAGGCCGCCATGCTCACGTACTCGGCCACCAGGTGAGAGCAGCTCCAAGCTCCGGGGTCCAGACCCCGTGCCGTCACCCGCCAGGTCCCGCCCCTCTCAGTCCTGCCCCGCCCGCCCCGCTTCCCCACCCTTGTCCCGTCGCAGGCCCGGAGCTGCGGGACTTGGTCCCGCTCCGCCCATCCTGCGGCCAGGTGAGCAGCGCCAGGCCCCGCCCACTGCCTGCGGCGCCTGCGCAGTGCAGCCCTTCGGGCCAGGGCTGGACGGCGCAGCCGGCGCAGTCGGCGGGCGTAGTGCGCCTGCGCTGTGCGGCCGGGGGCGGGCGGCGGCGGCGGCGGCGGCGGCGGAGCGGGGGCGGGGCGGCGCCGTCTGGCTTGGTCAGGGCGGGAGCGTGGCGCGGGACGGCGGGGTCCGCGGGCTGCGGACAACGGCCTCGGTGGCCGGCAGGTGAGGTCCGTGCGTCTTGGGGGAGTCGGCGCCGCGAGGGGGACGCGCTGGGCTCGTTGAGGGGCGGCGGCGCCCGCGGAGCGATGGGCTGCGGCTCATTGTCCGGGCGGCGCCTGCACAGCGCCCCCTGCCGGCCGGGCCGTGGGTGGGGGCCTTGGGCCGCACGCCTTTGTTCGCCGCCCCCGCCAACATGGCCGCCGCCCCCGGCCCGGCCGCCTCGCGCGCTTTGTTCCGGACGCCGCGGCTGCGCGGCCCCGGGGCGGGGGCGGGGAGGTAACGCAGCGGCGGGGGCGGGCGGGGTGAGTGTTGTGTAACCCAGGCGGGGTCTGGGACGGGGAACGGGACCCTCTGGGCGTGGGAGGGGCTGGAGAAAGGGGGAGGGTCGGAGTCTCCAGGGGCGCGGGTGGGGGGAGGGAGGGCTTGGAGGGCGGGCAGGCACGAGGGAAGAAGGCGGGCTGAGGTGAGGCGGGGCGGGGACGGGCCCCCTGGGGCGGGGGCGAGGCGGCGTGGGACCCGGTGCTCGGGGAGGGGCGGGGTGGGGACCCTGCAGCCCCGCGCCGCCCTCCGGTCCGGGCGGCTGGCTCGGCCCCGGCGCTCCCCGTGACGCCCCCCGCCCCGTGTTGCGCGCGGCGCCCTTCACTCTAGGCGCCTGGCGCGAGGCGGGCGGCGGCGGTGGGCTGCTCGCGCCGGCACACACACTGTCTCTCGCTGTGACCTTGAGCGCATTCCGCAGCGTTTGTGGAGATGAATCGCACGACGCGGAACCTGCGCAGTGCCCTGGGTTCGGCTCTGCCCGCCTCTCCGTGGGGGCGCGACCCCTGCGTTACCAGGCCGGGCGTTAGTGACGGCTTCCGCAGTCAATCCTACCAAATAGGCACCCCAGATCTGTTTACGCAGTTGTTTCATATTTATTTGCTTTCTTTGACTTGTGGAGTGGAATTCAGGTTTTGGAGAGGGTTTATCCTGCGTGTTGAAGTGGCTCATGAGGAATGTTGGGCTATTTTGTGCTATACATCAAAAAGCATCACAAAATACGTTGAAGTGTGTTAAAGGATTACACTACGTCACATGAGTTCTGCCAAAGACGACATACCTCCCCAAATACCGATACCTGTATAACTTTCTTTTGTTGGAATTTTCTGGAAGGAACTCGGCAGTCGGAAAGGATTGACAAGAGAATACAGTAATTAGGTTCTACGTAGCTTTTGTTAGGAAGTGAAAATTAAACCTGTATCTGGGGGTGTATACTAGAAGAGATTGAGCTTGTGAACACTCTTAGAGATTGTGAACTTTTAAGAGGTTGTGAAATTTCAGTTGGGGTTCAAGTGAAATGAGGGAGGCTTCGCCCAACTCCCCTCCCCCAGCCCTAGTTAATGGGCAAACACCAAAAAATTGTAGCTACTAATTTACAGAACATTTATTACCAGACTTGATTATATGTGAAGGCTGCACAATGTTAATGTCAAAATTATCGGTAGTTTCTTGTGAGAAATAAAATAGAATTTATTTCTAATCTTTTGAGTAGCGAAATGGTTACTGTTAAAATGCTGTGAAATGGATGAGGAAAAAGGGCCTTCAGTCATCTCTTTATGTTTAATTTAGGATTTTTTTTTTTTTTAAGACTTTCCATGATCCTGGGAATTTCGCTAAGACTGATTCAGATAGTACCTTTAATTACCAATTCAGAATACGGTAACAATATTAGTTTTGGAATATCCAAAACTGTGTTGCTTAAGGTGGCATTATTTGTGACATAACAGACGTCCCCAATTTACAATTTTTCGACTTTACAATAGTGTGAAAACAATATGCGTTCTGTAGAAACCGGACTTCAGATTTTGAATTTTGATCTTTTCTCCAGCTAGTGATATGCAATACAATACTCTGGTGATGGCTGGGCAGTGAGCCACAGCTCCGTCAGGCGTGTGATCACAACCAATACTCTACTGTGTGCTGTGTTGCCAGTGATCTTTGGATATTGCGTTTTGGGCTTTTTGCATCCCATCATGTTTACAAAACACCCACCTGTGTGTCCTGTTTCTGGTTAGAAGAGGAGGAAGGCCGTTACTCAAGAGTAATTGCCTAGCTGTAGACTAATTTAAGTGCTCTGAGCACGTTTAAGGTAGGCTAGGCAAAGCCATGATGTTTGATAGGTTATATGTATTCAATGCATTTTCGATTTACAGTATTTTGGGTTTTTTTGTAGTGTCACTGGCCCTCATATGTGGGCTCCGAACCAGGGCCGCTGGCTTTCTAAGCCAGCGCTTAACCACAACACCACTCGGGCCGGCCCAGATTTACAATATTTTGAACTTACCATGGGTTCACTGGGATGTAATCCTATTGTAAGTTGAGAAGCATCTGTAGCTCCGAGATGCTACAGGAAAAATGGCCACATAAGTTTGGGAAACAATGTCCTTTTCTTCTCCCCTAGGGTCCCAGTTCACATTATAACGTTAAGGCCTGTGAGAAATAGTGCAGCAGTGTTTTCCATATTTGGCCCCAGATCGCTTTTTGTTTTGTTTTTAGTTTAATATCTGTTAACACCCATGAAGTCTAGGTAATGTTGGTCATGGATGTCTTTACAGTGTATCTTAGATAATGAATGCTACCTCTCCTTTAATTGTGAACTGGGAGATTGCTGTGGTTTTGTGTGTGCCTGTGCACTTATGGGAAGTAGTACCTCAAATCTGACTGTTATTATATTGAGATATTATGAGTTATTAATTTGAAGTCTTAACTAGAAGAAATTTAATTACCGTGTTTTCACTTCCCCATGACTTACCTGATTACACAGTTAAAACTTCACTTGGCAGCATTCCTTAGTTGTTAGCATTTTTTTTCTGAGATGTTAGAAATACATGAAAAGGGTACTATTGTTTCTGGAGTTATTTGTGGATTATTTAGAGACTAAAAATAATGCTGTTGGATATTTCTTTTGGTTTAGCTGTTAGCAGGATCTTAATTTGCTGAGAGAGCAGTTAATATATATCCATGTAAATACTTTCATATGTTTACTAGATGCTTAATTAAATGTGTTTTCTTTTTCTTTTCTTTGAATAAAAAGAAATTGTGAGAGAGAATCAACTATTTCACCCAAATATTGTTCAGTTTGGAAGACATTATGGTACTGTGAAAAGGAGATGAGCTCGGCAGTTGGACATGGAGGTAGTATGGCCTTTCAACTCAGGAGACTTGAGTTGCAATCCAGCCCTACTGGTCCAAAGCCACATAGCTGATTCATTACGTAGCCTTTTAAAACTTTGGACTCCTCAGCTGTAAACTGGGTTGAAGTCTCTCATCTAAAGCTATTAGGAGAATTAAACTAAATGGGCACTAGAGTTCCCAATACTGTTCCTGAAAGAGAGCAGCTGGTGCCAAACATTGTTGATTTCCTGCCCTTCCTGCTTTTGAATTTTGCTGTAGTTATTAGCATGACTTTTTCATGTTAAAGTAATCAGGTTGCTTAGTTGTGCCCCAGTATTCAGTTTAATTTTTAATTAAATCTTTATTGGGTGCTTGTTTTATGGTCCTAAATTTAGTTGGCATAAGTCCTTTCTAGAACAAGTCATGTATAGACATAATATATAAAGATGTGCCCTTAGAGACCTTACTGTCTGGTAGGGAAGATACACATGTATACAATGAAGAAGTTCTATTGAGGGTATCTGGAAGGAGAAGCCCCCGCAGAATACAGAGTAGGAGAGGATGGAAGTGTAGATGGAGGGATAGTAGGAGTAGAGGCATGAAGAGAGTGTTTGAGATCATCCTGGATTTGAATACCAATAATCCTTTATATTTTTTACCCTTGTGTATGTTTAGTTGTAGAATGGGATGAGGATATCTACCTCATCAGGTGTATGTTTCAGTGCAGTGGCTCTTACACAGTAAGTGCTCTGTGGGCATTGATCATCATGAGGATCACCCCTGGTGACACCACCTGTAGTTTGGCATGGCCGGTTTGTCTAGAGATGAATTTGGGACCAGATTTTAAATAATTCTACATATCACATTAAAGTAATTGGTGTTTATAAAGTTGGTGAGGGAAGCCATTAACAGGCATTGAACAGCATGAAAGGTGGATTGGAGGAATCTGCCAGCATAGGCTCTCCGATCTCCAGAGTCTAGCCTGGTGGAGAAGGCAGGTGAAGTCATTTGAGGCAGGAGCAATCAGTCTGGAGTTACTAGAATGTTGCATGTGTTGACTTTTGGGGGATTGGGTGGAAGTGGAGGGTTGGGGTAGGAAAGATTCATTCAACATGGGTATTATTTTATCCAAATGTTGAGAGAGTAAATGGAAAGACTAGTGAATCATTTTATACTATTTTAGATGTTTTTGGATTGCAGTAATGTCTTTAAAATACAAAGGCAAAACAACTTTTTAAAATTAAGATTATTTGTTTATAGTAAGTTCAGTTTGCTTATAGTTATATCCTTATAACCTAGGTTTAATTTTTGTTGTTGTTTTTTTTGTTTGTTTGTTTTTTGAGGGCAGTGTCACTGGCCCTCATGTGGGACCGAACCGGGGCCGCTGGCTTCCCAAGCCAGTGCTTAACCACCGCACCACTTGGACCTAGGTTTAATTTTTGAATCTGCAAATGACTTATGTATTTATCTATAAATTATCTGTGTGTTGTAGACATGTACGTGATCCATTGGGTTGTCAGAAAAGTCATGATGCATTTTTGCAGTGAAAAACAGAAAAAATACTTCATGACTTTTCTGACAACCCAATATATATCTATTGGTAATGTTAAGTCATCATCTTATCTGAATAGTCTTAGCTTGAGTTTTAGGTTCTGATACAGGTGATAAGAATGTCCTTTTTATTTTGTAAGGGTTGGTTTGTTGTTGTGAGCATCCTTCTTTTTGCTGTCTTTTGAGGATTACTGTGGCCCATGGACTTGTGTGTAATCAGTGTTTTGTTTTGTTTTGTTTTTTTAAGATTTTATTGGGAATTAGGGGGAGGGGAAAAGCGTTGTGGAATCAGGGAAGGGGAACAGATAAGTTGCTGTCTTTTTGTTCTTCAGTCTAGTTGTGGAGGACTGTAATCAGTGTGTTTTAATCAAGTAGTCATTATTCTTTTTCCCCAGCTTGTCCTAACTTGAGTGTGATGTTTTCCTTTGAAGCTAATTCTCTTCTCTTGGACGCAATCCTGTTAATCTTAGAACTGTTTCTTCCTTCTGACACAAGGTGTCTGAGATGCATTTTGTGTTTTTCTTGCCCAGTACCTGTCAGCTGGTTCTTTCAGCCCCTTTTATCTGGGAGTGGAATTTAGGTACCAAGACCTGGCTGGTGCTGTGCACCCTGATTGCTACTGGGATGCCCCAGCTTTCATTGAACAGACTTGGAAAATATATAAATTTTGATTTTTGTATTGATATTTCCAATTCATACTTTTGAAAATTTGCATTCTTAGCAGCATTAGTTGCTTTCCTTTGCCCTACAATATATAGTAGCTTGAAAACACTAATAATAAAGTGATTATAGGCTTATATTTTATTATTTTTATCTTAAAATGTATCCACATGAGGATATACAGTTAACATTCAGAATTACAAATCATTTGGAAATACTTTCCCTTTGATTATGTACCAATTTGATTATTAGTTTGGTTTATTTGCATGAAATCCTTAACTTTTAAGGATTGCTTTAATGTGTTTTTTCAGTATGTGAAACACTTATGCGGTTCAGAAGTTAAAGCTTTACAACAATATGTTTAAAGCCTCCCTTCTGTTCCTGCCCCCCTACTTGTTCCCCTCCTGTCCCATTTTTATTAGTTTCCGGCCTATTCTTCTATTGCTTTATTTTTGCAAATATGTATTTTTATTTCTCTTCTTTCTTAAAATATAGAACACTGTGTACACTGTTTCTTTTTATTTAATATATTCTGAAGATCACTTCATATAAGCTCTTTACCGTTCTTTTGTGCCTGCATTTTGTCTCGTAATGATGAGCACTTATAAATATTGCTACAGCGAATAACCTTGTGGATATATGGTTTTGTATTTGTGCAGGAACAGCTTTAACATAGTGAGATTTTTGGATAAAATGGGTAAATATGTTTATAATTCTGTTAGTGTCAAAAAATTACATTTTAAAAAGGCAAGTTTAATTATGTCACCCTTTTACTTAAAACTCTCAATGGCTTCGAATTGTTTTAAGGACAGAGAACTACATCACATAGCTTCAAGGGCATATAATTGTCATCCTCTGGGGCTTTTCCCTCACTGTGCACTAAATCTCCCCTTGCTTTCCTAGTCCCAGCCATGCTGGTTCTTCTGCCATTTTCTGTACCCACCATCTCGTCCTCCACCAGGGAGCATAGCACTTGTTTTTTTCCTCCACCCGGAATGTTTTTCTGTCCTTGTTTCAGTAGTTTACATAGTTTAATGGACTTTCAGTTTCCCAAAAAGTCTGAACTTCATGAAAGCAGAGACGGTCCCTGTTTTTGCCCTTAATTACTTTTCTAGTACATACTTCGTTCAGATCTTGGCTTGTGAGTGTCCAGCCCCCCTGGGTAGTATCGAGAATTGTCCAAGGGGAGGTGGAGGCTGTGTGGTTCTATCTGGTCTACTGCATAGGGGTCTGTCAAACGGGTAATTAGGGTTCCGAGTTAATGTGTAGGAGCTGACCGAGCAGCTTATAAGACACTAAGGCTGTGGTCTATGTGCCTGATGCTGGAGTTTGAAATCCACAGGGCAGGCATTTGGGAAAGGAAGATGGATGCACAGTAGGGAAGAACATGAACAAGCTGGAGGCCACAGCAGGCCTGATTGAAAGCTGTGTCAGTTCTGTTGTCTGCGACATTGGTCATGGGGATAACCTGCAAGAGCTGGGCCCTTCCTTGCTGTGGAACTAACCATATACGCCTGGCACAGGAGTAAGAGGAGCTCGGGGAGCCTGGGGGAGGACAGTAGTTGCTGCAGTCAGTGCAGGCCCAACCGCGCGTTGCATCAGTGAGGTGGATGGGAAGGTCAGCGGGTTCAGCTTATAGAGGTGTCCCTTTGCTTGTGCCTTCCACCTGCTGTACAAGGCCCGTCCAAACCAGAAAGAAATGTGAAAGGAAATTCCGGGGATAGTGGTTCAGCCTAGCCAAGTTAAAACATTACAAAGCGAAATGATGATCTTAGGGTTTTAAATTCCCAACTCAGGTTCCATGTAAGGGAGTTTCTGTGTCTGCCCTGAAAGTACAAATTGAATTCCCAATTTGTAAGAGCATTGATTGGTAAGGAATGGGATCCTGAAAATTGGATTAGGGGCATATGGTCAGATTCCAATTGAGATGGAGACCTTGAATCCCTAAAATTTGCTGGACTATCTTTGCCAATAGAAGCAGACTTTCCATCTTAAGCCTGAGGAACTTACTTCCCACTTGCTGGAAAAATCTATAATTGGCCTCTTTTAGGATAGTCCTGCAGACCCCAAAGGGTGAGATGAAACATGTGATGTAGAAGGAGGTGTGTTACCCTCCAAAAGGTCTTCTGTTTTGGCATTATGTAGCTAGGAACCTGGGGAATATGTGTGGGAATGGATCTTAAGGGTGTGGTATAATGGCGGAGAGAATATCAAGCAGGGTTAGGCTGAATTTATTGATATGGGTCCATAAGCCAAGATTCTGAAATAAATGTTGTAGCTTGAAAGGTCTCTCTGGTTGATTGCTTGAAACATCCCAACAGGTGGCCTTTTCTAAGTGAAATGGAGGTGCTAGAACTTTCTTGGTGTACAATAAAGGAAGGGTCCAAAATTTTAGGGAGACTGGAGTATTGGAGTGGATTTGTTGTGAAAGACCTGCTTGCCCCCCCTTGGGGGGATTCAGTGCTCATGTCTTATCCCACAGCCATAAGACATTTGCAAGAGGAGCCCAGTATTGAGAGTGCTGATCACTGTTCTCTGTAGGTCAGAAAAATAATAGCAGGAATTTGCTGGCATTGAACTGGTGTCCATTAATGCAGTGCGGATAGTTAGATCTGAGGGTGGCAGGTCTGTTGAATGGTCTTTTTAATTTAGGATTAATCTCTCGGTTAGAACTATTGGTCATTTTTTTGGTTTACTCTGGTTATTGTTAAATCTTAAAAAGTTTTTTTCCCCTAAATTACTCAGTACAAGATCAAAGCAATCCCATGTACTTTTCATTCATACTTTTCACAATTTTTGAAATATTAGTCCACAAAGTAAGGTTTGCTTAACTAAAATACAGGGTCTTTCAATAATTCATGTCATTGGTCGGACTATTCATTTGGTAGAGCCTTTTTGGAAAGTGACTTCACTATACTTTATTTAAAATGCACATAATCTGTTTGGCCTAACAATTCCACTGCTAGGAATGTATTGTATGGATGCATTTGCACAAGTATACAAATCTGTATGTGTGAGAGTATTGGGGTTAATGGTAAAATAAATGATCTTTATATTGATTTTGTGTGTGTGTGCATTTTAAGATGTTTGCGTATCTAGATTATGCTTTAAGTATTTGCACAATAGTCTGTTATTAGGGTCACAAAAGTCTTAACCAGTGGTTACCTCTGGGAGTGGCACTGATGGAGGAAGGGGGAAATGTTTTATGACTGCAGTACAGTTCTGAGAAAGTTTAAGCAAGGCCAGCGAGGGGTGCTCCAGCCAAAATTGGGTCAGAAGCATCTTTTGTCCTGCAGGAATGGGCCTGCTTTATCATCCTGCCTGCTGCTAGAAACAGTCTGTGTATGGGAAGCCTGTGGCTGGGTGGAGGGCAGTGATGGATTCAGCAGAGCAGCTGAGTCATTCTTAAGCTCCCCATCAGATGAAGCTCCCCAGGGTAGGTGGTCCAGGGAGTTCACCTCATTTCCATATTCACAGTTGGTAGCTGGCCTGGGGCTCCTGTGAGGTTACTTGCTGTGAACACTTCAGGCACGTGTTTCTGGTATGCTTTTCTATTGGGTAGTGTTAGAAGTATAATAGAATTGCTGGGTCACATATGCCTGCGTTTAGTATTCGTAGGAAATGCCGGACTTTTCCAAAGCAGACATACTGATTTCTGTTCCTGCTATAGCGAATGCATTCTTGTGGCTCCCCATCCTCACCAATATTTGGCATTGTTGGTCTTTTTAATTTTAGTCGTTCCAGGGGATGTGTAGTAGTGTCTTACTCTGGTTCCTGCCTCCTAGGTGTGGCTGTGTGATTTGTCTTACACAGTGACATGTGACCAGAAGAGACTTACTTGTCACAAACTTTTAAGAGCAATGATGAGATTAAACTACCAGGATTTCTGGAGTTGTTTTTTTTTTTTAGCTGAGCCATCCTGCCACCTGTTGGCAGCTCAGCGGCAGCTCAGCTCGGGCTGGGCATCAAACTGCTGTTGCTCAGATCTCAGCTTGCACTTCTGGAGTTGTTTTAACCATAGCATACTTACTGACCTATCTTGACAGATAAACCTTTTTTAAAATACATTTTATTTTTGAGAGCAGTTTTAGATTCGCAGCAAAATTGAGCAGAAAGTATGAGTTCTTCTGTACTCTTAACCCCCACACACAAAGCCTCCCCTATTATCAATGTCCTGTACCAGATTATACATTTATTACAATGATGAACCTACGTTGACACATCATTATCATCTAAAGTCCATAGTTTATATTAGGGTTTGCTTTTGGTGCTGTACTTAATTAACTATATTCAGTGGGTTTAAACAAATTTATAATATGTAGCCACCATTATAGTATCATACAGAATAGCTTCACTGTTCTATGAGTCCTCTGCTCTCTGCCTATTTGTTTTTTACTGATTTCTAAATTCCATTGTGGTCAGAGCACTATATAATTAAAAGCTTATGAAATTTTTTGAAGCTTTATGGTCTAAGAGATCGATTTTTATAAATGTACTATGTGCTTTTGGAAAGAATATGGTTTTGTATTTGTTGGATGCTGTGTTTTCTGTTTGTCAGTTCAACTTGGTTAATCATGTTAAATTCTTCTACAGCCTTCCTTTTTTTCCCCCTTTTCAGTCTTCTGGTTGTATTGGTTACCAAGAGAAATGTACACGTGTACTTTGATTTTGCTTTTGTCTGTTCCTCCTTAGTTCTGGTTATTTTTGCTGTATATATTTTGAGGTTATGTTATTACGTGCATACATGTTCAGAGTTGTATATCTTCCTCATTAATTCAGTCTTTTAAAATTGTGTCATTCTTTAAGGCAAAAGTACTAATTAGAGGTAAAGTTTTCTTAGCTTAATATTAATGTAGCTGCACTTAATATAGCTGTACTATCTTTGGTTAGTATATGTAGTGTATATATCTTTGTACCCTTTTTTTCCTTTTTAAGGAAATTTTCCACCTTTTAAGATTATAACTTTTTGGGCCGGCCGAGTGGCGCGGTGGTTAAGCACTGGCTTGGGAAGCCAGTGGCCCCGGTTCGGGTCCCACATATGAGGGCTAGTGACACTGCCCTTAAAAAAAGAAAAAAAAATGATTATAACCTTTTTACCTTTTTTTGATTGCCTAGTAGAGCATTTAATTTTTTAAATTCTGAATTTCACTGTTATAAGAGTTCTTTTTCAAATTGTCTTCACAACCCAGGACAAAGATCAGCACTCTTGAGTCACATTGTTTGACAAAAATTATGAGATGAAAATGGAAGGATATCTGAAAGTAGGTATTCCCTGTGCTCCAACGGTAAGCAAGTTTTTAATTTGTGAGCAACACAGAACTTCATTCCTTTGGAAATCCTTCAAACTCAGAATGCTTCCATTTAATAAGTCAATATATTATTCTTAGAAATTGAAGTTTAGTCACTAGGAAAGACTGAAAAAAGTTATTCCCCACTACCCAAAATAACAGCCAAACAGCTCTAAACATCCACCCTTCTTGCAAAAACAGGGAAGTAGTTGGGACTGAAGCCTTTAAAACTGAAATTTCAGCTCATAAACATTACTGCAATTTGCTCAGAGGTGCAAGTCCACATATTTCCTTCTCCAATATTTCCCCATTTACAAGTTTATTTCTATACACGTGTGTGCATGCGCGCACATGCATACGCATACACATACTCTTACTCTCAATAAGACGTGTTTTTATGTTGATAAATTATGAAGATTATGAACTAGGTATATATAGGATTTCATAGGTGCTTTATAAACATCAGAGTCGCTTAGGTCTTTTTCTCCAAACGCCTGAAATCAAATTATGCAACCAAGAATCATTACTTTACCAGATGCTGTTCACAGGCTGCATATTGATGAAGAACAGAGAAAAAGTCCTCATAGCTGATGTGTAGGTGGGAAGGTGAAGTGATAATCTCTGTCAGTCTCATCTACCAGGGAGGAAAGCCTACTGTGCTCTCTAGGGGACCAGATTTCAATACTACATCAGGAGCAGGGAAGCCATGGAAGTTGAGTAAACTCTAACATTTGTACGTCCAAGTTAGTGGATTTCTTTTGCTGCTAGACTAGTAACTGGCAAAATTCTTGAGCAGCTCTCTCAATACCTGCTTTCCATCTTCTGGGGACAGGACTTTCATTGTTGATTGGCAATTTAAAACTTGATCGTTTTTGTCATTTTTTTTTGAATATGTGGAACAATCTAAAGCCAGAAATTCCTGCTGTTTTAAATTTCATTCATCAGTCTGGAATTGTTTCTTTTGAAAATACCTTGGTCATAAACGCTAATGTAGGAAATGCCCAACAGCCATACCCTGCACCAGAGGCTTGTGATGTCTGAGTAGTTGGTCACCTGCTTCTGGTGATCACTAGGCCCTTGTGTACAGGCAACTTCTAGGGAATGGCCGTTGACGCGCCAGTGCAGCCCAGGGTATCCAGGTTCCTGGTACCGCTTGCTGTGCTGGTGCCCACAGCGGTTTCAACCTAGAGCCTGGGGGCTTTCAGAGCGCGAAGCTAAGCTGCACTGGGACTGGGTGGAGGCAGCGCAGCAGTAGCACCGCCAGATCCAGTTCCAGGTGACAAACTGAAGGAGGAGCCAGCAGGTGAGGGTGAGGTGCAGACAGAGCAGAGAGTGCAGCCTGCACCACGAGCACATACAGTCCCCGTCATGCTTTCCTGGCGCCCAGGCATCCTATCCTTCCCTCCCACACATGCGGGACGTCCGCTAAATTTTTTGAGCCATCGCTCCATGTTCCCCATGCCCGAACCCTGAACTCCTTTCCACTGTCAACACCTCACCTTGCCCCGCTGCCGCCTTCCTTCTGCCTCAGCGCCCTGCTGCTGTCCATCACCCACCCTTTTCTTTTCCTTCCTTCTTTCCTTCCTTCTTTCCTTCCTTCCTTCCTTCCTTCCTTCCTTCCTTCCTTCCTTCCTTCCTTCCTTCCTTCCTTTTTTAATTTTATTGGGGAACAATGTGTTTTTCCAGGACTCATCAGCTCCAAGTTAAGTAGTTGTCTTCAGTCTATAATAGTTGAGGAGGGCTCAGCTAGTTCCTTGGCCCATGTGGGAATTGAACTGGCAACGTTGGTGTTATGAGCCTGCACTCTAACCACCTGAGCTAACCAGTTGTCCCCCCACCCTTATTTTCAATTTTTCTGTGTGCTTATGTTTTAGATAACTCAGTTGTCAACAACATATAGTTGAAATACGAAAAACCTAGTCTGACAATATTTCTTAAAATTGTAACATTTGGTATGTTGACATTTAGCAAAGTAACGCACATTCGGGTTTAAATCTGTTACCTTAGTAATTGCTTTCTGTTTATTGTACCTGTTTATATTCCTTTTCCTGTCTTGCCTTCCTTTGGGTGTTTAATTTTTATCTTTTTCCCTCTTGAAAGTATTAAAACAATGCATCTTTGTATTATCAGAACCTAATATTTGGTTATTTCCCTCTCTTCCTGGGCACTTAACCATTTATCTCATTTTACTTAACATACCACTGTTGTGTTGTTATAATTCTGTTTGTATTTTTTTTTAATTTATTTTATTTATTTATTTTTTTATTGGGGAATTGGCCTCGGAGGGGAACAGCGTTGGGGAATCGGGGAAGGGGAACAGACAAGTTGCTGTCTTTTTGTTCTTCAGTTTAGTTGTGGAGGATGTTGCTTCACTGTTGGTATCATCATTGCGCTCTTCCCGGATGAGGCAGATTGGTCACTGGCCTCTGGATATCGCTCACCGCAGCTATTGGCAGCTCATGCTTGGCTGCCAGCCGCTCATGCTGGCTGCGGGCCACTCACTGTAGCCTATGGCAGCCCACTGCAGCAGGGGCTGCAGCCCACACCATCACCGGGGCTCGCACAGCCCAGCTCCAGGTGGAGCTGTTGTTAGCTGTAGAGGGCAGTGTCACTGGCCCTCATGTGGGATCCGAGCCGGGGCGCTGGCATCCCAAAACCAGCGCTTAAGCAATGCGCCACTCGGCCGGCCCCTGTTTGTAGTTTTATCTTAAGACATTATTAATTTGTGTAGTCAATAGCTTTGTAGATTTACCCTCTTTGCCCTTCATTCCTTGCTGTAATTCCAACCCTCCCATCTTTGAATGTTTTCCTTCTGCTTGAAGAACGCATTATGTTTCCCACCTGTTGTGTGACTGCTGATAGTGAATTCTGTGAGTATGTATTTGTCTAAATATGTCTCAAATTGATCTTCCTTTTTGAAGGATATTTTTGTTGTGTACAGAATCCCAACTTGTCAGCTTTCTTCTAAGGCATTGAAAGAAGTTATTGAATTACATCTTCAGTTTCTATTCTCTCTGTAAAAAGTAAACTGCCAGTTTAATATTTGCTCCCATGAATGGAACCTGTCTTTTTTACTTCAGGCTTTTATGATTTTGTTTTTTTTTTCAACAGTTTTACTATGATGTGTCTAGGTATTAATATATATTTTTTTATTTTGTGTATAGGTCTAACAGAATTTGTGGTAATATCTTTTATTCTTTCGAAAAGTTTGCAGGCATTATCTTTTAACATGTTTCTGCTGCCCTGTCCAGTCTCCTTCTGAGAGCCCAAGTAAATGCATGTTAGCCTTCCCAGTCTTTTACCCTCTCCATGCTTCATTCTGGATATTTTCTTCTGATGTCTCTGTGTTCATCAATTTTTTAACAATATTAGCCTACTGTTAATCTCATCTATTGAGTTTATTGTTTGTTTTATACTTTTGGAAAATCTGGTTCTTTGATAGTTTTCTATCTTATGTCTTTGACCATAATACTTACACAACATTCCAATTTTTTTTCATTTGATAATTTTATTTATTTCTGTATCCTTCTTCCCCCAGCTTTAAATTACGATTTGGCAGCTGCGATAATTGGCAGCCCTGTGGGTCTGCCTTTTATGGTTTCTTACTTGTTTGTGCAAGTTTTTATTTTGTCTCCTTGTGGATTAGATTGCATGTGTGTGCATGTATGCATATGCAATAGATTACATTTTAAAAATTGTTTGAAATAATTGGGGTTTAGGATGATATTTTTAGAGAGGATTTATGCTTGCTTCTGCCACGCATCTGAGGGAATGGACAGTCTGAGATCACCTCAGTTCAATTTTAGGGTAAAGATGAGTTGTGTCTTGGCTGCAGTTCTTAGCCTGGTTTCTTACAATCCTCCAGCCTCCTGCAAGCAATTTAGAATTGTAGTTCCTGTGACATGAGTTCATCAACCCTCTCCTTCCTTTGGTAGGGCCTGGCCTCTGGCCCCTGGCCTCTGACCCCAAGCCTTTCAAAGCTGTCAATCTTTCAGCTATCCATTAACACTTGGCAGTTGCCCTCTGGGGTAAGAGTGGTTCCAAATGTGGGATTTACTTCCCTAGATCATACCTTTATGAGAACTACTATTTTCAAGTTCTTTGAGGCCTTCAGGCATAGTTGTAGTGTATGTGTTAGTGTCAGATTTTTGTCGTGGAAGTTTTCAATCATACACACAAATCAAAAAAAGTGTAAAACAAACTCCCTTTGTTTCTTTGACACCACTCCAGTGATGTTATCCTGGCTTTGAATGCTTCCTGGCTTCTGCCAGGTATGACAGAGGTGTTCTACGTCAGGGCTCGGCAAACTGCAGCTTGTGAGCTACATGCGGCTTGGTACGTTCCCTGCTCAAAAGTTTGCCGACCCCTGGAAGAGCCAATCCTGTCTCTCACAACAATTTAAAAATTATTCGAGAGCCATCAATATATTTTTACATAATCACCATTATGTGAATAATATTCTTTAAAAATTTTATAATTGAAACTATGATAGTTTTATTTTCATTTTCAGTTTTACTTAAGAGCCACACGCTTGAGAGCCAGTTTGCTGACCCTGACGGCTCTACCATCTCAAAAGTTTGCTGACCCCTGCGCCGGCCGAGTGGCGCGGTGGTTAAGCGTTTGCTTGGGAGGCCAGCGGCCCCGGTTCGGGTCCCACATATGAGGGCCAAAAAAAAAAAAAAAAAGTTTGCTGACCCCTGTTTTAGGCTCCTCATTTCCTACCTCTGACTTGGAATTAGCCATTCCAATAAGAAATCCTGGTTCCTGATAGTTTCTGTTAGGAGTGTTAGGTTTCATTTTGCTTTTTTAGCTTTCAGGAGAATGGCTAAATAATTAGTCCATCCCTAGCTGGAGTTCATTGTTTACATTGATTTTGTAGGTGGCATTTAAAGACCCAACAAGGATTCATAGTTGCTTGTAGCCAGTGGTTTTAGGTGGGGGTTGCTAGGCCATGGGCCTTCGGCAGTCTGAAACCTGTGGATACTTTCTGAGAATGTTTCTGAGTACAATAAAATACAAGGGATCATAAAAGAAATCAATTGTTTAAATAGCTATAAAACTATGAAAACAAGTTTAATGTAGTAACATGACTATAAATATGTTAAGTGACAAGACAGTATTGTTAACATACAGATAGAAATTTCATATATTAAGATACTAAAATGACAGCTTTTAATGCTTATCAAAAAATAATATTGAGATGAACTCCGACTTACCCTTTCACATATCGATCAACAAATAATTGATAATAGGCGATACTAGAGAACACTGTAGATCTGTGTATCATTGCAGTGCAGTCCTGATACACTAGCGACTCAGGAGTGAGGTCATACCTCACAGGCTGAGTTGTTGACCTCCAACACAGCTGCTCTCACTGCAGACACCAGCCACAAGCTTACGGTTCCCCAGGCCACCACATTTCTGACCAGTTGGCTACAAATTCGGCATTCCCACGACTCTCTTAGGTTCAACAATTTACTAGAACTCACAGAACTCAAGAAAGTGCCATATTTATGAATTACAGTTTTATTATAGCAGAAAAGGATCCAAATCAGGATCAGCCAAAAGGAGAAACACAGAAGATGAGTACCATCACCCTCTTCCTGCATGTGGAGGTGGAACTATCAATGATGCCAGAACATTGTTGACCAAGGACACTTAACTGCAGCTTCCATGTCCAGAGTTTTCTAGGGTTTTATTATGTAACCATGATTCACTGGCCATGAGGTTGAACTTGAATCTCTAGTTTCCTTCACTGGAATTCAAAGCCCCAATCCTCTCTGTGGTTGGTCTCTCTGGTGTGGCCAGCGTCCATCCAGAGTCATCTTGTTAGCATAATCTATCTGGGGAATCACCATGAATCCCACGGACTCCTGTCAGTCAGGAAACCCTAAGGATTTAGCGGGTGATCCTCAGGAAGTGGGACAGGGCCAGCCAAACTGTTTGATTTACAACAGTCACCAGTTCTCTTTTCACAGTTTGATTAGTTTGATCACTAATGACCCTATGGCTGATCCACTCTGGTCATGTTAGCCTTGTAGGCCTAGTGACTTAATTTAGAAGTAGTTGATGAGCTTAAAAGCTATTTTGAGATCTGCAACAAATGCATTGGGATAGAACAATCTGTGATTTCTATTGTTGAGAAAGTAAGAGATACTAGTAGTAATAATACTGTGGTGTGTTGTGTCGACAACATCCAAACCTGTAGAAAAAATTGATAAATGTTTATTCAGTCCATGTCTGAGGACATGCCTGGAAGCAAGACCTTTCGAATAGAGAAAATGCTCCGGAGAATGTCAGTTTTGCAGCTTATTTTATACATTAGCATCAAAGGAGAGAACATAAGGACGTTTACATGAAATCCACTGGTGGTAGATTAAGGAGGCGGAAGAAAGCAAGGTCAAGGAATCTCTAGGATTAGATAAAACAAAATGGAGAGATACATACTTCTTTTGCATTGGTGGGTGCTGGGTAGTTAACATTTAATGTTTACAGCAAATAGGGATGGTATGCGGGCAACAAGGTATCAATGAGGAGTCTGGTGCCGGTGGTGGTTGTACCTCCAAGGGGTCTGGAAAAGAATATTGCCATTTTAAAGGTATGTTATCCTAGATGCGTAAAAACAGTGGACAGGCTTGCTTAAGGTAAAAATTGACCATTTACTAAGGAAGACATAGGTCTGGGGCTTGACTACCTGTCATAACCTGTCCAGTTAGGAATTTGTCATCAGACCGTTCTGTGTGACATATGGTCACTGAGCTTGTCAGGTCTGCTACATAGCCCACCCCCGCTTCTTTGTTAAAGCTGAGCCATCCTGCCACCTGTTGGCAGCTCAACAGCAGCTCAGCTTGGGCTGGGCATCGAACTGCTGTTGCTCAGAGCTCAGCTTGCACTTTTGAGTGACATAGCCCCCTTTTCATTCACAGTTGTATACATTTGTGATGGAAGTAAGTGCTGTATTTCAGGTGAAGTTTAGGAAAATGAAGGTAGAATTTCCCCCCATCCAAACTCATGACACCTATAAATTTTGCTCATGTTTAGGATCTATATTAATTAGAACTTGGTGTTTGGATTTTAGTGATTTAGGCTGTTTAATAATTTTCTTCTATTGATGTGAGAGATTAGGGCTCTGAAGGCCTTCAGATATGCACTTGGTAGGTATTATAGCTAAACACAGGGTAATTAACAATGCTGTATTCAGATTGAGTCCTTTATTTTAATATTGAGGAGGTTTTAGGCAGAGGGCCAGCCTATACTGGAGGCCTCTAGAATGTAGTCTTCAGGTGCCATCCATTGAAGCATTTGTGATTGGATTTGCTAGTAAATTATTTTAAGTACCTAGGAAGGTTTTGAGTTGTATTCCTGTGCTTTTTCTTTCCAGATTTACAAAATCTAAAACCATTGACTCTTTCTCTTAAGTTTTTATTGTGAAACTTTTCAAGCATATAGAAAAGTTGAAATTGGCAGGTGAACATTTGTATGCTCACCATCCAGATTCAGTAATTACAAATATTTTGCCATCTTAATCTGTTTTTTAAAATCATAACTGAAGAAATAGGTTAAAGACTTGTGAGCACCCACAGTAAGCCCATGTTGCTACCAGTTACAAGCATGGGTGCTTTCCTCCTTCTGTTGTTTTTCCCCAAACTTAAAAAATGAAATTTCCTATACATAGAAAAGTTGAAACTAAGTGAATTATATAAATGTACCTTCCATTGACATTTATTTGCTAATATTTTGCTGTATTAACATTTTTTGTTGTTAAGCTATTTGAAAGGTGCAGTTAATTTCAGACATCATGAGACATTTTTGTTTGTTTTTGTTTTTTAAAGATTTTATTGGGGACTTGGGGAAGGGAAACAGTGTTGGGGAATTGGGAAAGAAGAACATTGTGTTTTTCCAGGACCCATCATCTCCAAGTCAAGTTGTTGTCCTTCAATCTTAGTTGTGGAGGGCGCAAGCTCAGCTCTAAGTCCAGTCGCCACTTTCAATCTAGTCGCCGGGGGTGGGTGGGTGGGGAGGTGGGCGCACAGCCCACCATCCCTTGTGGGAATTGAACCAGCAGCCTTGTTAAGAGCATGCGCTCTCACCAGCTCAGCTCAGGCACAGCTCACTGGCCCATGTGGGAATTGAACCGATGATCCTGTTGCTCAGAGCACACTCTCTAACCAACTGAGCCACCTGGGCAGCCCCGAGACTTGTTAAAATAAGGGTATTTTTCTTTGTTACTCTAATATCATAAATAAGAAAATTATTTTTTATTTATTTAGGTCTTATTCAGATTTTATCCATATGTCCTTCTTCACTTAGATATTTGTGATAACATCCATTCCTGCCACCATGTTGAACTCTCTGTGACAACAACTGTAACACAATGTGTTGGCAGCCCGATTTCGGCTGACACTGTCTGACCATGAGTGTTCCTGTGGTCCAGGTGTCAGTACCTCTTTAGGACTTAGCATTTTTGCTTTAACAGCTTTAGAAAGTCATTTTCTTTTTATAAACAACACTGTTTGGGGATAGCGGCTGGCAGCAAATATTTTGATACATAATTTCTATTTTTTTTATTACTGCTTTTATATCTGAAGTGTTGAAACACCCATTTCTTAACCTTTTTGGAGATGCGATATGGTTGACACTGATGTTTGTGGTGCCCTTTTCCGTTAGGGGAGCAAGCTATGTGTTTTTTGTTTGTTTGTTTGTTTTGTTTTTTAAGATTTAAGTAGTTAATTTAATTTTTACTGATTTCTTTTTTTTTTTTTTTTTGAGGGCAGTGTCACTGGCCCTCATATGTGGGTCCCGAACCGGGGCCGCTGGCTTCCCAAGCCAGCTCTTAACCACCACGCCACTCGGCTGGCCCTAATTTTTAAAAAAATTCTTTTATTGTAAAATAAACATTTTTTAAAAAAAAATTAGTTTCAGGTGTACAACACGGTGCAATAGTTACACTTTTTACCGCTTAAAGTGACAACCCCCCCAATTTGCCACCCCACTCTCCCCCATATCATACATATCTATTACAATTCTCTTGACTCCACCCCACACTACACTCCACATCCCGTGACTATATTCTAGGTGTTTGTTTTTAACATAGGAAATTAATCTCAGCAATGTTACTTGCAATTTGTGTGACTGTGCGTGAACTATTTTCATTTCTGTGAAATGGTTTTTGAATTTCCAAAATAGAACAGTTATAATCTGTGCCTTCTGGTGTTGTGAGGAGCCTGTGAGTTGGTCATGTACCACAGTGTGTGACACACAGTGTGTGCTTTGGGACACTTGTTTTTCTGTGAAATAGTTTGTGAGAATCTTGTGATCCTCTTTGAGATCGTTACAGAAAGAAAATTTTGAGTTTCAAAACTAAATTCACGACTGTTGGGAAAATTTGGGGGACTGAGAGAACAAAGAAAGAGGCTGACAACTCCAGCATTTCATCACGAGTTTATTAAGGGAAATTCCATAGGAGGTGCGTGTTGGGGCAGAGGCAAGCCAACGTGGGTGTCCTTGCTGCATGGCAGGTCCTAAAGAGTTATATAGGACAGGGCAGCCTGTGTAGGGTACTGGTGCAGGACCCACCCCGATAAGGGAAAATGCCTTATGTGCTTGCCCAGGGCAGGACAGGACAGGAGCCTGTTCCAGGAACCAGCACACTGGGGGGCTTTAGGGGAGGGGTTGATCAGGCAGTCTCCATTCTGGCCCCAATCTAGCTTGAGGGTCCAGCAGCATCATGTCATAGGGCAGTCTCTCTTTCACAGTGATGCATTTTAAAGATGATTTAGCAAAATTACAAGGCTGGATAGTTAGCTATGCTTAGTAAAGATGGACTTAGCAAAGGGAAATCAGGATTTCTCCTCCCCGCCTTATTTTTACTACGAAAAATTTCAAATTGAAGTAAAAGTTAAAAGAATAACATTAGTATGGTCTTCACCAGATTCAAAATTATTTGCCCTTTTCCCTTTATTCTTTGTGTATGTATTGGGTTGTCGGAAAAGTCATGATGTTTTTTTTCTATGTTTTTCGTTGCAAAAATGTATCATGGCTTTTCCGACAACCTAATATCATTTTTCTGTTAACTATTTGAAGTTCACTGCAGACATTATGAGTCTACCTCTAGAAATTTCAGTATGTGTTTCCTAAGAATGTACATTCTCATGCATAACCACAATGTAATTATTGTGCTTTGAAAGGTTAATAATTCTATACTTTCATATACTATTTAGCTCCTATTTAAAATTCCCTATTTGTCTTAAATATTCCCGATAGCTTTTATTTCTCCACACCATCCATTCAGGGTTTGCTCATTGCATTTAATTATTGTCTCCCTTCAGTTGCTTTTAATCTAGAGCAGTTAGGTCTACCTTTTTTCATATGATAATGACTTTTAGAAGAGTATGTCCCACTGGTCTTGTAGAAACTTCTCACTTGCTCTGTATCACGTGTATTCCTTGTAAACTGGAAATTAGGTCTAGAATGAAGTAAAAATGTAGATGAAATGCTTTTGGTAAGAATGCACTCTAAGCGATGCAGTGTACTCTGCATCACGTCGTACCTGGAGGCCTCGGTAAAGTGAGCATGCTCAGTGTTAGTGGTGCTGAATTGTTTGGTCCCGCTGTTGTGAGGCAGCTTTTCTCATCAGGTCATCATGGGGTGTCCTATGGTGCTGTGCAGTATTGTTCTCCTCAGACTGTGGTTGGTCTCTCGGAATATAGGACTGTCTTTTTTTTATGACCTTGAAGTTAAGCTCCATTTAAGAGCATTTTCTGTAATATTTGAAAAAAACTTCTATAATTCCTGCTCTTCTAGAAGTAAGATTTTGCTATCAGCATGTAAAGTTTAAAATTTTTTCCCTCAATTTGTCTTATTACTAAATTAGGTAAGAATAGCATGTTCCTTAAAAAATGAAAAAATTAAGTTTAGCCCTTTCCAGTCAAAAGAGTGAGATTTGTTTCAGGAAAGCTCCAATTCATTTCAATTTTCAAAGCATTCTATGGTAACTCCTGAAGCAAAATGAAGCCATGGTTTCATTAGCACTTTTCAGTGTTTTCCTTTCAGTCTCTATACATTTCTTTCTGGTCTTACAGGAGTTGCGATAAGATTTGGCACTTGGAATATTAATTCCAACTCAAAAATGGGGAAGGACTTTGACTTGAAATTTTGTGTTCTTGTTCAGAAAGCTTCTTGGGTCCTTCCCTCATTGCAGCTCTTCAGTTTACGTCTTACAGTTCAACGAGTTCAACCTGAAAATTTTAATGAAGTGGTAAGCTAAATAGAAAGCATTACCAAAATTAGCTTAAGAGTAGAGAAGAGGATGCACACCCTTTAGAATGGAGGTGGGCTAAATTTTTCTTGTTACAGAACCAATGTAATTTATTAAGGTAGGCTACATCGACATTTGTGTAGGTTAAAATATTCCTCAGTCTTTGAAGTAGCCTGGTAAATAGAAGTGGAGAAAAGGAACGGAGTCATAGGACGTTTTTAAAGTTGGGAAATACTACATCATTTATTGTATGCTGATGGGAGAATTCTAGTGGTAAGAGAGAAATTGATATAGAAGACAGATGGGGTTGATAAGACAAGTGAAAGGGTCGAACTTAAACACAGTTCATATTACTGTATCAGCAGGGAATAGCACTTAGTTGGTGAATTTGGTGGTGGGAAGGTGAGTAGTTCTGTTTTGTTGGCTTCTGTTTTCGTAGCAGATAACAAGCTCATCTGCTGATGTTGGGTTGGTATTCTTGAATGCTTACTTGAGACATGAGATTATAAGTTTGCAGTTTTTCAGCCAAACTGACCAGCTTAAGTTGTAGGCATAGTAGATAGGGAGTTGAGTTATGGTTTTGCCACAAAGGTGATAAGAAGAGAAGGGAGAAACTGGAGAGAAGCAAGGAATTCACTGTAGTGGTTGACTGTCCATGGACTTCAGTCAGTCCGCAGGGAAGACGATGGGCAATGACAGAATGGTCCTGATGGAAGTAGTGGTTGCACTAAAGAATTGTTGAAGTGAGAGGTTTGAGTGTGGAAAAGTGGAATGGTCAGAGGTAGTTCTGAGTGTGAGATGCTTGGAGCCAAGAGTCCAGAGATTGAAGCCATACATGGTGAAATGGGCGGTTTTGGCAGGAGATAGGTGGCTGGAAGGGGGGTCGGTAGTCTGAGTAAGGATGTTGAAGAATCGAAGGGACAGGTTATTGAAAGGATCGTTATGTTGCCAAGGATGTGATGACAGTGGTAGAAAAACAGATGCAGCAGGTACCAGAGTCCTCAGTGTGGGCAGACGACAAGAGGCTTAATAGGTACATGACTTCAGCAAACCGGGGCTGCTGTCCTTAGGGGTGCTGTAGCACAGGCCTCCAGGTGGGGGTTCGGGCAGGAGAGAGTGTGGAAGTATAGACAGTGGGCAGACACACAACAGCACTGCAGAGAACTGAGGGGTCGAGGTGACACCTGACAGACCTGGCTAGAGGCAGACGGCCTTCTAGAAGACAACAGAGAGTTTGGACAGACAGGGAGGAAGAGTGGTGGAGTCCCAGTAGGTTAGGATAGATCAGTGTGGGCAGACTTGAATGAGGGAGATGTCTGGTGCTGAACATGGTAGAGGGGTGTGAGCTTGCATGGCTGCTAGGTGGACTCAGGAAAAGATGGGTGACCGGCCAGTGGGCCTGACAGCACTGCCCTAGTCTTGGTCTTAGGTCTTTGGGGCCATGAGGTAGGCTG
This sequence comes from Aselliscus stoliczkanus, assembly GCA_033961575.1. Classification (NCBI taxonomy): domain Eukaryota; kingdom Metazoa; phylum Chordata; class Mammalia; order Chiroptera; family Hipposideridae; genus Aselliscus; species Aselliscus stoliczkanus. The sequence continues at coordinate 1,978,066 of CM066728.1, read as the reverse complement.
GTGCAGCTCTTAGGAAAAGCACTTGGGACCTTGACCAGGGAAGAGTTACCTCCAGAAAAGATGCTGCCCCTGGGTTTTCCTCAGAATTACTTACCCTCACTTGAGACACTATTTATTTTCCTTACTTATTTGTGCAGTCTCTTCTTCTCCCTACCTAAGCTCCAAACAGTAGGCATTCAGTGAATACTCATTAATGATACAATGAATATTCATTGATGAATTATACAATCCATTCACTTTAAAAAAAAGATTTTATTGAGGGATTGGGGGAGGGGAACAGTGTTGGGTAATTGAGGAAGGGGAACAGCCAAGTTGTTGTCCTTCAGTTTTAGTTGTGGAGGGCTCAGCTAGCTCAGCTCCAAGTCCAGTCGCCATCCGGCCGCTTGTCGGCAGCTCGCAGCTGCTCAGCTCAAGGTGCCGAGTTCAGTCTTAGTTGTGGGTGGGCGTAGCCACCATCCCATGTGGCAGTCTAACCTGCAACCTTGTTAGGCGCCCATGCTCTCACCAGCTGAGCCATCCTGCCACTTGTTGGCAGCTCAGCTTGGGCGCAGCTCACTGGCCCATGTGGGAATTGAACCAGCCACCCTGTTGCTCAGAGCTCAGGGTTCTTAACCAACTGGGCCACTCCGCTGGCCCAGTCCATTCGCTTTTAAATCTATCATCCTTGAATAATAAAAGTTTTATATGGTTAAGGATTTTTACCAGTTAAACTGATTCCTCTCTCCCTCATTAATTAGGCTTTTAAATTATTTTAACTATAATGCTACATTTTAGTCTCCAGAAAATTAATTCAGCATTGCCTTTAATTCTTAAACCTGTGAACACATGGCTATAAATTATAGACATGAAGACAAATACATGAGAACCGAATCGTAGTCATGTGGGGCAGTGGACATTTTTGTATATTATGAAAATGTGTCTCCAAATGTGTTTTACTATGTGGACTGAAACTGGAACCAAATTGGCTTAATTGATAACCCGCTTCTATAAGATGTCTTAACTTTTGCATTAGTTGAGGTTTCTTTGAGGCTCCTTTGAAGTTACTGGATCTTTTCCTCTGGCGTCTGCAAGCTTGGGAGCAGAAAGGGAACTATAAAGTCTTTTTGGCTATAATTTTTTCTCTTGCCCAAGTCGCTGGCCTGCTGACGTTCCGCTGAGCTGTGGCTCTGTCTTGAACTTGACTTTTGTGCTGTCTCCTCTCCAGCTGTTATTCCACCCTTTCTTTACCCTGACCTCACATGTTACCACCCCCATGCGATGGGTCTTTGTGTCCCTTCAAAGAGATGGGCCATGCCAGTCTAAATCTCTTCTGGCACCCCAGTCAACATCCACCCTTTTCTGACCTTGACAGCAGAATGGGTCGAGAAACTATGGGAGAAGCCAGATGCTATACTGTGTTCCAGTTGACCTCTGAGGAACTGTACTTCGGGGTCTTGCCAGTGCCCCACACCTACTTATTGAAGGGTCTAGCACCTTTTCTCCCTCACTCTGAGCTGTCCTAGGCACGCAGGTCTGAGGAAACAAAGTTAATTGCTTCTGGGCAGGGTGCATTTTAGCTAATATTATGTTTAAAATTTGATGTCACATTTGATGGCTTACTCAGATAATTTTGCTCTTGTGATGCTGTAGTAATGAACTATTATTTCACTATTTTACAGAGTGCTTATGATTTCACGTATTTTTGCTGAACTTGTAAAAGAGGCACTTGGATGATGGATTAACAAGAACATTGAAATTCTGTGCACAGTTTCAAATTGGAGCATATTGAATTTTCACCCTAGTTCAGCAGCTCTGCTGCTCACTTAAATACAGATGAATGAAGACCCCATTCGGGAAGACACCTGGCCAGCGGTCCAGAGCTGATGCAGGTAGGCAGTGCAGTTCTCTGCATACCTTAGTGCAACAAACTGAAAAGAGTGGTAAAATTGAGGACTGCTTTCACATAATCCCTAGTGGTTTGTTCTTAAAGCATTGTGGTTTCCAGTATTGCATACACATACATGTGAAAAAACAGGTTTAGTTTTTTTTTTGTTGGTTTCTTTAAAAGCTTTTATTGGGGAATTGGGGAAGGGAACAGCATTGGGGATTTGGGGAAGGGGAACAGACAAGTTGCTGTCCTTTTGTTCTTCAGTCTAGTTGTGGATATCGCATCACAGGCCCATGTTGGTATTGTGATCATTGCGCTCTCCCCAACTGAGGCAGATTGGTTGCCAGCCATTGGATGGCCGCTCACAGCAGCTCATGGCATCTCACGCCACAGGCTGCTCACGCTGGCTGCCGGCCACTCATGATAGTTACGGCAGCCCATTGCAGTCCTGGTGCAGCCTACGGCCGTCACCGGCAACTCATGACAGCCCAGCTCCAGGTCAAGCTGTTGTTCACCATCTTAGCTGTAGAGGGTGCAGCGTCACTGGCCCATGTGGGATCCGAACTGGGGTCCTGATGCTCAGAGCTGGTATCTAAGTGAACTCTTAACCAACGAGCCACTCGGCTGGCCCCAGGTTTAGTTTTTTAAGAGGTAGGGGTCATGTTTTTTTTTTCCTGTGGTCGCACCTTCTAGCAAGTTACAGACGTCCAATAAATTTAGCAAATAAATTGTAAATATCTAGTTAATAGGATTATAGCATATAAAGGATTTGTCATTTCTTTTGAGAGACAGTGAGGCGACTAGATGAGTATTAGATTTACTAAAATTTAGGTTATTTATAGCAATTTTAAGGAAAAAAGATAAACTCGGAGTTTTTGTATATTTATTTGAAAGAACTTTACTGGAATGAAATGCATGGAAATGACTATTTAATAGAAATTATTCTTATTTTTGTGACAAACAGCTAATATAACTAGAAGTTTAGATTTTGCATGATTTTTACCCATCCCCAAAACAAAGATAAATTTTACAGGCTACACTATAAAATAGGTAAATGATATTTTCTTTAGGACTTAGATTCTTTTCTCTTCTAGAAATACATTTGAGTGTTGAAAAAGTTTATAACATTTTAAGGTTCTTTGATAAATTAATCTGAGAATTATGGTAGCAAAATTCTTAATCTTACAAAAGTGATTGCAATGTGATTTAGAACTATTTCATATATTTATTAAATATAGTATTTGGAATTTCTTTGTAGAAGAGCCACAGGGATTCTGATTTTTAATTACCCCTTATCTCTTTTTTTATTTTAGTTCTTCTTTTAGAATGATGATATTGATGTAACTGTTCAATATTTGTCAATAAGAATAACTTGTGGTAGTGATGACAGACTGCCAGGAAGGCATCTGAGAGTATGTTATTCAAATCCCAGCTCTTATCAGCTCTATTCCAGTATTAGCTGTATAAAGAAACACTGGTGCATTTTGTATCTTCTTAAGCCTTGGTTTTTCCTCATCTGAACAATGGGACTCTTAGGGTATGTACTTGTTGGGGTTATTATGAGGAGTAAATGAGCTTATTATGTCTGTTAGACACTTAGCTAGGTGCCTGGCACATTATAGCTGTTCTACAAAAAGCATTGTTCATCATACTGTTTACAATAAAATATTTTTATTTCATCTCATTAATTGCAAAAATTGCTGTCAAGTTTTTGGTCAGTGAAACTTCCCATGTTTCTGTCATTTGAAATAGTAATTCATTTTCCAAAGTTCTTTTTATGTACACCATCTGAAATTTTAACTCCTGTTTTCTTCACTGATTTTGAAGTCAACTTGTTAGGAGGAGAGCAAGCTGATTAAAGTGTTGTGTAGTATGGTATAAGGAACTGAAGGAGTTTAAACCGGAGACGTTACTGTTTTTAAGGGAGAGATTGTTAGTACTTTGATCTTCTTTTTTCTTACTCTTCAAGTTATTTCTTAAGAGCATATGGCTTAGGGCTAAAGACAAAATAGGTACTCTGTAAATTCTAGTTGACCTGTTAGACCAGAGGTCATGCTGTTTCTCACTGTTGTGATAGATCCCAGTTTAGAAAGATTGCCAACTCCTTTATCGATGTTGTTTATAAAATTGTTATAATCATTCTTCCTGTTACATAGACAAGGGCTCTGTTGCTTTTAGATCCATATATCAGTAACGAATGTTCCCATTTACAAATAAAGACAGTTCACCAAAAGGGGGGTTTCTTTTTCTTATGCAACAGGAAGCCCATGTAGGCATTCCAGAGTTGATGTGATGGCTCAGCTCTGCCCTTAGGCTGGTGCCATCTGCAAAGGTTAAAAAGCAGGGCCTTCAACAGATCCAGCTTCTAGGCATCTCTTCCTTGGTGGGCCTTGAGGGTGGGTAGCTGGGCTTCTTACCCGATGCTTCCAGAGGGAGTGTCCCAAGAGAAATGGGCATGAGTCTCTAAAGTCTTCCGTACAGGGAGCCTCTGAATCGCACAGGTTCACTTCTGCTGCATTCTCATTGAGGCAGTCACAGTGCCTGCCCAGATTCAAGGGAGGGAGCATGTGTTATACCGAATGGGAAGAGTGTCAAAGAATTTAAAACTGCTCCTGTGGTAAATAGATTGGGCAGGCAAGTCCCAGTACCTGACACTGTTTGACAGTATGAGTGAGCGATCAAAATTGAATATTGAATTTTTACATTCTTTTTATATGTCTAGTTCAACATATTGGAGATTTCTACTTTAAAAATTAGAGGTTTATCTATATAGTTAGATTGGAATTTAATTGGTTACTAACATAATAGTTTATATATTGGGCAGCAAGTCCCATTACATGATATAACTTTTTTCATTTATTTTCTCCCTGGAGTTAGCCTCCAATTTTACTAGTTTACCAAAGGCTGCAATTTTTCTCCTTTTATGAAATACTTTAATCAGACTGATAGGTACAGGGAATGGTAATAATAGATACCATGTACCTAACACTCAGATTTAATAAGTGATTTTTGCTATATTCAAATATTTTAAAAACTGATTTTTTTTATCAAATTGATAAAAAGTTCAGTTAAAAATGTCAAGTAGTGGGGCTGGCCGAGTGGCGCGGTCGTTAAGTGCTGGCCTAGGAAGCCAGTGGCCCCTGTTCGGGTCCCACATATGAGGGCCAGTGACACTGCCCTTAAAAAAAAAAAAAAAAAAATCAAGTAGTGCCAAAATCTTACAGTAAAAAGTAGGCGCTCCATTCATTGAGTTTTTTTCTTTTTACCTTCAAAATTTATCAATAATGAATTACTCTCTTTTGGAACAATTTTAAATATTACATATTGACATCTGTTGAGGATTTTGGCTTTTTCACGTGACATCTCCTTCTCCCATTAGCCTCCTAATAAAGATCTTGGCTAAAATTACATTTATTATTTCTAATATAATTATTATATGAAAATTGAATACTTTTGAGCCAAGTAATGCAGTATGATGACTTTTTTCTTTGCACAGCATTTTTCCCCCCTGGAGTTTAGTGATTGCTTTATTTTTTTTCTACTTGCTTAAATTTTTTTGCAACTTGAAGTCTCTTAAACCCTTGCATAGCTTCATAAAACTCCTCTTGGTATGATTTCCTGCATGTCAGATGTGATAGATAACTCATCTGTTTGTGATTTTCTTAGAGTTTTTCTAGTGCCTTCTGTCCTTTTCTAATCTGTGTGGATTGCGGTCTCCACCTGCTGCAGCATCATCTTCCTGGAATTCCTTTTTGTTTCCTGGATGCCAGGCCTTTCCTTTTTCGGTGTGGCCTCTTTCCTAGGGGAAGCATGCACATCTTCAAAAGCTTCAGGAGTAGGCAGTGAGTGAGATGGTTGTTAAAGCTGCACATGGAATGGGTGCCGATTCATTCATACTCTTTACTTTTGTACATGTTGGAAATTGTCTCTTGTCTCTAATAATTTTTCCAAAAATATACATAGAAGATGAAGTTTATATTGAGACTGTACATGAACCTTGTCCTTATGTACTCTTATGCTCGGTCTTTGGTTGGGTAAAGGATTCTACAATAGGGTGGAAATGACTTTTCATCAAGAATTTTCCAGGCACTACTACATTCATTGTCTTTGAAATCCCAGTATTGCTATTTGGGGAAGTTGGATGCCATTTTCATTTCTGAACCTTTGTATGTGTCCAGTGGTTTTTCCCTCTTCTGTAGAAACTGTAAGAAGTGTCTTTTTATGTGTTCTGAAACTTTACAACAGCATATGTTAGTTGGGTGTTTTTCATGTATTGTTTCAGGCTTTTCAGTCCTTGGATTGATCCTTCATGTGAAATTCTGTTACTCCTTTGATCATCTTTCATTATTTCTCTCCTCTCTGGAATACATGCTACTTGGATGTTATGCCTCTTAGGTCGATTTTTTTTGTTGTTGTTTTAAGATTTTATTGGGGAATTCGGGTAGGGGAACAGCGTTGGGGAATCCGGGAAGGGGAAAACAAGTTGCTGTGTTTTTGTTCTTCAGTCTAGTTGTGGAGGACATTGCTTCACTGGCTCATGTTGGTATCGTCATTGCGCTCTTCCCGGATGAGGCAGATCGGTCACCGGCCTCTGGATGGTCACTCACCGCCTTTATTGGCAGCTCACGCTGGCTTCCAGCCACTCACTGTAGCCTATGCAGCCCACTGCAGCAGGGGCTCAGCCTACACTGTCGCTGGGGCTCGCACAGCCCAGCTCCAAGTGGAGCTGTTGTTAGCTGTAGATGGCAGTGTCACTGGTCCTCATATGTGGGATCTGAACCGGGGCCGCTGGCATCCCAAAACCAGCTCTTAACCAATGTGCCACTCTGCCGGCCCTCGATTTTTTTTTTTCTTTTTTGTGGGCAGTGCTACTGGCCCTCACATGTGGGACCCGAACCAGGGCCGCTGGCGTCCCAAACCAGCGCCCAACCACCGCACCACTTGGCCGGCCCAACATGTCCTTTTTTTTTGAGGGCAGTGTCACTGGCCCTCATATATGGGGCCGATCTGGGGCCGCTGGCTTCCCAAGCCAGCGCTTAACCACCGCGCCACTTGGCCGGCCCTCGATTTTTTTTTTTAGCCTCCAGTTAATTTTTCATTTCCATCTTCCCATTCTTTCTGAGGAAGTTCACTAACTTGATTTTCCAACCTTAAAAAAATTTCAATAAACATTTTAAAATTTTAGGAGCTGGGTTTTTTTTTTGGTGGTGCTGTTCTCTTATTTGTTTATTTCATGCATACAAGTAGCTTACACTTCTGAGGCTGTAAGTTGTGTTTTTTTTTTAATTTTTTTTTTAAGATTTTTATTGGGGACTTGGGGGAGGGGAACAGACAAGTTGCTGTCCTTTTTTTCTTCAGTCTAGTTGTGGAGGACATTGCTTCACTGGCCCATGTTGGTATCATCATTGCGCTCTTCCCTGGTGAGGCAGATAGGTCACTGAACTCTGGACGGCTGCTCATAGCGGCTTTTGGTAGCTCATGCTGGCTGCCGGCCACTCACTGTAGCCTATGGCAGCCCACTGCAGCAGGGGCTGCAGCTATGCCGTCCCCAGGGACTCACAGCAGCCCAGCTCCAGGTGGAGCTATTGTTCACCATCTTAGCTGTAGAGGGCAGTGTCACTGGCCCTCATATGTGGGATCTGAACCGGGGCCGCTGACGTCCCAAGCCAGCTCTTGGGACACCTGGCTGGCCCTGTAAGTCATGGTTTTAAAAAGCCTTTCTTGAATTAGCTCAGTTTCTTATGTGTGTCTTTGTGTCTTTATGCTTTTACTCTGTTTCATCTGGAGGTTTTCCCTAAATCTCTTGTGATCCGAGGCAAGGTACAGAAAAGTTGATTAGAAGCTGTGTTCGTGAAAATGGGCGTTGTTGTCTCGTGGACAACATTATTGCATTGGGGCCTCTACATGGCCTTGTTCTTGGGTTTCTCAACAGATGAGATTTTACATTTTTTTGCTTATATGAGGAGATTTCCTGATTTCTCCTTTAAAGTTATATAAAGTCATATTCCTTTACCGTCTGTTGAAGTGGCACCCCCAGAGACCACTGCTGGTCATTCAAAGCTTGGCTTATTAAATTTGCTGAGCAGCAGGGAGAATGTCACCTTGACAAGCTTCCCAGGGAAATTTCACAAGAGGAAAAGATGCTCACTGGGGAGGAATGAATGAGTTGATAGGGTTGGAAGCAGTGAGTGTGGTGTGGAGGGGCATTGCTGAGTATTTCTAATCCAAATGAGTTGCTGGAAAAGACCTTGGTCTTTATCTTTGGAACATCTGAGTTCACACAAAGTTAAGTTAAAAGTTGGTTATTTTGGAACATGTATCTGAATGGGCTTCTGTTAGAACAGTTTAAGTGTAATGTAGGTTTTCTTGCCCATCATGGTTTAGTACAGTTTAAATAACTTGAGTCATAGAACACTTTATTTTGTAAATATGGCTCTAGTTCTTTTCTCACTTCAATCAATAGATAGATGTAGCTACCTAGTAAAGGATCTTGTTCTATTTTTCATTGGAAAACCTGTGATGCTCAGATTGGTGGTATAACCCACTCTTGATGACAAACTGATGTTAATGCCAAGTGGGTACATACACATCTTTTACTTGCATTTTCCACTTAATGGTGTGTGTTGGTGACCACTCCTTAGTGTACAGAGATCTTCCTCATGGTTTTTTACACAGCTGCATAGGTTTCCATTGTGTAGGTCATATTAGTTTGTTCAGTAGTCAGTTATTTGGACATTTGGGTTGTTTCCACTCTTCTGCTATTAGAAATAATAACCACAGTCAGTAGGCCAGTCCATATGTCTTGCCAGAGTGTCATTGAGATAGGTTTCTAGCGGTAGAACTAAGTAAAATTTTAAATGCCTGTGTAATTCTGTGTGATACCACCAAATCCCTCTCTGTGGGCTCTCAACTAGTTTCCATTGCTATTGGCAAGCAGTGTGTAAGTGTTTATCTCTCCCACGGTCTTGACAGAGCAGTATGTTGTCAACTGCATGGACTTTTGTCCATCTGATGGACGAGAAATGGTGTCTCAGTATAGTTTTAACTGTGAGGTATAATACCTTGTCTTACTTGTTTATAAGGGCCTCTTTGGCCTTCCTTTGTCTCACCCATTTTTCTTGTCTACTTTTAGAAACTCCTTTTAAAAATGTCAAGAGTTATCAGCCCTTGTCTGTGGTATGAGTAATTCATCTCCCTATTGTGTGGTATCAGACAACCCTCCTTGAGTCCCTGGTCTCTTGTTCCATCTGTGTGGGTCTCAATTTCCTGTTGGACTTCTGGGTTATACCGATGGTTTCTTGGCACCTGTGTGTTTATGATGCTTTTCTCTCTTGTTTTTTGAAGAGTATCCTGCAATAACTGAGAAACGATTGTGTGAGATGTAAATTCTGAGCCCATACATGAATGTACATGTCACTTGTAATTTAGCTGGGTACAGGGTTCAAATCGTTTTACCTCAACTTTGAAGGCATCACTTATCTCTTGTTGTCTAGCCAAGTGTTGATGGTAGAAAAATAAGTCTAGTACCTCTTCATTTTTTAAAGGATTTTTTCAAATACACTTCATTTTTTTTAGAGCAGTTTTAAATTGACATCAGAATTGAGCAGAGTATACAATGATTTCTCATACACCTCTTTCCTCTCTCTAACCTTCCCCACTGGCAGAGTCCCACACCAGATTGTACATTTGTTAGAATTGATTAACCTACAGTGATACATAATTGTCACTTGGAATCTGTAGTTTACCTTAAGGTTCTCTCTTTGTGTTTTACATTCTGTGGGGTTCAACAAATGTATAATGACATGTATCTACCATTATAGTGTCACACAGAGCAGTTTCACTGCCCAAAAAATCCCCTATGCTCTCCCTGTTCATCGCTACCTTACCTTAACTCCTGGCAACCACCTTTCAGTTACAGTTGACATTCAATATTATGTTAGTTTCAGGTGTACACACAGCATAGTGGTTAGACATTTATATAACTTACAGAATAATCCCCGAATAAATCAATTACTCCCTTGACACCATACATAGTTATTACCCTATCATTGACTGTATTCTCCATGCTATGCTTTACATCCCCGTGTCTGTTTTGGAATTGCCAATTTGTACTTCTTAATACCTTCAATGACTGAGTTTTTTATTGTCTTAGTAGTTTTATCTTTTACCGAGTGTCATATAGTTGGAATCATACAGTAAGTAGCCTTATCAGATTGGCTTCTCTCTTGATAGTATGTATTTAAGATTTCTTAATGTCTTTTCATGGCTTCATAGCTTATTTCTTTTCATACTGAATAATATTTTGTCTGGACATAGCGCAGTTTATTCAGTTACCTACTGAAGGACTTCTTGGTTGCTTCCAAGTTTTGGCAATTACGCATAAACCTGCTATAAACATCCATGTTCATGTGTTTGTGTGGACATGGTTTCAGGTCATTTGGGTAAATGCCAAGGAGCATAATTGCTGGATCACACAGTATAAAGTATGTTTAGTTTTATAAGAAACTGCCAAATTTGCATTCCCACTGGCAGTGAGTGGGAGTTCCTGTTGCTCTTCATCCTCTCTAGCATTTGGTGTTGTCAGTATTTTGGATTTTCACCAATCTAATAGGTGTGTGGTAGTATCTCATTGTTTTGAGTTTGCATTTTCTTTTTTTTTATTAAGGTGTTGTATCACAATGATTGATTTGTGTTATGTTGAATCATTCTTTTTTTTTTTTTTTTAAAGATTTTATTGGGGAATTGGCGGAGGGGAACAGCGTTGGGGAATCGGGGAAGGGGAACAGACAAGTTGCTGTCTTTTTGTTCTTCAGTTTAGTTGCGGAGGATGTTGCTTCACTGTTGGTATCGTCATTGCGCTCTTCCCGGATGAGGCAGATCGGTCGCTGGCCTCTGGATGTCGCTCACTGCGGCTACTGGCAGCTCACGCTGGCTGCTAGCCGCTCACGCTGGCTGCGGGCCACTCACTGTAGCCTATGGCAGCCCACTGCAGCTGGGGCTGCAGCCCACACCATCACCGGGGCTCGCACAGCCCAGCTCCAGGTGGAGCTGTTGTTAGCTGTAGAGGGCAGTGTCACTGGCCCTCATGTGGGATCCGAACCGGGGCCGCTAGCATCCCAAAACCAGCGCTTAACCAATGCGCCACTCGGCCGGCCCCCAAGCCAGCTTTTAACCACTGCGCCACTCGGCTGGCCCTATTATTTTTTTCAAAATATTTTATTTGGGAATTGGGGGAAGGAAACAGCTTTGGGGCACCGGGGAAGGGGAACAGACAAGTTGGTGACCTTTTGTTCTTCAGTCTAGTTGTGGAGGACATTGCTTCGCTGGCCCAAGTTGGTATCGTCATTGCGCTCTTCTCGGGTGAGGCAGATTGGTCACCCGCCTCTGGATGGCCACTCACAGCAGCTCTTGGCAGCTCACATTGGCTGCCGGCCACTCATGCTGGCTGCCAGCCATTCACTGTAGCCTATGGCAGCCCAGTGCAGCAGGGGCTGCAGCTGTGCCATCCGGGGACTCAGGCAGCCCAGCTCCAGGTAGAGCTGTTGTTCACCATCTTAGCTGTAGAGGGCAGTGTCACTGGCCCTCATTTGTGGGATTTGAACCAGGGTCACTGGCATCCCAAGCCAACTCTTAACCAACGTGCCACTCAGCTGACCCTCTTTTACATTTTAGATAGCAGTTCTTCAGATGTTTTTTGCAAATATTTTCTCCCAGCCTGTGACTTGTCTTATCCTCTAGACGGTGTCTTTCACAGAGCAGACGTTTTTCATTTTAATGAAATCCAGCTTATCAATTATTTCTTTCATGGGTAGACCTTTGATGTTGTATCTAGAAATTCCTCAATGTAATCAGGGTCTTCTAGATTTTCTCCTATGTTGTCTTTTAGGAATTTTATAGTTTTGCATTTTATACTTAGGCCTATGATCTATTTTGAGTTAATTTTTGTGAGGGATGTACAGTCTTTGTCTATGTTCTTTTTTTTTTTTTTTTTTTCTGTGGATGTCCTGTTCCAGCACCATTTGTTGAAAAGACAGTCTTTTCTTTGTTGTATTGTCTTTGCTTTCTGGTCAAAGATCAATCACTTGACTGTATTTATGGGAATTTGTGGGCTGTCTATTCTCTTCCATTGATCTGTTTGTCTACTCTTTCACCAATAAGAGTAGACAAATAGATCTTCTGTTGTGAATAGTGTAGCTTTATAGGAAGTCTTGAAGTTGGGTAGTATCAGTCATCCAACTTTTTTCTACTTCAGTGTTCTGTTGGCTATTCTGTGCCTGTTGCCTTTCCTTGTAAACCTTAGAATCAATTTGTTGATATATCCACAAAATATTGGGTTGTTGGGAAAGTCATTACATATTTTTTCTATATTTTTCGTTGCAAAAATGTGTCATGACTTTTCACCTTAGAATCAATTTGTTGATATATCCACAAAATATTGGGTTGTTGGGAAAGTCATTACATATTTTTTCTGTATTTTTCGTTGCAAAAATGTGTCATGACTTTTCCAACAATCCAGTAATTTGCTGGGTTTTTGATTGGGATTGCATTGACTTTGTAGATGAAGGTAGGAAGAACTGACATCTCAACAGTATTGTCTTACCATCTATGAATATGGAATATCTGTTCATATATGTAGTTCTTTGATTTTTTTAAAAATCCGTTTTAGTTTACCTCATATATGTTGCATATATGGTATATGCAGTGGTGTCCCTCTTTTATTTCTCATTTTAATGATTTATGTCTTCTCTTTTATTCTTAGTTATCCTGACTAGAGATTTATCAATTTTTATCTTTTCGAAAAACCAGCTTTTGATTTCATTGATTTTTCTGTTGATTTCCTGTTTGAAATTCTATTGATTTCTGTTATAATTTGTAAAACGTCTTTTCCTCCGCTAACTTTGCATTTAATTTGCTCTTTTTTTCTAGTTTCCTAAGATGTAAGTTTAGACTTTTAAAAAGTTTTTAGATTGTTCCTATTTTCCAATATATACATTCAATGGTATAAACTTCTCTTTGAGCACCGCTTCCTTTGCATGCCACAAATTATGGTAAGTTGGATTTTCATTTAGTTCAAAATGTTTTTCAATTTGTCTAGAAATTTCTTCTTTGAATCATGTATTTAGAAGTGTGGTGTTTAATCTCCCAAGTAGTTTGGGATTTTCCAGCTATCTCTCTGTTATTAAATCTAGTTTAATTCTATTGTGGTCTGAGAATCTATGTGGTGGATTTCTATTCTTTTAAATTTGTTAAGGTATATTTTATGGTCTAGAATATAGTCTATCTTGGTGAATGCTCCATGGGAGCTTGGGAAGGTTTATTTTGCTGTTGCTGGATCAAGTTAGTAAATAGATGTCAGCTATATCCAGTTGATTGCTGGTACTGTTCAGTTGAACTATGTCCTTCCTGATTTTCTGCTTTTTGGATCTGTCCATTTCTGATAGAGTGGTATTGAAATCTCCAGCTATGATTGTGGGTCCATCTATTTCTCCTTGTAGTTCTGTCATATTTGCCTTATGTAGTTTGATGCCCTGTTGTTAAGGTATGTACACATTAAAGATGGTTATGTCTTATTGGAGAATTGACATCTTTGTCATAATGGAATGCCTCTCTATATCCCTGATGACTTTTCTTGTTCTGAAATATCTCTCTGAAATGAATACAGCTAATCCTGCTTTCTTTTGATCTTTGTTAGCATGGTATATCTTGCTGCATTTCTTTACTTTTAACCTAAATGTATCTTTGTATTTAAAATGGATTTCTTGTAGATAGCATAAGATATGGTCTTGTTTTTTGATGGCCAATGACATTTTCTCTCCTTTTTTTACTTTTTTGTTATTTTTTTTTAGCTGAGCCATCCTGCCACTTGTTGGCAGCTCAGCGGCAGCTCAGCTCAGACTGGGTATTGAACTGCTGTTGCTCAGGGCTCAGCTCGCACTCTTGAGCGAGCTCTTAACCAACTAAGCTACTCTGCCGGCCCTCTTTCCTTTTTAAATGTATTTCTATTGGTATGTTTAGACCATTGATATTTAAGATGATTATTGATTAGTATTTGCTATATTTATTACTATTTTCTATTTCTGGTCTTGTTTTCTTCAAATTTTTGACATCACTCTTTATCTGCCTTTTACAGTTTTAATTGAGCATTTTACATGATTGCATTTTTTCTCTTTTCTTAGCATATCAATTACAGTTTACCCTTGAACAATGTGGGTTTAAAACTCTGCAAGTCCACTTTATGTGGATTGTTTCCACTAGATGTTGTCAATGTATTTTCTCTTTCTTAATGATTTTCTTGATAACATTTTCTTTGTTAACTTTATTGTAAGAATACAGAATATATATATATATATAACATAAAAAAGTGTGGTAATTGTTTCTGGTATTGGTAAGGCTTCTGGTCAACAGTAAGCTATTAGTAGTTATGTTTTGGGGGAGTCAGAAGTTAGATGTGGTTTTTTTGACTATGCAGAGGATTAGCTCCCTCCCTAAAGCGTTGTTCAAGGGTCAGCTGTATGCTTAAAAATTTTCTTTTAAGCCCTAGAGTTTGCAATACACATTTATAACTATTCCAAGCCCACTTTAAAATAACCCTGTAGTGGGCCAGCTGAGTGGCTCAGTTGGTTAAGAGCTCACTCAAGAGTGTGAGCTCTGAGCAACAGGGTCGCCGGTTCAATTCCCGGCCCAAGCTGAGCTGCCACTGAGCTGCCAACTAAAAATTAAAATAAAAATAAAAAATAACCCTGTAGTGCTTCCTTCCTTCTTCACTGGTAATGACAATACCGTATAATACAAAGTATTCTAAATTCCTTCTCTGGTCCTCCTTTTACTAATATTATTCTGAACAAAATGTTATCAGTTAATTTATAACTAAGAAAAATGAAAGCTTAACCTCAGGGGCAGACCGAGTGGCTCAGTTGGTTAAGAGTTGGCTTAGAGCACATGCTCTGAGCAACAGGGCTGCTGGTTCGATTCCCACATGGGCCAGTGAACACTGTGCCCTAGCTGAGCTGTTGCTAAGCTGCCAACCGGTTGCAGGATGGTTCACCTGGTGTAACAAGATTGCATGTTCAGTGGTGGGCTATGTCACCCCGCAACTAAAGTCTGAACTTGGGACCTTGAGCTGAGCTGCCGCTTGGATGGCTCAGTGGATAAGGCATGCGCTCTTTTTTTTTTTTTTGAGGGCAGTGTCACTGGCCCTCACGTGTGGGACCGAACCGGGGCCGCTGGCTTCCCAAGCCAGTGCTTAACCAACCGCGCCACTCAGCCGGCCCTTAGGGCATGCGCTCTTAACAACAAGGCTGCTGGTTTAACTCCTGCATGGGATGGTGGGCTACTCCCGCCCACAACTAAGACTGAACACAGCACCTTGAGCTTAGAGGCCACGAGCTGCCGACCAGAAGCCAGATGGCAACTGGCGCCCTCCACAACGAAGATTGAAGAACAACAACTTGGCTGATCCCCTTTCCCAATTCCCCAACACTGTTCCCATCCCCGAATTCCTCATAAAAAAAATCTTAAAAAAAAAAATAATTTAACTTATTCCATATCTAGGCTATTGTAAATCATGCTGCAGTGAACAGAGGTGTGGGTGAATATGTCTTTTCAAATTAGTGTTTTGGATTTCTTTGGATAAATACCCAAAAGTGGGTTTGCTGGGTCATATGGTAATTCCGTTTTTTAATTTTTTTATTTATTTTATTTTATTTTATTTTATTTTTTTGAGGGCAGTGTCACTGGCCCTCATATGTGGGACCGAACCGGGGCCGCTGGCTTCCTAAGCCAGCGCTTAACTGCTGCGCCACTTGGCTGGCTCTAAATTTGTCTTTCTTATACTTTGTTATTGGTATATAAAAATGTAACTGATTTCTGAATATTAATTTTGTGTCTTCCTACTGTACTGAATTTATATATCAGTTCTAATAGCTTTTTTGGTGGTATCTTTAGTGTTCTCTCTGTGTATTATGTCATTTCTTCCTTTCCAACCTGGATGCCTTTTCTTTCTTTCTTTTTTTTTTTTTTTTTGTCAGATTGCGGTGGCTAGGACTTTCAATACTATGTTGAATAAAAATGATGAAAGCGGGCATACTTGCTTTGTTCCTGATTTTAAGGAGAATGCTTTCAGCTTTTTATCATTGAGTATTATGTTATCCGGGGATTTGTCATATATGGCCTTTATTATGTTGTGGTATGTTCCCTTTATTCCCCCATTGCTGAGATTTTTTTATCAAATGGATGCTGGATTTTGTCAAGTGCTTCTTCTGCATCTATTGATATGATCATATGATTTTATCCTTTTTGTTTATGTGGTGTTTTATATTAATTGATTTGAAGATATCTTTTTTTTTTTTTTTAAAGATTTTATTGGGGAATTGGCGGAGGGGAACAGCGTTGGGGAATCGGGGAAGGGGAACAGACAAGTTGCTGTCTTTTTGTTCTTCAGTTTAGTTGCGGAGGATGTTGCTTCACTGTTGGTATCATCATTGCGCTCTTCCCGGATGAGGCAGATCGGTCGCTGGCCTCTGGATGTCGCTCACCGCGGCTATTGGCAGCTCATGCTTGGCTGCCAGCCGCTCACGCTGGCTGCGGGCCACTCACTGTAGCCTATGGCAGCCCACTGCAGCAGGGGCGGCAGCCCATGCCATCACCGGGGCTCGCACAGCCCAGCTCCAGGTGGAGCTGTTGTTAGCTGTAGAGGGCAGTGTCACTGGCCCTCATGTGGGATCCGAACCGGGGCCGCTGGCATCCCAAAACCAGCGCTTAACCAATGCGCCACTCGGCCAGCCCGATTTGAAGATATCTTAACTAGTCTTGCATCCCAGGAATAAATTCCATTTGATCATGGTGTATGATTTTTTTTTTTTTTTTTTAAGATTTTATTGGGGAATTGGGGAAGGGGAAGAGTGTTGGGTAACCAGGGAAGGGGAACAGACAAGTTGCTGTCCTTTTGTTCTTCAGTCTAGTTGCTGAGGACATTGCTTCACTGGCCCATGTTGGTATCATCATTGCGCTCTTTCTGGATGAGGCAGATCAGTCGCCAGCCTCTGGATAGTCGCTCATCGCGGCTATTGGCAGCTCATGCTGGCTGCCAGCCGCTCACGCTTGATGCCGGCCACTCACAGTAGCCTGTGGCAGCCCACTGCAGCAGGGGCTGCAGCCTACACCCTTGCTGGGGCTCGCAGCCCAGCTCCAGGTGGAGCTGTTGTTAGCTGTAAAGGGCAGTGTCACTTGGCCTCATATGTGGGATCTGAACCGGGGCTGCTGGCATCCCAAGCCAGCTCTTAACCAGTGTGCCACTCGGCCGGCCCGGTGTATAATCTTTTTAAGGTTTTGCGGAATTCACTTGGCTAATACTTTGTTGGGGGATTTTTGCATCTATATTCATCAGGGATATTGGCCTGATGATAATTTTCTTCTTTTGTAATGTCTTTGTCTGGCTTTGGAATCAGGGTAATGATGGCCTCATTAAATGAGGTTGGGAGCCTTCCATCCTCTTGAACTTTTGAAATAGCTTAAGAAGGATAGGTGTGAATTCTTCATTGAATGTTTGGTAAAATTCACTTGTGAAGCCATCTGGTCCAGGACTTTTATTTGTGGGGAGTTTTTGATTACTGATTCAATATTAGTCGTAATTGGTCTGTTCATATTCTCTGTTTTGTTGTGATTCAGTCTTGGAAGATTGTATGTTTCTAGGAGTCTATCCATTTCTTCCAGATTGTCCAATTTGTTGGCATATAATTCCACTTAGTATTTTCTTACAATTTGTTGTATTTCTGTGGTGTCAGTTGTCACTTCTTGTTTTTCATTTTTGATTTTATTTATTTGGGTCCTCTCTTTTTTTCCTGTATGAATCTAATTAAAGGTTTATCAATTCTGTTGATCTTTTCAAAGACATAGTTCTTGGCTTTATTGATCTTTTGTATTTTTTAAAAATATTATATGTCATTTATTTCCACTTTAATCTTTATTTCCTTCCATCTACTCACTGTGGGCTTTGTTTGCTGTTCTTTTTCTGGTTCCTTTAGATGTCGGGTTAGATTGTTTGTTTGAGATGTTTCTTGTAGACTTGTATAACTATGAATTTCCCTCTAAGGATTGCTTTTACTATGTCCCAGAGATTGTGGGTGGTTGTGTTTACATTTTTATTTGCCTCAAGGTGCCTTTTGATTTCTTCCTTGATCTCATTGTTGACCCATTCATTATTTAATTATTATTTATTTTTATTTTATTATTTATTTATTTTATTTATTTATTTTTTTTGAGGGCAGCGTCACTGGCCCTCTTATGTGGGACCGAACTGGGGCCGCTGGCTTCCCAAGCCCGCGCTTAACCACTGTGCCACTCGGCCGGCCCGACCCATTCATTATTTAGTAACATGTTATTTATCCTCCATGTGTTTGTTTTCCTTTTTTTTTTTGTTTTTTTTTGTTTTTTTTTGTAATTGATTTCTAGTTTCATACAGTTGTTGTTGGACAACGTGCTTTATATGATTTCAGTCTGAAATTTATTAAGACTTGTTTTATGGCCTAATATATGGTCTGTCTTGAAAAATGTTTCATGTGCACTTGTACAGAATGTATATTCTGCTGCTTTGAGGTAGGATGCTCTAAAAATACCAATTCAGTTCACCTAATCTAACATGTCATTTAAGGTTGCTGTTTCCTTGTTGATTTTTTCGTATGGAAGATCTGTGTCAATGGGGCTAAAGTCCAGTACTATTACTGTGTTACTGTTTATCTCTTTCTTATGTCCTATCAATATTTGCCTTAGAGTATATTTAGGTCCTCACATGTTGGGTGCATAGATGACAAGAGTTGAATTCTCATGAATTGATCCCTTTATTATAAGATGTCCCTCTTTATCTTTCACTTTTATTTTATTTTTTTTTTTAGAGGGCAATGTCACTGGCTCTCATATGTGGGATCCGAACCCAGGCCACT
This sequence comes from Aselliscus stoliczkanus, assembly GCA_033961575.1. NCBI lineage: Eukaryota > Metazoa > Chordata > Mammalia > Chiroptera > Hipposideridae > Aselliscus > Aselliscus stoliczkanus. The sequence continues at coordinate 1,959,262 of CM066728.1, read as the reverse complement.
GGTGTCCCAAGCCAGCTCTTAAACACCGTGCCACTCAGCCGGCCTCTTTGTCTTTTATTACAGCCTTTGTTTATAAAGTTTATTTTGTCTTAATACAAGTTTTGCTACTTCAGCATTTTTTTTTTTTTGCTTCTATTTGCATGAAATGTCTGTTTCCATCCACTTATTTTGGTCTGTGTGTGTCTCTTGATATGAAGTGGGTCTCTTGTAGGCAACATATGTACAGGTGGTGTTTTTTAATGCATTCAGTCACCCTGTGTCTTTTTTTATATATAAAGATTTTATTGGGGAAGAGGAATAGCGAAGTTGTTGTCCTTCAATCTTAGTTGCGGAGGGTGCAGCTAGCTCAGCTCCAAGTCCAGTCACCATCCTGCCGCCCGTCTGCAGCTCAGCAGTTCGTGGCCGCTCAGCTCAAGGTGCCGTGTTCAATCTTAGTTGCAGGTGGGCATAGCCCACCATTCCATGCAGGAATTGAACCAGCAACCTTGTTGTTAGGAGCACGTGCTCTCAGCAGCTGAGCCACCTGCCACCTGTTGTCAGCTCAGTGGTAGCTCAGTTCGGGTGCCACTCACTGGCCCATGTGGGAATTGAACCAGTGACCTTGTTGCTCAGAGATTGCACTCTTAACCAACTGAGCCACTTGGCTGGCCCCCACCCTGTGTCTTTTGATTGAACATTTATTCCTTTTACATTTAAAGTAATTATTAGTAGGTACATAGTTATTGTCATTTTATTATTTTCTGATTGTTTTTGTAGTTCTTCTCTGTTCCTTTCTTGTTCTCTTTTTTTCTTCTTTTGTATGTACATGACTTCCTGTAATGTTGTGTTTGGATTCTTTTACTGTATAGTCTTGTAAATTTTTGGTTTGTGGTTATCATGTGCTTCATTATACCAAGCTGTGTTTATAGCAGTGTACTTAGAGTTGATGGTCCCTCAAGTTTGAATACATTCTAAAATTACTGCAATTTTTATTCACCCCTGAACATTTATGTTTTTGTCATTTTTTACTTATTTTGTGGGCATGTGTTTATGTGTATCCCTTAATTTATTGTTGGAATTACCCCTGATCTTCCTATTTTTATGTTTCAACCTTTGTACTATAATAATTTTATAGCTGGTTGATCCATGTCTTTTACTATTTGCCTTTGTCAGTGATAGTTTTTTTCTGTCTTATGTTTTTTATTCCTATTTTTGGTATTTTGTAAAGAAATCCCTTTAATGTTTCTTGTAATGGTGGTTTAATTGTCATGAACAACGTTTTTGTCTGGGAAACTCTTTATCTCTTATTTGATTTTAAACGATAGCCTTGCTGGGCAATCTTGGGTGTAGGTATTCATCTTTCATCACTTAGAATATTTTGTGCCGTTTCCTTATGGCCTGCAAAGTTTCTGTTGAAAATTATCTTGAGCTCTCTTGTATGTAATCAACTGCTTTTCTCTTGGTAAAGATTCTCTCCTTGTCTTTAACCTTTGGCATTTTAATTATGTGTCTTGGAGCAGACTTTGTTTTCATCTTGTTTGGGATTCTGTGTGCTTCCTGAACTTGTATATCTATTTCCTTCACCAGATAGGGGAGTTTTCAGTCATTATTTCTTTAAATAGGTTTTCCATCCCTTTTTCTCTCTTCCTTCTGGGACCCCTATGATGCAAATGTTGGTACGTTTGATGTTGTCCTAGAGGTCCATGAAACTCCTCATTTTTTTTTTTTTTTTGAGGGCAGTGTCACTGGCCCTCATATGTGGGACCCGAACCTGGGCCGCTGGCATCCCAAGCCAGCTCTTAACCACCATGCCACTCAGCCAGCCAAAAACTGTCCTGATTTTTAAAAATCCTTTTTTGTTCTTGTTGTTTTGATTGGGTGTTTCCTGCTACTTTGTCTTTCAGATTGCTGATTCAGTTCTCTCCTTTATCTGATCTGCTGTTGTTTCCCTCTAGTATATTCGTTTAGTTATTCTTCATATCTGACTTTTTTTTTTAATGTTTCCTATTTCCACGTTTATGTTTCCTATCTCTTTGTTGAAGTTCTCACTGAGGACATCTATTCTTCCCCTAAGTTCATTGAGCCTCCTCATAACCACTGTTTTGATTGCTGTATCTTGTAGATTGCTTGTCTACATTTTGTGTAGTGTTTTTTTCTGGAATTTTGCCCTTGTCTTTCGTGTTTCTTTGTTGCCTCACTTTGACTGACTCGTTTATTTGTTATTATGTAGTAGGTAGATCTGCCATGTCTTCCAATCTTGACACAGTGGCCTTGTATAGTAGGTGTCCTATGAGGCCTAGTGGTAGTCACCCCAGTGACCTGATCCCTGTGTTCCAGATTGTCCCCTGTATGGGTTGTGTGTACTCTACTGTAATAGTTGGGCCTCAGTTGCTGTTGGCATGTCAGTGGGTGGGATTGACCCTCAGGCTGACTGGCTGTGACAATAGCTGTTGAAAGAGGGCTGACGTCTTTTTTTTTTTTAAACCTCTTCTCTCTGAACTAGAAGCCATTTATTAACAGATGACAACTCTTTTTTTTTGTTTTTTTTTAAGATTTTATTGGGGAATTGGGGGAGGGGAACGGTGTTGGGGAATCGGGGAAGGGGAACAGACAAGTTGCTGTCCTTTTGTTCTTCAGTCTAGTTGTGGAGGACGTTGCTTCACTGGCCCATGTTGGTATTGTCATTGCGCTCTTCCCGGATGAGACAGATCGGTCGCCGGCCTCTGGATGTCGCTCACCAAGGCTATTGGCTACTCACGCTGGCTGCCGGCCACTCACTGTAGCCTGTGGCAGCCCACCGCAGCAGGGGCTGCAGCCTACACCATCACCGGGGCTCGCAGCCCAGCTCCATGTGGAGCTGTTGTTAGATATAGAGGGCGGTGTCAGTGGCCTTCATGTGGGATCCGAACCGGGGCCGCTGGCATCCCAAAACCAGCTCTTAACCAATGTGCCACTCGGCCGGCCCAGGGCTGACTTCTTATGGAGCAGGATTTGCTATAGTGGGGCTCTGGTGCCAGCTTAGCCCACCCTTCGGATGTGTCTTTTTTGGAGCTGGTTGGGTGGTGCTCTGATGTGGTCTGAAACTGGCTACCAGGTGCTTTGGGACTGGAGCCTCTTGGGAGGGGCTCCAATGAAGGCCTAGTTCAGCTGCAGCTTGTGCCGTGCTTGTGGCCCTTTGGTAGGTGCTACTAAGTGTTCTGTGGTTGGTTGCTGCTTGTGCTTGGCTTTGAGGCGCTTGGGAGAGACTATGCTATGAACTTAGGCCGGCTGACACTAGTACTGGGCTTGGGACCCTTTGGTGGGCACCATGATGCAAGCTGAGATCAGCTGCCACTTGTGCCAGGCTTGTGGCCACTTAGTTGAAGCAAAGCTTCAGGTCAAGACTGGCCACCACTTATGCCAGGCTTGGGGTCACCTGATCAGAGTTACAATACAAGTTATGACCGGTTGCCACTTGTGCTGGGCCTACATTAGCTTAGCAAGAGCTACAGGGCATGCTGGGGTGGCCACTGCTTATTTGTGGTTTGTGGATCTTTGATTGATTTTGGCAAGGTCTGCAGGCAGCCTGCTTGTGTGGAGAAGCCATTCACTAGAAGAGGCTTGGGCCAGAGTAATGAGTTGGATGGGGTAGAGCTTCTGGGAATCACTGTAGTGTAGGGGGTGGGGGTGGCAAGCAGTGTTAACCAAATTAATGAAGAACACAGATTTGGCTCCTGCTAGCCCTTTGGTCCCTGGAACAGAGTTTCCCTGAACCCTGTTGCTCCAGCCCTTACCCTGAAGTTAGTCAGTTCATCTCTTCATGTATCCCTGGTGCTGATTGAGCCGCTGCTGCACATGCGCTGGAGCTTAGAGCAAGGGAGTGAGTTTGTAAGGAAGTGCGTCTGCACTGGCCCTTTAAGAGCAACATGTCTCAATTTTCCACAGCCCTTTGTCTTCCTCCCATTCAATCTGCTGATTTTCACAGCTACAATGTATGTATGCTTTTCTAGCACTGATGCCTTGTGCTCCCAGTATGGGGCCATGACCCTCACTCCTTGGGGTGGGGACCTCCCCAGCCCCAGATATCCCTCCCAATTGTTTTTTTTTTTTTTTTTAAAGATTTTATTGGGGAATTGGCAGAGGGGAACAGCGTTGGGGAATCGGGGAAGGGGAACAGACAAGTTGCTGTCTTTTTGTTCTTCAGTTTAGTTGCGGAGGATGTTGCTTCACTGTTGGTATCGTCATTGCGCTCTTCCCGGATGAGGCAGATCGGTCGCTGGCCTCTGGATGTCGCTCACCGCGGCTATTGGCAGCTCATGCTTGGCTGCCAGCCGCTCACGCTGGCTGCGGGCCACTCACTGTAGCCTATGGCAGCCCACTGCAGCAGGGGCTGCAGCCCACACCATCACCGGGGCTCGCACAGCCCAGCTCCAGGTGGAGCTGTTGTTAGCTGTAGAGGGCAGTGTCACTGGCCCTCATGTGGGATCCGAACCGGGGCCGCTGGCATCCCAAAACCAGCGCTTAACCAATGCGCCACTCAGCCGGCCCTTTTTTTAAGATTTTATTGGGGAATTAGGGGAGGGGGAACAGCCAAGTTGTTGTTGTTCAGTCTTCGTTGTGGAGGGTGCCAGTTGCCATCTGGCTGCCTGTCAGCAGCTTGTGGCCTCTAAGTTCAAGGTGCTGTGTTCAGTCTTAGTTGTGGGTGGGCACAGCCACCATCCCATGCGGGAGTCAAACCAGCAGCCTTGTTAAGAGCGTGCGCTCTATCCACTGAGCCATCCAGGTGGCGCTCAGCTCAAGGTGCCGAGTTTGTCTTAGTTGCCGGCAGGCATAGCCCACCATCGCACAGGCAGTTTTGTTGTTAGGAGCACGTGCTCTCACCAGCTGAGCCATCCTGCCATCTATTGGCAGCTCAGCAGTAGCTCAGCTTGGCATGGTATCACTGGCCCATGTGGGATCCAAACCGGCGGCCCTGTTGCTCAGAACGCGCGCTCGTAAGCTAACTCTTAACCAACTGAGCCACTCGGATGGCCCTCCCTTCCAATTCTTAATCGCCACCTTCCCACACCATGGGTATGGGACCTGCCCATTCCACCTCTCTGCCCCTCCTACCAGTCTTGATGTGGCTTCTTTATATCCTTAGTTATAGGACTTCAGTTCAGCTAGTCTTCAGGTGGTTCTCAATGATGGTTGTTCCATAATTTAGCTATAAGTGTGATAATGATTGTGGAAGGAGGCAAGTACAGAGTTACCTACTCTGCCATCTTGCCTAGAAGTGTGATTTTCTGCAGTTTGGATATAATCCTATGACTTTGGGAGTGGGGAGAGGTCCTTTATCCTGCTTCGTGTTCTGAGCTTCCTGGATCTGTGGCTAGGTGTCTAGCATTGATTTGGGGGGAAATCATTAGTCATATTTCCTTCAAACATTTTTTCTGTTCTTGTTTTTCTGGCATTCTCATTATGCATATGTTACACCCTTTGTTGCTGTCCTACAGTTCTTGGATATTCTGTTGTTTCTTTCCCCATCTGCATCTTTTTTATGTTGCTTTTCAGCCTTGGAAATACCTATTGACATATTCTCAAGCTCTGAGATTCTTTTCTCACGTGTGTCCAGTCTAATGAGTCCATCAAAGGCACTCTTCATTTCTGTTATGTTTTTGTTCTCTGCCATGTCTTTTTTATTTTTTGTATAATTTCCATCTCTCTGCTTACATTATCAACCTGTTCTTGCTTGCTGTCTACTTTTGTCATTAGAGCTTTTAGCATATTCACAGTTATTTTACATTCCCGGTCTGATAATTCCAACCTCCTTGCCATATCTAAGTCTGGCTCTGATGCCTGCTCTGTCTTTTCAAACTGTGCTTTTTTGCCTTTTAATATGCCTTACAATTATTTGATGAAAGCCAAACATGTACTGGGTAAAGGAACACCAGTGAATAAGCCTTTAGTGAAATGGTGGTGAGGTGTGCGTGGAGGCTGGGGGGTGGGGTGATACTTTCTATAGTGCTGTGATTAGGTCTCTATCTTTCAGTGAGCTTGTGCCACTGGGCTGTGATCTCCACAAGTGCCTCTCTGTATCCTCCCTTTTATGTGGTCAGGATTGCAGGGGGCTGACTTTGAATTTCTTTTCACTCAAGGGGACGCCTATAGAGAGAGCTGGGTGTTTCCCTGCCCTTGGGCCAGTTAGGCTCTGATAAAATAGATAAATATTGAGGGCAGGCCTTGTTTAAGAACAGAATGCTATGATGTATTTTAAAAGGGGTACTTTTTTCCTCTCTCTGCTAGAAGCAGGAGGGGATTTTTCTATCATCTTCACTCTGCGAATCTGGAAGAGCTCCTGGAGGTAAAACTCATTAAAATGTGAGCCCCAACTTTCCCCCTGGTCCCACCCATGACTGAGTCCCCTGGAGTTTTTATCTCTCAGACTTGTCCACACTGAGTCTCCAGCAGCTGGTCACTTACCATTCAGATTTTCCTCCCTCAGCACTGGTTCCCTGGAGGTGTCTGCTGGATGAATTGTGAGTCTGTGTATCTGCGTATGTGTTTCTCTAGTTTGAGAGGCAGTGATTTGCCCTGTGACCTCACTTCTCTGACCAATCTGAGAAGAGTTGTTGATTTTGCAGCTTGTTCAGCTCTTGTTGTCAGGACAGAGTAATGACTTTCAAGCTCCTAACATGCCAGACTGGAAATAGGAAGTTCCCTGTGTTTGTTCTTTTTAATTTTCAAGAACTCTTGTTTTCCCTTTTCATAGCTTCTTGTTCTCACTTTATGGTTATAATAGCTTCAGTTTCCTTGAGGAGGATACCAGTTATTTTATTTAATCATTTGTAGTTCTTGGGCCATTTCGTGAACAGTAGTGCTGCTTGTTTCCGTTTTTCTCAGTTGTACCACTAAGGTTTTGTTATGTGACTGTTGATCATGGTTTGTCTGTTCATACTTAAGAATTAAGGGTGAATTACAAATGGCTTACCTTTTCTTGAGTGATCAATAGAACATTGTTTCTGTCATGTGACACTTCTAAATGGGAAAGTCAACTTTATGGGGATGTGTGGGGCTTGATAAACTTTGCCTAGGAAGCAGGGACGGGGTCGGGGCTATAGTTAGGCTGGGGGCACAGCAAATGCTGAAGTCATCTGCCCTTTCCTTGTGTATTCAGTGTGGGAAGGGCGGGAGGGGATCCTGATGACTGCTGTAGTGCCAGAACTTGACCAAATCCTGTAGTCCTACATCTGCTTTTGCATTTCACTTCCTCAGCCTCGTCTACTTGAAACTAGAGATGTCCAGGGATGGTTCAGTTGTCCGGTCTGTATCTTCTCTTCATCCATGAGCTGCCCACTTGTTTGAGTGCATGCAGGCAGCCCAGGTGAAAGTGGGTGAGCACTGCTCTCTCAGCATCAGGGCAGTGTCTCGCTGTCTTTTTTTTTTTTTTAAAGATTTTATTGGGGAATTGGGGAAGGGGAACAGTGTTGGGGTATTGGGGGAGGGGACCAGCCAAGTTGTTGTTCTTCAGTCTTCGTTGTGGAGGGCATCAGTTGCCATCTGGCTTCCCATCAGCAGCTCGTGGCCTCTAAGCTCAAGGTGCTGTGTTCAGTCTTAGTTGCGAGTGGGTGTAGCCACTATTCCATGCGGGAGTTGAACCAGCAGCCTTGTTGTTCAGAGCACACGCTCTATCCTTTTAGCCATCAGGGCGGCAGCTCAGCCCAAGGTGCCGAGTTAAATATTTAGTTGTGGGGGGCATAGCCCACCCTTGAACAGGCAATCTTGTTATACTAGCTGAGCCATCCTGCCACCTGTAAGCAGCTCAGCGACAGCTCAGCTAGGGCACAGCGTTCACTGGTCTATGTGGGAATCTAACCGGCAGCCCTGTTGCTCAGAGCAAGGGCTCTAAGCCAACTCTTAACCAAATGAGCCACTCAGCTGGCCCTCGTTGTCTTTTATCTATGAACTAGATCAGACTGATAGTCTTACATAGACCAATGCACCACATATTTCCTTTTTCAGTTAATTTTTTAAGATTGTAAATGTAACAGTACAGAAATTTTCTGTTTTAAAAATGGACATCTTAATATACGGCCAAGTAGAGAGAATTTTGCAAATAACCCAGAAGCCTTTCTTCTCCACCCAGGGGAACGAACCTCTGTTTCGAGTTTATGGTAAAAAGTCCCGTCTTTGTTTTCTTTATATTCCTGTTATTTAGTGTGAATTTTGATTAATAAGGTAAGTACTGCTTTTGCTGTATTCCACAGGTTTTGATAGATTGTGTTTTCATTTTTTGGGGTTCAAAATTGTTGAATTTTCGTTGTGATTCTGGTTTGAACCATGGGTTTTTTTAAGAAGGTTGTTTAGGGCCGGCCGAGTGGCGCATTGGTTAAGTGCTGGTTTTGGGATGCCAGTGGCCCCGGTTCGGGTCCCACAGAAGAGGGGCCATGACACTGCCCTCAAAAAAAAAAAAAAAAAAAAGATTGTTTAATTTTCAATACTGGGGTCTTTCCAAATGCTTATTATTTCTGTCTTGTTGAATTCTGATGTGGTCAGAGGACATACTTCATATGATTGCATGTCATTTTAAGTGTATTGAGGGTTTGCATATGAGTAGCATATGGTGCATCTTGGTTAAATGTCCCATGGGAACTTGGGGAAAATGTTTTCGGCATTATTGGATTAACACTCTATAAATAACAACTAATTCAAGTTGGCCGCCTATGATGTTCAGGTTTTCTGTATCCTTTGTGATGTTCTACCCACTTGTTATATTAATTAGAGAAGAGTTCAAATCTCAAAATTTTGGGTATGTCCCATTTTTCTTGTTAATTCTGTCGGGTTTTGCTTTATGTATTTTAGTATTCTGTAATTAGGTTCACATACATTTGAGATTGTTATGGCTTCTTGATTGATTGATCCTTTTAATCATTTTTAAAATTTCCTTTTTGATCTTTGATTACTTTATCCTAAAGCTAATTTATCTGATATTGTGCCTTCCTGTTTTATTTGGTCTATTGATTGGTGCATTTAGACTATTTACATTTAATGTGTTATCGTTGTTGGGATTGGAAGGTATTTTTGCAGAGTAAGTTATGTTCAGAGCACAGGTAGGTTGCTTTGTTTATTTTAGCAGCACCTTAAAGATTTAGTGTACTGGGCCCGCCAAGTGGCGCGGCGGTTAAGCGCTGGCTTGGGAAGTCAGCGTCCCCGGTTCGGGTCCCACATATGAGGGCCAGTGACACTGCCCTCCAAGAAAAATGGTTTAGTGTACTGTCTCTGGCTTACATTTTTTCTGACAACAAATCTGGAACCAGTATTTTCTGTTTCCCTGTATTTAATGTGTTTTTTATTCTTTTGGCTGTTTTAAAAATACATTCTTTGTCAATTGTTTTCAGAAATTTGGATATTCCTTGGCATGGTTTTCCTTGTTTTTATCTTACTTTGGCTATGTTTATCTTTTTGGTTGTATGGTTGTATGTTTATCACAACTTTCTGCTGTTAGTTTTTCAGATTTTTCCTCCCTATGTCCCTCTGTCCTCTCTTTTGTGGAGTAGTCCAGTTTCATTTATGTTATGTGGCCTTCAGGTCACTGAGGATGTCATTTTCCCAGTTTTCTCCTTTTTGTCCCATTTTTTATACTTTGTATTGCAACGTCTCAGGTTCACTGATCATTTTATTGGTGGAGCCTAATCTGCTATTAATCACATCCAGTGGGTTTTTTTTTCCTTAAAATTTCAGATCATGTATTTCTTCCCAGTTTCATTGTTTTTTTTTAAATCTCTTTTTTCTGTTTTAAGTGTGTCTTTGAAATATTTGAGTATATTTATTATATTATAGTTCTTTTCACCTCTTTGCTTGCTAATTACATTGCTTTGGTCATAACCCACTTGGTTATAGAGTTACAGTCTGCTGCTGTTCTGCATGTCTTGTAATTTTTGTTGGGGAGTTGGGGTTTTTTTTGTTTTTTTTTAGGACAGTGTCACTGGCCCTCATATGTGGGAACTGAACTGGGGCCGCTGGCGTCCCAGGTCAGCTCTTAACCACTGCGCCACTTGGCCGGCCCAAGGGGTTGGATATTTTAAATGTGTTGTAAACCGTTGAGCTTTTGTTGATGTCTTTGAGTGAGTATTGGAATTTGTTTTTGAAGTAGATGCCAGGATGGGTCTATAGCAGCTCTTTTTCTTGGGGGGGTATGTCAGCCTTCCTGCTAAGGGGCACCTGTTGATTTTTACTGACTGCCCCAGGGCTTCAAAGAATGGCGAGGTTGACTTTGAAAAGCCTTCATGCCTTTGCATGTTAGTATCTAGCTAAAGACTTTAACCACACTCCGCCCCCGTGCTCCCCCGTCTTATGTTTGGAGCCTCCTCTGAGATCTCGTTGCCAGCACACTGCCCACATCCCCAGGGATCTCGCCCTTCGCAGCTCCAGATTGGCTCAATGTAGCAAAACTACTGTGTTCTTGGTTTTACATACCATCCTCCACAATTGTTTGGAACTCAGTCTAGGTTGATGTGGGACACTCGCATGGCTTTCTGTTCCCTGGTCTCATAGCCCTATGCAGCTCATCCTCTCGATGTCTGGACCTCGATGTTTCATATCTTCTGTCCCAATTTTTAGTTGTTTCTAGCAGGAAAACAAATTCTGTAACTTTTAGTACTTTATGGCTAGGATTGTCACTTTTTTGGTTGCAGTTTTTGTACATATGATTTTGGTTTGGTGTTTTATGACCAATTTGGAAAGTTGAACTGTTTTCCCATCATTTTATCTTCCCAGAACCTCTTTTATATATATCCTTTTTGAAAGTTAAGTAAACAAATGGCTTTCCCATTTGTTGGCCATTTACAGTTCTCATCTTATGCTGCTTATGGAAGTTTTAGTAAGTTAGTATTTTTCTTGAGTTTTAACTATTTTTTTTATCCAGTTTTCATTGACTTATACTCACTTCTCTTTTAGGCCATGCTGGTGTATCTGCAAGCATGATGAAGAAAAGGACATCCCACAAGTAAGCAACTCTGAAACTGGCTTTTAAGATAGTAGATTGTGGCCTGTGGTTACGTGGGGTATGAGGTCGCCCCTGCAAGGTCCTCTCCCCTGTAGTGAGGAAGGAGGTCCTGCTCACATAGCCTCGCTGCACCCTGAGTAGTGGTGTGTACCATATCCCTGTACATTCCCTTGTCCTTGTGTCCTTGGCCTGGCCTCTGTGTGCCTCAGTCTGTCCTTCAGCCTTTAAAAACCCCTGGACTCTGGTTTCCCCTCCAGCCTTATGGAAGCTGGACGGCTATAAGAAGTGCCAGCTGTGGCGGGCTCCTGGTGAACCTCCTGCCGCTCTTCTTGGAAGGGCTGCACGACCTTGGCCCTCACGTCCCTCTCTGGCTCTTGGATCCGCTGCTGGACTAGAAGCTCCTTGTGGACAGACCATAGCTTGTGCTTGAGGTCGTGGCTAGCACACTGCCTGCATACTCACTACTTTATAACATTTTCAGATGAATGAAGAGCTTTGTGTGTTGAAAGATAATAAAATAGCCATGTATTTTAAGTGACAAGTTAGAAATCCTAAATTCTATAGGTACCAGATTACAGAAGTCATTTTTTTTCTCTCTTAAATTGTTTTTCTTTTGCGTGTAACACAATTGTCCAAGAAGAAAATTGAGTTACTATCTTAAATAATAATATCCACCTGTACTGTGTTATATTTAATACATTTCACAAGTACCAACCAGTACTGGTGACTGCTACTACACTATGGAAACCCCTCTAACAAATCAATTCTGATAGTGTGAATCTTAATCGTGGGTTGTTAAATATGGAAGAGACCCTTCTTTGCCCTAGCACCTCCTGAGCCTCTCATAGTTATTTCCAGATCATTCCTACTGAAAGGCTTATACCCCCTGGCTACTGCACCATAGTCGTTGTGGAGTGTGAGAGGGCTCTGGGTTGTTATGGAAGGTCTGCATGAAAAATAGTACCTTTTAGTAATTGTTGATGATTAAAGCAAACCTGTGTCCATTTGAATGAATACATGAATACATAATGTAAATGTCTGTGATAACTCGGTTCAGGAAATGACCTGGAAAGTAAAAACTTGAGGGGTAAGTATGCTCTTGTGTCCCTAAGGTTTGATAACGTGCTTTCATTTCCCATCACCCTGTGGCTCTGACATATCCAGTGATCTGATAACTGATGTAACATAACTCCACTCATCATCGTATTATTACCATAAATGATAAACCATTTCTAGGCACAAATAGAAGGTGATGATAAAATGTCAAATACAGTTACACGTTAACTTTGCAAGACCAGAACAGTTAGTGCAAAATATATTTTGCCACTTTGGTTAAAATATACATATGGCTTTGAGTATGTAATGTACATTGTTTGGTTTTATCTGTTTTTACAAATTTCTAGATAGGATTTCAGGCATTCATGGATCTGAGCTCTTTGGCCTGTTACTGTGCATTTTGTGTGAGAGAGATTTCATGTGCCTCATCTTAAGCTATGTTGTTCATTATCTCATGGCTTTAATGTACCAGTTATCTTTTTCCCTGTAAAATGCTGGGAATAAATACATGCCTATTAAGTTTTTGCAGTTCCTAAGTGTACCAGCTACAAGGATCTCCCATCTGTGTGTTCTGTGATGCAGGGAACTCCATCTAGTGCTTTAATAGGAGGCATGCTTGTCTCACAGACTAAGAAGCCATGAACGTGTTGCTGTGTCATAAAGGGGAGAAGTTGAAATGAAAAGCATATCCTAAGTCATTTTCCTATTTTTTCCTAATCTTAATGCAAATACAAAGGTAGGTGGAGTGGAAAAAAAGACCCGAAACAAGTTTTACCAATGGTGGCCTTTGGAGTGGTACGTAGGCTGGGCGGTGCTGGTGGAGAGGTCTTCGCCCAGAAGCTGACTTTGGAGTGGGAACCAGACGGACTCAGCAGCGAGCTTAGCAGGTTCCTTCGTCTGCCTGGTGCTCAGCTTACTCGTGGCTAAAATCACAGTGTTGGACTAGAACCAAGGGGTTTTCAGCTTTCAACATAGAGTCCTTTCTACAAATGAAATGTTCATAGACAAGTAGAGTTGGAGTCTGGCCCTCCCCTTGTCTGCCTGTGGTCATGTCTCTCTCGCTGCTCATGTTGGCACAGGGGACTGAGCAGTAACCCCACAATGCAGACACCTCTGCTTGCCTCAAGAGAGAGTCACAGGAATGCCCAGCTGATGAGTGCAGCAGAGTCCGTGTCCTGAGAATGGCGGCTCCTGCCCCGTGGGTGGCAGGAGGGTTCAGGGAATCAGGATTGAGGTGCTTGGAGCAGTGCTTCTGCACCCAGAAACGTTATGTAGCTGGGTTGTGGTTTTGTTTGTAAAGTAATACAAAGAAATTTATGTGCCTCCCTGCAAGCCTGGCCACTGGTAGACAGGCCTTTCCTCACTTCCCAGTAGGTTGGGAAATGAGTCTGCATGGAAAGTTACATTTGAAGGGAAAGTACAGCTGGAGTGGAGTCTAAGGTGAATTTAGCTATAGAGGTTTGTTGTTTTAGTTTCCACATGGAAATCTTTTTTGTTTTTTTCCCCTCTCTCTGATTTGAATAGTGGATAGGTTTCTATGTCAGGGTACTGTTGGAGGGCGTGATTTGTCTTTGGTCTATTTTCTATTAACATACATTTAGAAAATGGATAGGAACTGTTACTGTTATACACTAAGTAGAGGTATTTCGGGGGAATGATCTTCTTCCCTTTTGTAAGTCACAAATGCTAGTCACTGACAAAGACTGTTATGCTCCTTCTTCTCATATACCTGCTGTGGTTTTGTGTTGTTTTCATGGCATCCCTCTCAGGTAGGAACCATGAGCCCTCCTTCTATGCACAGAGTGGTTAAGTTACTTGTCTGAGTTCATACAACTAAGAAGTGACTGCTCTAGGATTCAGAAGCATTCTTTTTTCAGAACCCATATTCACTACTGCACCATATTTCTCGAGCTGTAGCCTTTGTTGTCTCATATATGAAAAATACGATATTTCAGTCATAAACACACAGACTAGATAACTATTAGAGTGGGCATCTAAATCAAAGATGGTATTGACAATCTTAAATTGGTCAAAACATGTAATACTTTTTAATCAACTTGTGGTAATTATTCATACCAGTGAAAGTGGATAGCACTGTGGAAGACCCTCAGGGCATTTGGACATCTCAGGTATTCTCAGGGTAAACTGTAGACAAAGTAATGCAAGAAACCTTAGTGATTGGGATAGAAAACTTCTTTTTCCATCCTGTTTTTTTTGTTTGTTTTGTTTTTTAAAAGATTTTATTGGGGAATTGGGGGAGGGGAACAGCATTGGGGAACCAGGGAAGGGGAAGGGGAACAGGCAAGTTGCTGTCCTTTTGTTCTTCAGTCTAGTTGCCGGAAGACTTTGCCTCACTGGCCCATGTTGGTATCGTCATTGTGCTTGGGCAAGGCAGATATGTCGCCGGCCTCTGGACGGCCGCTCACAGTGGTTTTTGTCAGCTCACACCAGCTGCCAGCCACTCACGCTGGCTGCTGGCCACTCACTGTAGCCTGTGGCAGCCCACTGCAGCAGGACTGCAGCTATGCCGTCCCAGGGACTCACAGCAGCCCAGCTCCAGGTGGAGCTGTTGTTCACCATCTTAGCTGTAGAGGGCAGTGTCACTGGCCCTCATATGTAGGATCCGAACTGGGGCTGCTGGAGTCCCAAGCCAGCTCTTAACTAACGTGCCACTCGGCTGGCCTCTCCATCCTGTTTTTATATTGTCAGTTGAAGCTTGGAATGATGGTATCAGTTACAGTTATTTCTGATACTTATCAAGTAACAAGTATCAGAAAAGCATTTTTTCTCCTCTTTATTTCCTGGTGTGCATCTTTCAAAAAGACAATTATTTTGATTTAATCAATATTTTCTTCTGAAATGAACACAGTAAGGAACTGTTTTTATATCACAATGCTAAATAGAATAAGGAAAGTGTGTTAGTAATTAATTCACATAGAAAAGTACATAGTATGTGACAGATATGTTTCATAGTAGAATTGTGATAGTTGATAATTTAACAAGTACGGCCACCAAAATAAGTTATTTAACTACCAATAGGAATAGTGGTCAATTTCAGTCATTAAGGGATCCTGAGATAAAAGATGAAAGGTCTTCCAACACAGGATTTCTTTTCTTGCTGTCAAAATAATTAGAATGGTACTTTCAGAACTTAAAGTATTGAGAAAGTAGATAAATATCTGTCACACTCTGAGTTTATCCTTTTGGCAATATGGATGCATAGAAATTAGGATTGGTTCTGAATCAGTGTTACTCAAGCTGTGGTGCTTGGGTCAGCAGGAGCAGAGCACTTAGAGCTTGTGTGAGAGCCTTTGGTCCTTCTCTACACCTGGCGGTAGAATCAACCCCGCCCCCCCTTTCAGCATATCTCCAGGTGAAGGGATGCATGTCAGAGTGTGAGAAGCACTGGCACAAGCTATCATCAGGGCTGATAGATAACCTTAGGCATGTGAGAGAACTAATTAAGTTGTGTGGAAATTACTACACACGGTTATAGCACGAAAGGTGGTTAGGTACTGCATACTTGGACACCACTTATTCCTATTGCAACTTCAAGAAAAGATGTTCTGAGCCATGAGGACAAATATCAGTTCAAGCCAAATGAAGCCACATGCCTTGCAATCACTTTATTATTTTTTTCTTAAACATTTGTTTTAAGAAATAGCTCCCCAAAAAAAGAAATAAAGGAACAAAAAAAAATAGAAATAGCTCCTGGGAGGTGACTGGTTAGCTCAGTTTGCTGGAGCGTCATGCTGATAACATCAAGGTTGTCGGTCGATCCCCACATGGGCCACTGTGAGCTATGGCCCCCCCCAAAAAAAAGAATCAACTATGCCATTGTAGCATGAAAGCAACGTATAACCAATGGCCATGGCTGTTCCCCAACGAAGTTTGGAAGGAAAGGAAAGGAGAGGGAGGGGGAGGGAGAGGGAGAGGGAAAGGGAAGGAACTCTTGGGATATGATAGAATGCAGCCTGTTGTTTGCACTTGGCTGTAATTCCAGAGGACTTTGGTTGAAGGAAGTGTCTTGGTGTTTATGTACAGTATCATTGCTTGTTTATGGACTACCTGGTAGATGATAGTTAACATTTTACAAGCTTTCCCAAGAAAGTATAAGAGACTGAGGGCTGTTAAAAAAAAAAAAAATATATATATATATATATAAATAAAAATATATATATATATATATATATATATATAATCAGGGAGAATATAAATAAAAATCACCATATTGAAGGAGCTCTCATTTGAAATTATAATAAAAAGTTACTTTAAATTGTTAATCTCATGTTTCTGTTTGTGCTGCTTTTAGATTGCACGGTCTAGAGATGACCCAAGTATGTTTGTGTCCTCTTCATACCTTCTTCCAGTGATCTGACATGTTCTATTGTTTGCTTCTGTATATACGGTTTCAGCTAATATAAGTAAGCTTCAGTTTTTATTAAAGTTTTTCTTGTTGGTTTTTAAATCTAAGTTAGCAATTAGATGTTAAAATAAAATGTAAGAACTTGTTTAATATATAAGTTTTAGAGTAGTATTTAATATATCCTGAATCCTATCACCCAGCTTTAGTAATTATCACCATTTGCCCAATATTAGATATTGTTGACTGTATTACCTGTTATTTAGGGACATTCTAAACCTTGTCTTCAAGTAGATGCTAGTTGGAAGAACTTAATTAACAGTTTATGTATTTCTACATTTAATACTAAATAATATTTACTATTTTAATGTATATTTTAAAATGTTCTTTGTAAACTTTGGCAGCAAGGGCATTCAAGGTCCAGTAATTAAAAAGCTTGAGTAATGATTTTGAAAGTAATGTATTATTCTAATTACTTGTTTTACCTTCAGTGTTCTTTGGAGAGAAAACGATCTTTGTTGTCTCTGCCTTTTCAGTCAAAGTTAAATTTATTAAACGCTTTGGACAGAAATGGTGTTTATATTAGAACTTCTTTTGGAACTAGTGAAGTGATATTCTAAAAATAGGATTATTCTTCACTGAAAAAAGGCAATAGAAATAGAATTTGGAATTGGTAACATTAAAATGTATAAGTCTGTCTTTATATATCTGTCTTAAATATAAATCCTTGTAGGACTGGGACATTCATTGTATTAATTTAGCAGTAATTAAGTTTAAAAATGTGTTTTATCTGCCTGAAAAAGTGAAATGCTTAAGTCATTGTAGAAATTTTTGAAAATACAGGTAAACACAGAGAAAGACAACCTAATTGTTTCTAATACCATCATCCAGGGACTATAGCTGTTAATAATAATTTAATGTATATTTTAAAAGTCGCTTTTCTAGGGCCGGCCCAGTGGCGCGGTGGTTAAGCGCTGGCTTCGGAAGCCAGCGGCCCTGGTTTGGATCCCACATAGGAGGGCCAGTGACACTGCCCTCAAACAAAGAAAAAAAAAAAAGCCTCAAATTTTTAAGTCTTGTTATTGATAAAGATGATTTTACCAGCAGACTAGAACATTGAGAGATTTCTGGAAGATGTAAAGCAGATGGGGACAGATTTATATAACAACTAAGATGAGCTGAAATACTCTCAGCCACTTTGAGCTGAAAAGGAAGACCTCCAAAACTTAATGTTCACACCATATACCCACTGTCCAGGTCAGAGACAGCAAAGGCGCCAAAGTCATGGGCGAGAAACGAGCTGCCGCGTCAGTGGAGTAGCCGGTGCTCACCTTTCCTCCCCTAAGTCTCTGATCACTTCCAGCCGCTCTGCGACTGCCTGGTCATCGCTAATTATCAGAACCTGCACTTATGCTCAGACTTCAGTACCTGGATTTGGCCTAAAGAAATACACCACAGCTATAGATTCTGCTGTCTTTTCTTGCATTTTAAATATGAACATCAGGAGTCTCCGTTACCCAAGGAGCAGCACAAGGGAAGTCAGATATAGAACAGGAGAGCCAACCAGGAATCAGCAAGCCTTAGTTGGCCCACCCCAAAGAGTTCATAGAGGGATCAGGAGATCCCTGGTTATCCTCAAACAGAAAAGCCATTAGAGATAAGATAAGGAAACAGTCAGTTTGTAGGCGTTAAGAATATAGTATGTAAGATATTCAGTAGATAGGCTGAAATTCAAGCCTAACTATTTTTACCTAATTTAAGAAAAACTGAGCTGAGAAGTTCTTGATGAGCCAGTAGGAAAGGGAAGTTGAGTCACAGAGAATAGATCGGAATGAAGGTGTTAGCATTCAGAATGAAGGTGTTAGAATTCGTCTAATAAGAGTTTCAGAGGGGCTGGAGGAGGAAAATGATATGAACAATGATTTTGCACAGCTCTCTAGATTGACCAACTGCTAGTGAGGGATCATTAAAAACATGTCACACGTTCTGGTGACATTTCAGAATCCAGGAACAAGGAAAATTCTAAAAGTAGTGCAGAGAAAAACAGATCACCCTCAAAGAAGCAAGAACATCTGTTATGTGTAACTGGGAGATAGAAGAAAATGAAAATACGTTTTTTCAATAAAAGTGCTGAGGGAAGAGGGATTTAAAAACTGACTTACACACCTCGGTTCTTCATGGATGAGGGTAAAATAATACTTTGATGCTTGCAAGAATTTAGAGTTTGCATTTATGAACCCTGTCTGATTGACCAGAGGATACACCTAGAAGACAAAATAGACACGAGAAGAAAATATATGAAAACCTTAAGGAAAAAGGAATAAAAATCATTCTTTGTTTATTTCTCAAAAGGGCAATGTTTAAAAAAATATTCTTAAGATAGTAGCAAAATATAAAACAATTTAGAACCAGAAGCTTAAATTTCAGCAATGTGGTAGAAGTGGGCAGGGGAGTTACTACATGCTTTTAAAATTTTTACTTTTTAAAATAATTTTTTGTTTGTTTTTAGTCTTGCTTGGTCTGGGGAAGAGAAAGGTAGGTTTAAGTTTAAATTTGGTATTTCAAAAGTTAGAAGTAATTGCTGTAAGACTAAAAAGAGCTGTAGCTTTCATTAGAGGTTTTATTTGTACAGAGAAACCTCCCTCATTTTAACTGTACAGATAAAGGAAGAAAGGGGTGAGGAAATGGAAACATTGTAAGCACAAAACAGAAGGTTAGACTGACCCAAGCATATTATTTACCACAGCAAAAGATGGTTAAAATTCCCTTAAAGAAGGTGCAGAAATAAAATCCAAAAGAAAGGGTCACGTGTCTTCAGAGTTAAGGGATACAGGAGCCACTTGAAAGAAGATGCCTGCTGTCCATATCTGAGTCCCTGGTAAAGCTCAGAAGAGGGAGGAGAGAGCCTTGTGACCACCAATGGAGGTGACTGGGATAAAAACCACTTGTTCTGCAATGGGATTAAAGGCGTGTCAAGCATCTCCCTCTTCAGGAGCCAACTGTACATTACAGAAGAATGCAATTAATGAGTGTAGAAAGGATGAGTGACTGGACTGGAAAATCACTGCTCTGAGTCTGCCAGTTGCTGTTTTCTGCTCTCACTGCTAACTTTTTATGGGTTTTGTTGAGAATCAAGGTAGTAGAAATTTCATGTCTCTGAGTCTAGGGTAGAATCTTTTTCCGGTTGTAGTCAGTTTTTTCCAAAGAAACAGTGTGTGCATGCATGTGCAAGTGCGTATGTGTAAATACAGAGAGAGATAGAGACCCAAGGAAGAGCAGATGGAGTCCGAAAGCAGAATAGCCTCTTGCCTGGGGGAGAACACTTTTTCTTAAGCCTTCAACTAATTGGATGAGGCCCATCTACACTGTGGAGGGCTTACTGACTTAACGTGCTGTTTTCTACAAAAATGCCTTCACAGAAAAAAATCTAGTAATGATCAAATACATGAGTACTGTTGCTCGGCCAGATTGACACATTAAATAAAAGTAACCATCATACTGGTGAACATCCTGTCTTTGGGATTAACCCCTGGTCTTTTGCAAAAGGTGAAGAAATTCACAGACTCAGTCTAAAATGAGGAGAGCAAGGGGGCCGGCTGAGTGGCTCAGTTGGTTAAGAGCTCGCTCAAGAGTGTGAGCTGAGCTCTGAGCAACGGCGGTTCGATGCCAGCCCGAGCTGAGTTGCCGTTGAGCTGCCAACAGGTGGCAGGATGACTCAGCTAAAAAAAATAAAATAAAATAAAATAAAAAATAATGCTTTAAGGGCCGGCCGAGTGGCGCAGTGGTTAAGCGCTGGCCTGGGAAGCCAGTGGCCCCGGTTCGGTCCCATATATGAGGGCCAGTGATACTGCCCTCAAAAAAAAAAAAAAATGTTTATTTAAAATGAGGAGAGCAAGGAAGTAAGTTTAGTCAAGAAGAGAGATGCTTCTGGGCTGGCCGAGTGGTTCGTTGGTTATATAGTTTCTGCGCATGCTCTTACCCAGAATGCATGTAGAAAAACTCATGGAGAGGTGCAAGGCTTAATGTTCATTTTATTTTAATTATATTATAATGAGGCTAGACTTCAAGTAATAAATAGGTTTCAACATTTTGCGCAGGTATCAAAACCAGATTACTCTGGTTAGGGTCTTATCTCCTCTTTTTAAGATGATTTGGACATCTCGATTTATTTTTAGGGGATGAGCCTCTGCAGTTCTGGGGAGGGGATGCAGGCCTGGGCAGTCACCCTTCAGGCTCACTTTTATTAACACTTTTTTGCCTCATCAGTGAAGATGCTATATTTGTTTATAATTTAAGTAGTAATAATAGAATGTCAATGTGAATTACAAAATGGTGCGTTTGACTAAATTCCTTACTCTGAGCCTTGGGAAAGAAAGCCTGATTCCATATACAGAATGAATCACTAGGACTTTTTGCCTAAAGATCAAAAGAAGGTAGATAATTGATGGTCTCTGAAGACAATATAATGCTAAAAATGATTTTTCTATTCTAAGGAGAAATGTAATCAACGTCATCAGCCATTTTCCACAGAAGGCCAGTTGGATGTAGTGGCGCAGTCCCAGGGAATGTGAAAAGGTCTTGAATTTCACTTTGTTTTGGGTTTGAGTATTACTAGTAGTTACAGGTTACAGACTTGGTAGTGCCTTGTTAAGTAAGCTTTTTTCTCTCCACTAAGTTTTACATTGCAGAGTCTATTTTTTTCTGGTGATATAGATTGGTTCCTTCTGATGAACAATATTGAATTAGCTCTTGGCTCTGTCCTATCTCCATTGAAAGTAGTTTGTTCCTTGTACAATATGCTTTTGTTCGGCGAACTGTTTCTACTTTACATATTCTTTCTTCCCTTTTTCAGAGTAGTGTCAGGGCAGATAACAGTTAGATAATATTTTATTTCTCTTGTCCACATGTCTGTTTTGCTGTTAGATATATACCTGGCTTCCTGTTAGCCATCTGTTGAAACTTTTCCAGGTGTTCTTTGATGATCTGCAACTCCTGCCCTGTAACTTTTGTAGGAAGCGTCTGTGAGTGCAGTGTCCCTCAAAATCTTACACATTCACAGTTTTGTCTGTGGCCTTTTACTTTGAGGTCAGTATAGAATTTTGGGCTAATTATAAAACCTTTGGCTCACATTTTCATTTCTGAGAACCTTAATTTTTTCATTCCGTTGTCTTGTGGCACAGTGTTGCTGTCATATTCTGATTTTCTTTTCCATACACATAATGTAGTTCTTTTGCCTGGATGCCCAAGAGATACTACTTTCTTTGAAGTCCATTCATTTTACTAGACTATCTTGGTGTCAGTAGTTCTGGGTCAGTTTTCCCTGGGGTGCATTTGTATGTTTAAGTTTTTATTCCGGAATTTTTCCTTGAATTATTTAATATTCTTTTCCATTGATTTGATTTTAGTTTTTGGGTAATTCTGTTATATAGAAGTTGGAATGTCATATCAGTCACCATCTCTTAGTTCTATATTTTTTGCCCCATCTGTTTGTCTTTCATCATCTATTTCCCTTACGTGCCCTGTGTGTCTATTTCTTCTCATATTCCTCTTATTTGGTCTTCATTTCTGAAAGTTTTCAAATTGCTACTTGTGTCTTGTATAGCTGTCTTGTTTCTATGTAAGGCCCTCTTTCATGGCCTTTGTTGTGTGCCTGATGTTAGGTGATAGTGCCCTTTACCTTGTCTGCCTCCATTGCCAGTTAGTTCGTCATTCTGATTGTTATAGTATCACCCTGAGTTGGTCCCAGCACAGTTGTCTCCCTGACTCCTGTACATGACAAGGGTGAGACTACTCCAGGTCAGCTGTCCTCTCTGCAGAGCTTTCAGTACTCCGTTTTCCTCAGCAGACTTAAAATAAATCCTCTGTGTGGTCTCTCCTGGATCAGACCTCTTGAGGTCTGCCTTATTTGGGTGGTGCCCTTCAGCCTGTGAACCTCCTCTTTCCTTTGTCCTGCCACCCTACCCTGCTCTTTTAGGATGTTGTCCCCAGCATTGTGTCCTCAGTGCAAGCTCTGTCTTCCTGGAAGGCAGTTTTGCTGGTATTTATTTGCACAGCCTTTAGGACTGGGGCATGCCCAGCATTTTCTGGTCTCCTCACAGTGCTGCACCAAACCTTGCGAACCTTTTTGCAGTCCAACTGGAGTTTTCCTTTTTGTTTGTTCTCCAAATGCCATTCCCCATCTTTATGAACTAATTCCAGGCCTCACTGAGGCAGCCCAAATGGGTTCCTGGAAACTTTCTCTTTGACGAAACTCACTAAATTCACTAAACGGCTCTTTAATTTAAAATACACAGAGGTGCCAAAAAAAAAATAATTTTTTTTTTTAAGGTTTTATTGGGGGAGGAGAACAGCGTTGGGGAAGGGGAACAGACAAGTTGCTGTCTTCTTGTTCTGCAGTCTAGTTGCGGAGGATGTTGCTTCACTGGCCCATGTTGGTATCGTCATTGCGCTCTTTCCGGATGAGACAAATCGGTCGCCGGCCTCTGGATGTCGCTCACCGCGGCTATTGGCAGCTCACGCTGGCTGCCAGCCTCTCACGCTGGCTGCGGGCCACTCACTGTAGCCTATGGCAGCCCACTGCAGCAGGGGCTGCAGCCCACACCATCACCGGGGCTCGCACAGCCCAGCTCCAGGTGGAGCTGTTGTTAGTTGTAGAGGGCAGTGTCATTGGCCCTCATATGTGGGATCCAAACCAGAGCCGCTAGCATCCCAAAACCAGCTCTTAACCAATGCGCCACTCGGCCGGCCCAAAAAAAATATTTTTGAAGAAAGGAAAACTATATTAAAATTGTAATACTCAATATATACCAATAACAAAAGATGAATACAAGTCACGTTCGACTTCCACAATTACAGAGGTGCTCAAAGTGGTTACCATCAACGTCCAGACACTTCTGATCACGGCGAACTACTGCTTGAGCAACATTGACCAAAGTATCAGCTTGTATACATCTTTTTGGCATCCCTAGTGTACAATTGTAGTTTTAAATATTACACCTTACAAAACAAAAGGCATCTAAATTAAAAAGGAAGAAGTAAAACTCATTGTTTGCAGATGACGTAATACTATGTTTAGAGAATCTTACAGACTCTACCAAATACCTATTAAGAACGGATAAATTCAGTAAAGTAGCAGGATACAAAATTAATATTTGGAAGTTGATTGCATTTTTTATATACCTACAATGAACTATCACAAACAAATTAAAACAATCCCATTTATAATTGCATCAAAAAATACCTAGAAATAAATTTAACCAATCTATAGATTCAGTGCAGTCCCTATCAAAATACTAATGACATTTTTCATAGAACTAGAACAAATCTTAAAATTTATATGGAATCATGAAAGACCGCAAGTAGCCAAAGCAATCTTGAAGGAAAAAGAACAAAATTTGAGGTATCATATTACCTAATATCAAACTGTACTGCAAGGCTATAATAATCAAAATAGCATGGTACTGGCATAGAAACAGACTCATATGAAGATCTGATAATTAAGTTTACAAACTCATCCTAGAAAAAGTGCTACATATCTCATTGCTGAATATCACTACGGTCACTTTCGAAGTACTCCCTTTGGGTAGCGATGCACCAACACAAGCACCTAGTCTACCCTTTAAAGCAATTTTGGAGATCTTTTTCTGGAATGGCCATCAGAGTTGTCATCGTATTACACTTGATGTCCTAAATGTCATCGAAATGTCTTCCTTTTTTTTTTAAAGATTTTATTGGGGAATTGGCAGAGGGGAACAGCGTTGGGGAATCGGGGTAGGGGAACAGACAAGTTGCTGTCTTTTTGTTCTTCAGTTTAGTTGCAGAGGATGTTGCTTCACTGTTGGTATCGATATTGCGCTCTTCCTGGATGAGGCAGATCGGTCGCTGGCCTCTGGATGTCGCTCACCGCTGCTATTGGCAGCTCATGCTTGGCTGCCAGCCGCTCACGCTGGCTGCAGGCCACTCACTGTAGCCTATGGCAGCCCACTGCAGCAGGGGCTGCAGCTCACACCATCACCGGGGCTCTCACAGCCCAGCTCCAGGTGGAGCTGTTGTTAGTTGTAGAGGGCAGTGTCACTGGCCCTCATATGTGGGATCCGAACCGGGGCTGCTGGCATCCCAAAACCAGCGCTTAACCAGTGCGCCACTCGGCCGGCCCAAAATGTCTTCCTTTCAATATTTCCTTTATCTTCAAGTAAAGAAAGAAGTTATTGGGGGCCAGGTTAGGTGAGTATGGAGGGTGTTGTGTTTCAATACAGTTACTTGTTTACTGGCTAAAAACTCCCTCCCAGAGAGTGTCATGTGAGTTGGTGCATTGTTGTGATGCAAGAGCCATGAATTGTTTGCGAAAAGTTCAAGTCATTTTCATCTCTTTTTCCCGCAGCCTTTTCAGCACTTCCAAATATAAATTTGGTTTACTGTTCATCCAGTTGGTACAAATTCATAATGAGTAATCCCTCTGATATCAAAAAAGGTTAGCAACATTGTTGCAACAAATTTCCAGACTTAACGTTTGTCAGACCTAGTATCTCCTCTGGCAAGGGAAACAAAAGAAAAAGTAAATGGGACTACAGCTAACTAAAAAGTTTTTGCACAATGAAGGAAACCATCAAAACGAAAAGACAGCCTACTGAATGGGAGAAGATATTCTCCAATGATACATCTGATAAAGGGTTAATGTCCAAAATTTATAAAGAACCTCATACAACTCAACACCAAAAAAAAAAAAATCCAATTGAAAAACGTGCAGAGGACATGAATAGACATTTCTCCAAGGGGGACATACATATGGCCAATAGACATATGAAAAGATGCCCAATGTCACTAATCATCAGGGAAATGCAAATTAATACCACAATGAGCTGTCACCTCCTGTCCACCACTGATGGACATCATCAGTAAATCAACAAACAAGTGTTGATGAGGATGTGGAGAAAAGGGAACCCTCGTGCATTGTTGGTGGGATTACAAATTGGTGCAGCGACTATGGAAAACAGCATAGAAGTTCCTTAAAAAATTAAAAATAGGGGCTGGCCGAGTGGCGCATTGGTTAAGCGCTGGTTTTGGGATGCCAGCGGCCCCGGTTCAGATCCCACATGAGGGCCAGTGACACTGCCCTCTACAGCTAACAACAGCTCCACCTGGAGCTGGGCTGTGCGAGCCCCGGTGATGGTGTGGGCTGCAGCCCCTGCTGCAGTGGGCTGCCATAGGCTACAGTGAGTGGCCCGCAGCCAGCGTGAGCGGCTGGCAGCCAAGCGTGAGCTGCCAATAGCTGCGGTGAGCGACATCCAGAGGCCAGCGACCAATCTGCCTCATCCGGGAAGAGCGCAATGACGATACCAACAGTGAAGCAACATCCTCCGCAACTAAACTGAAGAACAAAAAGACAGCAACTTATCTGTTCCCCTTCCCCGATTCCCCAACGCTGTTCCCCTCCGCCAATTCCCCAATAAAATCTTTAAAAAAAAAAATTAAAAATAGAACTACTTAATGAACTAACAATTCTACTTCTGGGTGTTTATCTGAAGAAATCCAAAACACTAATTCAAAAAGATATCTGCACACCTGTGTTCACTGCAGTGCTGTTTACAATAGCCAAGGTCTGCAAGCAACCCAAGTGTTCATCAATAGACGATTGAATAAAAAAGAGGTGGTACACATATGAGCTTATACAGTAGAATATTAATGAGCCATAAAAAGAATGAACTCTTACCATAAAGGCAACATGTATTTTATGCTAGGTATTATGCTAAGTGAAGCAAGTCACTCAAAGACAAATACCATATGATCTCACTTATATATGGAATCTAAAGAACAAATGAACAAACAACAGAAACAGATTCTTAGATACTGAGAAAAAAACTGATGGTTGCTAGAGGGGAGGGGAGATTGGGGAGCTGGATGGAAAAGGTGAAGGGATTAAGAAATACAAATTGGTAGTTACAAGATAGTCACAAGGATGTAAAGTACGGCATAGAAAATACAGCCAGTGATTTTGCAACAGCTGTGTGTAGTGTCAGGTGGGTACTGGACTAATAGGGATCACTGAGTAAATTCTATGAATGTTTAACCACTATGCTGTGCACCTGAAACTAATATTGAGTACAGCCTATAATAAATTGTTTGATTTTTTTTAAAGTTTGTGTTTATGCCAGTTGTTAATCACTTTTATTCATGGTGTACCAAATGAGAGCTTTATGCCCATGTAAGTGTGGGAGGAGAATTCTTTTCTGATCTAAATTTTTATCATTCCTGGCATATAACAGCATGCAGATGCCACCATGGCTTTGGCCTTCAGCTTGTATTCAGGCCAAGTCTTGTCCCCTTTGGATATATACGTGAAACAAAGATTTTTTTCCCCTGATATCAGGAGCCAGGCATATTATTTGTAAACATAGTATATAGATTTTTCAAGTGTTCATCCAGAAAGATCCAGTAGTTTTGTGTTGGCTTCAGTAATTTTAAATTTTGCATTAAGTATTTGTCCCAGCTTTAAGTGTTTAAGATTATGTTTTCTAGAGAAGTAATTGATGGTGTAATGCATGGATATAAACCAGTCTATACTCCAGTTTAAGAAAAAAATTAAATGTCTACTTTATTCTTACTGTTTTAAGACAGTGGGGGCAAAATTATGTGAACATTAGAATGGATGAAATTGAATAGTTAAAATTTCTGACTAGAAATGGATTTATATTCTATAAAGCTATATGCATGTGTCTCTTTAATTTGGATAATTGTGAATTGATTGATTTAGGAAACTCAGCTGAAAAACTGATGCTTTGGGGCTTAAATTGTTACTGACTGGTCAAGTTTTTTGGCCTGTCCACAGCTGGGATTACAGGAAGCTCCTTCCTACTGCCATCACACTATGTACGCACTCGGTAGTAGAGAAGGGCCCCACCTGTGAGCCATGCTGCATGGCGATGGGATTGGGCAGTGGCCACCTGGAGACACCTGCCCGATTGGCAACATCAGCTGGTTCAGTTGGGGTCATTTAGGGAGAGCACACTAGCTAGCAGCAGTTGTTTTCGATCTAGGAGTGCATACCTTAACATATGTGTATGTGTGAATACAGAAAACACCGGAGCAGTGTGGGGCCAAGCAAGCCTGTGTCCCAGCCTCGGCGCAACATCGTAGGCTGCAGGATTCAGCATGGGTGGAAGGAAGGGAGTGGCCCTGTCACCCAGTGGAAAGGAACCGTGCTGGACCAGGTGCCTGTGAACCCTTCTTTGTATCTTATAAAATACGATGGATTTGACTGTGTTTATGGACTAGAACTTAATAAAGATGAAAGAGTTTCTGCGCTGGAAGTCCTCCCTGACAGAGTTGGTAAGTTCTCTTTACTATTTGTGCTTTATATGTCTCAAAAATGATTATTGAAGTGGGTGCTTTCTCATTATTCTTTTGTGTTATTCGTATATTTACTTTTATTGGAGCGCGAGCACTCTATTTAAATCAATCACCTAATACCACAAAAATTGATCAGTGAATGTTTTAAAACTACAGTTCAAGGAACTGTGGGAGATACAAATATGTGTAAAATTGTTCCCCAAAAAGTTTACAATTTAATAATTTTTTTCCCGTTTTTTATTTTTATTTATTTATTTATTACAACACAGCACAATAGTTATACTTTTTACCCCGCAAAGTGACAGCTCCCCTCCCCCAATCCTCTGCTTCACTCCCCCCCGCCATCATACATTACTACAACTTCCCTGACCCCACTCCCACACTATAATCCTCATCCCGTGAATGTATATATGTACATTCAATCACAGTTAACGTTCAGTATTATACAACATCAGCTTCAGGTGTACAGCGCAGCGATCAAGCCTCTATCTGCAGTGACTTCCCCAACAAGATACACGACCATCTGACACCTCACAAAATATTCACAACATTATTAATTATATTCCCAGAGCTGCCTGTGCAATTTAATAATTTTTAATATGTCTCACTTTTTGTTCACTGAACTCTGATTGGTAAGAATATTTCTCATTAGCTCAAATATATTATGTATTTCATTGGATTATAATAGCTAAGAAATATGTTACACATTTATTTTACAATCTATATGAAGTTTATCTTTCATTATGTTACTACGTAAATAATAATTGTATATTCAGCTAAATTTAAGCAACCAAAATGTGAACTTTATTATATATCCTTTAGGGTTTGTTTGCACAGTATTTGTGAAAATGAAGAGCTCTTCTAAAAAAAAAAAAATACCATACTTTTATCAGTTTTGTCGTGCATAATTTAAATTCTTTAAGGTATATGGTGTCCGTTAAATGGCTGATTTTATTTTTAAGAATAAAATAAACTGTTTTTAAGATGAGTGAGATGGATACACCCAAGTTAATAGTACTTTCTTCAGAGCATTTATTTTGAAATGTCTTCTCACAATTACAGTGTTATGCTGCTATTGCTGAATGCTTATTTATGCTTTTGGAACTGTCTTAAAAGCCTATATGCCATTTAACAAACATAATTTTTTGCCAGAGCAGCTTCCTCTTTAGACAGCATATGTTAAGTCTTTATTCATCCTGTACAAGCACAGTTTTCACAGAAGTCTTTCCTTAAATTATTCCCAAAGGTAACTGTGTAATAATAAATCTTTGTCATTTTTAACATTTTTATTCTAAGTGCAACTGAGCACCTTATTTTTCCTTATGAGGCACATTCTCTCTTTCTTCTTGATCATGACATCAGTGCATTTCCCACATAAGAAGCTAACATTGATGACTCTGATCTTCAGGGCTTAAAAACTATGAGCCATACCTTTATATCAATTATTTCTACTAAATATCATGCTTCTTTTTCCTAAACCAGAATTTTAGTCTCCATGCCTTTTAGGGCAAGACTACTAGCTCATATGAAATTTTCTACATTTTGCTGTATGACCTGTATTAGTCCATTCTTTTGTCATCATAGGACAGATTTTCATCTTGTTAAAAAAATTTAAAAAAAAATTTGATCAAACCAAAGTTTCCCAAGATATGTAAGTATCCCTGGTGATACTCAAGTGTTTTTCTTCCTAGTTCTGGGTCATCCCAGTTCCAAACAGTAGGCATGGATTGTTTTGTAAATAGCAAGGCAATTTGGCAAAGGAAATACAATGGCTTCTATGCAAACCAGCAGTATATCATGTGCCTAATTTAATTAATAGCTAATTATAGTACTCCCTATGATACTTTAGTCTGAAAATTTATGTTCCATGGAGGCAGAAAAGTCTTTCCTAATTTGTTTCAGGCAGTATATTAGACTATATTTAGAATTTTGTTTTCCTTAGCTAAAAGTGGAGAAAAAGTAAATCAGTAAGCCTAAAAGCATGTGATGGTCCAGGGTAATGGTTCCCAAAGCGTGGTCTGGGGACCCTTGAGATTCCCTGAAGCCCATTCAGGAGGTTGGTGAGGTCAAATTTATTTTCATAATAATATTAAGATGAAACTTGGCTTTTCACTCTCATTCCTTCACAGTTATACATTGGAGTTCCCCACTATTTGGAAGAGTTGTATAACTCAGCAAATGCAATATTTTCTATATGAATAATGCATGATGTTACCAAATCATGTATTTGCAAAAACTCCATTTAAAGACTAAAAGATTTTGTTTTGTTGTGCTAAAAAACACACAACATGAAATTTACTACCTTAACCATTTTTAAGTGTATGGCTCAGAGTGTTACGTATATTCACATTGTTGTGAAACAGATGTTTAGAACTTTTTCATCTTGCAAATTTATAATTCTGTCCCCATTAAACAACTCCCCCTTTATCCTTAGCTTTTGGCAACCACTATTCTACTTTCTATGTCTATGAATTTGATTATTTTAGATACCTCATAAGTGGAATTATACAGTATTTGTCTTGCTGACTAGCTTCTTTTAGTATAATGTCCTCAAGGTTCATTCATGTTATAGCACATGTCAGAATGTCCTTTCTTTTTAAGGCTGAGTAATAAATACTCCATTGCATGTATAGACCATATTTATCTATTCATCTATTTACCTATTCTTCTGTGGATGGACGCTTTGGTTGTTTCTACCGTTTGGCTATTGTGAACAATGCTGCCATGAACATGGATGACTAAGACCCTTCTGAATGCTGCTTTCAATTCTTTTCGATGTATACTCAGAAGTGGAATTGCTGAATCACATGGCAGTTCTTTGTTTAATTTTCTGAAAACATACATACTGTTTTCTATCGTGCGTAAAATGTCTCTATATCCTCACCAATGCTTGTTATTTTCTGTTGATTTTGATTTGCTTTTCTCTGATGATCAGTGATGTTGAGCATATTTTCATATGCTTTTTGGCCATTGATATGTAATTCTAACAGAAATATCTGTTCAAGTTCTTCATCCATTTTTTTGATTGAGTTATTTTGTTGGATTATAGGCCTTTTTAAATATTCTGGAGATAAATGTGTTTTAATTTATCAGTGTGACATCTTTACTGGTAATGGTTTCAGATTCTACATTGCAATTAACCTTCAAGGGGCTACTGTGTGTTGAGTTTTGATGTAGTATCATAAAATAATATCCAGAATTATCTAAAAAGACTAATGGAATACTCCTTTTTCACTGTGTATCTTTCAAAAGAATATATGTAACAGATTGAATGCTGAAGCAGATATGAGAATCAAGCTGTCATTTTTAAAGCTGGACGTTAAAAGAGATTTGCAAAAATTTTAAATTATGCCAGTTTTCTTACTAAGTTTTTGTTAAAAAATAGAGTAGTTTTCACTAAAAATATATTTATGTAGGTATTTGCAATTTATAAAACATATATTGGTAGTTGTCATCCATATAAACAGTTGCTTTTTTATTTGCTCAGATGCTCAAAAGTTTTTAAGAATGTAAAGGAGTCCTGAGATCAAAAGTTTGAGAACTTCTGGTATGAAGAAACTAGTGGGATTTTGTTTTAACGTTATGCACAGTGGGGAATTTTGTGTACTTTTTATTAATTATTGCATAATTAAGCAAAGAAAACCACCGTGTGTGTTAAGAATGTCATGGTAAACTGGACAGCAGTATTTTTGCCAAGAAATATTAGTCTTTCTTCCTTTGAGTTTTGTTTAACAGAAACAGATGCACTCATGAGTGAAAAAAGAAGTGCTAATTTTTTTTAGAGATATTTGTCTAAAACTTGAGGCCTGGAGAAACCTTACAATTAAGAAATCTCCTTAATTTCCCAGTACTAAAAAAAAAAAAAATCAGGCTTGTCATTTTTACCTTCTTTTGAAGAATGTGGTGCAGGGCTGCAGAGGGCTGTTGATAAATGTGTGGGGAGACCATGCTTCTAACCACATGGCGGTAGAACAGCCAGCTCCCCTAAATCATGCACTTGCACAGCAAATACTGAACCACTCTGGGTGCAGTATTGAAAACCGGCCCAGAAAGGCCTCTGCTTGCATTATGGTGTGCAGGCTAAAAGCAAGTAAACAAACATGTGAAACAAGGTAACTGCAGATAATGGTAAATGCCAGACAGAACTGGGTGAGGTGACTGACTGGTGGCGCTGCCTTCACCAGGATGGTCGTGGAGAGCCTGTGGGCAGATGTCACGTCCTGCGTGGCAAGGGCAAGTGGGACACGAGAGGGGCGACGCAGATTAAGGAAAAACAAGAGACAGAAGAAAGATAAGAGCGAGACCAAGGGACTCAGCCAAAGATGACTGAGCCCAAGGGACTCAGCCAAGGAAGACTGAGCCCCGAATCGGGTCAGCGCATAGCTTTTATTGAGAATTTTCAAGGATGCAAACTGCAACAAATCATTAACGGTGGTTTGTAGTTCTCAGGATTTACACAGTCTTTTACTCCCCTGAAAGTGCTCTTTTCAGGGTGTACTGTGACTTATTCTTTCGTTAAAGGATTACCTTGTCTTTATTATGATAATTGCTATGAAACCCAGACTCGGTTTCTGTAAGTCACCTAAAAATGTTTACTAAAGCTATCTTGACTATCTAGAAATCATCCTAAATTCTAGCAGTTAAACACAATCATAAAACTCACA
This sequence comes from Aselliscus stoliczkanus, assembly GCA_033961575.1. Taxonomy (NCBI): domain Eukaryota; kingdom Metazoa; phylum Chordata; class Mammalia; order Chiroptera; family Hipposideridae; genus Aselliscus; species Aselliscus stoliczkanus. Next base: position 1,926,891 of record CM066728.1, on the reverse strand, counting down.
GTATACTTGAGCTATACCAAAAGACTAGGAGTGGCTGTGTTTAAGGTAAAAGCATCTAAAATCTATTCGTTTGTAAATAACAATACCTAACACCCAAAAGGATCTCACACCTCTCTTATCCTACAGAGGGCTGCATCCGTTTCTCAGTCAAAGCTTCAGTATCTGTTGCTGCAACAAGGCACTGGGCAAAGGAATTCACACAAGGCTGATTAACAGTTCCATGGTCAGCGGATGTCTTAGAGCTGTCTCTTACCCGGAACTCTCATGGCCTGAAGACTTAATCTTTCAGGAGACTATTCACAGTAGGGCCCTTAGGCAAATCCATCAGCTTCTCACAGGCCTGAGTTTTCTGGCCTGAGTTTGTCAGAGGTCTGTGCCTCAGTTTCCAAGGGGCTTGAGTCCCCAGTATCTCAGTTCAGGGGTCCCCCATGGAACTACCGCCTGGCTTGGGTTGTCTCCCCACTTTTAGGAGATCTTACCCGTCATTGGCTGCGTAGTTAGCTCATTGGGGCACCACAGGAACATATCACAAGTGTAGTAAATATATTGTCTCCTATAGAAGAAAAGACACATGGGTTCATAGAGGCAGGAGATATTACATGACCAACCATAAGGCAGCACCCCTAATATCCAGTGCTGAGCAGGGCAATGTGGCCTTGTCAGACACTGGGTTGCTATCAGCTTCCCACAGGCAGAGATCTGCTCAGGATCCAGCCCCTGAATGTGCTGGGGCAGCACATGGCCCGGATGGGGAGAAACAGAGGGTGTTTCAGAAGGAGAAAGATGTCTGTGTAGTAGAGGCAGTCAGGAGGAAGGTGACAGAACGAGAGGGAAGATGGCCCGTGAGAAGCACATGTTCAGATTATGGAAGGAAAGCACTGGAGCATTTTAAGCAAATGAGCAACAATCTGGTATAACTGCCACAAAGATCACCTGCAGGTGTGGAAATAGATTGTAGGAACAAGAATAAAATAAAAACCTGTGCCCTAGGGGGCTGGCCGAGTGGCTCAGTGGTTAAGCGCTGGTTTGGGAAGCCAGCGGCCTCGGTTCGGGTTCCACATGTGAGGGCCAGTGACACTGCCCTCAAAAAAACAAAAAAAAAAAACCTGTGCCTCGAATAGGTTAATTTCTTAGTTTTAATAAACAGTCTGTAGTTATTGATGGAAGACGGCAACGTAAAGGTAAGGTGGGTGAAGGGCATATGGGAACACTTTTTTTTTTTTTCTCCAGCTGAGCCATCCTGCCACCTGTTGGCAGCTCAGCGGCAGCTCAGCTCGGGCTGGACATTGAACTGTTGCTCAGAGCTCAGGCTCGCACACTTGAGCGAGCTCTTAACCAACTGAGCCACTCAGCTGGCCCTGGGAACATTGTTTTTGCAACTCTTCTATAAGGTCTGTCATCTCAAGATTTAAAATAACTTAATAAGAGAGAACATTTTATACCTTGAATGAACAATTAAAAGTACTAATTTAGATAATAGTACCAAGAGTAGATAAGTTCAGAAAAATAAGAAAAAAACCCAGATTCTTAAAATTTCTGATATGGGATAAAATAGCCCCTATGGAATCAAACCTGGGCCAACCCAGCAGTGGGGGTTTGATGGTTGTCCTTAAACCTTCCAGGTGACTGGTGTGGGCCACTGTATGTTGTGGACAACATTTCAGGTAGCCTCCTGGGATGCATTCAGTCTTCACAGTTCATGTAGTAAAACCCTTTGTAAACCAATGTTTGCTTTTTTGTCCCCAGCAACATCTCGAATCAGCGATGCACACCTAGCTGACACAATGATTGGCAAAGCGGTAGAGCACATGTTTGAGACCGAGGATGGCTCTAAAGATGAGTGGAGGGGAATGGTCTTAGCACGCGCGCCTATAATGAACACGTGGTTTTATATCACCTATGAGAAAGACCCCGTCTTGTACATGTATCAGCTCTTAGATGATTATAAAGAAGGCGACCTTCGCATTATGCCTGATTCTAGTAAGTATGGATTGACAACTTTTTTTTTTCTTTTAAAGATTTTATTGGGGAATTGGGGAAGGGGACCAGTCAAGTTGTTGTTCGTCAGTCTTCGTTGTGGAGGGCACCAGTCGCCATCTGATGGCTTCCCTTTGGCAGCTGATGGCCTCTAAGCTCGAGGTGCTGTGTTCAATCTTAGTTGCAGGTGGGTGTAGCCACCATCCCATGTGGGAGTCGAACCAGCAGCCTTGTTGTTAAGAGCACACACTATCCACTGAGCCATCTAGGCGGCAGCTCAGCTCAGTGTGCTGAGTTCAGTCTTAGCTGTGGGTGGGCATAGCCCACCATCGAACAGGCAATCTTGTTGTTACACCAGCTGAGTCATCCTACCTGTTGGCAGCTCAGCGATAGCTCAGCCCAGGCTCAGCGTCACTGGCCCAAGTGGGGATCAAACCGGCGTCCCAGTTTCTCAGAGCTCACTCTCTTAAGCAATTCAGCCGGCCCACAACTTTTATTTTTGATAGTTGAAAAGTAATTTGAATTTTAGAACAAGATGTTTGATTACTTTGCAGATACATGTTTTTATTTTAATTATTAGGAATAAATGATGATTCCTTCAGGAAAACACCAAGCAGGTGAAATTTTTTACCCCTTTGCTTAGAGTAATTTACTTTCTGTATAGATTTCCCTGTTTTGGACTTTGAACTTTCATGTGAATGGAGTACGTAATATGGAGTCCTTTGTGACTATCTTCTTTCACTCAGCATAGTGTTTTCAAGGCTCATCCGATCCGTGTTGTATGTGTCTGTACTTTACTTTTTTATGGCCAAATATAACTCCATTGTATGGATAGACTTATTTTGTTTATTTGTCCGTCTGCTGAAGGACATTTGGATTGTTCTCTATCCTTTGGTTATTATGAAGACTGTTAATACAAACATTTGTGTGCAAACATTTCTGAGTGGGCACATGTTTTCAGTTCACTTGGGTATATCCCTAGGAGTGGGATTGATGGATCATAGTGATCATTCTGTTTGCAAAGCTGTTGCACTGTTACACATTCTTATCAGCAATGTATGTGGCTCTGATTTCTCCACGTCTTTACCAACACTTATTGTTATCTGACTTGTTTATTCTAGGGGTTGTGAACTGATATCTCATTGTGGTTTTAGCTTGCATTTCCCTGATGACTAAAGATGTTGAATATGTTTTCATTATTATTGGCCATTTGTACTTCTTTGGAGAAATGCCCTTTTTTCAGTTGGGTTGTCTTGCTATTATTGAGTTATAAAAGTCAGTATTCTAGGTACAAGTCTTGTCAGATACATGATTTGCAGATACTTTCATTCAGTGGGTTCTCTTTTCACTGTTTTGATGGTGTTCTGAAGTCCATTTTATCTGGTTTTTTTCTTGCGTTGTTCTTTAGTTGTTCATAGTTCAATAGTTGAAAAAACTATCTTCTCTCCCCTATTGAATGGTTTTGGTGCCTTGTTGAAAATCAGTTGATTATAGGTGTATGAATGTATTGGGTTGTCAGAAAAGTCATGACTCATTTTTGCAATGAAAAACATAGAAAAAATATGTCATGACTTTTCTGACAACCCAATATTTCTGGATTTTCACTTCTGTCCCATTTGTCCATGTGTCTGGTTATGCCATTGCCACAATTGCTTACATTGCTTTGTAAGTAAGTTTTTTCTTTGTTTGTTTGTTTGTTTGTTTTTTAATTTTATTGGGGAAGGGGAACAGCCAAGTTGTTGTCCTTCGATCTTAGTTGTGAAGGGTGCAGCTAATTCAGCTCCAAGTCCAGTCACCATCTGGCCACCCGTTGGCAGTTTGGGGCTGCTCAGTTCAAGGTGCTGTGTTCAATCTTAGTTGTGGGTGGGCGTAGCCCACCACCCCATGTGTCAGTTGAACCGGAAACCTTGTTGTTAGGAGCACGCGTGCTCTCACCAGCTGAGCCATCCTGCCACCTGTTGGCAGCTCAGCAACAGCTCAGCTTGGGCACAGCTCACTGGCCCATGTGGGAATTGAACTGGTGGCCCTGTTGTTCAGGGCTCGCTCTCTTAACCAAGTGAGCCATTCAGCCGGCCCTGTAGTAAGTTTTGAAGCCTAGAAGTGTGAATCCCTCCTACTTTTTTTTTGTTTTGTTTTGTTTTGTTAGCATTGTTTCTGCTGTTCTGGGTGCCTTGCAAAATTCATATGAACTTTGGAATCACCTTGTCAGTGTTTGTAAAGAAGTCAGCTGCGATTCTGATAGTTTGTTGAATCTCTAGTTCAGTTCAGGGAGTCTTACCTGAACTGTTAACAGTTTAACTAACTGTTAACAGAACATATCGACAATGTTAAACCTTCTGACCCATGAGTCTGGGATGTTTTTCCATTTATTGAGATTTTTTTCTAAAATTTTTATCAACAGTGTCTTGTAGTTTTCAGAGTATAAATTTTATACTTCTTTTGTTAAATTTATTCATAAGTATTTTATTCTCTTCGTTGCTATTATGAATGGAATTATTTTCTTAATTTCATTTTTGGGTAAGTCTGTTCTTTTTTAAAACTACTCCATAGTCTTTGCTTAAGCACATGGAGCCCTGGACAGACACTTGCTATGTTAGCAATGGGACATCTCTATTCCCTTTTTTTTTTTTTTTTTCCAGTTTTTCCTGTGAACAAGCCAATCAGTGAACCTACTCTTGCGTTTATTAGGCTCTGACTTTCTACCTTCTGAGATTTTTTTAAGTTCGTATATACATTTGTTATAAATGCATAATGGGAAGTATTTATATAAGTAGGAATGATCTTGAGATCAAATTTAAAAGCGTTTCCAACCTGTATGAAGTTGATTTTTATTTTTTGTAGAGATGTCCAGTTGAAGTAAGTAATATGGACTTGATAGTATAAAGTGGGAGGTCATTTGCACATTCCCCCTCTCCTCTCCCACCACATCTTTATCCTCTCTCTCCTTTCATTCTCCAAACTGCTAAATATTTTTGTGAGTGGTATGAAAGCTTTATTTACCATTAGAAAGTGTTGGCGATGCTCTGAATCCAAGAGCTCTGTAGTGGCCTCTGTTGGGGAGTCCTTGGCTGCTTTGCTCGTGTTACTGTAAAATACATGGGATCACGCTTTTGGAATTCTTTTGTAAACATGAAGGTTCATGAATACGTGGCGGAGTTGCTGCTGCTTTCTGCGGGAAAGGCTTTTTTTTTTTTTTTTTTTTTTTTTTTTGAGGGCAGTGTCACTGGCCCACATATGTGGGACTGAACCGGGGCCGCTGGCTTCCCAAGCCAAGGCTTAACCACCACACCACTCAGCCAGCCCGGGAAAGGCATTTTTGAAGAGATGATTTCGGCTTAGGTTTCCTCTTCACTTCCCCGTTTAAAAGAATTACTACTAACATCTATGCTCAAGCATTTTAGTTGTATTGTGTGTGACTCTTAGTACTAGAAATAAGAATAGGGTTTCGGTTGTGTGATTCGGTGAGAGAATTTATTGTAATCAGAGATGCAAAAACTACCATTAACATAAATACATGATGGTGATTCAAACCAGGATGGATACCTGTGAGCATAAAATGGTGCATTGCTAACCATTGTGCCGGGACTACTGGCATAAGCTTGGTGGTCCTGGGTGAAAGCAGTTGTCTGGTCTACCTGAAGGCCCCCCTGCTACTACATGGAAAAGAGCTTGAGTTTTTCGGCATCTATAAGGGTTTCTTAAAATAGAATTATTAACTGCCTAGCCTAGCTCTGTCCCCCTTTTTTCTTTTTTACTTTGTTTCTTTGTTGTTGGTGGAAGTGGTTTGCTTTCATTTTATGTATATTCCTAGAACTGAGTTCTTGTTAGGTCATAGGGGTCTGGTTTTCCAACACTCAGATTTTTTCCAGGGACCTTTTAAAAAGTACAGATGCTTCAAGCATCCTTAGAAATTAAGTTGTAATTGGTCCTGGGATGGAGTTCACTTAGCACCTATTTTTTTTTTTTTTTAAGGTTTTATTGGGGAATTGGGTGGGGGAACAGCACTGGGGAATGGGGGAAGGGGAGCAGACAAGTTGCTGTCTTCTTGTTCTTCAGTCTAGTTGCAGAGGACATTGCTTCACTGGTCCATGTTGGTGTATCGTCATTGCGCTCTTCCCGGATGAGGAAGATCGGTCGCCGGCCTCTGGATGGTCGCTCACCGTGGCTATTGGCAGCTCACGCTGGCTGCCGGCCGCTCACGCTTGATGCCGGCCACTCACAGTAGCCTGTGGCAGCCCACTGCAGCAGGGGCTGCAGCCCACACCATCACCGGGGCTCGCACAGCCCAGCTCCAGGTGGAGCTGTTGTTAGCTGTAGAGGGCAGTGTCACTGGCCCTCATATGTGGGACCGAACCGGGGCCACTGGCTTCCCAAAACCAGCTCTTAACCAATGTGCCACTCGGCCGGCCCAGCACCTATTTTTATTAATTAATTAATTTATTTCTTGAGGGCAGTGTCACTGGCCCTCATATGTGGGACCAAACCGGGGCCGCTGGCTTCCCAAGCCAGCGCCCAACCACTGCACCACTTGGCCGGCCCCCAGCCTCTATTTTTAAAGCATGGGAAATCTCTTGTATTTTGAAACTGGGTTAGGAAGATGATGTGTAATACAGTCAAGTTGAGAAAGAAGCTTTTTTCACAGGATAAGACCAGAAGTACTCGGGCATTTAAGTGTGTAGGAAATTCTCAGTAACCCCGTATGCCTTGTCTGCTTTGAAATCCTGTTTCAGAGTAACCCAGACTTATTTTTAAAAATATAGGTAATTGTTTAGATTTTTTTCTTGGCCCTTGCCTTCTTTTAGTCCTTACCTCCTCTGGTAATTATAGCCATAATTAAACATGAGCCAAAGGAAGTTCTGGTTATGATTTTTTTTTTTATTGTTTACATGTCTAGATCGTAGGGATTGGCACACTATTTTTGTAAATGACATTTCCCTGGCACACAGCCACATCTTTCATTCATGTATCATTTGTGGCCGCTGTCACACCACAAAGGCAGTGGCCTCAAGCGCAGTTCTTTATTGTCTGATCTTTGAAGAAAAAGTTTGCTGACGCTTGGTCTAGATAAGATGAATTCAGGGTATTACATTTTTTAAAATTACTATTAAAATAGACATGAGAGTTGGTGTGTGTCTACAGTTGACTTTAAATTCTTTTTCCCCCTTTAAATATAGATGATTCACCTCCAGCAGAGCGGGAACCAGGAGAAGTTGTGGACAGCCTGGTAGGCAAACAAGTGGAATATGCCAAAGAAGATGGCTCTAAAAGGACTGGCATGGTCATCCATCAAGTAGAAGCTAAACCATCTGTCTATTTCATCAAGTTTGATGACGATTTCCATATTTATGTCTACGATTTGGTGAAAACATCCTAGATGTCATCCTGAACTTTGCCAAATTTGTGGAACTATTAAATGTATAATTTGTAGACATAAAGACTTGATTGCTTTCCAGTTTAATGAAAGCTTAAATGTCCCTGCGAACCCACAATCTCTGCCAGCAGAACTGGTTTTGTTCTGAGTAGTACAGATTTATGTGAACACAAAGAATTTTGTGTAAGGAACTCCTTCCTCTTAAAAGAAGTCTGTCTGTTTGGAGGGGAGTTACAGGCAAGTTTGATAAAAGTTAAGCTAGTGTCATAGTTAATTAAAACTGTAATAGATCTCGTCCATTTTCCCCTTCATTCTTAACACTCTTATTCGGCTGCCACAATGCAAGCATAGTTTGGTATTTTTGTTACTGCCTTTTTTGAGATATATATGTATTTATATCTACCTATCTATATCTGTGTGTATACATATATAATATATATACACACACAGATCTGTGCACACACACACACACACACACACACACACACACACACTTCATTGGCAGTCCTTTCTTTGTGGATTGGGATGGGGGCTAAATAATTTTCTCCAGTTTAACAGGAGTGCTTGACCCAAGTCCATCATATTTAATATATTACTACTGTCTATTTGAAATTAAATTGGGGCAAAGAAGGAAGCACATGGGGATGTTCCGCTTATTTTGAAAGTCAAAAATTCAGAGCATCTTTTCAGTCTGGAGGCTTTAAACTGTAGGTCTAAATATGAATTACTTCTCAACAGCTAATGACCATAATAGAATTTTTTAAAACAGAAATCTGTAAAAGGCTGCCTTTAAGTCTAAGCTTTGTAAAATGTTTTGTTTACATTTTTTTACCATAAACTTTTTTTTTTTTTTTTTTTTTTTTTTTAGCAAAGCCCAGGTACTTGGTTCACACAGTGTAACGCTGGTGTATTTTGGATGGCACATTTGGTCTATTTGTACAAATCAGTAATCTGGATTTTAGTACATGGATTTAAAAGGCAACTGTATATCAGTCATTTGTGTATATGTGGTTAAGTTCTTGGAAGAACATAGTGCTTTTATATTAGAAATGTAGGCTTAAGAATGGTGGTGTTGCCCTCTAACAAGTTCTCTGGGACACTTTTTATTTTTATTATTGTTGTTACCGTTCAATGATTATGGTCCACAGGCTTTACCCCCAGCTTTCCCCGACACGTTTTGAGGTGCTGTGGTTCTTGCTCCCAGCAGGCTGTTGATGTGGCTTCGTTTCATGCTGTAGAGCCCGCCACCAGGGCCAGTTGCCTGCGCTAGCCTCTAGATGGGACTGAGAGGCACCCTTAGCCACAGAATCCTCCCGTGACTTATTCCTGCAAGGTGGTTTTAACCGAAAAAGTGGTTGGTTTAGCAGCAAAACACCCATCTGTCACTTTGTTTTGGATAAGCTGTGGCGGTTTGAAAGCTGGAAGAAAGGCTGTATGTGAAACCAGTCTATTGTGGAGACTGGAAAACTAACCTGAGATTTAGGGTAAACGCTCATGCTGTCAGTCAAACACCAGAAGTCCGTGACCTCCGCCGTGGCCGTCCTTGAGAGTACAGATTCTATAGTTTCAAGGTCTCGCTATGCGTGGTCCGCATGATGCCCGGTTTCACCTCCAGGAAGGCTGTGCCTTGTGCTGTTGGTTGGTAACCCCACATATCATGTACATACATGCCCTGTTCTTTGCAGCCTGCCCAGTGCCTCGTCATGGGCAGCCCAGGGCAAGCTTCCCAGGTCTTAGATACTCCTCCCGTGCTTGAACAAGTATGATGCTGTACATCTGTCATCTGTGTTCTTGGTGGCTCTTGTAAGAGTCTATGCATGTGAATCTCAAGGCCAAGTCCAGCTACCCAAGCCCAAGTGGACACATGGCCCACAGAGTGAGTGTGTTCAGTGCGTGCACTGCGCAAACCCAGCACAGTGACTTTGAGCTGAAAAACAAAGTCCTTTGGAAGCATCCTGAGGGTTGGGTCAGTTGAAACATTTCTGGCATTACTTAGTGACTTGCATTGTGGTTTTTCTGCAAGTACCTTTAGCAACTTCAATATCACATGATCTGCCACTCTCAATGAATGTGACAAGTGACTATTATCATTACTTTAATTATAATTATTGTTCCATTTGTTGCCTTTAAGGCTGAAGGAAGGGGAAGGGGTTTTTTGTTTGTTTTGTTTTTCCAGTTTTTTTACATTTTTTTCTTTTGGTGGCTTAAACCACACTTACTGATGCTGTGACCATTTTGCTCCCTAGCCAAGTATTTCAGGCTTCGTTTTAGGCTCATGTTTCAGAACTGCATGCATTGCTTGCGTTTTCCTCGTATCTGAATGTTGGTTCCTTGTTTTAGGAATTCAACATTAATTTCCAAAATTATCATGGGACTTGTGACAACACAAGACATGAATCTCTGTATAAAATGTATTGGCCTTCCTCATTGACCTGCTATAGTATTATTGTGTCGTGTGTGCGTGTGTGTGATGTCTGGCTGCCATGTAAAGCTTCAAAGGAAAACCTTAAAAGCAGACCATCCTTTTTTGCATGCTCTATTCTAAGTAGAATGTTCAGTGTAACTAACGAAAAATGCATGTTAAAGATATTTAGGTTTTTTGTTTTCTATCTTTGTTTTTATTTGTTTTCAGTTTTCTGTATATTTGCTTACTGTGCTGTTTAGTGGTTGTAGGAAAAAATGCACTGGTGAAGCAAGTGTAGCGCCAACAGAAGGTGATTTTCCAGTTGTGTGTGTCATGCAGCATTTGAAGGGACTGTGCATCTTAAAACAATCACAGTTGCTTCTAAACTGGATTTCATTTCTATTTTTGTTTTACGTGCCAAACCCCGAAGTGCATTGGGCTTGAATCTCTGAATGCCGTGGACCTGTTTGAAGACTGTTCTGATTGTCACAAATTGTAGTGCCTGAAAACATTCTTAAGCTGATTGTCTTTAAAAAACAAGGAAAAAAAAAAGAAAGTTCTCCAAAGACAAAACAGGAACAATTATTGTAACACAATAATTATGGTCGAAATGTCTGTGGTTCCTTGGAAATGCTGCGCTTTCTGTCTTTTCCATCATTCTAGTGCAGTCTGAACGAATGTGTATAGTTCAGAGGTCCTCGTGTTCGCATCTTCAAATTAGGTAAATGACCTCATCTTTCAAGCTTGAATTCGTTTTTAATTTTAACTTTATACAATGTGTAGACAGTTCCCTGTTTTCTGCATTTAGAAGTATAAACAATATAAATCTGTTAATTCTGTAAGTAATTTTTATAATTATGATGTAACTCTATCCTATCCTTAAAACATTTAAAATAAACCCTTTATGTGCAACTTTTGACTGTAAATTTTGTGCTCATGAGCAAAATCTGATGCGTTAAATCTGCTTCTCTGAAAAAGTTTTTAAAGTTTTACTTTAAGATTTTAAGTAACCTTTTTAACCCCTTTCACCATGTAAATGTCAGACATACATAGAAACAAAAGTAGAAGATTTATTTCAATGATAGCATTTAATACCTGAAAGGAGGGGACAATAATCAATATCCCAGATACATAGTTCAAAATATTAAAATTTGTGACTTGCCTTTAATGAGAAGTTCTAATTTATCATAAAAATTTTAAATTGTTTTAAATAGAATTAAATGTGTACTTTATACTTTCACATCTATTCTTGCTTTATATACTGCCTATAATGCTTTATTAATACTTAAATACCAATCTGTGAGATTCTGTAGTAAAAAGTCTCCATTTCTCAGTGGCAAGGACAAAGAAATATAAGTAATACTGTGACCTGTATGTATTGTTTTATCTTTGGGTAATTTGAATCAATGAGGTAAAAAATGGAGTTTATGATGTGCCTTTAATTAGATTTGTTTTTTTATGTTTCCTTGTTGAGTTTGGCTGAAGGACTCTGTGGTTTAGGCCAGGCCAGCTTCCTTTTCTTGCCAGAGTGGCTGAGGGAGATTTGTCTTGCACAGCAGCTGTGATGGCCGAGGGGATGGCCAGTTGGGTGCAGGGCGGCCTCTCGGGCTCTGGCAGGAGGAGCTGCAGACAGGTGTGGGAGGAGATGAGCCTTGAAGCAAAAGTGCTCACCTATGCTAGATCTTACAGTCGTTGTCTTGTGGTATCAAGATACAGCTCAGGAAATATTGCCCCCCAAAAATAAGCATATCAAAGCAAGCTTAGTCTGATGGTTGGTGGTTGCTGTCTGTAAACTAATAAATCTGGTCTGTTTATAGCAGCCATCACTATTGGAGAACTGCAGCGATGTCGTATTTTCAGTTGTATTCTCACAGTATGCTCACAGCTCTGTCATGATAAAAGCAGTCGCAAATGCTTCAAAAGTACTTTGCCACGGCTGGCCAAGTGGCGTGTTGGTTAAGAGTTGACATGGGAGTGCCAGCTCTGAGCTGCAGGGCCCCGGTTTGGATCCCACATGAGGGCCAGTGACGCTGCACCCTCTACAGCTAAGATGTTGAACAACAGCTCGACCTGAGGCTGGGCTGCTGTGGGTCACTGGCCACAGCCTAGGCTGCACTGGGGCTGCAGTGGGCTGCTGTAAGTTACCGTGAGTGGCCAGCAGCCAGCGTGAGCTGCCATGAGCCACTGTGAGCTGTCATCCATTGGCCGGCAACCGATCTGCCTCAGCTGGGAAGAGCGCAATGACGATACCAACATGGGCCAGTGAAGCAACGTCCTCCACAACTAGACTGAAGAACAAAAAGACAGCAACTTGTCTGTTCCCCTCCCCCAGTTCTCCACCGCTGTTCCCCTCCCCAATTCCCCAATAAAATATTTTTTAAAAAGTACTTTGCCAAGCACTTTGCACCCATTATTTCATTTAATTCCTAATCCTGTTAGGAAGGCACAACTGTTTCTGTGTTATGCAGGTGAGGAAGGTGTCATGGGTTGGGTCTCTGGTCCAGAATTCAGAGGCCATCCAGATTTCGACCTCCACGTCATGCCCAGGCTCTGTGCTGCTGTGTTAATGCCTCAGAATTAAATCAGCTTGGTGGAATGATTTGAATAATCGGTAGTCTCATTTTTATAATTTTCTGTAACCTTACAGGTTCGTAGCAAAAAGTGTTTCCTTTTATCCATATTGCCTAATAAATGGTTTTACATTTGATCACTAGAATATAGGAATCTATGTCTCTATATGGTAAGAATTAGAACCCAAAGTTATTACTTTTTTTGGGGGGGGAATAAATATCTTTAATTTTGGAGTAAAATCATGCTGAAAAATTTTAACTTCCATTACAAGAATGTAAGCACTATTTTCTGTTTTCAGAGACACTTTATTTTTTATTTTTTTGAGGGCAGTGTCACTGGCCCTCATATGTGGGATCCGAACCAGAGCCACTGGCTTCCCAAGCTAGCGCTTAACCACCGCACCACTCGGCCGGCCCTCAAAGACACTTTAAAACGTCATAAAATTAATATTCTTAAAAAACCTGGACTTCTTTTGTCCATAGTAAGTACTTTTTATAGGAATTAGTTTTATGTCATGTATCTGTAAGTTTTAGGCTGTGGAATTTCAGAGAATTCTGTGAGTGTTCAAATGATTTCCTCCCACATTCTTAGATAGTTTCTGTCTGCCCTTATATTGGCCATAAAACTAAGTTTTGGTAACTCAATGGCAGGTAGTTTGGGGCTATTGCCTTGGCACATCATTTTGTGTAAATATGACATTGCATTCTTTCTGCTTAATTTTTTTTTCAGTATGAATTTTTAAAATTTATTGTGAAATAAACATTTTTTTAAAAAATAGTTTCAGGGGCCGGCCGAGTGGCGCATTGGTTAAGCGCTGGTTTTGGGATGCCAGCAGCCCCGGTTCGGATCCCACATGAGGGCCAGTGACACCGCCCTCTACAGCTAACAACAGCTCCACCTGGAGCTGGGCTGTGCGAGCCCCGGTAATGGTGTGGGCTGCAGCCCCTGCTGCAGTGGGCTGCCATAGGCTACAGTGAGTGGCCCGCAGCCAGCGTCAGTGGCTGGCAGCCAAGCGTGAGCTGCCAATAGCCGCGATGAGCGACATCCAGAGGCCAGCGACCGATCTGCCTCATCCGGGAAGAGCGCAATGACGATACCAACAGTGAAGCAACATCCTCCGCAACTAAACTGAAGAACAAGAAGACAGCAACTTGTCTGTTCCCCTTCCCTGATTCCCCAACGCTGTTCCCCTCCACTAATTCCCCAATAAAATCTTTAAAAAAAAAAAAAAAAAATAGTTTCAGGTGTACAACACAGTGCTGCTTAATTTTTACGTGAGGGCACTGGACCAGGTAGCATTGAAGACATTGAAATACAGGCTGGTCCATTCCCTGCATGTTTTTTTTTTGAGGGCAGTATCACTGGCCCTCATGTGGGACCCGAACCGGGGCTGCTCGTATCCCAAGCCAGTGCTTAACCACCCCCTCAGCCGGCCCCCTGCATGTTTTTTTTATGTTGGCCATTATAGGCAACTAGGCTGCCTACTGTGTTGTAGGCATGTTTCTGCCTGTACTTTTATCTTCATTTATACTTGAAAATTCATGCTCTGGGGGAACGTAAGAGCTTGAATTACCATGTGAACTACCTAAAATCCTTTAGAGGATTGACACATTACATATAACTTGAAAATTCTGTGTCTTCATGTTGGAATAGCTGAAACATTATGATGTGGAAAGGAAGGCCTTTAAAACCTTGATGTTAACATACAGAGTGAGTTAACAACTTGAGTTGAAATTCAGCATTCTGAATTCTCTTCACATATAGATTGCATTGCTTTCAACCTTTTTCCTTGAATTTGTCTCATATAATCGGCAAGAAATCTCGGAGGTACTACCCATGCTCTGCCACATACATGTGATAGGCTGTGGGCCTTCCCATTAGAAGAACAAGCATGGTCCCTGGACTGAGAGTCTTTTCCTGAAAGGAGTTCTTTATAGTGGACTGTGTTTACTGTGTGTGTGTGTGCTGTTTACTAGGGACATTATTTTACCAAAATGTTGCTTGGAGTTATCTGGTATACTAGGATCAAGTAGCTCTAAATTGCCACACTAGGAAGTACAGGATTGTGTCTTTTTCACAGCAGGTCTTATATACTAAAGAAAGCAGTATGCTAAAGACTGAAAAATCTGAACAGATAGACTTCACAGTGTACATCATCCCACAACTGGAATAGCTGTCTTCAAACTTGAAGGGAGAGAACGTATCAGTGCACCGCAAACTAACACCTGGTACCAGATGTTAAACATTCTGAGAAAGTACAAATATAGCCATCATCAATGGCTTTTTTTGGTAATTGTGTTTTTAAAAAGGGTGGTGCTCTGATAATCAAACACATGAGGTAGACCACTGTAGGAGTGCTTTGTGATAAAGTTATGCATACCATGTGTATCAGTCAGCTCAGGCTGCTGTAACACCACACAGCATGGCTTAAAAAATAGACATCGCTCAGCTCTGGAGGCTGAAAATCTAAGATCAAGGTATCAGCAGGCTGGTTTCTCCTGAGGCCTCTCTCCTGGGCCTGTAGATGACTGTCCTCCTGTGTCATGACGTGTCCCTCCCTCTGTGTGTGTCTGTGTCCTGGTCTCCTATTATAAGGACACCAGTAATACTGCATTAGGGCCCACACTTAAGATCTCATTTTAACTTAATCACCCCTTTGCAGGCTCTGTCTCCAAATATAGTCACACTGAGGTACAAGGGGTTAGTACTCCAACAGATGGATTTGGGGAGAATACAATTCAGCCCATGGCACCATATTAAAATTTAATTGGGCTTTCTTATTGTTAACCTTACAATGGAAAATAAATTTTGGCAGGGCACTATTTTTGACAGACTAATTATTTTAAAACTTCTAATGCTCTATTTTGATATAAAAGGGATGGATTGATTTAATGTACTAAAAAAACATTGAAAGAGGAGTCAAATTGCTGAGCTCTAGATCTGGTTGCCCACGTCCTACAGATGTCATCTCAGGCAAATGATTTAGCCTTTCTAACTTGTTTTCCTTGTCTGTAAATGGGGAGCATCCTGCCCATGACTCCAATGAGATACCCGACAGGAGCGTTATGCACAGCTGGAACTGACGTAGAGGGGATATGTCACCTTCATGCTGACAGTTTATCAGGAGGCAGTATATACAGATAGCAGCTTTGTTATTTAAGACCTTGCCATGTTTTATGTTGATTTTTTTAATTAAAAAAAATTTATTTCAGGTGTACAACACAGCACAATAGTTATACTTTTTCCCCTCAAAGTGACAACCCCTCTTCTCCAATCCACCACCCCACTCCCCTCACCCTGATACCGTACATACCTATTACAATTCCATTGACTCCACTCCCACACTATACTCCACATCCCGTGACTATATATACATTCAATTATAATTTGGGTATACAGTGCAGTGATCAAGCCTCTACCCCATCCATGAGGTGGTTTCCCTAACTTTGATTTTTTTCATGTTTGAGATCACACTTTTAGTTCCACATGGTTTCATTTATCATATGACGTCAGGAAGATGTCCATTTTTACGTTTTTTCAGCACACTACCTTCTGCATACATAAAGGTTGTAGTAATAAGCACTCTTGAAATGTCAATGGGATATTCCACATTTTATATTGTATTGTGACTGAGAACTAGACTAAATCTAACCTTTATGAAAAAAAGATACACGTCTGTGTTTTATTCAAGTTTTCACATTGCCTTGCCACAGTTGGTCATGAGCACTAAACTGACTCCTTATGCTTTTGTGAAACGTCCTTTTAGACTTTGCAGTGTCTGTTCATGGTCTGATTGGTAGTGATTTAAGTCGCAGGACCATTTTCAGAATGGATTGCTGTTTTCTTTTAAAAAGACCAGCTGTGCCCATGATGAAGTGTAGTTGTGTGAGAAGTGGGGAGTAGTGATCACTGTCCGCATTCCCCCAATTGGGCCTTGGCGCACTGTTTAATCACTGCCTTCTCTTCTAATATAATCTGAAATTTGTCCCTCTTTGGAGAAGTTTTAAACATTATGTTCCTAGAAGGGAAAAGTATGCAGGTGTTAAAATTCACCTTCGTTTTTGGATACCCCATCATTAAATCTATGGTATGGACAGTTAACATTGTTCCCCGCACTTGAAGTAGAGCCAGTTGCTTTACTTAAATGGCAGCAGGATGTCACCCTACGTTAATGTGTGCTCAAAAGAAATAACCATCAAAATTGCTAGAGATCTGAGCAACAGGGTTGCCGGTTCCATTTCTGGCCCTAGCTGAGCTGCCGCTGAGCTGCCAACAGGTGGCAGGAAGCAGGTACTTAACAGGACCGCTGCCCATGTTCCTCCAGTGGCTCCTGGGAAAGTGGAGGGTGTGGGTACCAAGAACATGTTTTTTTTGCAAGAATGGAAAGCTAGCAGCTGCCTTATTCTAAAGGGGTAACAGCTTAGGGGACATTCTAGACCAGGGTCGGCAAGTTTTTGAGACGGAACAGCTGACAGAGGTTGGCAAACTGCGGCTTGTGAGTCACATGCGGATCTTTGGGTACATACATGTGACTGAAGTAAAATTGAAAATGAAAATAAAACTATCATAGTTTCACTTATAATATTGCTTTAGATTTTCCTTATTTGTCAAAAATATATTTATGGCTCTTGAATAACTTTTAAATTGTTGTGAGGGACAGGATTGGCTCTTTCAGGGCTCAGCACACTTTTGATATGGAACGTACCCAAAGAGCCGCATGTGGCTTGCAAACCGCAGTTTGCCCATCCCTGGGCTAGACCTACAGTTTAGAAATGTTAACAGGAGGTGAGGGTTTGACTTCTTAAGAGGGGAGTTTCAAATGTTGGTATCTCCGAGTCTTTATTGTTTATTTATAAAAAGTCAGTGCTAACCTGCGGGGGGCCACCCCCTGCAAGTCCAGGGATTCCCTCGATGGGACAGCATCGACAAGGAAAAAGAAGAAAGAAAGAAAAAAGTGGAGACACCGGAAAGAGTGTCACAGGAGTGTCACACTTTATTGTTACAGCATGTCCCCTTTTATAGGAGCTTCTGACCATTACCTCAATCATAAGTTATGTTTCACATGATCATGATGTTTTTTCTTTCTCAGGACTTTTATAGTCTTTGAGTCTTGGTAATTATTTTTTTCAGGGTTCACTGTTGACCTATCTTATGTTCGAGGATTCACTTATTGCCTAAAGAGTGGTTACCATAGCTACCTGGTCATTATCCAAATTCCAGCAGCTAAACATAATCATAAGACTCACAGGGCACAGACTTGAACTATTACTAAGAGACTAGCAGTGGCTGAGTTTAGGGTTAAAACCATCTAAAGTCTATTTCTATGTGATTATAATACTTAGTAGCAAAAGGAGTCTCAAACTTTTCTTATCCTATGAAGGGCTACATATTATTGCAATAGAGGGTAACATCTGTTTCTCAGTGAAAGCTTCAGTATCTGTTGCTACAGCAATGTACAAAGTGAAGAGTTAAAACAAGGCTGTTAATTAACATACCTCATGGTCAGTAAGCTGTCTCTTATCAGAACTCGCATGGCCTGGAGACCTTGGTCTCCTGGTCTCCACGGAGATTTTTCACAGCTGCATAGGCAAGTAAGCTCAAGGACGGATGATAGCACCAGTTTCTCACAGAGGCTGTCAGTTTCTCACAGACAGGCTTTTGGCCTATGTGACCAGAGGCCTGAGCCTCAATTTCCAAGGGGATTGAGTCCCCCTTTTCTCAGTCCTGCGGTCCCAAAATGGGGCTGTAGCCTGCCTTGGGTTGTCTCCTCTCTTAGGAGATCGTACCCATCATTGACTTACACAGCCATCTCTCATTGGGACACCACAGGGACTTACCATAAATGCAGTGAAAGTACTGTCTCCTATAGGATCTGACGTGGAGGAAAGGCACATGGGTTCATAGAGAGAGGAGATATTACATGACCAACCATAAGGCAGCACCCCAGACATCCAGTGCTGAGCATGGATGTTTATTTCAATGTGGCCTTTTCAGACACTGGGGGGCTGTTTATTTCAATGTGGCCTTTTCAGACACTGGGGGGCTTTTGGCCCCCAACAATAACCTACGCCAGCTTTAGTGGTGTTTAGATCGCAAAAGTGCACATTTTCCTCAAGTATATTTTGTAAATCTGGATGTATACAAATAATTGATAAGCTATCCAAAAATCTTTTATGGAACAAAGTGTGCATGAATAGGTATTTTGTTCTTGAAAGTTCTCCATCCTTTAATTGTGAATTTTTAAGCTGTCCTGTGGAAGATTGCTCTTTTTTCTGAGATAAATGTAAACCCATATTGTGTCCCCTCTCAGAGGGCTTTAACCTTAGAGGCAGTTAACTGAATCAGTTCCTAAAACTCGTCACTGTTACATGATTAAAATTCGCCAGTCCATAAAGTCATATGGTGGTTATGAGTTGGACAGTTCGGGGGGTATTGTGCTGTGTGGCAGCTGGACTTGGCAGGATAAATTCACTAGGCCTGATAGACTTACGGATTTGGGGGTCTGATCTCTGTTCTCTTTTAATACCTCTCTGAGCCTCAATTTCCTTCCTCACATGATTTTTTAAAACATCTCTGAGCTCATTTGTTTATCCAGGATAATATGATTTCCTGTTTCTTTAAAGCACTTAGGAAAGATTAACTTGTCTTTACAAAATGCCTCAGAATACATGACCGTGCATATTGCATACAAAACTGTCAAGGTATGTTAGAGCTAACAAGCTCTTGTGTTTTCTGAGTATTACTACCTCACAGGCTCAGCAAGCTGTCTGGTACTAGCAGTCTGGGCTTTGGCTGATGAGTGTTTACGACTAACCAGCATTCTACCCTCAAGCAGTGCTCCACGGAGGGCTCGCATCTTGTAGTCGCCACTCAGGCATTTTTATTCTCTGAAACCAGAGTGGTGTGCTGTGGCTTTTTAGAACACACAAAGGGAAATAGAAGTTGCAGCATTTTCTCCATTTACAGGCCTGATTCTCCCAGCTGACCACTAGCGGCCCAATGTTAGTACTTTGGAACCCACCGGAGCTATTTCTCTGCCCTGTCTCCTCCAGGGAGGCAGCGCATGTGTGCTGTCCGTGGTAGCCTGCTGGTCAGGACCACTTCCATTTGCCTCTATTCAGGGCCTTGCTGGTCAGGCATGGTATCTGCTGCTGCTCAGGTTTGTATGCACACTGTCCTGTATTGACCTTGAATTGCAAGGTGAGGTTTCAAGTTGTTTCCCATTACTATCAGAAAAATCCAAACCTTTTTCCTAGTTTCTGTGTCTTCATAATTTAAAAGATCCTAAAATTGTCTCATTTCCCTGTTTAAAAATTGTTCTAATTACAGCATCAAGCTGGAATGGTGTGAAGTGCTAGATGTGGTTTTGGGTAAGATACCCATGTTAATGGTAATTGGGTGAATTACCCAGTTAAACACGGCTCTGTATTCTCTCTTCCTCCTTTGGTGAGAAGATCATTTTTACCTGTTTGGTGGGGATATTGTAGGATTTAGTGGATTTTAGAAAAGTTTAAATATTTTGAGAAAAGAAAGCTATTAAAATAAGACTTGTGGGCCGGCCAAGTGGCACATTGGTTAAGCACTGGTTTTGGGATGCCAGTGGCCCCAGTTCGGATCCCACATATGAGGGCCAGTGACACTGGCCTCTACAGCTAACAATAGCTCCACCTGGAGCTGGGCTACGAGCCCCAGCGACGGTGTGGGCTGCAGCCCCTGCTGCAGTGGGCTGCCAAGGCTACAGTGAGTGGCCAGCAGCCAGCGTGAGCAGCCGGCAGCCAGCGCAAGCTGCCAATAGCCGCGGTGAGCGACCATCCAGAGGCCGGTGACCGATCTGCCTCATCTGGGAAGAGCGCAATGACGATACCAACGGTGAAGCAACATCCTCCACAACTAGACTGAAGAACAGAAAGACAGCAACTTGTCTGTTCCCCTTGCCTGATTCCCCAACTCTGTTCCCCTCTGCCAATTCCCCAATAAAATCTTTAAAAAAAAAAAAAAGACTCGTAAATCAAGGTATTTTAATGTTTCCTTATACTGTGGAAAGAATCCTAGGTTTGACTTAATAGTTTATATGCTGATTGAGCACTGAACTGAAGGTAAATTAGAAATTTTTCAAAATTTATTTGAGAGGCCTTTATAATCAACTGATTAATTCTGATGCTAATTATTAATTTTTCCAAGAAAATGAAGTCCCTTTTAAAACTAACCATGTTACCAAAATTCCTTTGCACTTTTTTAAGCCAGGTCTATAAGTTAAGCTAAAATTGTCATATCTGTATTAATGGTCCTTGTTAAGGATCATGTTATTAGAATTTTGTGCATGATTTTCCATTTATGATCTTTAAAGGCAAGATTTTAAGAATCTTATGTCATGAATTTTTACAGATGGTTAAGTCCTAGTTTACCAGGAAGTACTATCTAGAGTACCCTTTTGAGAAAGTCCTGGATTTGAGTGACTTTGGGAAGGCTGTCCCCCAAAAGTACCTCATTGATAAAAGGAGTGAGTTAGTTCATATCGTGCTCAGGGTACCTTTTTAAGCTTTAGAAAAAATGCTCTTGAGCAGATTCATCTCAAGTTCACCTGAGAGTCCATCTTTAAAAAGCTGTCCATGTTAGATGCCCACCAGCTTCCGAGTGCCTGCAGAGCGTAAAGCTGAGCACTTGGGTGGAGACCCAGGTAGAGTCAGGATGCATCTCTGCTGTCCTATCCTCTCTTACTGCCTCCACAGCCTTTCTGAAAGGTCATGGTTGGTTTCACAGGCCACCTGAGTATTGGTGCTGTCACTTATCACCACCTCCATAAAGTCCAGGGAGTGCCCAGGCCTGAATGCCATTGGGGAGGTAGTCCCTGGTGAGGATCATTGAATCCTGTTGGCAGGATGCTGAGATGACACACCTCAGAAGTCAGGATATCCACTTGTCCCCAAGGACCCTGCTGCCCAGCTTCCCCTTGGACTACTTCCTGGAAGGAGGAACAGTGAGAGAGCTGTTTCTTTGCACAGAGATCTGCTGTGTAACTACTGTCTCACTCATGCTTCTCTTGTGGGTGGTCAGGCGGCCCAAGAAGAGAAGGGCTTCACAGACAGCAGAGCCACATCCCAATTGCACATGACCATGCCCGATTTGCAGCTTTGGGAGTTGGTCCTGCATGGCTGTCTGAAGAGTGCTTGTTTGATTGCAGGGTTTGCCACAGCAGTTAGGAGCACTTTCCCTGTTCAGCATGGGAATTCCTTCCTGAGTGGTGCCTGAACAGGCCTGTGAGGGTCTAATGGCCCCCTTCTACCTTTAGCCACACGTTGGTGACTCAGGAGTACAGAGAAAAGAGCAGCCGACCAGCCCAGGTGGCCTGTGGTAGCAGTGGCTAAGCAGACAACCATGTAACATATGAAACGTTGGCTGATGTGACCATTTTCTTTTACACAAGTTAGTCCACGTGTTTTTTTTCTTTTTTAAGATTTTATTGGCGAATTGGGGGAGGGGAACAGCATTGGGGAAGCAGGAAAGGGGAACAGACAAGTTGCTGTCCTTTTGTTCTTCAGTCTAGTTGTAGAGGACATTGCTTCACTGGCCCTTGTTGGTATCATTGCGCTCTTTCCAGGTGAGGCAGATCAGTTTCTGGCCTCTGGACGGCCACTCACAGTGGCTCTTGGCAGCTCACACTGGCTGCCAGCCACTCACTGTATCCTATGGCAGCCCACTGCAGCAGGGACTGAAGCTATGTCATCCCGGGGACTCATAGCAGCCCAGCTCCAGGTGGAGCTGCCGTTCACCATCTTAACTCTAGAGGGCAGTGTCACTGGCTCTCATATGTGGGATCTGAACCAGGGCCACTGGCGTCCCAAGCCAGCACTTAACCACTGTGCCACTCAGCCGGCCCTCAAGTCACTTTATTTTTTATTTATTTTTTTTGCTGAGCCATCCTGCCACCAGTTGGTAGTTTAGCAGCAGCTCAGCTTGGGCTGGGCATCGAACTGCTGTTGTTCAGAGCTCAGCTCACACTCTTGAGTGAGCTCTCAAGTCACTTTTAGATTACCTTCATTCTGTTCCTGAAAAGATACCCAGTAATAGTTTTAAAACAAAACATAATATCCTACTGATGGAAATACCTTGTACAAAGTGATTTTCACCTGCAGGATGCTTTCTCATTCTCTCACACATTAATGTAACTTTGGAAAGTAGATTGATATCATTTTATAACTTTGGAAGATATTATTTATTACAAGAAATAACTATTGTAGGAACAAAATAATAGTATTTTATCACAGTTCATTTGTCAAATACACTTGGAGTTTCTCTGAATAACCAACCACCTTAGCTGTGTATTTGACAGAATTCATATTTGTTATGAGGCTGGAACTTGGTCTACAAACCATCTGAGTTAGACGTGGGTGTGTGTGTGCAGTGGTTTAATACTGAATGCACCCACATATACTTTCTAGGTAACTCATATTAGCCTGATTACTGGATTATATGCACAGGTAGAGAAACAGACATCTTAATATGCTTAATGTTACTTTTCAGAACTTGAAATACAGAGCTTGAATTGGTTAACTAGCAATCTATGTTTTTTCCTTGTTACTTTCCTCAAAGGGAGTTTGACTTAAGCAAAATCTATAATAAGTGAGCATTGAAGAGGTGTTGGTAAAATAATTTGAACATCACTTCCTAATAAGTGCTAAGCACAACACAATATGTCAAAATTGATGGACACAGCTAAACAGTGCTTAGAGGGAAATTTATAGCTCTGTGTATATTAAAAAGATCCCAAATCAGTAGTCTAAGCTTCTACCTTTAAAGAAAGCTAGATGAACCTGGAAGCAACTTACAAGGGAGGCATTATTATCCTCATTTTACAGATGAAAAAAATGAGGCTCTGGAAAGTTAACCAGCCAGAAGACACAGCTCAGCTTGAACCGAGGTGCTGTAAGTCTGGAGCTCGTGCTCTCAACCCCAACATGCTATTGCCTCCTATGAGGAACTTATGGATTCTGGATATAACCTCACTTAGACACATGGAAGTAGAACACTGACTTGGTTCTAGCCTGGGCTCTGCCAGGTACACATTGTGTGACTTGGAGCAAATCCAGGGGCTCCAGCTGCCTTCTCTGTAAAGAAGAAAAGGGGACTGTTGCCCTGCATATTTCAGAGGGTTACGAGAAAGACCCAGGGGCTGAGAAGATGTTCTCTGGGGCCATAAAGGGTGAGGGAGGAACAAAACTGTGAGGTGGGGTAGGGGTGCCATTCACCTCTGTCAGCCATTGTGAAGATAGAGTTCTCAGGGATGCCCACACCCAGGGCAACCTGCCTGAACTCCAACAGCTTTCCCGAAGCTGTGGCCTCCGCCCTGCCAGTGGGAGGCAGAGAAGATGCCTAGAACCACAAGTGCCTGGGCTGGCAAGGCCTGAGACAATTTTGCCCACTGATTTTTGTTTAGGGGAAGTTTGCAGACTATTGGCCCAATGTGATCTCTTCTATACACTTATGGAAAGATCAGCCCCGGAAGAGGAAGAGATGTCCCTCCCCTGCCCTGACCTGGCTATCCTAACTCCCCACACAGGGCTTTTTCCACTGGCTCTTTGAAGGACCTGGAGGCTCTGGAATTCTCTGGGCCTGGAATATTCAAGATCAAAAGAAGAGGTTTCTGGGAGAATGAGCTCTACCTCCTCCAAGAAGAGTAAATGTTCTCACCTTTCCCTTAAGTGAAGTATTGTTAGAAGGAAAAAGCAGAACTCCCTGCTCCTCCCCACTCCATTATCATTAAATCACTCATCACCTGTCACCCCCAACTCCAGTAAGCTTATTTAGTTCCAGGCCTTTACCATAGAGCTTGGTAGTAATGGTGAGTCTATGGTGGTAGCTTAATTTCTTGGTCAGAATAATGGCATACTCATCATAGTTGATGTGGACCACATAGGACTCGATGGTGATGTTCCATTCTGCATGGGAGATGCAGGAAGAGAAAGGGCTCAATGGTCAGAAGGCGCCTGTAGCCTGAGATCGTTCACCTGTTTACCCACACATCATCTATCCAGCCATCCTGCCCACCCATCTCTCTGCATACTTGTTTATCTATTCATCCATCTTCAGTCTTTGTCCATCCATCTCCTCCATATATTCATCATTAATTCACCCACCATCATTCCATTCATCCACCCTCCCCACATATCAATCCATAAATTCATTCATTTTCCTTCTTTCCTTCTTCCCTCCCTCCTTTCTTCTTTCCTTCTTTTCCTCCTTTCTTCTTTCCTCCATCCATTAAACCATGTATTAGATAATTTATTTATCTATTAGGTGTCTGATTAACTCACCTGCCATCTATACATATATTCATGTACCAATCATCTGTTTATTCTCTCATTTATTTATCTAACCATCCATTTACCCAAACATTCATATATTCAACCCCTGACACAATTGTTTGACACATAGAGCATACTCAATAAACATGTGCTGGACAAATGAACAACAACAGCAACAAAAGCTAGATGAATAGCAAAATAAGTCCAAAGCAAATGGAAGGAAAGAAATAATAAAGATTGGTATGGAAATCAGTGAAATAGAAAGCAAAAACAACAGAGAAAAATCAATGAAACCAATAGTTGGGTCCTTGAAAAGGTAAACAAATTTAGCAAACTTTTAGTTTCACTGACCAAGAAAGAAAGACACAAATCACCATCATCAGGAATGAAAGAAGGAGCATTACTACCAACCTTACAGAAATTAAAAGAATTGTAAGGAAATGCTATGAACAACTCTATGCCAACACATTGGACAACTCAAGTGAAATGGGTAAGTCTTAGACAAATTACCAAAACTTAGTCAAGAAGAAATAGAAAGCTTCAGTAGATCTATTATACAAGTAAAGGAATTAACTAGAAAATAGACTCCTCAAAAAATAAAGCCCAGGGCCAGATAGCTTCACTGGTGAATGCTACCAGACATTTAAAGAAGAAATAATACCAATCTTTTGCAGAATAGAAGAAAAAGGAATACTTACCAGCTGTGTGCTATGAGGCCTCTCTTACCCTGAAACCAAAGTCAGACAAAAACCCTACAGACTAGCATCCCTCATGAACAGAGATAAAAGAATCTTCAACAAGACAGAAAGGATTTAGGCATATATGAGTTATCAAGTGAGATTTAGTTAGAAAACCAATGAATGCATTCCAAAAGGCACACAAATCATCTCAAAGTGTGGAGAAAAGAAATAGAGGAATTTTCTCAACCTTATTAGGGGCACCCATACATTTCTGCAGCTGATGTCATACTTAATGGTGAAGAATAACTTTTTCTCCTAATATCAGGAATGTCAAAGGGGTCCATTCTCACCCCTCTATTCAACATTGCACTGTAAGTTCTAGCCCTGCAGTCAAGCAAGAAAAAAAATTATTTGCAGATGACATATTTCTATGTCAAAAATCTTAAAGGATATACACAAAACAGCTAATGAATTCAGCAAGTTTGCAAGAGAAGATCTAGATAACAAATCAATTGCATTTCTGTATAAACAGTAGCAATGAGCTATCCGAAATGCAATTAATTCCACCCACAATAGCATCAGAAGGGTTAAAATATGAATAAATTTGATAAAAGTGTGAGATTGTACACTGAAGTCTACAAAATGCTGCTAATTAAAAGAAGTTAAAGGGAGAGATTCCATGTTCATGGATCAGAAGACTTTAATGTGGCAATCCCTATCAATCCCAGCAGGCTTTGTTGGAGGAATGAACGAGCTGATCCTAATGTTTTATGAAAATGCAAAGAACTCAGGATAGCCAAAAGAATGTTGAAAAATAAATACGAAGAGCTTATACTTCCTGTTTTCAAACCTTACTATAAATCTACAAAATCAAGATAGCATGGTACTGGTATAAGGATATATCTAGATCTATCTATTTATCTATCTATTCATCTATCCATCTATCATCTCAGTGAAACAATTGAGAGTCCTGAAATTAATCCTTAATTCTTACATTCATGATCAGTTGGCTTCTCTCAAAGGTACCACAGTAATTTAATGGAAAAAAGATTGCCTTTTCAACAAATGAGACTGGAAGAATAGGATATCCACATGCAAAAAGATGAATTTAGACTCTTCATCATAATGAACCATAGAATTAAATGTTAGAGCTAAAACTATAAAACTTGGAAGAAATCATAGGTGAGAATATTCATGATCTTGGATTTGATAAAGATTTCTTATGTAATGTCGATGAAAAATATCCAGCCTAAGAGAAAATTTATGAGTTTATTTGAGCCAAACTGAAGACAATTGCTGGAAAGCAAAATCTCAACGGATTGAGAAAATGCTCCAGAAAATGGCTGTTTTGCAACTTATTTTATACCTTAGAATCAAAGGAGGAAGGTTATATGAAATCCATTTGGTGGTAGATTAAGGGGGGGGGGAGAAAGCAAAGCGGGGAAATCTCTAGGATTGGATAAAAAGTAAAATGGAGAGACACACGCTTCTTTTACATTAGTGGGTACAGCATAGTTAATAACATTTTACAGCACATAGAGTTGGTATTTGGGGAACAAGATAACAACGAGGGCTTTTGTAGATTCCTGCTCTGGTGTGGTGGGTTGTGCCCCTGAGGAGTCCGGAAAAAGAGATTATTCTGATATTTCAAGGGTATGTTATCTTAGATGCAAAAAACGACAGACAGGTTTACTTAAGGTACTTAAGATTGACCTTTGTCAAGAAAGCTACAAGCCAAGGATGTGACTTCCTGCCATGGCCCACCTTAGTTAGGAATTTTTATGTTTACGTCATCCTATGTGGTTATTTTCAGTCTCCTGAGCTTGTCAGGTTTAACATGGGCCCCTTTTCCATCCACAATATGACTCTAAAACTATAATCCATAAAGGTAAATTTAATAAATTAGACTTCATCAAAATTAAAACCTTTTGTGAAGCCCCTGTTAAAAAAAAAAAGAGAACAATCCACAGCCTAGGATAAAATTAGTATCCAGAATATGTAAAGAACTCTTTAACAAGAAGACAGTCCAAGTAAAAGTGCAAAGGATTTGAGTAGACATTTCTCCAAAGATGATATACAAATGGCCAATAAAAACACAAAAAGATGCTCAACATCTTTAGTCATTAAGGAAATGCAAATTACAACTGAGATTCGAGTTTGCACCCACCAGCATGACTAATTCAAAACACAGGCAATGACAAATAAATGGTGGTGAAGATGTGGAGAAAGTGGTGCAGCCCCTTTGGACAACTAGTAGCAGCTTCTTAAAGGGCTGGCCAAATGGCTTGTTGGTTAAGAGTTGACTTGGGAGCGTGAGCTCTGAGCAGCAGGGCCACCAGTTCGGATCCCATATGGGCCAGTGACACTGTGCCCTCTACAGCTAAGGTGGTGAACAACAGCTCGACTAAGAGCTAGGCTGCACTGAGTCCCTGGTGACGGTGGAGGCTGCAGTGGGCTGCCATAAACGGCCATAAGGTACCATGAGTGGCCGACAGCCAGCTTGAGCGGCCCGCAGCTGCCATGAGCCACCATGAGTGGCTGTCTAATGGCCAGCAACTCATCTGCCTCAGCCAGGAAGAGTGCAGTGATCACAATACCAACATGGGCCAGTGAAGCAATGTTCTCCACAACTAGACTGAAGAACAAAAGGACAGAAACTTGTCTGTTCCCCTTCCCCAATTCCCCAATGCTGTTCCCTCCCCCAATTTCCCCAATAAAATCTTTAAATACACACACACACACACACACACACACACACACACACACACACACACGGTTCCAAAAAAATGTCAAAAGAATATATATACATTTTAACAAAGGAAAACTATTAAAATTGTAATAATATATACCAATAACAAAAGATGAATACAAGTCACATTTGACTTCTGCAATTACAAGAGGTGCTCAAAGTGGTTACCATCAGTATCCAGACAC
Source organism: Aselliscus stoliczkanus (assembly GCA_033961575.1). Taxonomy (NCBI): domain Eukaryota; kingdom Metazoa; phylum Chordata; class Mammalia; order Chiroptera; family Hipposideridae; genus Aselliscus; species Aselliscus stoliczkanus. Next base: position 1,898,652 of record CM066728.1, on the reverse strand, counting down.
TTCTGATTATGGTGAACTATTGCTTGAGCAACGTTGACCAAAGTGTCTACTTGTATACATATTTTTGGCACCCCCGTTATATATAGAATATATGTGTAAATTAATGCTTATAGCATTATGTCCCGAAGAGGGAAAACTACAGATGGAAAGTAGATTACTGGTTGCCTTGTACTAGGAATAGAGACCACCTGCCAGTGACACTAGGAGTCGTTTTGGGGTGAGGGAAATATTCAAAATTAGATTGTGGCAGTGTTTGTACAAATCTGAATTTACTAAAATGAATTGTTCACTTAAAATAGGTGATTTTATGATAACATATGTAGATTATACCTCAATAATTTTTTTTTTTTAGCTGAACCATCCTGCCATCTGTTGGCAGCTCAGCGGCAGCTCAGCTCGGGCTGGGCATCGAACTGCTGTTGCTTAGAGCTCAGCTCAAACTCTTGAGTGAGCTCGTAACAAACTGAGCCACTCAGCTGGCCCTTCAATAAATCTTTTAGGAGACTCAGAATTCCAAAAAGAAGAAAAGGAGAAAGGGAGAGTTTGTGACTCTGAGTTTGGCCTGGTGCCTAAGAATATATGTTTCTAGGGCCGGCCGAGTGGCGCGGCGGTTAAGCGCTGGCTTGGGAAGCCAGCGGCCCCGGTTCGGTCCCACATGTGAGGGCCAGTGACACTGCCCTCAAAAAAAAAAAAAAAAAAAAAAAAAAAAAATAATATATGTTTCTAACAAGTTTCTGGTGGTACTTTTGTTTCAGAAGATCAGGGCTAGACCAAGAGTGTAGTATTTTAGCATGCTATTCATTTGAACGAGGCAGACTGTGATCTCCACAAAGTGGTGTGTGTTTTTGTACTCTGCGTCAAATGCTGGGGAATAGTGTCTGGGCTAAAGTGGTGAGAAGTGAAGGTTTCACTTTTTAGGAAAATAACTGGTGGTAACCAGAAGGTCATCATAAGTTGAAAAGCTGAGAGGAAGAGCAGGAAAATGAGAAAAGAAGCTATGTGTACTCCCAGAGCTGGGTGGGCCACTGCTTGCATGTGACCTGCAGGAAGCATGGGGGACAGCAGTGGTTGATGAGTGAGTCCCTGCTGTGAGGTCTGCAAGTGACCAAAAGCTAAATGAAGCATGTCTGCCCAGGTGGTCCTTTGTGATTCTGCCTGGAGACCCGGGGAGGGGGGCTCAATCTGGAAGAAGGGATAGTTAGACCCATGAGAAAAGCAAGACCAGAAGAGGCAGCCAGCAGACCAGAAAGTGAGTGTGAAAGCAAAAAAAACCAAAACAAAATAGACTCCAAAGGGTCAACTAAAAGGAAGAGTCTTGCAGTGGTTAAGCGCTGGCTTGGGAAGCCAGCGGCCCCGGTTCGGTCCCACATATGAGGGCCAGTGACACTGCCTTCAAAAAAAAAAGGAAGAGTCTTGGCACAGAATGAAAATGAAATGCCATTTTTTTGTCCATATTATTTTGTCCAATTTTATTTACCAAAATATTGAAAAACACACACACACACGCCACAAAAAAAGAAGTGGGTACCCTGGTGAGGAGGGCTGCCTGCCCTTCAGCCTCCACTGTGCCCAGATTTTCCTGGAGGAGGGGAAGGGCTGCCTGGCTTGGCCACTGGAGTGCCTGGATGGGCTGCTCTCCCAGGAGCAGGCATCCACCCCTCAGCACACAGCATTTATACAAATAATTGGATATTTCTCCAGTGGGTGGGTGGCATTGAAAGGAATGTTCTTTACTTGGCTCACTGTTGTGCTCTAAAAGGAAAAAGTCCAAACATATCAAAATGCAGTCTTGTTGATAAAAGTTTAGCGATATTCCATTCACCTTATTTCTGACATTTAAGAAAAGTCAGGGGCTTCCACATACAAGATTTATACTGCTCACAGTTCTCGATTTTTTTCTCCGATTCGCCCATAAATTCCTACTCGTCTAAGAAGCCAGCGAATGGACGCTTTGGCAGCCCGCTTCATAGAGCATCATTAGTCCTCGGACAGAATTTCCCCTTAGTCCCTGCTCTGCTAAGTGCACTTACACTACGGACCCGGTAGGTCGGGCTAGTAGTGCACAGTGTCTGCGCGTATCCGACTCTTGTGATGGGGAAGCAGAAGGTGACAGCGGGCGGTTGGGAGAACTCCACCTTCTCCACAGTTCATTCCAACAGCCGCGCTCCGTACGGCCCCGTCCTTCCCCTGCCCTTTCTCCTCCCCTTCCCTTTCCAGAACACGCACAATAGATTTCCCTCATTCACCTAGTTTTTTTGGTTATTTAGTCACCACTGGAGTATAGACTCCTGGTGGCAGGGCGCGGGCTGGGACTCAGGGCGAGGTGCGCGCCGTTGGCGTCGGAGGGCAAGGTGGGATCCTATCCTATTTACATGTTTGATGTTTTGTTCGTTCATCATGAGCACTTTGGATTTAATTTTGAATTTTTAAAATATTGCATTAATTTTGAATTTTTAAAATATTGCATTAGAATTTTTTTATTACTGAGTTTTCTGGCGCTCACTAAATTCTGCGCCCAAGCGAGTGCCTCTCCCGTCGGGGCGGAGAGCTGAGACTATTTACTTATTGGTACCCAATACCAGGGTCTCCTGCAGTTCCGGGCACGTTAACACTCTCCTCCGTGAAAAACGTTCTTTAAAAATCTACCCCAGTTACTTGCAAGACTCGGGAACCTCCCAGCCTGGGCGCAGGAAGCCTGGAAAATCCCGGGAAAGAATAGGGAGCGTTTCCCCACCGTCCCGCCCTTGCCCCTTCAGGCCAAAACGCCCTGCCCCTCCTATGTCTGCGGGACAGCTGTGGCAGGTGGTACGGGACCGAGCGCAGAGTAGGGACGGAGAAGCTGGCAGTGGGGGTGGACTTCGGGGCTCGGGCGCGATGGGCGGGCGCAGGGGAGGCCGCGGCGGGGAGAAGAGCGCGGGGGCCAGAGTACAGGGAGGTAGCGTGCGGGGCGGAGTGGGGCGGGGCGGATAGCTGAGCGGATACGGGGTATGGGAAGTGGAGAGGAGCCAGGCAGTAGGCGTGGGGCGGGGGAGGGGAGTGTGAGGGGGCGGGGCGGGGCGGGGTCGCAGAGGGGAGAGCTCCAGGGCGGGGGGGATGCCGGGGCGGTGCAGCGATGTAGCCGCCGCAGCTGCATCTGGGGTCGCTGGTGTCTGTGAGTGCCACCCCTTCCCCTTCCCCTTCCCCCCAGTGCGGACGCCCCTGCCCGAGTCGGAGGCCGAGGCTGGTACCAAGGTCCAGGAGAGTCTTACGCAGCCCGAGAGCCAGGCGGTGCGAAGGAAGGCTGGACACCGCCGCCCGCCTTCAGGTGACGATTCACTTGCGCACACTGCTGTTCCTCTCCCCCACAGGTGCCTGTACCCCGCTGGTGACCATCCACCTTCGCTCACTGCCGCCCTGTCCCCTTTTTCTCCGCAGGTGTCCTCTCCCGGCAGGAGTCCTCTGCCGCAGGTGGCGCCGAACGGGCCATGGTGGATGTGCTGGGCGGGCGACACCTGGTGACCCCCGGCGGCGCGTGGGTGGAGGCCGAGGCGGTGCTGCAGAACAAGGTGGTGGCGCTGTACTTCTCGGCCGCCCGGTGCGCGCCCAGCCGCGACTTTACGCCGCTGCTCTGTGACTTCTACGCGGAGCTAGTGGAGCGGGCGCTGCCCCCCGCGCCCTTGGCTGTCGTCTTGGTGTCAGCTGATCGCAGCGCCCCGGAGATGGAAGAATTCTTGAGCCAGCTGCCCCGCGGCTGGCTAGCGTTGCCCTTCTACGACCCCTATCGGTAGTAAGTGGGGCCCCGAGTCCAGCGCTTTTCCCTGCGATCTGGAGCGCCGACCCCGGACGATCCTCCCACACACACATCGGGGTTGGGCGGCTCTCGGGTACATTGTAGTCTCTGCCCAGCTTCCCAGCGAGGCTCTAGCAGTTGGCTGACTGGAGCGTCCGCGTCCCTGGGGGGGCTTGGTGATCCCGAATCCTATCGCACCCCAGTTTCTGGCTCGGAGGGTCTGCGTTTCTCACGAACTCCGGTGATGTTGCGGTGAGCGGAGCCACCCTGGGAGCCGCAGCCCCACCGGACATGGAAGATCTCGGGTCTGGGGAGCAGGAGTGGGGACCCAGGAGGCCACTCCAGCCAGAACCGGAAACCATGGGGTAGCTGACCAGGCCAGGGGAGGGGCAGGAGCTCCGGGGCTGGAGGAACCCCGTGTTGGCCACGCTGCAGTTTTATTTTTCCTGCCAATGATTGGAATTTCTTAACCGTAAAGGTGATTTCTGCTCCAACAACTGTAGGGGAAACCAGGTTCCCGGATTACTGCCGAGGCAGATGTCAGAGGCGACTAAAATCTTGCCCTGAACGATCTCATTCTGCCCTTGCGTCAGAAAAGACATGACAGGGATTTGTTGGATTTCAGAGTTTGTGAATTGACCGTAGTCCGCCTTTGGTTGTGGTCACGGGCTCCGCGAAGAGGAGAAGGTAGGACTTGGGGGAGGAAGAGGGGCAGAGAGGGAGAATGTGGGAAGACATAGGGGGAATTGGCAGAGGGGGAGCATGATAGGGGCCCTACTCTCCAGCATGTTGGGTCTCCTGTAGTATAAGCGTCCAGATTTGGGTTTAAATTGCGCTTCACAAAGTGCATTATCCCACCATCCCCTCAGCAGATGCAGAGGAGAATTTCTGGGCTTTGTTTTACAGAGGTACATGTCACATTTCCCTGGGGATTATTATTATTCCGTTGTGGCATTAACCACCAAATTAATTGTCCTCAGATGACATTCCTCTGGCCAATTAAAAATGGACATTAACTTTGGAAGTTCCGTGGAAGTGTAACTCTTTCCCCAACACCTGCTTTGGGTCATGCTGAGGAAGACATGAGAGTTGGGCAAGCCTGCTTCCTCAGGCCTCTGTCACAGCAGGACTAGGAAAGTCAACCAGATAAATCCAAATGACCTCAATTCACTTGACAAAAGGATGCATTATAGCATCACGTCTTGTGCTGGTTATAAAATGTGTTTTGATTTCCTTAGTACTCAAGTTATACACAGCTTTTGAAAGAACACATTTAGTTTTGAAAGTGATAGTAATCAAGCCAAGAGCTCAGGTCCGGCAGAGCCCAGTTCTGGGATTCATCCATGGGGTGACCGGAGGCTGAGTATAATGACGTGTCACAGACAGCATGAGGACTGCGTTGACACATGAATTCAGAGCCATGATGTCAGCTGGTGTGCCAGCACTTGGTGTGTACTGCCAGTTTCACAGATGTGCCTTGAGGCTCAGAGGCCGGCACTCCTGTCTTTGGAACAGTCTTTCTGTTCTGGCTGCTGTTTCTCAGAGGGCCCTGCGCTGGGAGGAGGGTCTTCAGAACGCCTTTCCACTTCTCTGATTATCTGGTCAAAGCTGCTGAGGTTCCCGCTCTGGAGCAACTCAGGCCCCAGGTGGCCTCATTTGGCCATCTCAGGCCAGGAACTGATCTCCCTCAGATCCAGCCTCACCCCTCTGTTTTTCCTCTTGAGGAAGTTGGCTCCTGCCCCTTTCCAGACTGCACTTCCTTAACTCTGTCATTGTTGTTAGTACATTAGGAAATGGGATATGCTGTGGGGATCCTTCTGTGCTGTTTCCTCAATTCTGCTTATCCCAGCCTGAATTTATGGGATCAGATCAGGAGCAAAATGGAAATAGCCACCACCAAGGAGAATGAAAGAATGTAGGGAGCAGCCACACAGCAATGGAGGAAGTTCCTAATGTAAGCAGAACACAGCCCTCTGCTGGATGCTGTGGGAAAGTGGGGCCAAAACAGTAATCTCCTTGGCTCCTTGGTCACAGTGAGGGACCTGTGCTGTCTTCCCTCTGTGGCTGTCTATTGGATTACTGCTGACTGCCAAGTCTTAGGAGGAAGAGAGGACACCACCACAGAGCCCCCCCACAGGGTCACCCTGGCATGGCTTGGAGGCAGGACCTCTGCCAATACCCCTGCAGGGAGAAAATGCCCCCAGTTGCTCACCTTGTCCCCAGAGCCCACACAAAACCAGTGTGAGTCCGCCCTTCAGCCTGGACAGGCAGATGTTCACTGACTTCTCTCCTACCACAGGCAGGGTGGGTGAGAGGAGGGACTGACCTTCAAGGCCTGAACATGGGGCTAGCACCCAGAACAGGCCGTCCTGCCTAGCTTCCTTCTCTTTGTTACAGGCCCAAAAAAGAAGTAACAATTAAATACAAGGTTTGATAATTAAGTTTGCAAACCCATCCTAGAAAAAAATGCTACAAACCTCATTGCTGAATATCACTATGGTCCCCTTGGGAAGCTATGCACAGATGCCAGTGCTTAGTCCATCCTTCCAATCAATTGTGCAACTTTTTCTGGAATGGCCATCAGCGCTCTCGTTGTATTACTCTTGATGTCCTGAATGTCATCAAAATGTCATCCTTTCAATATTTCCTTTATCTTCGGGTAAAGAAAGACATCACTGGGGGCCAGGTCAGGGAGTAGGGCGGGTGTTCCAATACAGTTATTTGTTTACTGGCTAAAAACTCTCTCACAGACAGGGCCGTGTGAGCTGGTGCATTGTCGTGATGCAAGAGCCATGAACTGTTTGGTGAAAGCTCAGGTCATCTAACTTTTTCACACAGCATTTTCAGACTTCTAAATAGTAAACTTGGTTAACTGTTTGTCCAGTTGGTACAAATTCATAATGAATAATCCCTCTGATATCAAAAAAGGTTAGCAATATCGTTGCAACAAGAACTCGTCAGACCTTGTATGTCAGCAGGAATTCCTGTTGTGTGCTCCCATGCAGGCTAGACTTGCTCAGTGGTGATGTCACATGGATTTTTTGATGGTTCCTTGACAACACTCATGCCCACTTAGGCTCTGGAACCTCAGCAGACCCCCCACTCCTGCTCTGGGTTGACCACTGCGCCCCCCACCCCACCCTACCCTACCCCCCATTGGCCAGGTGGATGGAGACCTTGGCTTCCTGGTCTACAGGTTTGGATTGGATGGAAAAGACAGCTGGCCGTGGTTTCATCTCCTGGGTAGACAACGGTTCCATTAGAGACCTCGACGCAGTGGGGTAGAGTTGGTGTGTGTGCCAAGCTGCTTGGCCCTGCCCTCTCCAGCTTGGGGTTCCAGCTCTTCGGGGTCCCTGGATTCATCATGTCTCTGTCAGTCCCCAAATCCACTGAATCTGCAGCTCTCTATTCCTTTCTTAGTTTCTACTCATTGCTACTTTCTTCATTTAGATCCTGAACCATCAGAATATTCTGACTGATCCCCCCGGCCTTGGTGTCCTTCTTTAAAGGACTCTTGTTTTCACACCTGCCTCGTCTCATTGAAGACAGGTCTGGTCCTGCCGTGCCATACCCCAGTTCTCCAGGGATTCCCCGAGTTACTTTTGCCCACAGGGCTCAGTCTGCCTCTTGCCCTTCCCTCCAGCATTTGACCACACTTGCCTCCCAGCTCAGCCCTTTCCACCTGTGTTCTGTCCAGACTGGCCAATTGAATTTCCAGAATACTCCACATACTTTCCCACCCCTAAAGGTTGCAGAGGCCACAGCCCCCAACCCTGGAGCCTCCCTGACAGCCTCTCCTCCATGCCCCTGGAGACACCCGGAGTATTTCTGGCCTGGGAGGCCTGTGCCCTTCATAGCTTGAGCCCAGTGCCACTGTGTGTAGGAGTGTGTGTTTGGGGCGGGGGGTCTCTGCAGCCCTAAGGTTGGACGAGACCTTGTCCAGTGCTTGGCACCTGCAGGGTGCTTGATGGATGGGTGATTGGAGCAAGAAGATTTGCTCTGGACAGCCTGCTGCTGGTTGAGATGGAAAGAGACTGGAGCCAAAAGTTGCCATGGCAACCTAAAAGTGGTTGTGCCAGGGACAAGGACACACTGCATTAGGTAAAGCAAGGCAGCCAACGTTATAACAGCACCCAGCACCCGGGGCAGAAGAACTGGGCTCTTAGATTTTCCCCAAATGGTTAAATGCTCAGTTACGATGGCTTCCCTCTGCCCAGTGACAAGGTTCTCTCCTTTCCAAGGCACAGTCTCATCTCTCTGAACGCAGCTCAGCGCCCAGAGGGGATTGAGATCATTCCAAGGGAGGAGGGTGGGTAAGTGCCTCTCCTGAGACGCTCCAAGGTTACAGTTGTCCCCAGGCAGATGCTGTCTGGGTGGGGATTTGAGGGCCCACACTGGTGACACTTTTGAAGATTACCTGGAGCAACAAAATGTCCATTCCAAACCTCCTTGCTCCTTAAGACCCAGCCTGCCTTACATTCTCCTGACTGCTCAGAGTTTGATTTAATGTTGCAGGTGACTAAAACAACAGCAAAGCCTAAACAAGAAAGGTTATTGATCAGCTTACCTGGAACACCCAGCAGCCAGGAGCTGGTCCAATGGAGGTGGGAGGCTACTGAGGATTTGTGGCTTGGCCTTCACGCTCTGACTGCAGCCAGTGGCCGCCTGGCAAATGCAGCCTCTCATGGCGACAGAGTGGCTGCTGTGTCGGGCTGCACACCCTCACACATTCCCGTTGCCTAGCATACATAAGTGCACCACAGAGCTCACTGGTGCTGAGTGTGCTACTTATTCGTGTACTAGTCAGTACAGCCAGGGACCAAGGCCTTGCTGAGTGGGCACATGGCCCAGCTGGAGTTGGGGCTGGGTCCTGCCACCCAAAGAGAACAGCCAGCGTTTATTAACTACTTACTATACACCAAGTCCTTAGCTAAGCTGTACATGTATTAATTATTTCATCCTTGCAACAGCTCTAGGAACGGGCTCTGTTATTCCACGGTGCAGACAAGGAATCTCGGATGTAGGGAGGTTACCTTGCTTGCCCTAGTCATACAGCTGATTAATGCCAGAAGGTCGAGGAGGCACGCTTTCCAAAGGGGGATCATGGATACTAAACAGCAAACCACAGGCCTCTGCTCCCCGAGCTGTGGAGGACCCCGTCCTCAGCTTCCGCTCCCATATTTTTTTTCTCTCCCATTTGCTTTTGCCTCCTCATGTAAGCAGTGGACACATGTGGTCTGGTTTCCAGAAGCTGCTGGACTGGCAGTCGTGTGAAGGGTTTCCTGCAGGAACAGGCCGTCCAGTAGTTGCCATGTATTCCAGGAGCGACCTCGGCTGTCTGCCATGTTTCTGGCCTCCCTCTCCCTGGCCCAGTCTTGGTAGAGCTTTGCTCTGGTTTTTAATCTTTCTTAACTGTTTCATTGTGACATTTGTCTATTGTCGAATGATATTTCCATGCCTCTGACTGTGGTGTTCAACTTTACCCCATGAGCTCAGTGTTCCAGAAAGGAAATTTAGCAAAGCAGATGTACATTTGTCTCTATTTTTGTGTTTTTTAAGAATGAATAACAATAGGAATTTTGTTTGTTTGTTTGTTTGTTTTGAGGGCAGTGTCACTGGCCCTCATATGTGGGACCGAACCGGGGCCACTGGCTTCCCAAGCCGGTGCTTAACCACCACGCTACTCGGTCTGCCCAACAATAGGAAATTTTTATACTTTAATCATTTATTTTAATACAATGTAGCACCTTAACTATATTTAATTAAAAATATAAATACTGTAATTACTTTTGACATATTTTGGAGAACAAACTTGAAATCAACGCACGTTCTTAACGCAGTTAAGAACCAGGTTTAGTTTTATTGCTCACCCTGTTTTGATTCCTTTTTAAGTGATTTCTGTCCTCAGTCTTCTTTGCTTTTTTCCTCTTTTGTTGTGTTTGCTCCATCATTGTTTTTCTAGCTTGTTGAATTAAATGCAGAATTCAATCTAGACACTGTCTAGTTTTGGATAACGGTGTTTAAGACCACAGCTTCGTAAATGTCGAATTGTACCTCCAGCTTGGGATCTGTAGCATATTCCATATTGCTCTGTGTTAATTATTTTGTAGTCTGCACTGCTATTTCACATATAATACATATATGGTTTAGTTCTTAAGCTCATTCCAAAAAATTATTTTTGTTGGTTTCCAATACCATTACATTATGGGCTGACTAAGTGGTCTGTGTACTGCTGATTATTTGAAATTTAGTAGATCCCCGCTGTGACCAAGAGCATAGCTGGTTTGTCACTGTCTCCTAGATGTTTGAAAACGAGGTATATTCTCTCTTTCTTGGGTGTAGGTACTGTGTTTTCTTGCTCCAGTTGAGCTTTGTCTTTGACCTGGGTGCTGGACAACAGTGGGAAGACAATGGAGATGTCAGAGGGAAGATTTGGTTACAGGAGGGTCTTAAATGTATTTTTCCTTTTACTCAGACTCACAGTCCTGAGGGTGACAGATGACAGAAATCAGATTATTGTTGACGTGAAGCCTTTGCAAGCTGGCCATGGACACCGGAAGGGGATTTTCATCAGGTGTCCTGTCCTGAGGGCAGTAATACCTGTGAAGATTACAGGGAGATCTGGGGAAATAACAAGAATGATGCTCCTTTCTCTAAATAAATACAAAGCATTTTGTAGAAAGGCCACTCATGGGGTTACACTTGATGGTAAAAGTAGTCAAGAAGTGGTTCATCCACGATATTAATCAGTGTGTCCTTGAATTTGTAGGGCAGACAGTTGAATAAGGCTTTGCATTTATTTAGAACTCATGAGATTTTAGCTTTCACCATTCTATGTACCTGATCTTTTTCAACCTCTTAAGATGCAGAGAGAGAGATCAATTTATTGGGTTGATTTGTGGGTTTAGAATTGCACTTTGCAATACAGTAGCCACTAGCCACATGTGGCTTCTTAAATTTAAATTAAAATGAACTAAAATGAGAGATTCAGTCCTTAAGGCACAGCAGCCACATTTTGACGCCTCAGTTGTGCCCTGTGGCTGTGGCATATGGTCTTGGGCGGCAAAGAAAAGGGCAGTGCCACCGATGTACACACTACTCTGGGATAGTACTGGTCTGGACTGGAAAACAGCAAGAAGGAGAGAGGGTCAAAGGGGACCCCCAGCACAGGAGGAGGTCGCCCACTGGCTGGGTTCTGAGGCGTTGCAGGATCTGTGGGTATAAGCCTTTAGAAGAGACCTCTGGCCCCCATGCTGCCCTCTTCTCTCCCGCAGTGAGCTGAGGACCAGGTACCACATCACAGCCACGCCCAAGCTTGTGATCCTGAAGCCCAGCGGGGAGGTCATCACCGACAAAGGGCGCAAGCAGATCCGGGAGCGCGGGCGGGCCTGCTTCCGGAGCTGGGTGGAGGCAGCAGACGTCTTTCAGAATTTCTCTGGCTGAAGTTGGGGATCCCTGGGGACCTGGACAGGTGTGCGACACACCGGCTGCTGCAGAGAGAAGCGGCCAGAAGAGTTGTGGGCCTGTCCAGTTTATGTTAGAGCAGAAGCGCTCAGCCATGGCAGGTAGAAAACACTTCTCAGGACGCACGGCCTCCCGTTTTGCTCTTGCTTGTAGCTATTTTCATTATTCTCGGCACAGCCTTCTCCACATTAGCTTAACTATGCTCACACTGAGCTATTGGGAAATCTATGCAAAACACGTGCAGGCTTAAGTAATGTATTTATTGATACGTTTTTCTGGAGATCTATTTATTATAAGGATATGCTTTCACAGCTACTTTTATTAATAAAGTTTGCAGAACCCTAAGCTTTAATAAACAAACTTATGTCCACTGGAGTCCTGTGATTTTCTTTTTCTCCTGGCAAAGCAAATGCCATTACAAGGCAAGCGAAGCCCCTGGGAAACACTGTTCTCAAACACTTTTTCTGTTTTTCAAAGGGGATAGCTTCTAATTATGAGTCTTCTTGGGACTTTTTTCTTCTCTTTGGTTTCTTTTCTCACATTTTTTTTAAAATTGGGGAATTAGGGAAGGGGAACAGTCAAGTTTTTGTCCTCCAATCCTAGCTGTGGAGGGCACAACTAGCTCAGCTCCAAGCCCAGTCGCCATCCGGCTGCCTGTTGGCAGCTTATGGCCCAGGTTCAGCTCAAGGTGCCATGTTCAATCTTAGTTGCAGGTGGACGTAGCCACCATCCCATGTGAAGTCCAACCAGAAACCTTGTTGCCAAGAGTGCAGGCTCTAATCACTGATCAATCCAGCCACCTGGCAGCTCAGCTCGGATACAGCTCACTGGCAAATGTGGGAATCAAACCGACGACCCTGCTGCTCAGAGCTTGTGCTCTTAACCAGCTGAGTTACATGGCCGGCCTTCACATTTATTTTTAATAGCATCATAATATCCTAGAAAGAGGTGAAAATTTCAAGGCTGTATAGTTACATCTTCAAGATCAAACCTTGACATCTCATAAGCGATGCTGATGGATCCCGGTGAACAGAAACCCATGCAGTGTTTGCTAATAGCAAGAGGGGAGCTTCCCGGTACCAGTTTCTGGCCTTGGGCCCCTCCTCTCGCTAGCAGCCTGCCCCACACAGCCGGTCCCTAGGCTCTTTTCTAACTGCATCGTCCTCAGGATGACTGGAATCCAGAAATACCGACACCCACCTTTATCCCAGTCCCCATCTGCCACCCTGTTGGGCTGCTGGGTCCTTCAGCTGGGAACTAGAACAAAGCTGTCCCTTATAGGACTCAGGATTCCCCGAGTTCCCCTAAGAGCCCCTGTGCAGAGCAGCATGGAGCGGACTGAGAGAGGTGCTGGGGTGCTCTGGCACCGGAAGGTGAGAGCTGAGTCCTTGAGGATGAGATCACATTGTTGGCTTCATCAGAGCAGACAGAGCTCGGGACTCTGGCTCAGTCACATTGACCTTCCTCTCCTGGCTTCTATCAGTTAAGTTCTCTCCTCTGGAGAGAACCAGTGTCTTTGGAGTCTATGGATTGACTTAATAATGTAGTTGATGGAATTATTTGCACCCAGAAATAAAGCATGTGGGAATGCAGTTCTCTTCCTAAAACAATACATGGGATACTCATTTAATTGTGGTATTCCCCCCCCCAGCTTTATTGAACTATAAGTAGCCCACACATTGTGTAAGTTTGAAGTGTACAGTCTGTTGATTTGATACATCTATATATGGCAAAGTGATGATCATGGCTAACTAAGCTAATATCTCCTTCCTGTCACATTGTTGCCATTTCTTTTTTTCAGTGAGAACATTTAAAATCTAATTATGTTATTTTCAACCACACATCCGTGGGGATGGGTGGGCATCTCTTGCAGGCGGAATATCAACAAACCGTGTGTGTGTGTGTGTGTGTGTGTGTGTGTGTGTAGACACAACCATGGGCCTCTTAAAAGCTGGAGATACGTCCCTCCCGATAAACATACTCCTAGCTGCCACAAGGGAGCCCAAGATCCATGCTGACTCTATGGGCTGGAACAGTGTGACTGCGGCTAGGGAGTTCCGTCTAGCTGTGTGTGCTGGGCGTCCAGGCACCTGGAGGGAGGCAAGGGCAGAGGCTGCTGCACAGCTGTGGCAGCCCTGCGGGCATGAGCCTGCTGCCCAGGCTGGGTTTGTTACCAGAAGACCTTTCTCTTAGTAACATCACTAACAATTCATTTTTCTTCATTTCAGGCAGGGTATTTCACGCCTTCTATCAGGGAACTATGTAACTGGTTGCTGTTTCCACAAGTGCCTTTTTGCCACTTGTATTACAATAGCAAAATGTGCTCATTATGGAAAATGGGGGAAGTGCTGTCTTCCAGAGGTAAAGTCACTGTTGGTGTTTTAGTACATATATGTGTCCCACTGTCACCTGTCATTGTTTTCCCTGTGAGGACTCACTGATGTCCATCTTTATCCTACAGCCATGAGACCCTCATGTGGGCCTGGGCCACCAGCCATGTCATTGTTGACAATCATGAGTAGGGGTCGAGGAGCTTTGAGACAAGCAGCATCATAGCTGTTCTGGTAACCTTGGGCCACCATCACAAAGCACTACAGACATTTATTTCCCACAGCTCTAAAGGAGGCTAAAGTCTGAGATGAAGGTCGTTCCTGGTGAAGGCCCTTTCCTGCATGGAGGTGGCAGCTTTCTCGATGTGTCCTCATGGGGAGAGAGAGCCCTGGAGTCTCTTCTTACAAGGGCACGAATCCCATCACCCACCCCACCCACCCTCGTGACTCATCTAAACGTAATCGGCCCTCAAAGGCTTCATCTTGGAATACCAACACATTGGGGGGCGGGCCTCAGCATGTGGATTTTAGGGACACACAAACATTTGGGCCATGATAGTCACCCCACCCCAAACCCGAATTCATCCAAGCAGGGAGGGAGCCTATGGTCTAAGGACTTCATGAGCAGATCCCACAGATCCTAATATGGGCTGTTTCTCTACTTCCAGGGCATCAGGAGCCACTGGGGCTCAGTCCTTAGAGGAATCCCTGGTGTAAATCAGTTGGTTCCCATCCCCAGCACTGGCTGGGGTCAGTGTATGTGGGCTGTAGAGTCAGCTGACACCGCTGTACTCTTACAGAGCTTCCAAACATTTTTTCTTGTTTCTTCTTTTGTTTTTCCATCATTTATAAAACCCCTTTGTTGTCATTTTACTGTCTGTGTCAGGGAGCGAAATTACATGCATGTGTTCAAGCTGCCTGTTTGCCTGAGCCCTGAGAAGAGTTCATTTTTTTGTTTGTTTGTTTGTTTTTTGTTTTTTTGTTTTTTAAGGGCAGTGTCACTGGCCCTCATATGTGGGACCCGAACCGGGGCCGCTGGCTTCCAAAGCCAGCGCTTAACCACCGCGCCACTCGGCCGGTCCAGAGAAGAGTTCATTTTAAGTTTGAACACCACAAGGAAGCTTCCTTTAAAATTTTTTATTTTTATTTTTATTTTTATTTTTTTGAGGGCAGTGTTACTGGCCCTCACATGTGGGACCGAACTGGGGCCGCTGGCTTCCCAGGCCAGCGCTTAACCACCGCGCCACTCGGCCGGCCCTTAAAATTTTTTATTTAATTTAGTGAACTAACAAAATGCTGTGTAAGTTCTTGTTTTCTGCTTTAAACAGGAACTTCTAATCTTTATAATGTCTCCACAATTGTAATTGCATGTTCAGTGTTATTTCTGCAATCTCTCTCTCTCTCTCCGAATTTGTCTTTGGAGAATGAGAAGAACAATTGTGCTGGTTAAACCCAACCTCTCCACACCCCAGGTGGGGACGCTGGTAAAGCTGCCCTGGACTAAGTTCTAAAAGGATGATTTTAATCCTGGTGCCACTGGGTGTGAATCTTAGATCTAAAATTCTGGCTCGTTCCCCTCTATTCCACATGAAACCCACTGTTCCATGGGCACAGTCTCTCTCAAAGAACAACATCCTGATTGGTAATAGTAATTAAAGAGGAATTCCACTGGTTACTTGCACTGTTTGAAAAATAATTGAGAAGACCCAGTTCATAACCCAAGACTACACATCTAAAACTTCCCTTACTCTGCTCCCGAAATCTCCCTCCAAAATCTCTGTCCACTCCCAGAAGTCAACTCACACGGCACTGTTCCCCATGCCCTTTCTTCTCTCTCGATTCCTCGTCACATAGCATGTTTTAGCGTCTATGGTTCAATTTACATTGTTTTCTTGTCCTCCTGCGTATCCTCCTCACACAGGAACTGGGATGACCCAGAGGGCTCTTCTTAGTGATGGGGGAGGTGCATCTTACAGGGTAAGGAGGACATTCTCTTTATCTGGCTGCAGAGTGACAGGGAGAAGGCTAGCTAGGGACACAGCAGACCATGGGTTCCTTTATACATCATATAAAGATCTCTTATTATTCCAGATAAATAGAATCTCTGGGATTAAGGCCTCATGATTCGGGGCCAGCATCACTATTGATTAGGCATAAACCATTTTTATTTTTTTTTGAGGGCAGTGTTACTGGCCCTCATATGTGGGACCAAACCGGGGCCACTGGCTTCCCAAGCCAGCGATTAACCACCACGCCACTCGGCTGGCCCAGGCATAAACCATTTTTAGCTATGTTCTTTTACTCCCTTATTTTTCTGAAACAGAAAAGTCATTTTCTTAATTCTCCTTTCCTTGTATATGTGTCATGATGACTTTATCTGTTATGAATAATCATCTTCTGTTTGGGGCAGAAATGCGTTGTATTAATACAAGGTCTTGGATATTCATTCATTCATTCATTTGACAAGCACCTGGTGCTTGTCAAGCTCCTGGGCTGGCGGACGTTAAACGTGACATTAAATGGTCTGTGAGGAGGGTAGTGATGGGGCGTGGGGACCTCAGGCAGGGCTTAGGCTCGGGTGAGAGAGAAGGGTGGAGCTGGTGGAAACTGCAAGGATAGCTGCCCACAATATCAGGTCCTTTAATCAAGAGCTCAGTACCCCCTTACCCTGCAAGCAGGTCTGAGGCCATTCCCAGGTGTGTGATTATTTCTTCATGGTGATAATGACCATCTGCTGTGAGGTGGACCAAAGAAAAATCTCTCTGCATTGCAAGGAGTCATTTAGGAATATTTCTGCATTGCAGAGCCCTGGATATGATAACAGTATTGTGTGATTGTTGAAGGACAGGGAATTCATCCAGGACAGTGCTCTGGGCTTATCTCCACCCCCCACACCTATCCCCAGCAGTCTACTCTCCATGATCTTTTCTTCAAAACAGACTCACCAAGCATCTTGTGTGAGGCCAGCACTGGGCATCACATGCTACTCATTGAGTGGGCTTTCCTGGAAGAACCAACATGACCAATGGACTGAAATAAAGCCCCAGGTCAACAGATCAAAGAGGATGGGATGGAGATTTTCCTGGTCATGGAGCAAATTTTGTGAGAAAAAGGTTTGTGAGGCTTCTGGATTACAGGAGAAGAGAGCCAACAGTTTTAACTACAGCAAATATCTTTGTAGGTTGCTGTCTGGTTCATAAACCTCACCTGATGAGGGCATGCTTTCCTCCTTCCTCCTCCAGTTCCAAACCCTGCAAAGCCCACTGCCTCAGGATTTCTGCAGTGCTTACGGTGTGAGGGTGTTGATGAAACACACACAAACCCACAAACAAAACTGTCTTGCTGTCAAAATTCATCCCAATTCACAGATTTGATGGACTTGATGGACTTCAGATGTTCTTTCCTATTTCCCAGTGTTTAGGTGGGTGGCTCCCTCCAACAGCCCAGGACAGGTGGGGAAGTAACCCAGTTCTGGAGATGGGCCTGTCCACCAACAGACCCTGACTGGCCATGAAGGTTACACATGTGCTTCTAATCCTCACCCTACCCAGAGGTGCTACAGTGAAAACCAGAAACCAAACAACTCAACACTATCCCCTTCCATTCAAGAACCTTGAAGTCAGTAGAACATAATTTATGGGAGGGGTCAGGTCATCCTTTCTGTGTTACAGGGAACGGTCTCTCCTTCACATTTCAGGAAATCCCATCAGTCCTTTGTCCACCGCTGCTTCATTCAGCAGACATCATTTGAGAACTTGTTCAACAGGAAGATGAACAAGAAAGGTTATGTCTCTTTTTCCTTTCCAGGGCTTCCTAGGACATAGATCCAAAGGGGAGGAGACAGGCCTCTCTGGTCCCAGGTGGCAGGTCACTCAGTGCGCACAGGGCCCTGTCTCTACCTACAACCTCTTGGCACCTTTATCAGTCAGCTTGGGCTGTGTAACGAAGAACCACAGACTGGGCCGCTTAAACAACACAAATCTACAGAGGATGCCAAAAAAATGTATACACATTTTAAGAAAGGAAAAAACTGTATTAAAATTGTAATACAATGAATAACACTAGCATTCATTTGATTAACGCCATCTTTTGAGCAAATGTCACCGTACACATTGCTACTATAATTCAATTCAATTTCAAAAAGTAATATATAGATAACTTCTCTTAAAATGTTCACATTTTTTTGGCACTTGGTATTCTCTCACAGTCCTAGAGCCTGAAAGTCTAAGATCAAGGTGTCAGTAGAATTGGTTTCTCCTGAGGCCTCTCCTTGGTGTGTTGATGGCAGTCTTCTCCCCATGTTCTCTCATGGTCTTCCCTCTGTGCCTGTCTGTGTCCTCATCTCTTCTTATAAGGACACCAGACAGATTGGTATAGGGTCCACCCTAGTGACCCCAGTTTCTTTAATTACCTTGAAAGCACCCATTGTCTTTCTTTTTTTTTTTTTTTTGAGAGCAGTGTCACTGGCCCTCAAATGTGGGATCCGAACCAGGGCCGCTGGCGTCCCAAGCCAGCTCTTAACCACTGTGCCACTCGGCTGGCCCAAATGGACACATTTTTTTTTTTTTTTTAGCTGAGCCATCCTGCCACCTGTTGGCAGCTCAACGGCAACTCAGCTCGGGCTGGCCTCGAACCGCTGTTGCTCAGAGCTCAGCTTGCACTCTTGAGCGAACTCTTAACCAACTGAGCCATTCGGCCAGCCCGAAAGCACCCATTTTCAAACACAGTCACATTCTGAGGTCCTGGAGTTAGAGCTTCAGCATATGAATTTTGGGGGAGGGACACAATGCAGCCCATAACAGTGCCCAGCACCCAACCTCCCAAAAGTGCTTTACGCTGGGCAGACACATCTGCTTGAGTCACAGCAAACACAGATAATCCAGAAACAAGAGGGAGGAAAGGGTCCAGCTAGCCTTTCAGCTACCGCTTTCCCTTCAGGACCATCTGCTCTCCTGTCCTGTTCGCCCAGTGTGGCTGTGGGACTGGGGGACAGGGAGCTCAGGGCCTCTGCTTGGGATCAGGCAGGGGAGCCTGCTCCCAGCCCGTGGACGTTGTGGCCTGCAGGTGACATGGCCAGTGCTCAACACCATCAGGAATAACAGCAGCTGTTTGGAGAATGGAAGCTAATTTAAGGCAAACCCAAGAGACCCCAGAGAGAGGCCACACAGAAGATCCTTCTTGGAGACATATGCAGAGGTTCACCATCTGGCATGCTCTGTCCTCCACTACCAGTCGACCTCCACTGCCTGCCCCTCCAACAACAATAGCAATAGTAGTAACTGCAAAAGTCCTGCTGGTTCCCACGCTTTGGGCCTGAGCTCTGTGCATGGAATCCCCGCTCTGCCTCCCAGGTGGCTCACTGCCTCCCTGCCCCACTCTCCTGGGCACTTTCATGCCCAATGTTGTAGGTTTGATCAAGCTTGAATGGGACATTAAGGAATGCAGTGTTTGAATCTGGCAGGTCTCCAACACCTTTTCAAGTCAACTCAACCAATCTGGGCAGGGCCTCCAGGCGTGGTGCAGTCTGCTCATCTTTCCTCAGGCCTTTAGAGGGAAGTGGGGGCACCTGCATAAGAACCACTGTCCCCAGAAGGCCAGAGCTGGCAGAAACTGCAGAAAGGGAGCCTGCAGCTTTCTCTAGGAATAACTACAGGGTCTCCCTGTCTCATCATCAGGAAATCTGAATGCAATTTCCATGCAGTAATTTAAACTATTTCCAATAAATTCTGGCCTCAGCAAAGATGTTAAGAAAATGCCTGGTCACCTTGTGCATGATGCTCCTCCTGGACCAGCTAGACACACCTACCTGCCAGTTCTGAACTTGCCCAACCCTCTGCCCAACCCCTGCAGAGATGAACCTCCCAGCACTGGTCCACATTCCACCTGCCATGGACTCTTGCTCTTTTGAGGGGCAGAAACCTGAGGTGTCTGCTGAAAAGGCCCAGGGACCCTCGGCCATGGGGTCCTGGATCAATGCAGAACCCTTGGGTGAAGGAGAAGGCTGGGGGCATGGAGGGGGATTTCCTTCCCATGTTACAAAATCTCAGGCTAGCTTAAGACTTACATGAAGATAACCCCCAAAACATAGGTGATAAATAGCTTTTATGACTGGTTTACCCAAAAAAAATGAATATTTCTGAGACAGAACTAATGGACAAGTGACGAAGAGAAAAGACATTTGCAGTGGCAAAAACAAGAGGCTCCTCCCCATTTGTCCACGGAGCTGCCATAAGTGACAAGAAAGGACAGTGGGGAATGTGCAAAAGGCACCTATAGGCGAGTGGCAGAAGAGGTGACCCAAGAAGCTCACAGGCCCGCAGGAGATGCTAACCATCATTAGTCATTGGAGACACGAATGGCAAGAGCTTGTCTGGATTTCCAGGGCCGTGCTGTCCACGGCTGGGACAGTGTGGAGGTAAACCCTGGTGGTGACACCGGAGTGGGATATGCAGCACTTGAAGCCGACTAGATGTTCATATAGTGGAACAGAGCATTCTTGTACATATGCCTTCCAGCACTTTTGTTGAGACATAATGAATTGGTAAATGAATTGGTAAAGAGTAAGAGTGACACATCTCAATTTTTCCAAATGGCGTGCTGTTGTCCCATCATGATTTAGGGAATAACCTGTCTTTCTCCTGCTGTATTACTAAGGGCGTGACTGTGAATTAAATAACATGAGCGCTTCTTGTCTGTGACAATCCGACGGGGAGTAGTCCAGAGGCCAGGCA
Organism: Aselliscus stoliczkanus; assembly: GCA_033961575.1. Lineage (NCBI taxonomy): Eukaryota > Metazoa > Chordata > Mammalia > Chiroptera > Hipposideridae > Aselliscus > Aselliscus stoliczkanus. The sequence continues at coordinate 1,878,358 of CM066728.1, read as the reverse complement.
CACCCACTGTCTCCATGCAGAGGCTTTTGCTCCCTAATGCAGGGCCAGCATGAGGCCAGCGAGATTCTTCCACTCTCAGAGTTCCAGGTGGCCCTCACTCATGATCCTGAGCACGGCACTGCCCTACCTTGCCTCACCTGGTCTCAGCTCTGCCCTAGGTGTCGTCCTTTCCTGTGTGACACAGATGGTCACTGGCATGTGTGGAGCAGGCCTCCTTTAGGGGAGCTGGGGAAATAACTTGTTTGTAAGTTGAAGATGACCAAGTTCATGAAAGTGCATACCAAACACATTTGAGTATTTGAGCACTTGAAATGTGAGCAACTGAGTTTTCAGTGATGCTTAATTTTAATTAATTTACATTTAAAATTAAATAGCTATATGTGGGTAGTGGCTGCTGTATGAGACAGCACAAGAGGATTCACACTCAGAATTCTGCTTCCATCTCCCTGACACAGACGTGGTCACATGGCCGCATCTGAGTGTGAGGGCACCTACAATGCAGTCCCTACTGGCCAGCCAGATGCCCAGCTCTGAAAGGGAGACTGGGCAGGACATAGGCCTGGGGCTACTGCTGAAAGGGCCTGGGACACAGCCCTGAGGGTGGTCAGCAGTGGGGCCACAAGTCTGGCTGTGAAGAATTGCCTTCGCCTGTGTTTCTTTCCATATTTATATGTATTCGGGTCTCTTCCTGGTCTCTCCATATCGTATACTCGTCCGTTTGTCATATGAAACTGTTTTAATTCCTATGTCATTATCTGATAGAGCTAATCTTCCCTTGTTTTCTCTTATTTTTCCGAATTTTCTTGGGTATTCTTATATACTTATTTTTTTCCACCATAAGCTAAGCATCAGTATCTCATTCAAAAGAGAACCCTGTTGTCTTGATGTGAATCCACATTTAATTTACAATATGTTTGACGAGAACTGACAGACACTCTCTCTTACTGAGCTTTATCCAATGATAAGAGATAAGATCCACTGGCCTTTTATTCAGGATTGCTCTCCAGCTCTCGCTGCAGGCTTCGTTCCCCACCCCCCCCCCACCCCCGCACAGCCCTGCACAGGTCTTGTTTTCACCTTTCACACCTTTTCACATGTATTTGTTGCCTTTGTAAAGAGAACAGTTTTCCTTTTTCCACTCTCCCAAGCTGGTTTTCATTTATGTAGAAAAGAGGCTCCTGGGCCAGCCGAGTTGCGCAGTGGTTAGCGCTGGCTTGGGAAGCCAGCGGCCCCTGTTCGGGTCCCATGTATGAGGGCCAGTGACACTGCCTTCAAAAAAAATAAAAAAAAGAAAAAAGAAAAGAGGCTTCTTTAGCGTGTGCCCTGTCACCAGCCACCTTATCACTTCTGTGGTGCTTCAGTTGTGTCTGGATTTCCCGAGCTCGTGGTGATACCAGCTTCCAGTGACGATGGCTCTGCCTTCTTCACAAATTTCATCTGTTCTTCTCTTACCTTAAATAGACATGTAATAAAACAGAGACATAATGAGAATATCTCTAGTGTTTCACTATCAAGTTTGATACTTATTTTTTAGTCTGAGATGTGCTTTTTTTTTTATCATAATAAGAAAATATCCACTTGTTTTTAAATTTAGTCAGGAATGGATGCTGAATTTTTTAAAATGCCATATTAACTTTCTACAGTTGTAGTTTTCTTCTTTAATATTAATATAGTGAATTATGTAAATAGATGCCCTATTTGAATTATCCTTACATTCCTGAGGGATAAATCCTGTTTGTCCATGGTTTATTATTATTTTAATGAGCTTTTGAATGAAATTTGCTAATATTTTATTTAGGCAATTTGTAGAGATATTCATATATAACGTTGCTCATTGTGTGCTATTGTTTCATCCTCATAGATCTTATTATTCCCCTGATGGGCCACCTGCTTTCACAAATTTCCATCAGATACAGTCTCCGGCCCATTTAGGGGTTATCCACGCACCAGTGTAGTTTGCACTGTGCAGCTTTTCATAGGGTGTAACCTTTGTACTTTTCAAAACTTGTACTTTTCAAAATTGTGTTTATCTTTTGGGTAAATAGAGAGAATGTAGCCAGCTGCCTGGGGTTTACTTCTTTATTTAAATGTAACCTCTTGAGTGCCTCTGTTTGTGTTGTCAGGCCTCACCTTTCTCATCTGTAAAATGGAGATATTGTGGGTTGGCCGAGTGGCTCAGTTGGTTAAGAGTTAGCTTAAGAGCGCGAGCTCTGAGCAACAAGGCTGCCAGTTCGACTCCCACATGGGCCAGTGACACTGTGCCCAAGCTGAGCTGCTGCTGAGCTGCCAACAGGTGGCAGGATGGCTCAACTAGTGAGAGTATGTGCTCTTAACAACAAGACTCCTGTTCGATGGTGGGGTATGCCTATTAGCAACTAAGACTGAACTGGGCACCTTGAACTGAGCTGCCCTCCTAGGTGGCTTAGAATAGAGCCTGCTCTTAACAACAAAGCTTATGTGTTCAACTCACGCATGGGATGGTGGCTATGCCCACTTGCTACTAAGACTGAATTTGGCAACTTGAGCTGGCGCCTTCCACAACTAAGACTGAAAAACAGCAACTTGGCTGGTCCCCTTCCCCAATTTTCCAACACTGTTCTTCTCCAATTCCCCAATTAAAAAAAAAAAAAGAGGACATATTGCTACACCTCTCTCAGAGGCCCTGGGCATTGAATGGATTACTAATACACTCTGACTTCTAAGAACAGCATCCAACACACATTAAACATCATGTCAGTGTTGGCTATTATTACGATTAATGTTATTTTTCATTTGTTAGCACCAGAGAATGCCAGGTTTAACTGAAGACCCAATCCTGGCTTGATGTCTTCAAACAGCTAAAGCTTGAAATTGTTGGTGCATGGTAGATGCCTCAGGTATAGATTGGAAGACAGAGACTAGAGGGTGGGAAAATTGTAGAGGATGCTGAAGTTGTTGGCAGACTTGGAACTGGTATTTTATTGCTAGTTGGAGTCCTCTTTCTCTCCTACTGAAGTTTGGGGCTGTCTCTCCGCTGCCTTGGTGGCCCTGGAGAGTTGTGTGTGAGTGGGACCTGCCACAAAATGTGGGATGTGGCCGTTGCTAGGGCAGAGCTGCGGTTTCCAAGCAATGGTGGGATTAACTCAGTCCTCACTCGCAAGATAGTGGTTTTAGTCCCGTCTGTATAATTTACCACGGACTTGGCTCCATCTGGTGGAGCCTTGAGCACCTGGGGAATGTCCCACCTAGTGAACCACTGCCTCAGTGAGACTCAAGGTGGCCACAGGCTTCCTCAGAATTGCACCCTACCCACATCTCCACAGAGACCTCATCCAGAGGAGGGAAGGTCAAGCCCGTTCATAGAAAAATATTTTCCCCATCATAGGACACTTGGGCAGGGGTTTGAAATGAATGGTGAGAGCTGGGTTACAGAGTACCCAGCTTGGAATTCCGGCCACGAGGGCCACGCTGGTTTCTGCTTTACAGGCTTGAGTGGTCTCCAGTCACCCAGTGGATAGAAAGGTGAGTAGTGGTCCAGTGAATGCGGGACGTGAAGTGTGCACCTAGCAAAAGTGACTTCTCTCATCTGAGTGACCTGCAGAGATGGTCTTTGAGAAAGGAGCCAGTGGGACATTCACAGGGGGAGTGGGGGACAGGGACAGGACAGGGAGAAGACACCCCCCATTACCTCTTAGAGTCAATGATGATTAGAACCTGGAGGCAGGAAATGATGCTAAGGCAATAAAATGGATCTTATTATGAAGGAAGTAGGCATCAGGCCCGGGGAGTGTGACCAATGCCAGGCCCCTGGATTTCAGGTGGAGTTTTTTTCCCACAGGGCATGGGCCTGAGGCAGTGGCCTCCATGAATGCCCCTGTGACTAGAGACGTTCTGGTTGGCTTGGGGATAAGGACCTGTCAAATAATAAATAATTTGGCAGCATTTGAGATCTTGCTCCCTGGAATATGACATCAGTTTGGCTCAAAGAAACTCTTGTAAACATTCTCTATAGGTTTGGATGTTTCTTACATCGACAAGCTCTTATAAATCTTAGAATCATATCCAGTCCTCCAGAGCCTATTTAATCTGCAGTGTGACTGATCTATTCTCTTGATACAGTTTCATTTATTAGTTCTTTTAACATTAATTGTACCACAGCATCAGTAGAACTTTTGTGGCAGTTTATATCTAAGTATTGATTTTTTTAAAAAAAGTGCTTTCAAGCCCCTTCTGTCCTCAGATACTTCACTTAAGCTATCATCTTGCTCAAGATAAGAGAAACATTGTTTCAATTCTGGTCAGTTTTTAGACCTCACCAATAAAATCTCCACGGAGACAAGGAGTAATGGTAGGGACTTTTTTTGCTCCTGGATAGAGGACATGGGTTGAGAAACTCTGGCCTGGCCATTTAAAGTTCAGTGCAGTTGTTGGTGATGAAACTCAAGTAAGACAGGGAGTCTGGGTGCTGGGGTGCTGGCTAGCAGCACAGGGGTCTCCTTGGGCTCCAGCCACTGACAGATTAACTCTCTGCAGTAAGGACTGCAAGGGGCAAAGCTCTAAAGGAAGCGCAGAAAATCTTAGCCCACGTGGGGACAGAAAGGGGTGAGTGTCTGTGCATAAACAGGGTGAGGCAGGGGGTGTTCCCTAGTGAAAGGCACATGCCAGGGTGATGGGGGGGAGGGGTCGTGTAGTGTGGTGGGGAGATGGGACAGCAAAAAAAAAAAAAAAAAGGATAGTAAATAATTTGTCTGTTCTTGTCCTGAATTCTTGCATGGAACTTTTAAACCCTTGGAATTTCGTAAGTGATAGAAGTGTCTTGTTATTAATGAATCCTTGTGTTTTTTTTTTTTTTTTGAGGGCAGTGTCACTGGCCTTCCTATGTGGGACCCGAACCGGGGCCGCTGGCATCCCAAGCCAGCTCTTAACCACAGCGCCACTCGGCCGGCCCTATTAATGAATCCTTGGACCACATGAATTTATGCTGACGAGGTGGCTCACAGTGGATGCATAGATAGTTCAGGATGGAGGATGGTAATGCCAGAAAGACCAACCGCACGATTAGTTGGGTTGATGTCATGGGCTCAAAGCCTCCAGAGTTTGGGGCGGTTGGAGATTGAGGTCATGTCTATTGGTGAAACCTCAAAGGAAACTTTGGACACCAAAGCTCAGTGTGCTTCCTGGTGGTGAACATGTGGATGTGCCGGCACAGGATATGGCCACATTTCCCAGGGAGAGGATGCAGACCCTCCCAGGCCTCTCCTTGTGCAGCTCTTCATTGGGCTGTTCATGATCTGTATCCTTTGTAATAAAACGTAATCATAAATATAGCATTTTCCTGAGTTCTGTGAGCTGTTCTAGTAAATTATCAGACCCACGAGTCATGGAAAATCCTTGGATTGGTAGCCAGTGGGACTGAATTTTTGGAGGTCTGGGACTCCCAAAGTGTGCTGACATCTGAAGGGCAGTCTTGTTGGGGACAGTGTCTTCTAACGTGTAGGGTCTTTGCTAACTCTGGGTGTTTAGTGCCAGAATCAAAGTGCAACACACTAGGTGGAGTGGGAACAGAAGAGTTGGTGTCAGAAAAAAGTGGAATTAGTTAGAATGACTCTGGATCACTGACAAATGTGCTTTGGAGAGAGAAAGGATGAAAAGATGAGAATGAGGACGCTTTGGTGGCTACTGGGTCTGTACCCATGGTTTGGAGCAGCTGCTGTGCTGAGGTCCATCAGTAGAAATAAAAGTTACCAATGGAATTTAGAGGTGATGGATCCAAATTCTGGGGAGCTGGTCCACTGCATACAATAAGAAAATATGAGAAAAAAATAAATAATCAAATATGAAAAAGCAAACTAATAAGAAGTGAGCCAAAAATACAATCCCTTTGGTTATTGTTATATATGATAGTTCAAATGAGAGTGAGAGATGGGCCAAGATTAACTTGTGTCCAGTTGAAACAATGGTCTCTCTCTCAGGGTCCCCACTGAAGGATGTGTTGGAGATCTGATGCAGGCCCAGCTCGAATTACGGCCTCTAGTCTCAGAGCCGTTTCCACAGGAAAAAAGTATGCTGAAACAACAAAGAGCGAAGACAGCTAGACTGATTTCTGAAGTAAGGGGATAGGCAGAGGGGAGCATCATGGGATTTGTGCCAGTTCAGTGAAACTCTTAAGTAATTGTTAAGAAGTAGGGTGAATAAAGCAGCCATTGAGGGTCAAAACAGAGATCTTAATGCAGCACTTTCAGAGGCTAAGTGGACCAAAGGAACTCCCTGCTGGTTCCCCAACATTGAAGGACCTAAGCAAATCTGCTTTTTTTTTTTTTTTTTTTCATCTAGTTTGGAGGAATTTGGAAAGGTTTAAGTAAAAAATAGCAGCAGAAACCTGACCTGAAATCATCTGGGATGATGGTCCCATAATTCAATCAAGGGAAAGTTCAACAAAAGGGCTAGGGTCCCTTGGCTCAGTCCCCAAGGTGACCCAGAAGTATAAAATGGTCAGGGACGGGGAAATTTCTGGGACTCCATGATATGGGGCCAAAGCCCATTGGTGAAGTCTTAAGGGAGGCTACAATTACACAGCGAGAATGCAGAAACGCAAGGGGCGATTAGGTGAAAGTTTGGGTGAAAGCTGGAATATTTAAATAGGCTTTATGTGAAGAAGTTGTGTCCCCTTTACCCAAATGCTTTCTGGGAATGGGTATTACATCAGACAGGGAAACACATCCTTACCTGGTATTGTAAAACCATACCCGTGGGTGACATCCCAGTGGAGCTAGTTAGAAAAGCAGGGACCAATGGATTAAAGTAAAAGTCTGGACAAAATTTGACATGTTTGAGCCGGATTTTTATGAAGTGGTTGCATCTCTTTTACCTGAATGTGTGATGGAGAGGGATATTTCCTCTCCCCAGTACTGTAGAACAGAAAGCAGGTAAATCTGTCCTTCAGGAAGCATTAACTGGACATGTGGATGGGAACTGATATGACTGCCTGAGCCCTCACAGGTTGTTAATTTCTAATAGTGCAGAATAGAAGCTGGAGTGTTGTGTGAACAAATTCTCTGAAGAGCCTTGGATAGGGTGTAGATGCGCGTAGAAGCCTGTGCGAGCCACCCAGCAACGTCTCCTGGGAATTCAGATAAGAGAATTTCCGTGTGAGGGGCAATGACTAGCTTGCTATTAGACATTAACTGAAACTGCCCCATGACTGAAGGACATAATCTTGAAATCTGAAATACCCAAGAAGTATTGGGAAATGTCCAAGAAATGCTTTGATAGAGTGGCCCAGAAGATTCCATACTAAAATGAGAAGGGTTTGTACAGGATCATGCTACTTGGGTGGAAAGGGGTGCAGAGAATTACTCTACATATTCACAAGCTGGTTGTCAAATTCACAAAGGTGGTGGCGGCCAGGGCTGGGGAAAAGGACAGGAGAGTTATTGTTTAATGTTGTGGATGGAAAAGGGACCACATATTAAACCTGACAAGCTCAGGAATCTGAAAATAACCACATAAGATGGTGTGAGCATAAACGATTTCATAACTAAGTGGGCCAGGGTGGGAAGTCATATCTTTAGCCAAAAGCTTCCTTCATAAAGTTAATTTGTGCCTTTAAGTGGGCCTGTCTATTATCTTTTTGCACCTTAGGGGACATCCTTGGAATGTCAGTAATGCCTTTTTCCAGACCAGAGTAGAAAGTACAGAATCTCTCATTATTATTTCTTGTCCCTTAATAAATTGCTTGACCCTCCCCTCTCTTTCTTGCCAAAGAGTTTCAGAAAGAAGGCTGCTTCAGGAAGGAAATCTTAGAAAGCTGCCCTAGCCTAATTTAAATTAAGTATGGTAAATCAGTCAGATACCTGGTGGCTAGATGCCCACTGTGCTCCAATTGTTTCTGGGTTGCCCAGCAAGAATGTTCCTGCCCCTTGTGTTCCCTCTTCAAGTACCTGTAAATAGCCCCTTCTCACTTTTGAAATCTAATACCCCTTCCCCCTTTTCTTGCTCATTTGTCCTAAATGTCTTATAAACGCAATGCTGCTTCACTGTGCTTGGAATTTTCATGCTCTGTGAATCCCCCCTGTCCATGTATTAAACATTTTATTTTCTCCTCTTAATCTGTCTTTGTTATTTTGATTATTAATTAGCCCAACTGCAAGAACTCAGAAGGCGCGAGGAAAAGTATTACATTTTTTAGCCCCCACACCTCTTTCAGGATTCTGATCTTGGGACATAGTTAGTTTAGCCACAGGCTAGGTCTGAGCTGGTGTTGGTGGGACTTTAGCTTCCCTTTGAATTCTTCATTGTTACTTAATATGTCTTCACAAAAATCACCTATGAAATGATACAGCTATACCTTTTTGTAAGTTCGAAATTGTATATACAAAATTTATGTATTTTTATTTAAAATAAAAGGAGGTTTTCTGGAGGAAAGTGCCTGATGCCTGCCAGCCAAGTAAAGGCTGTCAGCGTTGCCACCCTCTGCCCCTCATAGTCGCGCAAGACCCAGGAGCAGCTCTCTGCCTGGGTCAGGCTGACATGGGAAGAACACTGACTGATCCCCAGAGTCACGCGTGCAACTTAAAACCTGAAACTGGGACTTAATTAAGTCGTAAATGATGGTCACATCCTGGCATTTTGGGGGCGGGGTATGTTTCAAAATGATTTTGTCAATTTAGGACAGAGTTCTAACCCCAAGTGTGTTGGGGCCACAAGCAGGAGTTGGTAAAAACAAAAACTTGTCTCCTTGATACCATGCTAGGGTCTGGCTGCCTGCCCCTTGAAAAAGTTAACCATCGAGAGACATGGTTGGTGGAAAGAAAAGCAGCTATATTCAGGATGTTGGCATTCTGGGAGGATGGTAGACTCCTGTCCAAAGGCTATCTCTCCATTCCTGGCCCGGTCAGAAGGTTTTATAGGTACAGAAGAAGAACAAAGGAAAGGGGGAGTTGGTCAGGCAGGTCCGAGGGCTGACATCCTTCCTGGGGTCTGGTCTGTTTTAAGATAATGTTATCTCTGGACTCCTGACTCGGACTGGACCACAGAGGCCTGGGGCTTTATGTGTATGTATTCTGGTGTCTGGGATTAAGAAATTGCCCTTTCCTGGTTAAGAATTTATTAATTAAATGGATTAATGAGCTGTGGGTAGCCTTGAGAAAGGGAACAAAACAGAGTTCTTTAGTTAATCAGTGAGGGGAGAAACAGAGGAAACAGCTGAATATCAGGGTGGATCTAACTGCAAACTAGCTAGGCTTCAAGCTATGCGGTGAGTCACACTGCAAACTAGCTAAGTCTGTGTTATTGATCTACCAAATTTCACCCTTACATCCTGATGCTGTGAGAAAGGCCAGTGGCTCAGGGTGGTCCCCAGAAGCCCCATCTCCAGTCTCAGCCAGCCAGCCTGAGGGAGACAGTGGTGTGCAATGATGGAGAGAAAGGAAAGTGGTGCCAGTTAGTAAATAAATAAACAAATAAATAAAGGTGTGTGCTGTTTCCTCAACCCCCAAAACCTGACCTCAGGAGGAGGGAGCAGCCCAGGTTGCTGGGAGACCCAGGGTTGTGCACACTCAGCTCACATTTGAAACATTGGACATATCATAGAGCTTGCTTTTGGAGAGAGACTGAGATGGGATGCTTAAAGCCTGTAACCCTTTGAGCAACATCATGTGCAGTGACAGCACTGGGGACACGGCGAGGGCAGGGCATCTTCCCACACACCTCTACAATTTCCTAGGAAGGGAATACACACACAGGGAAACTCAGCATGAAAGGCACTCTGGGATCAAAAGGCCAAAGTCTTGATAAAAATGACCCATTGCACATCATGCTGAGCACATAGACTGTGTGTCCCCTCAGCCACTCTGATGGTGTTGGTCTGTCTGGTCACTCAGCTCTGGAGGCCAAGCGCAGTCAGGTCTTCAGGAGCAGTGGGGCCTTTCCATTAGGGTTTCTAGCGGACCAGTGAGACACGAAGAGCCCTCTACCTAGGACATTCTGAGAGTAACCAATGAAAAGCTAAAGCACACAAGGTTGGTGACATTTTTTTTTATTGTGGTTCTGTGAAATAGAATTTTGCAGGCTCAGGACTAGACAAATGGGCACAGGGGATGTAGGTACATTGCCCACCTGAATCTTTTCTCAGGAAAAGGAAGTTTCCAGCCTTTAGAAAAAATGCAAACAAACAAACAAACAAAAAGAAAAATTGGAAAACCAACCAAACAAAGACAAACGAGGCCCTGGGGTCAAAGGCATTAGAGGCCAAAGGGAAAGTGGGTCTTCCTACCAGCCTCGCGCTGGTGCATAGAGCCTTGGACCCCACCAGCAACCCCTTCACTTCTTGCCATTGGAGCTCTGGAGACACCAGGGGCGGGGCAGGCTCTTGGGGCTGGGATTGGCAGGTAGTGCAGGGCTTTCCTTTGCCCCAGAAAGGTGCACTGTGGAAGGGAAGAGAATAGAGAGAGCCTCATGCTCTTTGCTTTCTTGTTCCAAAAATGACTCAGATTTCCCTGTGGCAGAGCCGATAGGGAGCAAAAGGTTTCCTAATTTCAGGAGCTTATTTCATAAGTGGAAAAACTGTACTGACACACAAAACTTTGGAGATTCTTAGGGATCTTCTACCAGCAGGGGGCTCATGACTCCAGGTTAAGAATACCCCAGGAGAAAATTTTGAAAGTGCAGGAAGTGAAAATAACCACATTCCCACAGCCACCACCATTAACAGTTAGTTGGCTTTTCCTTTCAGTTTTCTCTAGCACTTGTGCTTTTAAAAGCCCTTCCCCATCAACTGTCTTCACAAGCTCTTTTTAGTGGCTATGTAATATTCCACTGCTGAAGCTAGTTTGCTGTTGGATGTTTGACCATTAGAAATAACATTGTTGTAACATCTCTGGGGATCAAGTTTTGTCTCTTTTTCACTTAATTTCCTTTGTGTGTATTCCCAGGAGTGGGATTATTGGGTCAGAAGATTAAATAATTTTTTAAAAAAAGATTTTATTGGGGAATTGGGGGAGGGGAACAGCATTGGGAAACCGGGAAGGGGAACAGACAAGTTGCTGTCCTTTTGTTCTTCAGTCTAGTTGTGGAGGATGTTGCTTCACCTGCCCATGTTGGTATCATCACTGCGCTCTTCTCATGTGAGGCAGATCGGTCGCGGGCCTCTGGACGGCCGCTCACAGTGGCTCTTGGCAGCTCACACTGGCTGCCAGCCACTCACGCTGGCTGCTAGCCACTCACTGTAGCTTATGGCAGCCCACTGCAGCAGGGGCTGCAGCTATGCCATCCTGGGGACTCACAGCAGCCCAGTTCCAGGTGGAGCTGTTGTTCACCAGTGTCACTGGCCCTCATATGTGGGATCTAAACCAGGGCCACTGGCGTCCCAAACCAGCTCTTAACCAATGCCCACTTGGCTGGCCCGATTTAAATAATTTTTAATGTTCTTGATACACATTGTTAAATTCTGATTTTCAAACATGTTGTTCTGATTTACAATATCAACAACGGCAGAGCAAGGGGTTGGTCTTCATATCGAATCCTTGTTAACTTAAGATGTCAGGATTTTCGATATTTACAGTCTTATAGGTAAAACCCACCATCCTGCTGTGATTCAAATCTATGCCTCTCCAATAACTGGGAGGTCAAAATTCATACGGATGTATATTTGCACATTTGTATTTCCTGTGTTTTGAAGGTTCTGCCCCTTGTTTATTATTTTTATATTTTTAGTGTTATTGAGATCTAATTGACATATAGCACTGTATAAGTTTAAGGTATACAGCCTAATGTCTTTTTTTTTTTTTTTTTTAGATTTTATTGGGGAATTGAGGGAGGGGAACAGCGTTGGGGAATTGGGGAAGGAGAACAGACAAGTTGCTGTCTTTTTGTTCTTTAGTCTAGTTGTGGAGGACGTTGCTTCACTGGCCCATGTTGGTATCATCATTGCGCTCTTCCTGGATGAGGCAGATCAGTTGCCGGCCTCTGGATGGTCGCTCACCGTGGCTATTGGCAGCTCACGCTGGCTGCCAGCCACTCACTGGCAGCCCACTGGCAGTCTATGGCAGCCCACTGCAGCAGGGGCTGCAGCCTACACCATTGCCAGGGCTTTCACAGCCCAGCTCCAGGTGGAGCTGTTGTTAGCTGTAGAGGGCAGTGTCACTGGCCCTCATATATGGGATCTGAACCAGGGCTGCTGGCGTCCCAAACCAGCTCTTAACCAATGCGCCACTCGGCCGGCCCCAGCCTAATGTCTTGTCTTACATATATTGCAAAAGGATTATCACAGTAATTGTAGTTAACATTCATCACCTCATATAGTTACACATTTTTTGTGTGTGATATGAACTTTAAGGATCTACTCTCTTATCACTTTCAAATAAACCGTACAGCAGTGTTAACTAGATTCATGTTGTACATGCCAAGTATTTATTTATCCTATAGCTGGAGGTGTGTACTTTTTGACCACCTTCATCCAACTTCCCTCATCCTTGTTTATTTTTCAATTAGTTTTTTTTTTTTAACGCTATGTTTCAATTACAGTTGACATTCAATGTTATATTAGTTTCAGGTGTACAGCTTAGTGATTACATATTTATCTAACTTACAAAGTGATCCCTGGATGAGGCTAGTACCCACCTGGTACCATACATAGTTATTACAGTATTATTGACTATATTCCCCATGCTGTACTCCACATCTCTGTGACTATTTTATAATTGTCAATTTGCACTTCTTAATCCCTTCACCTTTTTTACCCAGCTCCCCAAACCCCCTTGCATCTGGGGACCATCAGTTTGTTCTCTGTATCTATGAGTTTAACTAGTTTTTTTTTTTTACCTAATGAGCTGTGGAAGTACTATGACTACTAAGCTTTATTCTAGCTGATGCAAACATTTCCCCTGCTTATTGCATATTTAATTTTTTTATTTTGTTTTTTATTTTTATCGGGGAACAGTGTGTTTTTTCCAGGACCCATCAGCTCCAGGTCAAGTTGTTGTCCTTCAATCTAGCTGTGGAGGGCGCAGCTCAGCTCCAAGTCCAGTCGCTGTTTCAAATCTAATTGCGGTGGGTGAAGCCTACCATCTCATGCTGGAATCGAACTGGCAACCTTGTTGTTAAAAGCACACATGTGCACTACCCAACTGAGCCATCTGGCCACCCACCGGCAGCTCAGCAGTAGCTCAGCTCAAATCGTTGTCTTCAATCTAGTTGCGGAGGGTGCAGCTTACTGGCCTATGTGGGAATTGAACCTGCAACCTTGTTGTTCAGAGCTTGCTCTCTAACCAACTGAGCCATTCGGCCGCCCTGCATATTTAATTTTGATTATGGTAATTTCCAACTAGTATGTGGTTAATTCTATCAGTTTTTTATTCATAGAAAGCCCCCACACTCATGAAAGGGGAAGAGAACTAACTGATCACCTACACCTTTTTCTAATATTTTCATGATTTCAGTTTTATATTTAACTTTTTAATCTATGCACCAAGTATTTTGAAATGTACCATGAAATCAGGCCCCAAACTGATTTTTTACTAATGATATCAATAATTTTCTGAGCAGCATGTTGACTAATCCATTACATCTTTGTGATTTTTAAAATGCATTAAGTTCTTGTCTGCAGTAGATAGACCTATAAGATATCTTCTGGGGCTGTGAATGTGATGGATTTTACACTTGTGGTTAGTTATGTTATAACTATATAGCAAGGTTGACCTTTAAATGGGGAGATTATCTGGGCGCTAAGCTAATCACACAAACGCTTTCTGGCTTGGCTTGGCTTAGCTGGCCTGGAAGAAGGCAGGGTACTGATGGAGGAGGCAGAGGAGCCTCTGGCTGCTGAAAGCAGCTGCTGGAAGGTTCAGCATTAGATGGTGTCCTGCACAGGTGTTTCCCATGGGAACTGGAGACCTTCCCTCTGCCCCACTGCTCCCTGAGAAGGCTAATGGTCACTCAGTAAATGTGTTGACAGTAATGTATTTCCTTCCTCTCAATCAGAGAGGTCTCAACTGGTAGTGACCAACCATGTTACTATTTAAACTTAAATTTATTAAAATGAGACAAAATGGAAAAACTGAGTTCCTCTGTTGCACCCAATAGGCCCTGTGGACAAGCACAGATAGAGGCCATTTCCATAGCTTGGAGACTTCTGTAGGTCTATGGAGTCTGGTTCAGGCACTTGCCTTATATGCTGTTCTTCCGCAGCTTGAGATAGCCCAGAAGTCCCAGGAAAAATATCCATAGCTACTGCCCACAAGTTTTGATGCATGGGGTGGGGGAAGCTACCTCATATTGCTTCATCAGCATTTTTCTTTTCAGGTTATGTGGAGCTGATTTCTGGACCAGGTTGGCTGGTTTAAAATGAAAAGAAAATTATTACAGGATTTTAGGTAGCTCACTCCAGAATCCTTGGTAAAGTCAGGGAACCCAAATTTGCGGCCACACAGCCATGAGCAATGTCAAACCGTGCCCCAGGGCACTCTTGCCAGAGCTCCACTGCCCATTGTGTCCTCTGCACTGGGCAGCAGACACCCTAACTGCTGCCACTGAGGATTAAAGGCTGTCACTGCTGTCTGCTCACATCCCGGGCTTACACCTCTAGCCAGTGTAGGGGAGGACCCCATGCTGTGTGTGATCGGTGATAACTTCCATATCCTAGCTACAGGGGAAGGTGAGCAATGCATTTAAAAGAAAATTTGGCTTCTTTTCTGGGAATACATGCATTTGCGAAACTTTCGTGTTGTGCAGACATGAGCAGACATGAATGGCATGTCCACCACAGCTGCCTGTATTCTGTTAGGATCAGGGCTGTATACTCCCAACCACAGGAAGTCGACTCTCTTCCCCAAAGGCAATCGAACATCTTGGAAATTTTGCTAAGAGTTGCAGCCATCCTCATCTGAACTTCTGATGCTACACAAACATTCAGCTTTTTTTTTTTCCTTTTTTTTTTTAGAGGGCAGCGTCACTGGCCCTCACATGTGGGATCCGAACCGGGGCCGCTGGCATCCCAAGGTAGCTCCCAAACACCGCGCCACTCAGCCTGCCCAACATTCAGCTTTTGACATGGGCTGAGTCTATGTTCATGAAGAACAGAAAAAAGGTCACATTTAGGGACTTAGGGACGGGAAGATCTCTGGAAGTCCATAGCCACTCTCCTTACAGAAAACCCAGCACAAGATGTGCACAAGCACGTGTGAATGGTGGCAGGTGGAGTACATATTTTCCCAGGATCCTGAGCACATTCCCCTCTGAGAGCTGCTCTTCATGGGACAATTCCCTAGGCTAACTAAAACACACACATCAAGATGAGCAAGGGGAAACGAGGCGGTTGAAGATGCCTGGAGTGGCTCTTAGTCAGTGTGACAGCTGCTGTTTCCTGGACCAGGTACTATTGTTTCCCCACCATTTACTAAGGCAAATGTTATAAGAGTGTGTCCTGGCTGACCGCCACATGACAGGGTTGCTTTCAAGATCTGAATGAGGGCCGGCCGAGTGGCGCATTGGTTAAGAGCTGGCTTGGGAAACCAGCGGCCCTGGTTCAGATCCCACATATGAGGGCGAGTGCCACTGCCCTCTACAGCTAACAACAGCTCCACCTGGAGCTGGGCTGTGCGAGCCCCGGCGATGGTGTAGGTTGCAGCCCTTGCTGCAGTGGGCTGCCATAGGCTACAGTGAGTGGCTGGCAGCCAGCGTGAGCTGCCAATAGCCACAGTGAGCGACCATCCAGAGGCCAGCGACCGATCTGCCATCCAGGAGGAGCGCAATGACGATACCAACATGGGCCAGTGAAGCAACGTCCTCCACAACTAGACTGAAGAACAAAAAGACAGCAACTTGTCTGTTCCACTTCCCTGATTCCCCGACGCTGTTCTCCTCCCCCAATTCCCCAATAAAATCTTAAAAAAAAAAAAAATCTGAATGAAATGGAAAGCTAATGCAGAGTCCAATCATCAAGTTCTGACTTCCCAGGCCAACTCTGGAGCTTTATTCACAAAGCCAGACAAATCCAACAGCGAGTTTTATTAGCTCTGAGTCTATTGCTTGAATTTCTTGAGGCTACAACACAGAAAACTTTTGTTGAAAACTCTGAAGATACATCAGTAGCTCTTACGTTTTACAGAAAAAAGAATGTACTACAGTAAAATGTCAATCTGTTATTTTTAAAAATGGTTTTCTTTAATACTGGATTGTCTTTCTTTTTTTGCCATTGTTTCATGAGGGAATCCCTGGCCCAGTTTATATTTTTTACATATGAATATCTAGTTCCACACTATTTGTTGAAAAAAACTAAACTTTCTCCACTAAATTGCTTTTGTATCTTTGTGAAAAATCAGTTGTTCATATATGTGTGAATTTGTTTCTGGGTCCTCTGTTGTGGTCATTGATCTATTTTTCTATCTAGACACCAATTCCACAAGGTCTTGATTACTACACAGAGCATAATAAAAAATATGAAATCATGTAATGTGAGCCCTTCAACTTTCCCTTTTTTAAAGGTGTTTTGGCCATTCTAGGTGCTTCGCATTACCATATAAATTTTAGAATCAGCTTGTCAGTGTCTACCAAAAAAAGAAGAAGAAAAAAGAAAGCCTGATGGAAGTTTGGTTGGGATTTCTTTGACTCTACAGAACAATTGGGAGATAATTAACATCTTAATAATATTGAGCCTTCTGACCCATGAACAAGGTATACTTCTCCATTTATTTAGATATTGTCTAATTTCTTTCATTATTGTTAATGTACAAGCCTTGCATATTTTTGTCAGATTTATTCCTAAATATTTTATATTTTTAATGCAATTATAAATTGTATTGTCTTAATAATGTAAATTTCTGATTGTTCATTGCTAATATATAGAAATAGAATTAATAGTTGATAATGACCTTAAATCCTGCAAACTTACTAAACTTACTACTTATTAGTTCTAGCAGCTCATTTTTTTTCTTTTGTAGATTCTATCAAGTTTTATACGTGGATAATCATATAATTTGTGGATAAAACAATTTTACTTCTTCCTTTCCAGTCTGACTGATGTTTATCTCTTTTTTCTTGACTGCTTACACTTGTCAAAACCTCCAGTGCAATGTCGACTGGAAGTCATGAGAGCAACTATGCTTGTCTCATTCTTGACTTTAGGAGAAATGTGTTCAGTTAATACCACCAAGTAATATGTTAGCTGTAAATTTTCTGTATATATTATATCACTGTATGTATAATGTAAGAATGCTACAGTAGTATGCTTCCATTTCTCCTTTCCAAGCCTTAATGGAGTTGTCACCATGTATTGTCTAATATGTATTATAAATCCCAAAATGTAGTTTTTATCTTAGTCTTTTAAAAAGGTCTAAATAATAAGAAATAACCAAAATTATTTAACCATGAGTTACTATTTCTGTGTTTATTCATTTGTTAATCCCTATTTCCACCTGGTTTCATTATACATCTGCCTAGAGGACACCCTTTAACATTTCTTGACATGTAGGTCTGCTGGTGAGGAATTCTTTAAGCATTTGTAAGTCTGAAATAGTTCGAATTTTACTTTCTTAAGGTTAAAGATATTTTTGTTGTATATTGAGTTCTACATGAACAGGTTTTTTGCCCCCCACAGTTTTTCACTTGCATAGATTTTAGTGAGAAATTTGCCGTCATACTTATCTTCTTCCCTCTGAAGAAGGAAGAAACATAATGTTCTTTTTTCCTCTGAATTTTACAATGATTTTATCTTCATTGATGGTTTCAAGCAATTATGTGGTTTTCTTTATGTTTTTTTGTGCTTGAAATTCATTGAGTTTATACGTGGATGATCATATAATTTGTGGATAAAACAATTTTACTTCTTCCTTTCCAGTCTGACTGATGTTTATCTCTTTTTTTCTTGACTGCTTACACTTGTCAAATATCAATATATCTGTCGGTTTTCATCAAATTTGGAAAAATGTTGTTCATCATTCCTTTAAATATTTTTTCTGTCCTCCTCACTCCCTTCCTCTTCAGGAACTCCAATTAAATGTATATAAGGCATTTGAAGTTGTACCCAAACTCACTGATTCTTTCTGATTTCATTGTTTATTATTATTTTTCTCCAGTTTCAGTTTGGACAGTTTCTATTGCTATATTTTCAAGGTCACTAATCTTTTCCTCTGCAATGTCTAATCTGCTGTTAGTTTCATCTAGTTTATTTATTTATTTTTCTTCTCAGAGATTGTAGTTTTCATGTTTAAAAAATTTGACTTGAGTGGTTTTAAGAAATATTTTGCATGATCCTACTTAACTTTTAAAACATATAAATACATTTAAAATAAATTTTAATGTTCTTCTCTGCTAATTCTCCCATCTGTGTTGGTTTGGGTTGGTTTTGCTTGATTGGCTTGTCTCCTCATTCTGGTTGCATTTAGCTTCTTTGTATATGTAATATTTTTTTTTTTGTTTGAATGTCAGACATTGTGAATTTTACCTTGCTTAGTGCTGGATATTTCTGTATTTCCATAATATTCTTGAGCTTGTTCTGGGACACAGTTAAGTTTCATGGAAACCTTTTGATTCTTCCTAGTCTTTTAAGATTTATTTTATTTTATTTTATTTTATTTTGAGGGCAGTGTCACTGGCCCTCATTATGTGGGGCCTGAACTGGGGCCGCTGGCTTCCCAAGCCAACGCTTAACCACCGTTCCACTTGGCTATCCCCAATATTTATTTATTTATTTTATTAGTTTCAGATGTACAACACAATGCAATAGTTATACTCTTTACCCCCCAAAGTGAAAACCTCCCTCCCCCAGTTCACCACCCCACTCCCCCCCCATATCATACATATCCATCACAACTCCCCTGACTCCCCTCCACAGTATACTCCACATCCCGTGACCTTCCACATATTCAGTTGCAGTTGGCATACAATACTATACAACATCAGCTTCAGGTGTACAGTGCAGTGATCAAGCCTCTACTCCATCCATGAAGTGGTCTTCCTAACAAGACATGTGACTATGTGACACGCCACAAAATTTTTACAACATTATTATATTCCCCGAACTGTGTTTCATATCCCTGTGGCAATATTGTAGTTGTCTATTTATGCTGTCTAATCCCTTCCCCTTCCCCCCATCCCCACCCCCCTCCCAACTAGCAACACTCAGTTTTTCCTCTACATCTACGAGTCTGTTTACTTTGATCGTTCACTCAGCTCTTCAGACTCCACACACAAGTGAGATCACATGGTAGCTGTCCTTCTCCGACTGACTTATTTCTCACAACGTAATAGTCTCTTCACAATATTGTCAATTACATTCCCAGAACTGCCCCCATATTCCTGCGGCAACATTGTAGTCCCACCTACACTGTCCAAAACCTTCCCCCTCTCCCTCTTCCCCACTCCCTCCCAGCCAGCAACCATCAGTTTTTCCTTTATATCTGCTTGATACGACTTCAATCTTCTTAAATTGTCTCTCTGGGTTAGCTTGTTTACCCCTTTCTTTTGTTTAAAAAAGCCCTTTTAACATTTCTTGCAATGCTGGCTTGGTGGTAATGAATTCCTTAAGCTTATTCTTTTCTGAGAAGCTCTTTATTTCTTCTTCAATTTTAAGTGATAGCCGTGCTGGGTAGAGCAATCTTGGTTGTAGGCCTTTATTTTATGTCACTTTGAATATCACCTGCCACTCCCTTCTGGCCTGCAGAGTTTCTGTAGACAAGTCAGCTGTTAGTCTAACAGGAGTTCCTTTGTATGTAACCTGCTGTCTTTCTCTTGCAGCCTCTAGGATTCTGTCTCTGTCTTTAACCTTTGCCATTTTCACTATGATGTGTCTTGGTGTGGACCTGTTTGGGTTCAGCTTGTTTGGAACCCTCTGCACTTTCTGGGCATGTATGTTGATTTCCTTCACCAGGGTAGGGAAGTTGTCAGTCAATATTTTTTCAAATACATTTTCAACCCCTTGCTTCTTCTCTTCTCCTTCTGGTATCCCTATGATTCGAAGATGGTTGCGCTTCACCTTGTCCCATAGGGCTCTTAAACTATTTTCATTGTTTTTTATTCTTTGGTCTTTTTGCTGTGCCAACTGGGTGAGTTCTGCTATTTTATCTTCCAAATCGCTGATCCGCTCCTCTGCTTCATCTACTCTACTGGTGATTCCTTCGAGTGTGTTCTTCATTTCAGTTATTGTATTCTTTAGTTCTAAGAGGTTGTTTTTTATGGTTTCCCTATCCTTCTTTATGTCCTTGCTAAGTTCCTTAAACATTCTTATCATCAGTGTTCTAAACTCTGTCTCTGAAAGATTGGATCCCTCTGTTTCATTTGGTTCCATTTCTGGAGGTTTCTTCTGATCTTTTACTTGTGACATGTTTCTTTGTTTCCCCATTCTGGCTGTCGCTCTGGGATTGCTTTGATGTATTAGATAGATCACCAGGAGAGCCCTGGCTGGATGACACAGGCACACAGCTCACGGCCCAACACTCCCAGGAAAACTCCCAGTCTCAGCCTGTCCCAGTCAGCCGCTCACAGATCAGGCCGAGCAGCCCGACAACCAATCACCAGCCTGGCAACTCTGCAAGCGGAGTGCGGAGAGCGGGGACCCGAGGCGGCTTGCGCACTTCCACGTCTCAGTGAGCAGCCTGTTGGAGCCAGATCACTCCCACTATGTGTTTCCCTGGCAACGCAGCACAAGCCGAGTGGAGGGTGGGGATCCGAGGCGGCTCGCACTCTCCCGGGTCTCAGTGAGCAGCCTGTTGGAGCCAGAGGGCACCCGCCCTGCGTTTCCCTGGCAACGTGGTATCAGCCCGGCAGAGGGTGGGGAATCCAAGGCTGCAGGCGCGTGCGCACATACGTACTTCTGCGCCAATTCCACCAGACCAATTAGGTCTCGGACCTGATCCTTCGTGGGAGGGCCCAAGCCCGACAAAATGGCGACCTCCCTACACCACTCGTGTGCAGGCCCCACACCACGGGAATAACAGTCCAAAAACCTCCAGCCTTTGCACCAAAGGTGCTCAGTTCAGTCCGTCCCCGCAGGCTCCCAGGTCCGGCTCACACAGCCATTCCCTCCACTAAGAACCAGGTAAGTGCTCACCGGCGAGCAAGCCTGGGTGCCGGCCCCACTGATTCTCCAGCCGCTCTTAGCCTCACCGAGCAGAGCAAAGAGAGTCCTCACTAATTTACTGCTGGCTATCTTAGAACTCCTCTTCCTGGCAAAGGAGCTCTGGGCTGGTGAGCTTGGTGTGTGGCCGAAGGGTCTCTCCCCCAACCGGAGAAGCCTCTCCACAGCTGGGGCTTCCCTCATGGGGTTTGCTCTCTCTCGTCTCCGCCTGTCCTACCAGACTCGATGCGGCTTCCTCTTTAAGTTCTTCGTTTAGTGGTTCTGTTCATCTCATGTTCTGGGGACCTCCAGGGTTGAATGCTGTATAATTTGGTTGTAATTTTGGTGTGATCCTGGGAGGCAGTTAGCACAGTGTCTGTCTATTGCTGCATTTTACCAGAAGTCCCAATATTTATTTTTTTAAGATTGTGACCACAGCAGCTTTGTCTAGGGTTAATTATTCCCTACTACTGAGGCAAACATTCTTTAAGTATTCTATCTATTATACCTGTAAACTGTGATTTGTGAGGTCAGTCAGTCTGGGTGGAGGAAACACAAAGTAGTCCTGGCTCTGTGAGCACTGGGTACTGTTCCCGCTAATCCTTTCATTGGCCTTGGGTAATGTCCTCCTATGCATGTACTGAATACTCTGTGAATACTCATGCGTAACCTTCTGAAGATCTCTGGAGTTCTCTGTGCCACCCTCTCTTTTCTGTGTTGTGAAATCTAGCCACCTTTGTCCCGCTGGACTCTCAGCTCTGTCTCCTCAACTCTGGTAGTCCACCAGGTTCCTCTTCTCTGTTTCATAGTCTGTTACCTTGCTCAGGTGAGTAATCCGAGGCAATGGGATGACTCATCTTGTTTGTTTTCCATTTCTCAGGTACACTGTCATTCATTGCTGTATGTCTAGTATAGAGAGGCTAAGTAACTTTTTTAAGAACACATAAATTATAAGACACAGATCAATGCCAGACTCAGTTCTGTCGGTTTCAAGGGCCACAGATGTAACCTCCACACCAGTAAGAGTATATTTTTAATTTATTAATTTATTCATTTTTTTGAGGGCAGTGTCACTGGCCCTCATATGTGGGACCCAAACCGGGGCCGCTGGCTTCCCAAGCCAGCACTTAACCACCACGCCACTCAGCTGACACTAGTAAGAGTATATTTTTAAAAAGAGAAATGGTACAAGCACATATCTGTATAAACCCTCAAGATTTTCTTTCTTTCTTTTTTTTTTTTTTAAGATTTTGTTGGGGAATTGGGGAAGGAGAACAGTGTTGGGGAATTGGGGAAAGGAAACAGCCAAGTTGTTGTCCTTCAGTCTTAGTTGTGGAGGGCGCAGCTAACTCAGCTCCAAGTCCAGTTGCCATCCAACTGCCCGTTGGCAGCACCTTGTGGCTGCTCAGCTCAACGTGCCATGTTCAATGCTAGTTGCAGGTGGGTGTAGCCCACCATCCCATGGGGGAGTCGAACTGGCAACCTTGTTGTAGGAGCATGTGCTGTCACCAGCTGAGCCATCCTGCCACCTGTTGGCAGCTCAGTGGCAGCTCAGCTCCAGTGCATCTCACTGGCCCATGTGGGAATCAAACCGGCACCCTTGTTGTTCAGAGCTCGTGCTCTAATCAACTGAGATATCCGGCCGACCCCTTGAAGATTTCTAATCACAGCCATTTTCAACCTGGGTTCCATAATAGAATTAGTCTACAGATGAGTGTTTTAAACAACTATTTTCTAAATTTTTCAAGGTAGTACATAGTTAGTGCCTTTGTAAATGGAGAGGAGATAAGTTCATTTATTACATGTGTTGGTTACCTTAGGGCAGGGGTTGGCAAACTGCGGCTAGCAAGCTACATGTGGCTCTTTGGGTAAGTTCCATCTCAAAAGTTTGCTAACCCTGGAAAAGGCAATCCTGTTCCTCACAACAATTTAAAAATTACTCGAGAACCATAAATATATTTTTACATAATCACCATTATGTGAATAATATCCTGTAAAAGTTTTATAAATGAAACTATGATAGTTTTATTTTCATTTTCAATTTTACTTCAGAGCCACAGTTCACGAGCCTCAGTTTGCTGACCCCTGGAGGCTCTTCCAACTCAAAAGTTTGCTGACCCCTGCCTTAGGGCTTTGGGGCTTTATTCTATCAAGAATCCCTGTTGAGACGGTCAAGTTTGGTCAAGCTAACGTGGGAATACACAGGTAAATGTGGGATCTGTAGCTCTGCCTGGGAAGAAACATCTAGCTGGATTTGAATGGGCACAAACCTCAACCCCATAAGCCCAATGAAATGGCTTGGTCTTATCCAGTCCAGGCTCAATGTGACCTTCTCTTTTTGTACGCTTCCCGAATCACAGGGAAAGGATACTCATCCAGGCAGGCAGAGGACCCAAGGGTCATCTTGGGAAGGGCAGCCACATATTCTCACCCTAGGATAGGTCAGGCTGTGGTCACTGGAATGTGAACATGACCCTTGTCATTTCTAAGATGTGCCCACATGCTCCACCCAGCTTAAACCCAGTCACCATAAATGGACAGGGAGCTAATTTACCCAGCCCTCACCCCAAGACCAGGGCACTATGTTCCCAAAGTCTAACTTGGCTCAAATATTTTTACCTATTAGGGTTATTTTTCCTGCTGCTGTGGTGGAATTGCCATTTTCAGTAGCTGAGAGAAACTCAGAATTTATTTCTCTCTCTGGGAAATGTATGTGATTTCCCTCCCTGCTTTGTATGGATCCTTGAACAAATGACCATAATTAATAATATTTTAAAAGGATTAATCTTTTTTTACAAGATGCAATTAGTAAAGAAGATAGATCTTTAGATATAGATAGCTCTTGTCCATTTTTATTCTACATCTTTACAGCTCTGAGGCATAATACAAATCTAGCCAGCAGCAACTGAATACAGTTCCAACAGGGAGATTTATTACTGCCTCTGGAAGTAAATCATAGCTAATATTCTGGGCTGAATTTACTCAGAGCATGTGATCTCACTCAATCAGATCATGCTAAATATAGACTCAGAGAACAGTCAGGGCAGAACATCCATAGAGGCCATGAGCTGCCACCTTGGTATTTCGTGTATTTTTTTTTTTTCAGAAAGCAGTTGATTTTTTCTGGCATGCAGCTTTTTATAGACAAAGCAGAAAGGTCATTCCTTGCTGATCCCTGTGGGGAAGCTCAAACTGCTGTGAAAATATGTCCCTCATTGTATTTGAATTTATAGAATTTTAGGGCAAAATTTTATTTTTTACAAAAAGTACTTCCCCCTTATCTCATAACATGCTACCCTTTATAAAATTATCATCCATGATTATTCTGATGACAAGAAGCATTCATAGTGACTCATCTTACTGATATTTCTTACTAGCCTAGAGAAGTTGGTGCAGTCTTTCTGGAAAGAATGACCTCAGGCCTCTAATGTTTATCAAAACACCATACAGATTCAGGACTGGGTAATCTGGCTCAAACTCCCCTACCAGCCTCACCACCATCTCCAGGAAGAACATAACATAATTCCTCCAGGATGGCTGAAAACTCTGCTAATCAGGCTCTTCAACAAACAAGTCTGCACAACCCCTCTCACAGCTACTAAACCAGTTACACTCTGGAAAAATGCTCCTAAACCAGTTACACTCTAGGAAAAATGCTTTCTTGCATCTAACAGAGTCCCTCCTGCTGACATTTGTGAATTTTTTTTATATTCTGCATTTTTTATTGAGGCATCATTGACATAACATTATATTAGTTCCAGGTGTAGAATGTAATGATTTGGAATTTGTATATATTTATTCTGTTTTTAACTTGGCTTTAGAATCTGGGTCCTAGTGCTGTAAGGGAGCTTAGCACCCAGCCCTGTCCCTTCATGGGGTAAGAAGCATGGGCCCAGCAAGGCTGAGTACCCATAGTGAGCTGAGAGATACAAAAAAAAAGCAAAAAAAAAAAAAAAAAAATTAAGTGAGTCTCTTTTAGACAGCACATAATTAGAACTTAAAATATTGTCCAAACTTTAAATATTTTATTTGCATTTTTTCCTAGTTCTGTGTACAGATTAAATTGTGGTGTGCTGTGTTGGTTTCAGAACAAGTAGCAGGTTCTACTATTACTGTCTGGGATTGTATTCTTTTTTTTTTTTTTTTTTTTTTTGTTTTGTTTTGTTTTTTTTAGCTGAGCCATCCTGCCACCTGTTGGCAGCTCAACGGCAACTCAGCTCGGGCTGGCCTTGAACAGCTGTTGCTCAGAGCTCAGCTCGCACTCTTGAGCGAGCTCTTAACCAACTGAGCCACTCGGCCAGCCCTGGGATTGTATTCTTATCCTCAATAATCCACTGATCAAATAGAAATATCTCTTGTGCTCCTAATGCACGATGTGTCAGACAAGGATATATGCACTGAGGTTATAGAAATGAACTCCACAGTCCGTCTTTCAAGGGCCTTGGAGCTGTGGAGGAGATATTGATATGTTGAGTGGTTGACCACAGCTAAATATGAGGTATGGGATGTATGTGTATTTGTGTGTGTGTGTGTGGGGGGGGAGTTGGGGCACCAGGAAGGGTGTCATTATGTCTATGGTGTTTTAAGAGAAATTTTAGGGAAGTTTTTACAAAAAATGGTGTTTTTCTGATGGGACTGGAAGAAGGCATTATTTGGCAGATAAGTGGAGCAACTCATTTTTATTTTAGCCTTCCAGTATTCAGCAATGTATAAGCATGGAAATAATGCTTTTGGCATCACTTATGTGTGTGTGTGTGTATGTGCACCCATGTGCATGCACATATGTATGTCTTGTTATTTGGAGTAACAAGACCACAGTCAATTTGGAAATATCACTTTGGTTGCAATGTGGAGAATGAATTGAAGATGAAAGAAAGAGCAAAATACACTTAGTACGAGAATAAAGTAATAGTCCCAGAAAGAGATTATGAAGATTTGGACTAGGGCAGAGTTATATCAGCAGAATAATCCACAGGATTTAGTGGTCCCTGAAGGTCTAACATGGTATTTAGCAGTACTTGCATTCCAAGCTTACTTATTCTTCCTCCTCAGTTAGTATTCCCAGACTACTGATCAATCAAAAGCATTTATTTTTGTTACAGTGTTATTTTGATTTCTAAAATTAAAAAAATTATTTCTTAGACTTTTCATCTCTCTACTTACACTATCCATCTGGTTTTGCAGGTTTTCCACTTATTTTCATGAGAACTCGGAGCATATTAATCATAGTTGTTTTAAATGTCCAGTCTGGTAATTCTAATATATCTTCTATATCTGAGCCTTGTTCTGATGCTTGCTCTGTCTCCTCAAACTGTGTTTTTTTGTCTTTTAGTTTGTGTTGTACTATTTTGCCAAAAGCTGGACATGTGCTGGGTAAAAGTAACTGAGGTAAATAGGCCTTTAGTGTCAGGTTTTATGTTTATCTGATTAGGAATTAGGCTGTGTTTACAGTTTGCTGTTGCTGTAGCTGTCAGAGGCTAAAAATTCCTCTGGTGTCCTTATTGTCTCCCCTGTGTGTTTGGGTTTCCCTAGAGACTCTATAAAAGAAGTCTGAGATACGCAGTTCTTTCTGTTGTATTCCTCTGTTATTATACAAGAGCTCTGTTGAAGTAGTCACAAGCTGTGAGAGAGGCAAAGCATTTTATAGTTCTATCATTATGTCCCAGTCTTTTAGTGAGTTTATGGTCCCTGGGCTTTCTGAGGGTTTTTGTCCCTTTTAGATGAGAAAGGCAGGCTAAAAGGGGCTGGAATTGGGTATTTTTATGCTCCCCAGTGGTATGCCCTCATAAATTCCATCAGATAGGCTTTGGTTAAATACTTTCTCTTGAGGGCAGCCTTTGTAAAGCAGTACAGAAGGCTCTGTGTGTATTTCAAAATGGCTACTTTTCCTTTTTCCTACCATAAGCATGAGGTGATTTTTCCCTGGTCTTCACTGTGAGAATCTGGGATGGCTTCTGGAGATAAAGCTCATAAAAGTGTGGGGGCTTTCCTAAGACTAGGTCCCCTTGGAATTTTTAACTCCCAAATTTGTCCAAACTAACCTTCAGAAATTCATTAATTATTGTTTAGGTTTTCTTACTCCGATGTTGGTTCCTCTGGAGTTGTCTGTTTCTGGGTTTTTTGTTTTAGTAAGTTGTAATTCCCTGCATCTGTCTGCCAATTTCAAAAATTTTTTTGAGCATTGGTTTGTTATGTGACCCTCAATTTTTCTTATGGATCTAAGAATAGTTGTGTATTTTCAGTTCCCTTTTGAGAGGATAAGAGTGATAGTTTCCAAGTTCCTTATATACATAATCAGAGCCTGGAAATCTTTTTCACTTTTGCAGGATAGTTTTCCTGGATGTAGAATTATTGCTTTTCAGTCTTTTAATTACAGTACTTTGAATACATCACCTCATTACCTTCTGACCTTTATGGTTTCTGAGAACAAATAATCTGTTAACTTAATTAGGAATCCATATGTGGTCAGTTTTCTCTTGCTGCTTTCAATATTCTCTATCTTTGGTTTTCAATAGTTTGATCATGACATATTTTGTGTGACTCTTTGAGTTGATCTTATTTGGATCTTATTAAGCTCCTTGGTTATGCAAATACATGTATTTCATCAAATTTAGGAAATTTTCAGCCACTATTTCTCCCAATATTTTTCTTATCTCTTTCTGTAAATCTCAGTATGTATATATTTGTATTCTTGATGGTGTCTCAAAGGTATCTGAAGTTTTTGTTTTTTGCTTTTTTTAAAAAGTTTTATTATTATTATTATTATTAGTTACAGATGTACAAAACAATGCAATAGTTTTTTTTCACCCCTTACAAAGTGACTCCCTCCTTCCCCCTCCCCTGCCCTCCCACACCCAATATCATACATATCTATTACAATTCCATTGACTCCATCCCTACACTATATTCCACAACCCATGACTATATATGTGTTAAGTTATAGTTGACATATAAGATTGTTCAGCAGCAGCTTCAGATGTACAGTGCAGTGGTCAGGCCACTACACCATCCATGAAGTGGTCTCCCTAAAAGGACATGCATCCTTCTGTTCCCCTAAAAAAATATATTTACAACCTTATTGATTACATTCCCTGAACTGTCTCTTCTGTCTCTGCAGTAGTATTGTAGTTATTAGTTTATGTTGCCTCATCCCTTCCCCTTCTCCCATCCCCATGCCATCTAGCCCTCATCAGTTTTTTTCTTTGTGTCTCTTAAGACTATTTCTGTTTACATTGCTCATTTATTCAGTTCTTTAGATTCCACATATAAGTGAGATCATATGATATTTGTCTTTCTCTGACTGA
The DNA here is from genome assembly GCA_033961575.1 of Aselliscus stoliczkanus. Taxonomy (NCBI): domain Eukaryota; kingdom Metazoa; phylum Chordata; class Mammalia; order Chiroptera; family Hipposideridae; genus Aselliscus; species Aselliscus stoliczkanus. The sequence goes on along the minus strand of CM066728.1, from coordinate 1,850,029 downwards.
CTTATTTCACTTAACATAATGTTCTCTAGGTCCATCCATATCGTTGCAAACGGTATGATTTCTTTCTTCTTTATAGCTGCGTAATACTCCATTGTGTAAATGTACCACAATATCTTAATCCAGTCATCTACCGATGGGCATTTCGATTGTTTCCAAGTCTTGGCTATTGTAAATAGTGCTGCAATGAACATAGGGGTGTACATATTTTTTCAAATTAGTGCCTTTGGTTTTTCAGGGTAAATGCCTAGGAGTGGAATTGCTGGGTCAAAAGGTAGTTCCATTTCCAGTTTTCAGAGATACCTCCATACTGACTTCCATAGTGGCTGCACCAATCTACCATCCCACCAACAGTGCAGCAGGGTTCCCTTTTCCCCACAGCCCTGCCAGCAGTTGTTTGTTGATTTATTGATGATAGCTATTCTGACTAGAGTGAGGTGGTATCTCATGGTGGTTTTTATTTGCATTTCCCTAATGATCAGTGAGGTTGAACATTTTTTCATATGCCTGTTGGCCATCTGTATGTCCTCTTTAGAGAAATGTCTCTTCATTTCCTCTGCCCATTTTTTAATTGGGTTGTTTGGTTTTTTTTGGTGTTGAGTTGCATGAGTGTTTTATAAATTTTGGATATTAACCCCTTATTAGATAGGTATCTGAAGTTTTGTTAATTATTCTTTATTATTTTTTCATTTTGTTCCTCAGACTGGATATTTTTATTTGTTCTATCTTCAAGTTCACTGATTTTTTTTTCTACCTGTTCAAATCTGTTCTTGAACTCCTCTACTTAATTTCTCATTTCAGTTATTGTATATTTCAAATCCAGAATTTCCAGTTAGTTTCTTTTTATAATTGCTCTCTTATTCATATTGCCTATTTCATGAGACACCATTCTCATAGTTCTCTTTGTTTTTTACACAGTTTCCTTTATTTCTCTGAGAATATTTAAAATAGCTGATTTAAAGTCTTTGTTGAGTAAGTCCAATACTTGGGGCTTTTTCAGAGATTGTCACTTTTGCTGTGGATGGTCTTGTTTCTTTGCATGACTCATAATTTATTGTGTTGAAAACTCAACATTTTGCATATTACAATGTAGACACTCAGTTCTCTCCCTTCCCTAGGATTTGTTGTTTTTGCTTTTTGTTTTAATAATTATTGTTTGCTTATTTAGTCATTTTTTCTGAACTAATTTTGTAAAGTCTGTCACTTATGGTCATGTTTCTTTGTCATGTGTGGCTACTGAAATCTCTGTTCCATTAGCTTACTTAATTCCAACAAAGATTATTTAAATGACTGGAAATGATAAAATAAATCCAAATCTTTGCCGTGTGTGTCTGTGTGTGTGTCTCTGTGTGTGTGTGTCTGTGTGTGTGTCTGTGTCTGTGTGTGTGTGTCTGTGTGTCTGTGTGTCTGTGTCTGTGTCTCTGTGTGTCTGTGTCTGTGTTGGGACATACCTGCAAAACTCAGCCAGACAGTTTACAGTTCTGCCTTAGCCTTAACTTTCTGCTTTCACAGAATCTCAAGGTCAGACATTGATAGCTTATGGCTTTTTCCTGAGCATGTGCTTAGCCCTGGGCATGCATGTGGCCTTCTAGATTCCCAAATATTATGGGAGAGCTCTTCAAAGCCCTTATTTCCAAAATCTCCTCATTCCCTGGTATTTCCCCATAAACTTTTTGGCCAGCCTATTGCATGCTGTTATCCATTGTTTTATGCATCAGTGACTAACATATTTGCCCATAAAGGTTTTCAACAAATGGCCCCCAGATAGCAGCTTTAGCACTAAGCCAGAAATTTAAGCTTTTTAAGCATATTCCAGGCAGCTGGAGTAATGCCACCAACAGATCAAGTAATGGCAATTCTTTTCAAATAAGATCCATTCTGGTATCTGTAGCTGGAATGCAGATTGTTATTTTCAAGGCCAACAAACACTCATCTGGGTCATGAGTAAAGGGATAGAGTAAGCAAAATGCCACAATGCTTACTGAGATTCAGGAAATTTTTGGAATAAGTGCACACCACTTTACTGCAAGGTTGAGGTAGTTGCCAGAGTTCCAAAGAAAAGTTGATTCTGCCTGTATTTTTTTCACTGCTTTTATGGATGTGTGGATCTCTGGACTGCCTTATGGTGCTGTTTTTGCTATCACTACTCAGGAGTGAATTGTTCAACAATAGATAGGTTCTATATTTTATTTATTAATGTGCTGAGCAAACTGTTGGTCACATGATAGATGTTTATTACATATTTGCTGCATGGATGAATGCATATGAGGTCTGACAATTAAGTTCGCAAACTCATCCTAGAAAAAGTGCTACATACCTCATTGCTGAATATCACTATGGTTACCTTCAAAATACTTCCCTTGGGAAGCTATGCACTGATGCCAGCACCTAGTCCACCCTTCAAAACAATTGTGGATCTCTTTTTCTGGACTGGCCATCAGAGCTGTTGTCGTATTACCCTCAATGTCTTGAATGTCATCAAAATGTCTTCCTCTGAATATTTCCTTTATCTTCAGGTAAATAAAGAAGTCATTGGGGGCCAGGTCAGGTGAGTAGGGAGGTTAAAAACACCCTTACAGTGCTGTGTGAACTGGTGTGTTGTTGTGATGAGCTCCTTTTGGACCATTTATTTTTTATGTTTTTAGATTTTTTATTGGGGAATTGGGGGAGGGGAACAGCACCAAGAAATCGGGGAAGGAGAACAGACAAGTTGCTGTCCTTTTGTTCTTCAGACTAGTTGTGGAGGACGTTGCTTCATGGTCCATGTTGGTATTATCATTGTGCTCTTCTGGGTGAAGCAGATCGGTCGCCGGCCTCTGGATGGCTGCCCACGGCTGCTCTGGGCAGCTCTCACCAGCTGCCAGCTGGTCACAATAGTTGCTGGCCACTCACAATAGCTCATGGCAGCCCACTACAGTTCCACTGCAGCCTATGCCATCGACGGCGACTCTAGGCAGCCCAGCTCCAGGTGGAGCTTTGTTCACCATCTAAGCTGTGGAGGGCAGTGTCACTGGCCCTCTATGTGGGATCCGAACTGGGACCCTGCTGCTCAGAGCTGGCATCCCAAGCCAACTCCTAACCAATGTGCCTATTGGCCGTCCCTGGACCATTTATTTTTGCATACACCTTTCTCATGCCAAGATTTTCAGTTAACATTTTCCTAATTGTTTTTATATTGATGTTTACTTGGTCTGCTATGCTTCTCATATTAGCCAATGATTTTGATGCACACTTTGATGAATTTTTGCAATGTTTTCATCAGTTCTGCTTGTTACTGGCCACCCTGACTTCTCTTCATCAGTGATGCATTCTCTCCCCTAAGAAAAATGTTTAATCCATTTGTACACTACTATTATCTTCATGGCATTATCCCCATACACTTGGACTAACATGTCCCTGATTTCACTTGCACCCTTGCCAAGTTTAACAAGAAATTTAATGTTTGTTTGTTGCTCTAATTCAAGGTCAGGCATTCTGGTGATGGCACACAAAAGCACACAACAACCATAACGAACGCCACTCAGCAAGATATCACAACATGTTGACATGAACACAGCTATGAGACTCTGATATACCAAGATTATGAAACCCTAACAAGCTGTTTGTACAGTGCTGCCAATGTAAGTGCATGGTGGAAAGTTCATAAACTTAATTGTCAGACTTCACAAATCAGTTAGGAATTAAAAGTGGAGACAGTTGAGAAGCTTGGCTATGACTAGAAGTACATAGAGGGTGTATAGTTTTAAGGGAGTTTTTTATTTTATTTTAATTGAACAGGTTTATAGGATGTGGGAAAGAAACTGCTACAGAGGGAAAGTTAAAAAATCTTTATTTAACAAATGGCTGTATTCATTATATTTATTCTTAACAATAATACAACATTCTGACCCTAAGTCAGACAATGGTTCATCTCAACTTAAGTTTCCTTGGTTGTCCCTATAGTAGATGTTTAGGGGTAAATAAGTTCTTTTAAATGACTTTTTTGAGGTATAAGTTACATAAAATAAACTTCATTTGTTTTAAGTGTGTAATTCAATGATTTTTAGTATATTTATAGAGTTGTGCAGCTATCACTATAGTCCAATTTTAGAACATTTCCATTGCCTCAGAAAGATCTCTCATATACATTTGTAGTCACTCCCAATCCCCTGGTCCCTAGTAACCACTAATTTGCTTTCTGTGCTGATGGAGTTTTGGTTTTATGCTCACTGAGGGAGCTCAAATGCAGTTAGATGTTTCTGCCCAGGAGAAGCTACACGTCCCACTCCCACTTTGTGAACCCCCACCATAAGTTTGGAAACCTCAGTTGACCTTTCTCTACAAGGATTCCTCATAGAATAAAGCCCCAAGCCCCTTAAGGCAATGAACATATGTAATAAATGAGCTAATCTTCTCTTCATCTACATCAGCAGTAGCTCTGTAGCATTCTTGGTAAAACTGAAAAAATTGTCACTTAAATCATATAGACTAGTTGTCTTGTGGAATCCTTATTGAGAAAGGCTGCAATTAGAAAGCTTGGAGAACAGGATCAGGCCTTGTGAGACTTCTGAAGTGGTCATTACTTCAACAGAAAGTTATTTACTGCCTTTCTATGCTCAGGTACTCTGTGTCAGGTACTGTGGGAAGCTTAGGATGCAGGATTCCTGCCCTAGAGCAGCAAATAGCCTCCAGGAGGTTGCTAATGACAAGTTTGCACGTAACTTTGTCAGAAAGGAACATAAAAGATTTCCAGGTGGCAAGGGACTCTTTTCTTTGCCTTAGGAGTCTCATTAAGAGGAGATCATTGTGGTCCTACTGAATAGGCAGGCATTTCCCCAATCTGTATACTTCTGGGGCAGAACATTTAAAACTTCTCCCAGTATATATTTTTTATGGAAGCCAAGGACCAGCATTATACTGAGGAGAGGTGATGAGTTAGAATGAGTCTCATCTTCAGTAGTGTTGGTCTCGTTCAGGAAGTGGACCTCCAGATAGTCACATACCTATCAAATAAATTGGGTAAACCACTGGAAACACCAATTTATTGAATGAAACATGCAAATAAAAATAATTAGGAAAATATATTTACATAATATGAAATAATTTCTAGCACATGTAAATATACATTAAAAATACCACAAGGCATTCAACTTAACATACTGCTATGTCTGGATTTTTCTAATAGTCATTTGCTCCGCATTCATTTTGTTGTCCTCCAGCTCTCACTGGATAATAGGTACTATAAATTTTTAGAAATATTTAGAGAATAGAAACTCAAAGTTGAGAAAATTCTATATAATACTTAGGTATGCATGTGAACTAGTGAAAAAGGGCATCATTTAATTTTAGCAGCAGGTGCAGGGAGAGAGACATTATTTGAAAACCATTAACCTGAAATCAGTGGGGGAAGATTGTATATGAAGTTCTCCTCAAATGGCAGAAACCCATTCTTAAAGTCCTGCCTGCTGGCTATTCTTTTTTTTTTTTTTTTTTTTTTTTTTTTAGCTGAGCCATCCTGCTACCTGTTGGCAGCTCAGCGGCTGCTCAGCTCGGGCTGGGCATCGAACTGCTGTTGCTCAGAGCTCAGCTGGCACTGTTGAGCGAGCTCTTAACCAACTGAGCCACTCGGCCGGCCCTGGCTATTCTTTATTCTATCTCATGGGAAGCTGTATTTTGGATTCCTGTTTCCTCACTCTGTAATGGGAAAACAGATGGGAAAATGAAGTCAACTCAAAGTTCTAGATTCAGTCTTAGCTGTAACACTACCTGGTGACTTTGGGCAAGCCAAGAATCTCTTTTGCTTCATTTTTCTCATTGGAAAAATAAGGGTGATAATATTTCCTGAGTTGATGTCACAATTTTAGTCCATGAAAATCAAATGAACTAATGAAAAAATATAAAGGACAATTAATTGCTTTGCTTGAGGATTGTGTATTTATTATTCAATCCCTTCCTGGAACAGAAGATGATGAATTTCTTATGATATGGTGCCTCCATGATGGTCCCCAATGATTTTTTCTTTTGAGACTCATGCCCTTGTGTGGTTCTCTCCCACAATTCTACTGTTCTGTGTGACCAATTGAATATGTCAGGAATTATGTCATGTCACTTATGAGATCTGTCCATTAAAGACACTAGTGTGGTTGTCTCTGCCATTCCCTCTCTGCGTTCCTGATCACTTACTCAGGGGGGGAAGCCAGCTGTCATGTCATCAGCTGTCCTATGGAGAAGCCTATATGATGAAGCCTCTAATCAATAACCATGTGAAAGAGCTTGGAAATGGCTATTCCTTGAAAGTGGATATTGTAGCCCAGTCCCAGTCTAGCCTTCAGGTGATTGCAGCCCTGACCAACTGGTTGACTGAAGCCTCGTGAGAGACCCTGAGCCAGAAAGACCCTGCTAAGTCACTCTAAGATTTCTGACTCTCCAAAACTCCACAAGTCAATCAGTGTTTGTTGCTGTCAGCTGCTAAGTTTTGGGGTAATTTGTTATGCAGTAGTAGATAACTAATACGTTCCTCAGTATAAAAATATATGTATTTGCCCATAGAATCCAATCCACTGCTAATCACATGGAGGGCACTCAATTCAATATATATTTGAAAAACAAAAATGAAAGTGAAGGAAGGGATGGCAAGAAAGCAGAATGTACACATGCACAAAACAATTTATTCCCAGCTGAGACTCTGTCCTGCACTCATGGCCAGAATGATACCATGAATGTCTGTTCACCAACTTTCATGACCTGCTAGCAAATGTGTTTCCAGATGTGACAACCTGAGCAATTGTTTCAAATGGGCTCTGCCTTACACCTGTCTCTATGGATGCAGTTTGGGGAGTGACCCTCTTGTTGCTGCAGCCTCTCAGAGTGATTGATGATTGTGGAAATTTAAATCTGAAAAGGAATAATCTTACTGTGAGGAGGAGGTGGTCTTTATATCTTTCAGTGTAACTACCCTCCATGACGTTCTGCCTCTGTACACGGTTTTCTTACCTCACCTTTTGTCAGATCCTAGTCATTGCTGTGGTGTTTTATATGGAGATTATATATGGATGGATGTTACAGGGACTTGACAGTATGCAGTTGTAGGAGCTGGTGCCAGGGCTTGAAGTCCACAGGGAGGAATCTGGGGAGGGGAGGTGTATGTACCATGGGAGAGAGCAAGCAGAAGCTGGAGCCCACAAGAACAGACTGAAATGCACACCCATTCTTGTTGTCTCTGACATTGGTGGTGTGTATGTCTTGCAGAAGCCAGGGCCTTTCATCATAGAGCTAAACACACACTTCTGGCCCAGAATTCAGAAAACTGAAGTGGGGTTCAGGGAAAGTTGGAGAAGTAGATGGCTTTGCGTGGCTTCATGCCAATGAGGTTAGTCAACAGATGAGGGATGTGAGTGAGCTATAAATGACTGCTGCTTCACTTCTCTCCCCCAAGCACTGCATGGGAACCTCTCTTGTGGCCAACCTTGGCCAGAAACACAGGGGAGTTCTGGGAAATATAGTCCAGCAGAGACATCGACACCTTATAAAACCACCTCACCCAGCCGCCCAACAGATTATAACACACAGGCAAAAATAAAATGAGCCCACTAAAAAAAAATTGTTTGTTGCTAATTGTACTAGAATAGCAGTACTCGAAGTTTTTGGTCTCAAGCCTTTTCTATATGTTTAACAATTATTGAGGATCCTACAGATCTTGTTTATAGAGATCATAGCTATTAAATTTATTATTATAGCTATTATAATTAGAAATTAAAACAAAGAAACTGGAAAAGTTAATTTATTTAAAAATAATATTAATAAACCATTATATGTTAATATAAATAACATTATAAAAATAAGTATATTTTCCAATATGAAAAATTTAGTAGAAGAGGCACATTGTTTTATATTTTTCAAATACCTTTAATGCCTACCTTACTAGAAAATAGCATTCTTACATCATTCTGTATTCACTCTATTGTAATATCACTCATCATGTAGGCTTTGGAACATTCCATTGTAGACTCATAAATGAATGACAGTGAAAAATGCAAATAGCATCTTAGTGTTATCATGAAGATAGTTTTGACTTCATGGACGTTTGAAAGGATCTTGGAGACCCTCAGGGGTCACTGGACCACACTTTGAGTACTGGAGTACTCAAATGCGTTGTCCTCTAATTTTGGTGCTTACTGGGGAAACATGTATAAATCGGAAGTGGTAGTTCTGAGAGAAAGCTCTATAAAGCCTGTGGTTATTCACAAGTGAAGCATTAGGGCAATTATCTGAACCACTGAAGTCCAAGAAACATACCAATGACTTAATTATTTGGGTAATTCAGGTACTTCTCCCCGTGATTCCAAAAAATCATGACAACATTTTACTTCATTTAGTCTCTGCAGATGCTCATAGTAAGAGATAAAAGATTTGGAAAGAGAGGACCAGAGAAAGATCAGGGACAGAAAGAGAGGAAAGAGGAAATGCCACTAAGGTTTGTCTTCAGGGCCTCTCACTACCAGTTTGCTGAGACAGAAGCTGGTTCTGGAGTTGTTTGTATGCCCTCAGGAGGGGTCAGCTTTATGAGCAGTCCCACTGGATTCCAGCACCAGTTTCAGTGTATAACCTGGAGTGGTATACGGTGCTCAAAAAAGTACCAGGTGGGAGAAGTGGTCTCACTGTAGATATTTACAGATTTTCGGTGTCCCTGACCCATTCCTGCCATGTTTATTAGGAGAATGTAAAACCAAATTATTGCACCATTTGCCTATCATTGAGGTTTCGTGTGGTATAAAATATTTTTCCCCAGTGTTTTTGAGCACTGTTTATTTTTAAGTAGATTAGAAAGCAAAACTTTTCTCCTTAAAAATATGAACCTACTGGGCCAGCCGAGTGGCGCAGTGGTTAAGCACTGGCTTGGGAAGCCAGCAACCCTGGTTCGGGTCCCATTGACACTCCCCTCAAAAAAAACAAAGTGAACCTACTTATGAAGAAACTAGTGATCGAAATGTGATGTAATGCAAATTCTTATAATATCCTTTTTTATAAATCAAAAGCTTTATTTGGAATAAAAATCCTCTAAAAGATCAACATTTTCTTTTCAACAAGCCCTCGTCCTGAACCCAGCTTTTAGAAGTATTTTGGAAGTGTATGAGCTTGTGATACCAACCATCTAGACATTATTTGAAAATAGCCATATTTTTATGGTGAATATCCTTTCACTGAACCTTTATGGCATGAAGATAATGTCATGGTCAATGTTTTCCTTACATTTTTATAATGCAACATGATTTTCTTTCAAATTAAAACTTCATGTATCATGTCTTTTTATGACCTAAAACTTGCATATTTCTTATACCAAACTTGGATAATGTAGGACATTATCAAAACAAACAAAAAACTGTAAACCTACTACCACCAAAACATAGCATTTTAGTATATGTACTTCCAATCATTTTTCTGTTTGTTTGTTTATTTATTATTTATTTATTTATTTATTTTTAAAGATTTTTATTGGGGAATTGGGGAAGGGAACAGTGCTGGGAAATTGGAGAAGGGGAACATTGTGTTTTTCCAGGACCCATCAGCTCCAAGTCAAGTTGTTGTCCTCCAATCTTAGTTGTGAGGACGCAGCTCAGAGGGTGCATCTCACCATCCCATGTGGGCATCTAACCAGCAACCATGCTGTTCAGAGCACGTGCTTTCACCAGCTGAGTCATCTGGCTGCCCGTTGGCAGCTCAGCTCAAGTCAATGTCTTCAATCTAGTTGCAGAGGGCGCAGCTCACTGGCCCATGTAGGAATTGAACTGGCAACCTTGTTGCTCAGAGCTGGTGCTCTAACCAACTGAGCCTCCCGGCTACCCCAATCATTTTTCTAAGCCTATATATGTATACAGTATATATAAACATATATTTACATTTGTATGACTTTAAACAAAAATGCGTAGTAATTTAAAAAGTCTTGATAAGCTTCGGGCAAGCATTCTGAGTGCCTCAGTGAACTGAGATTTTCCTTGTTGGAGAGGAGCTCATCAGTGTCCCCTTGAGATAAGGGGTATGAGGAGTAACTCTGGTATTTCTCCTTGAGCACTAGCCTATGAACATCTTTCGTCCACCAGTGCTTCCCTGTAGGGAGGAGTAGGTGCCTGGAGACAAAAAGGCTTTGAGTCCCAATGAGTCAGTAAAGGACACAGGGGTGAGGTGGGGTTTGGGAAGTTAAGCATTGTTGATCCTCAGTCAGGAGGAGGAGAGAGACCTATACCCACCTCAGCTGTTCACTGGAGGCATGGCAGGGCTGGGCATTCAGCCTCAGAACAGTGGTGGGTTTCCTAGAAGGAGAAAGAGAGGGTAAGTGAATGAGCTAGTGAGCAACTGAGTGTGTGTGTGTGTGTGTGTGTGTGTGTGTGTGTGTGTGTGTGTATCATAAGGAGTTGGCTCATGTGATTATGAAGGCTGAGAAACTCCACCATCTTCTGTCTGCAAACTGGAGACCCAGGGAAGTTGGTGGTATAAGATCCAGCCCAAGTCGAAAGGCCTGAGAATCAGGAGGGCTGAAGGTGTAAGTGCTAGTTGTGCTAGTTGGAGGGTAGGAAAAGACCATGTTCCAGCTTATACAGTCAGGCAGGGAGGGAGGGAGGGAGGGAGGGAGGGAGGGAGAGAGAGAGAGAGATATGAAATTCTCCCTTCCTCTGTTTTTTGTGCTCTGCTCAGGCCCTCAGTGGATTGGAAGATGCTTGCTCACATTGGGGAGGGTGATCTGTCTTAGTCTGCAGACTCAAACGTAATCTCATCAGGAAACACTGTCACAGGCATACAAAGAAATAATGTTTAGCCAAATATACGGGCACCTGTGTTCCAATTAAGTTGACACATAAAGTTAGCGGTCACACCCCAGCAGTGAGACAGGCCCACCAAGCCCAGGGCCCAGATGATGGTCCCAGTCTGTTGCTCCTGCAGACCCATCCTGGCCTAGAACTGGTGTCAGAGGAATCTGACCCCACGTGGCGGGCAGAGGGAGCTCCATATGGAAGGGCCCTTGGGTCCTCAGGATCAAAGCCACACTTTCCCAGGGCTCACCATGCCCTGCAGTTTTTTGGCCAGCCTAGCTGCCCACTGGCTGCATTCAGAGGGGCCGCCTTGCTCTCTCAGATCTGGGCGGCTGGGAGTCAGTCTCCTTGGAACATTCTCCCTCCTCATTAGCTAATTCCCACTCATACCCCAGGACTCTGCTTCACTCTGTTCTTCCTCCAGGTACTCATCTGTAACGGGTCCAAATCTGGGTCAGGTGTCCCTTCTGTGTGCTCTACAGCACCCTCACAGGGTCACTCATCTTCGTCCTGCCCCAACGAGCTGTATGACTTTGGATAATGCCTTTGCGAGTGGATTTCCAGATTCTTTATCTAGGAAATGAGAAATCTGGATTACATGATGTGAAGGTCTCTTGTTTGAGAAATATATGATTCTCCAAATCCTTTTATAAAATATTTAACTGGCTTGTAACTTCTACTCTTCTAAGCTATCCATGGAGAGAAAGAGATGAAGGTGATTTTCACATTCACTTTGGCAAACTCTTTCCAGCCCTTTGCTGGAAGGAGGGAACTAGGTTTTTGTACTGTCCTGGTCATGGTCACATGGCTACAAGCTCCTTGGGTTGATCCAACAGGACCATGGACTATCAGGAGCAAGGAAAACATGCCATCACCCTGGCTGCCCAATTGCTCATCTTTTTCATGCCCAGATGGGCAAGTGGTGGAGATTAAACAGCTACTTTGAAAGGAAATCAACACTCAAGAATGTGAAACTTCCTGTATTCAGGCTCACCAGCTCGGGGTATTAGACTCCAGACTTCTGCTACTGACTCACTTTTCACTCCAGTGAGGAATGGTTTGGGTTCTTGAATAATATTCCAGGAAGGAGAAAGACCACCAAAGACCTTCCATTGAATAACTAAAACAGACTTTTGTTTAAATTTATTGTTTCATGATAGCTCCATTCACGAGATCAGCTGCTCCAGGTTGAAAACTAGAGCAACGAAAGACAATCAGGTACTTCTAACTACAGCAGTTGGGTATTTATAACTTTTTCCAAAACAGCACAATTGTCCTGGGACAGAACCTTCGAGAGAGGGTGTGGTGACGACTGATAGTGAAGTTCAGAGAGGCTGACTTGTGGCCTTCTCTTTAGTCACTTCCGAACACCTCCTTCACCCAAACTATTTTGTTGTTTATTTATTTTTAAAAATATTTCCGTTTCTGGGGCCGGCCGAGTGGTGCGTTGATTGGGAGCTGACTTGGGATGCCAGTGGCCCCAGTTCAGATCCCACATATGAGAGCCAGTGACACTGCCCTCTACAGCTAAGATGGTGAACAACAGCTCTACCTGGAGCTGGGCTGCGCGAGTCCTAGCGATGGTGTAGGCTGCAGTCCCTGCTGCAGTGGGCTGCCATAAGCTACAGTGAGTGGCCAGCAGCCAGCATGAGTGGCCAGCAGCCGGAGTGAGCTGTCAATAGCCATGGTGAGCAGCTATACAGAGGCTGGTGACCGACCTGCCTCATCTGGGAAGAGCACAATGATGATACCAACATGGACCAGTGAAACAATGTCCTCCGCAGGTAGACCGAAGAACAAAAGGACAGCAATTTGTCTCTTCCCCTTCCCTGATTCCCCAACGCTGTTCCCCTCCCTCAATTCCCAAATTAAAAAAAAAAAAATTTCTGTTTTGAAATAATTTTAGTTTTACAAAAATTTGCAAAAAATAGCACAATAATGTTACCGTATTTCCATATTTGCTTTCCTCTTCCCCTCTTCTATGTGTGGTCTGTGTGTATGATGTGTGTGATACGGGGTGTGGTGTGTGTGACCTTTTTCTGAAGTGTTTGAGAATAGGTTGCAAACATTTTGCCCTCTTATATCTAGGCCCGTTTCTCTGTATATCTTAAAACCAAGGATATCTCTTTTATAACTAAAGATAAACATGGATAAAATTCTATTATCTACAGATCTTATTCAAATGTTGTAAATTGTCTCACCAATGTCCTTTTTCTGATCCAGGATCCCACCTTTCGTTTAGTCTTCTTGTCTCCTTAGTCTGTTCTAATCTGGGATAGTTCCTCAGTCTTTTTTTCCTTTCTTTCCTTTTCTTTTCTTTCCTTTTCTTTTTTTCCCCCAAGATTTTATTGGGGGAATTGGGAGAGGGGATCAGCATTGGGGAGCCGAGGAAGGGAACAGACAAGTTTCTGTCCTTTTGTTTTTCAGTCTAGTTGTGGAGGACATTGCTTCACTGGCCCATGTTGGTATCATCATTGTGCTTTTCTCAGGTGAGGCAGATCGGTTGCTGACTTCTGGACATCTGCTCACAGTGGCTCTTGGCAGCTCACACCAGCTGCCATCCACTCACGCTGGCTGTCGGCCACTCACTGTAGCCTGTGGCAGCCCACTTGCAGCAGGAGCTGCAGCTATGCCATCCCAGGGACTCACAGCAGCCCAGCCTCAGGTGGAGCTGTTGTTCACCATCTTAGCTATAGAGGGCAGTGTCACTGGCCCTCATATGTGGGATCCGAACTGGGGCTGCTGGAGTCCCAAGCCAGCTTTTAACTACCATGCCACTGGCCCGGCCCTTTTTTCTTTCTTTTTATCTTACATGACTTTGCACATTTGAAGAGTAATGTTCAGTTATTTTGTTGAATATCCCTCAAATTGGGTTTGTCTGATGTTTTCTCATGTTCAAATACAGTTCATGCATTTTTGACAGAATTACAACAGAAGTGATGCTTTATTGGATCAGGAGGCATGATAATGATTTGCCCAGTCTTGGTGATGGAAACTTTGATCACTTGGTTGAGGTGGTATCCCGTTTCTCCAGTACAAGTTACTACTTCCCCCTCTCTCATTAATAAGAATCTAGTGAGGCAAAACTTTGAGACTGCAAATACCTTGCTAGTCGTCATACTTGTGCCCATTGTATAGATAGGTTACGTCTTCTTTTTTTTTTTTTAACTTATTAATATTTATTTTATTTGTAAGGATCAGCTTACGTCTTCTTTATCCATTCATCCACTGATGGACACTTAAGTTGTTTCCATACCTTGACTATTGTGAATAATGCTGCAACAAACACAGGAGTTCAGATATCTTTTCTAGATACTGACTTCATTTCCTTTGGATATATACTTAGAAATTGGATTTCTGGATCATATGGTAGTATTATTTTTAAGTTTTTTAGGAATTCCATACTATTTTTTATGGTGGCTACATCAATTTGCAATCCCACCAACAGTGAACAAGGGTTCCCTTTTTCTCACATTCTTGCCAACACTTATCTCTTATCTTCTTGATGACAGCTGCCCTAAAAGGAGTGAGTTGATACTTTATTGTGATTTTGATTTGCATTTCTTTTATGATCATGGATGCTGAGCACATTTTCATGTACCTGTTGGCCATTTGTATGTCTTCTTTGGACAGATGTCTGTAAGTTCTGCCAATTTTTAATTTGTGTGTGTGTATGTGTGTGTGTGTGTGTGTTTTTAAACTATTGAGTTATATGAGTTCTTCATGTATTTTGGATATTAATCCATTATCAGATATATGATTTGCAAATGTTTTCTCCCATTCAGTAGGTTGATTTTTCATTTTGTCAGTGATGTCCTTTTTTTGTACAAAAGCTTTACATTTTGATGTAGTTCTGCTTGTTTATTTTTGCTTTTGTTGCCTTTGATTTTGATGTTAAATCCAAAAAATTTTCAAGAAGCTTACTCCCTATGTTTTCTTCTAGTTTTATAGTTTTGGTCTTATGTTCAAGTTTTAGTACACTTTGGGTTGATTTTTGTGTATGGTGTAATATGGGGACCTGATTTCATTCTTTTGCATGTGGCTGTCCAATTTTTTCAACACCATTTACTGAAGAGACTGTCATTTTCCCATTGTGTAGTCTTGTTTGCTTTGCTATAAATTAACTAGCCATATATTTATGGGCTTATTTCCAAGCTCTTTCTTCTGTTCCATTGATCTATATGTCTGTTTATTTATTTATTTATTTATTTATTTATTTATTTATTTATTTATTTATTTTTATTTTTAGCTGAGCCATCCTGCCATCTGTTGGCAGCTCAGCAGCAGCTCAGCTCAGGCTGGGCATTGAACTGCTGTTGCTCAGAGCTCAGCTCACATTCTTTTTTTTTGTTTTTTTTGTTAGCTGAGCCATCCTGCCACCTGTTGGCAGCTCAACGGCAACTCAGCTCGGGCTGGCCTCGAACCGCCATTGCTCAGAGCTCAGCTCGCACTCTTGAGTGAGCTCTTAACCAACTGAGCCATTCGGCCGGCAAAATGATGAATATGATGACTCTTTTTTTTTTTTTTAGCTGAGCTATCCTGCCACCTGTTGGCAGCTCAACAGCAACTCAGCTCGGGCTGGCCTCGAACAGCTGTTGCTCAGAGCTCAGCTCACATTCTTGAGCGAGCTCTTAACCAACTGAGCCACTCAGCCAGCCCTATGTGTCTATTTTTATGCCAATACCATACTGTTTTGATTAGTGTAGCTTTGCAATATACTTTGAAACCAGGAATTGTGATACCTCCAGCTTTGTTCTTTATCCAGATTGCTTTGGGTATCTGGGGTCTTTTGTAGTTCCATACAATTGTTAAGCATATTGGTCCTTATCCTACGAGAAATAGTAATATTTCAAGGGTTTTAAGCAAGCTCAGATTTTCAGAAAAATAACTCTGGCTTCAACATAGAGAACAGCTTGAATGAGGTTTCAGGATGGAAGGGGTCAGATAAGTTAGGAAACTAAAGCACATTTCTGAGTGAGAGATGAACTTGCTTTGTTCCAGGGTGGGAGCAGGATGAAAAGAGGGGTGGGTGATCTGAAACAACAAAATATATAGAGAGATTTTTGACCCTTCTTGTTTGTTTTCTACCAGATCAATTGTCAAGTTCATGTAAACCCTTTCCTAAGGGGAATAATATTTTCACACAATAAATACATTTCCTATTGATATGTTCATAAGTATCATTTCTTCTTAGAGTTCTGAACATTGTACCCAGTACATTAGAAAGGGAAACTATTTATTAACTTGTTCCTGGCAAAAACTCTAGTAACTCTCTTCTGATATTTGCCCAAGAATTCCCCTGAAACTCTCAGTGATAAAAAACCTCATTCCAAAGGCTTAGTTCAATGTCTCTCAAACCTTAGGGTGCATCAGAATCACCTGATGAGCTTGTTTAAATGCAGATTACTGGGCCTAACTGGCAGAATATCTGATTCAGTAAGTGTAGGGTGGGGCCCAAGAATTTTTCATTTCTGTCAGGGTCCCAGACAATGCTGATGTTGCTGGCCCATGGGCCGCAGTGTGAGAGCAACTAGTTAATTAGAAGCTATGTAGCAGAGGAGTGAGCTTCCTGAATTTGACACGAAATTCTTTCTAGTGATATGACTTAGGCAAGTTACTCACTTGTCTGTGCTTTTGTTTCCTTATCTGGATTTTTATGAAGATTACAATGAGGAATGTTTATAAAGCACTAAAACAGGCACACAATGAATGTACATTAGTTTTTATGAAAAAGAAAATCCATTTTATGTGCCTAGAATATGCTACAATTCTCAATCTAAAGTGGGATAGATACTGCTTTCAGTTCATCCTTGCAAAATGCTGGTCAAAATTCAATGTGGTTTCACAGTGAAAGTCTTCAGTCAAAGCCTTGGAAGGCACCCCAGCTCTTTTCCTTCTCCACCTCCTCAGTTCTGATAAATTTCTACTAAGATTGTACATTTGGTTATTACCTGCCTCTCCCAACCCTCTGATCTCCTGACCTTGGCACTGTGCCTGCCCCCAGACAGGGTGTCACATCTGGAAAGTTTATGAAGGGGCAGAGTGCTGACTCACCCATATCCGTAGCTCTTGGAAAGCAGCTGTGGGCAAGTTTTCCCAGGTTGCACAAGCCATGAGATTTCTAAAACAGATGGAAAGATCACCTCCGCTGGCTCTTGGTTGAGCTCAAGGAGACATTCATGGTGTGTCAAGAGGACATGTGGGGAGGGGACAACCCATGGGAAACCCCGTCATCTGAATGTTAGCTCCCCCAGATTCTTCAGCAATGAGCAATGCATATTTCACCTACATGTTCCACCTCTGAAATTTCCATGGAAAAAGGCTCAAATGCTCTTTGCCTAGAGCTTACACATGGGGATTAAGCAGATTTCCGAGTAACCCAAAGGACTGGGGTGGAGAGGAAGTGGAACCACAAGACAAGTCAGCTTCTGCTGAAACCACCCTTCAGTTGGCCTGCAGGTGTGGGGTGCATCTGGAGGAGGCAGGCATAGTCAGTCCAAATTCAGTTTTGAGCTTTTGAAGAATGTGTAAAACCCAAGCTGTGGGCCAGAGGAGAGAAAGTTCTATTTGATAATTAGGAGGTCTCCTCAACCCTGAAGTTAAGCTCTGGGTAGAACAAACATGCATCTTTACCTGGGACCTTAGGAACTGCTTTTTTGGGAGACATCCAAACATCATGGATCCTCCCTGGAGTGACCCTTCTCCATGAGGTCAATGTTCATCATTTGCTGAGTGCCTGTGATGAGAACATCTTAAAGCTTGGCATGGCTCTGGCCTAGAGGAGTTGTGGGTTTTATGCTTGGGAACATGAGCTCACTGAATTTTGAGACATTTTTGTGCTTGCTTCTGCCAGGTGTCTTCCTCTAGGAGCAGCCAACGTCCCTTTCCTAGGTATGGTTTCCCAGCCTCCTTTGAGTGTTGGGGCTTCAGCACAGAGTTCTTGCAGGTGAGTGCATCCTGCCCAAGCAGTCTCTGGGCAAGGTAAGGACCCTTGGAGTCTACTTGCTTGAGGGATGGAGCCCCACGCCAGAGCAGGTGAGGCAGTTACCCTGGCCAATCTTGGCTCATGAGAGCCTGAGACACAAAAGGGGAGATGTAGGCAAGCAGCAGGGTGTGGAACTTCTGAGAATTCGCTGATGAGGCTCAAGCCAGAGAGACCCTCCACTTTGCTCTTTATGTGATTCATTTTCCACTCCTTGTTGGTGAGGCCCAGGTTAACAAAAGATCATTTGGGGGAAATGTCAGTTATCTGAATATTAGTGAAAAAGGGTATTTTCCTATTATGTTTAAAATATAGCCAAAGCATCCAATGGTTTCAGCAAAGTTGAAGATTTGAGAGTAACCTGTTATCTGATGTCTACAATGATGCTCATTTAATGAATAGTGCATCTGAAGCCTAGAAGAGAAACAATAATTCACATTATTGTTTATTCATGTCTCCATTTAATGAGTTACCCTGGATTATCACCTATCCCAGGAAATCAATACATTATGTGTCTTGCATGCATGGATAGATGGTAGTTCTGGGTCACTGATAGATGGGCCTTCTCAGGGAAGACTGACTCAGCATTTCCTTGGAAGCACAGGGCAGCAGAACACAAGCCATGGTGCTGCAAGGTGGTTACAGGGCATCTTGGATATCAATGCCCGGTCCGGGGTGCAGTCAGAGACCCTCTGCTGGTCGTCCCCCTGGCCATGGCTCATCTGGGTGTTCCAGTTAGTCATTCATCTGGCGAACATTCACTTAGCACCCACTTTAAGCCAGAAGTGTCTAGGTGTGTGGGATACCTCAGAGAACAAACCAGGGAAAGATGCTTGCCCTCTCTTGGGACACAGGTAATTAATATGAACACAAGAACACATATTCATCATATGTCATAATGACTCGCTGTGTGCCAAGATGCTGAGAAGAATCAGTTAGACTAACCGCCAGAGGGCAGCCTACCCCGTCGGCTTAGCCGGGGAGTTTATCCGACAACCTGGCCTTCTTTCTTCCTTCTACTGTGTGTTTATGGCAGCTGCTGCTCAGGCCCTAGGTTATTTTGCCAAGTGTGGGGCCCACAGTCGGGTGTCTTTTCTGATCCAAGGGGAAATCAGAGGGCCCTAAAAAAGGGAGCCATGTGTAGGACTTAGGAAGAAAAGATTACTGCTTCCGTCCCTGCTCCAGCCTGTCCTCTCCACAGAGGGGATCACCAGTCAGGGGGAACAGTGGGACAGCTTCTTTAACAGCTAATAACCCAACTCAGGAATCCGGATGGGGGTGGGAGAGGGTCCTGGGTAGAGCAGGCAAACCATCTTTCTAGTGTGTCCTCTGGAAAGTGAGAGCCAGAGATAAGCAATCATTCTCTAAAAATGTTTTTTTAACCATATTATCAGCTGCTATTTTAAACATTCCCTAAGTTTGGATAGTTAATAAAAGAAACCTTAAACATTTTTTAATGCTTTAAGATATGATTGAAGATCTTGAATCAAGCTTTAAAAACTAAAGTAACTGAAATGAGGTCACGGTCACAAAGTTCAGTGATCTTAATTAGAAAAATATGTCCCCAGGCTAGGACAATCCTGAGAAAATGATTTGCCAGATACAGTAAGTTCCAGGAGGCAAATTAGCAGAGTTTCATAGATGGCTGCTTAAAGAAGGCACAGGCAAGGTTAAGTTTCTTATTCACTCAACTGCATTTCTCATGCAAGGCTGCCAAATGCTCTCTCTTGTAATTTTCTTTATATGATAGTGATTCTTTTGATTTGCATTGCTCATGGACATCTCCATATGGGCAAAAAAAGCTTTTTCCATTCTATTTTATTTCTCAAAGTGCATTGATTTTTAATTTCCTGGAGTCAATTTTCTATGCAACCATATTTTATTTAGCATAAAAAGTAGTGCCAATTTTAAACATTTATAGAGTTGTTTCTCCAAGGAAAAGCACAAAGCTAGAAAGAAAAATGAAAATTTCACTTGATGAGATTCCAGTGGTAATGGGGATTTGACTATACTTAAGCATTGTTTACTTATCCAGAATAGTCACTGCAAGTCCATTTATGAAATGGTGTTTGTCCACTTTGTGGAGAGAGGACATTTTCTGAGGAATCAAAACAAGTAGGAATTTGCTATTGTTTTGCAAGCCTGATGTGAGAGATGGGGGAAGAGACAATATGTAAAGTTAGTTTTCCATTTATATGTATAAATACATACACATATATTTAATCAATACATTAATCAGTCATATCACAATGTTGCTTGTCAAAATTTTTCTTTTTGTTTTTGGCTTGTCTTCTCCTGTTGTCCCTCCCACGATCTCTTCTTGCCTCCTGCAGTTTTGACAGTAGGACATGGTCTGTGATTTTTGTTGCATACCTGTACACAGGTAGTGTTCAGCACACAGATACCTACCTGCATGCGTGTACACAGATGAAGTGGGCTTTTTTTCATTGTTTTAAAAATGGGATAATAAAATATACAGTTTTGAACTTGGTCTTATTCCATAATTGCTCATGGAACTCTTCCAAAGTCAGTATATGCAGCTGTAATTCATCCTTTTTGATGGCTTTGATGCGCATGAACCAGAATTTATTTGACCATTCCTCTGTTAGTAGGCATTTATTTGCGTTCCACCTTTTTGTCACTATGAACAATGCTACCACAAATGCTCATGTCCTCACAGTTTTCAAAGGACTTTACTTTTTTTAAAAGAGCAGTTTTAGGTTCACAAAAAAATTAAGAAGATACAGAGATTTCTCACATACCCCCTGGCCTCTCCCGCAGGCACAGGCTCCCTCATTATCAATATCCCCATGAGAGGGCACATTTATTATAATCAATAAACCTACATGGACATGTCATAATCCCCCAGAGTCCATAGTTTACCTGAGGGTTCACTCTTGGTGTTGGACATTCTATTTATGCATTTTGACAAATGTGTAATGACATGTATCTATCACTAGAGTATCCTACAGAGTACATTCACTGCTCTAAAAATCCTTTGTGCTCCAAGCATTCATCCTCTCACCAACCCCTAAGCCCTGGTAACCACTAATCTTTATACTGTTTCCACAGTTTTATCTTGTCTAGAATGTCATAGAGTTGAAATCATACAGGTTCTCATATTTTTATTTTCAAGGGGTATATGAAGGTGGATATAGAAATGTTAGTTTTAATTTTCAATCTGTTTTTGCTCATCTTTATCCTCTGTAGATGCTGGAAAGGTAAAACTTATCTTGCAGAGGCTTCACAGCTGAGAATGGCCATGGGGTTAAGTCTACAGAGAGTTTGTGGTCTTCGCCTGAGCTTCTTCCGACACTACTTCTTCTTTTTGTTTGGGATGCAGCTGATACTGAAAATGGCAGGGTCAAGGGAGAAAAGAAGCCTGTTTCTATGATTTAGCCATTATTTTAGCAATTATTTATGGAGCATCTATAATGGCCTAGTAGGAGGCTGGAAGAACACAGGTATGAATATAGGTTATAAAGCAAAGGGATGTGGTCCCTGGCTTCATGAACTGTGTAAGTGCTTTGTAGCAAGAATACAAGGTGCTACAAAGGCTGTGATGCACCAAGGGCTAGAGTGGTCTGGGGGAGGTGGTGTTCACAAAGGCCCAAGGAGGACTTGGAGTTGGTCTGGAACTGGGAGAGGAAGGAACTTTCTGGACAGAAAGAGCCCTGAGGTAAGGGGAATCTGGGCTATTTCTTGAAATGGAGGAAGGCCCAGCATGGCCAGCCCTGGAGACACAGGAGGGGCCAGACTGAATACGGCCTTGTCAGTCTTTCAAGGATTTTGAACTCGGCTGTTGGAGAAGAAGGGTTCTTCAGGAGCAGAAGTGAGTAAAAGCGAGAGAATCATTGTAGGTGTGTCAGGTGAAAGATGATGTTGGTTTAGACCAATAAAGTGAGATGAGATTTAGAGATAAGTTGATAGTTTTGAGATGTAGCTTTCCCACTTATTTTAAGGTTATTGTAAAATAACATAGCGGTGAAAATTACTTTATCTTTTTTTATTTTTACATATATATGTATATTTCTGTTTATCTTTCTTTCTACCTTTATCCATATTTTCCCAGATTTGCCTGATTATTTTTATAGAATAAATTCTAAAAGCAACCCTCTGCATCAAAATTGATACCTATTAAAATTTTGCCACCTATTATCAAACTGCCATCTCCAACTGCTGTGCAGTGGACACTTGCACCAGCAGTGGTGAGGTTAGGCACTGTCCAGACCTCATCACCAACATTGTGCATGGTCTGTATTTTAAATATTCCCAATCTAATAAAAGGAAAATAAGGTTTTGTTATTATTTGCATTTCTTTTATTATATCTGTGGTTGGATTTCTCAGAATGTTACAACATCACAACACATTTGTTTCTGTTTAGGAGTTTATATTTTTCTAAAAGGATTGAATAAAAGGCAAAGAGAATGGACTTAAGACTTTCCATCTTTTAAAAACCCACCTTCCATTAATCACCTTATGAATTGCTCTTGTCTATAGATATAATATACACCTAGAATATGGTTAAATTTACTGTCAACTGTGAAATAGTGATGGCATTGAATAGGGCTAATCAGGAAGATGCCTCCATACTTGAACCACTTAGGCTGTTAATTTCCTCATAGAGATGCAGTGAGGATTAAACAAGAGAATGTATGTAGAAACCCTGGTACAATGCTGTCACTTTTAAAAAAGTTTTGACCAAAGCAAGTAGCTTCTTTCCTGCTATTTGTTTTCAGATATTTCTATGGGTATTTACAAATCAGTGAACCAGCAGCCTCAATAAACCAAAGGAAAAAAAATGTAGCACTATGTTTTCAAAGACAGGCATGTCATCAGTAAAAGCAGGTAAAATAACAGATGTGGGAAAGGATTTTCATATGATAATTCATTATGAATTCACTTTATCTTCTCATTACAGGGATGATACTGACAGTAGGAACCATATCATGAACCACGTGGTAGCACTTAATAGGTACCAATGCTGAGCAACAGCTGTGTGAACACATGTTCCCTGTCTCAAGTTAATTCTCAGTCATCCCCCTGAGGTAGACCAGTTAGCTAACAATGTGGAAATGTGCACAAACCTGGAAATTAGGAAATACTAGTACAAATGCCCAGATGAAGAAAACGCTCTGACATCTTGTGTATTCTTTTTTTTGTTTGTTTATAAATGTCTTTTTTTTTTTTTGATTTTAAATTGGGGAACAGTGTGTTTTTCCAGGACCTATCAGCTCCAAGTCAAGTAGTTGTTTTAATCTAGTTGTGGAGGGTGCATCTCAGTGGCACATGTGGGGATTGAACCAGCAACCTTGGTGTTATGAGCACTGCGCTCTAACCAACTGAGCTAACTGGCTGCCCCCACCTTGTGTATTCTTGATTCTCTCCATTGACAGTTACTACTCATGGAGACCTGAAGTACTTACTATATGTTCCCTACAACCGCAAAACTTCAGGATCTAGACATACCAATGAATAGCCACTAATGAAAATGCGAAAGATTTTTGAGAAAAAGAATCCATTCACATTTCTCAAGAGAAGCGTTCCTATCCCTTTGCAGTTTCCCAGAAAGCCAATGGCCTCTGAACAGCATTCTTCAAGCATTTAGGTCAACACTGATCGCATTGAATGGGATTCCCACGTAGAAAAGTAAATGGACCTGTGGGCCCATTGGGCTGTTGGTGCATAGCGAGTCCCGAAGGCTCCGTGTCAAAGGTTTCAGAAATGTTTTGCCCGCCACGATCCTGACCACTGAGGAGCAGAATCACACCTGCATTATCACACTGAAGCTACTTGCCATGATAGTGTCAATGGGGCCAGTTGGCATCCCAACCCAGGGGAGGATTAGGTTATAGATGAGCTAGTGTGGAACATCCTCAATGTGGTAGGTACCCCTTTTGCTTTCCTCGTATTCACTGTGCTTTGAAAGTTAACAAGAAAAGAGTCAGATTGCAGTGTTAACCTCACAAGGATCAAAAGAGTCCTGTCACAACCATAAACGAGTGAAGTCACATTTCTTTATACGTACTTACTGTTTTTTCAGAGAAGGCACATGTTCATTAGTGAGGTTGGAAACACTCTCAGGCCTGGAGATAATAAACCATTTTGTCATGTGCTCCACAGACTTAGCTTTGCCAAAAATCTGGGTTTTGAATGACAAAAACGCGGCATTCAAATGAAAGAATCATTTCTGGCCAGCTCTCAATGTCATTCCATTGAAAAAGAATTTCTTGCCAAGTGTTTATGTTCTCTTGGTTCCACTTCATGGCTATGGCAGAACTGTATTAAAATTATACTTATGGTAACCTCTTGTAATTGCAGAAGTCAAATATAACTTGTATTCATCTTTTATTTTCAGTATATATTGAGTATTACAATTTTAATACAGTTTTTTCCTTTCTCAAAATGTGTATACATTTTTTTGGCATCCTGTGTGTGTATGTATGAATGTGTGTGTGTGTGTGTGTGTGTGTGTGTGTGTGTGTTTATATTTATTCTAAGGAATTAGCTTACACAATGATACAGGTATTTAATATATTAAAGTACATACTTTTATTATATATTTATTTGCTATGAGGAATTGGTTTATGCAGTTATGGAAACTGACAAATCCAAATCTGCAGTGGGGGCCGGCAGGTTGGAGTCCCAGCAGAGACAATGGCGCAGATGGAGTCTGAAGGCTTTCTGCTGGAGGATTCCCTTACTTGGGGCAAGTCAGTCTTTTTGTTCTTCTCAGGCCTTCAACTGATTAGATGAGGCATACCTATAGTGGGGGAACAATCTGCTTTGCTCATTTTATTAATTTAAATGCTAATCTCATCCATCCATCCATCCATCCATCCATCCATCCATCCATTCATCCATCCATCTATCCATCCAAAAACATCCTCACAGACATATCCTAAAAAAATGTTTGACCAAATATCTGGGCACTCCGTGGTGTAGTCAAATTGACACATAAAATTAACCATTGCAGAGAAGATGCCATTTTTACCCTGGAAATGAGCCAGTCAATGAGCAAAGGAAAATGAAATGAGTCTGGAATAGGTTTGATATCCTTTTTATATACAACTCTCATGCTTTCATAAACCAGCACATGAGATGGGCTAGCCAGTTAGGGGCAGTTCAGTTTGGAGCATTAAAGGAAATCTTCCAGGTGGGTTGTAAAGCACAGGTCAGCCTTCCCCAGTTACCTCAATTCTTCAATCTTTATTCTAGATAGGACATCTCTTTGGTTTGACGTATCAATTCTAGAGAAAAAGGAAAGAAATAAATAACATTTAATTCCTTTTTCACTGATTTGCTTTTTCATTATTGTGTTAGTATAGAAGAGATGGGGGTGTTTGGGATAACATTTTATATGGCAGGCCTTGCAAAGAAATGAGTGATTATTAAGAAACACCCTAAAGCCTGCACTTCCCACAGCACATCTCTCTCTCACAGAAGGTCTCCCAGGGGCCAGAGTACTTTCACCAGAGCTGCTTGGCATGGCTCCCAGTGCTCCTGGACACTTTTGGGGATTACCTTCAGAATGTGCACTGATGGCCTGAATGTGCCAACAGCTTACCTTCATTCTGTAAGAGAGTTTGAATCTTAGAAATAATCAAGTCTTAATAATACCAAACCTTATTAAGAAAGAGTCATGAAGCAGGATAAACAAATTGAAATCAAACAAATATACTGATGTTCCATTCTTGACCTATAAACTGGTTGTGAAAGTGGATCCACATGAGGAAGCTCACATACATCGAACTCCATTTGGAGGTGAGTTGCTCCAGTAGGTATTCAGAAGCTACCATTTTACTCTCAGATCTAGCGGAACACATAATGTCTGTGACTCATTTAATCAGTCTGATGGCCGGCACACTCCAGCCTGAAGAATTCTAAGAAAGCTGCATTTAGTAGTTGGGACTTTTACTACCTCAAAATCAAAGATGGAAAACCCAGGCCAGTTGTAGGTTGAGTTCTGTGTTCGGGTCCTAATTTCTTTCTGTGACTGTATATTTGAGTGTATACTTGGGCCTGGAGTGGGGTGAGGGCTGGTCTATGGAGCGATCCTAGTGAGGGATGTGTCCTGGAAGGCTTGCCCCCATCACTTCTGCTCTAACTCAGTCTGAGGACCATCCCCAGCTGTATGGGAAGTGGCAAATATGGGCTATGGCTGAGAGATTGTGGGTCCAGGGAAAAGTCTGCTGGGTGTATGGCTCTATTACTAAAGGGAAGAGGAGGGAACAGGCAGTTTCTGTTTGTAACAACTCTAAAATATTTCAACATGGACACTTCTAAGTTCTTTTTAATATTTATAGGTAAAGTGAAAACTGAACTACAAGATACCAAAATAGAATCACTATCATTTTTCTATACCAGCAATAACCAATTACAAATGTATATAAAATAAGATACCATTTACCATAGATACCAACACCTATAGCACTTAGGTGCATCCTCATAAGAATGCAGAAGACCTTCTCATGGGGAGAATTCACAGCTCAGATTTGCTGACTATAGGCCATGGGACCTCAGTCAAGTTGACTAATATGTCTGAGTCTTGTTTTTCTCATCAATAAAGTGGGAATAGTGACATCTCTCCATTAGGATTTTTATATGGATAAAAGGTGGTAAATACAAAGCAATTAGCATATAGCAAAGCACTTATGAAAAAGCAGTGTAGTCATATTTGTGAACATACAATTCAGTATTAAAATTCTCAGGGAGTAGATATTTACAAGGAAGATTACTTGGGTTTTTCCTTGCATTATGTCAAGCATTACCTTTGTCATCTAGATAAACTTCAAGTTTTGTAAATGTTGCTCAGCCAATCACTGGTCATGCAATGTGACCCATCTGTGCACATATTTCTGAATCTGCAAATTCTTCTTCAAGGGCATCAGTACCCAACTCACTTTTAGTGACTCAGCCATTGCCTCCTGTTGCCTCCTTGGGGAAATGATTTCAGAGTTAGTAGATCACTTTGTTTGACTCTTCTTTTTCATTAAAAATTTAAAAATTTTTTAAGAGTGGTAAAATACACATAACATAAAATTTATCATCTTAGCCCTTTTAAGTATATAGTTCAGTAGTGTTAAGTACAATCATGTCCATTGTGCAATGCATCTCCAGAACTATTTTTTTAAAATTTCATTTTATTATTATTATTAGTTACAGATGTACAAAACAATGCAATAGTTATTTTTTTCACCCCTTACAAAGTGACTCCCCTCCATCTCCCCTGCCCTCCCACACCCGATATCATACATATCTATTACAATTCCATTGACTCCATCCCTACACTATATTCCACATCCCATGACTATATATGTGTTAAATTATAGTTGACATATAACATTGTTCAGCAGCAGCTTCAGATGTACAGTGCAGTGGTCAGGCCTCTACACTGTCCATGAAGTGATACCCCTAAAAGGACATGCATCCGTCTGTTCCCCTAAAAAATATATTTACAACCTTATTGATTATATTCCCTGAACTGTCTCTTCTGTCTCTGCAGTAGTATTGTCGTTATCAGTTTATGTTGCCTCGACCCTTCCCCTTCTCCCTTATGCCCATCCCCATCCCACTAGCCCTCATCAGTTTTTTCTTTGTGTCTCTAAGACTGTTTCTGTTTACATTGCTCATTTATTCAGTTCTTTAGATTCCACATATAAGTGAGATCACATGGTATTTGTCTTTCTCTGACTGACTTATTTCACTTAACAATGTTCTCTAGGTCCCTCTATATCATTGGAAATGGTACGATTTCTTTCTTCTTTATAGCTGCGTAATACTCCATTGTGTAAATGTACCACAGTTTCTTAATCCAGTTGTCTACCAAAGGGCATTTCGATTGTTTCCAAATCTTGGCTATTGTAAATAGTGCTGCAATGAACATAGGTGTGTACATATTTTTTCGAATTAGTGTCTTGGGTTTTTCAGGATAAATGCCTAGGAGTGGAATTGTTGGGTCAAAAGATAGTTCCAGTGCCAGTTTTTTGAGATATCTCCAAACTGACTTTCAGAGTGGCTGCACGAATCTGCAATCCCACCAACAGTGCAGCAGGGTTCCTTTTCCCCACAGCCCCACCAGCACTTGCTGTTTGTTGATTTATTGATGATAGCCACTCTTTTGAAAAATGTCTCGTCATTTCCTCTGCCCATTTTTTAATTGGGTTGTTTGTTTTTTTGGTGTTGAGTTGCATGAGTGTTTTATAAATTTTGGATATTAACCCCTTATCAGATATATCATTGACAAATATATTCTCCCAATCAGTAGGCTGCCTTTTTGTTTTATTGATGGTTTCCTTTGTTATGAAAAAAACTTTTAAGTTTGATATAATCCCATATGTTCATTTTTTCTTTTACTTCCCTTGCCCTTGGGGATATATCAGTAAAAATATTGCTCAGAGTAATGTCTGCAAATTTACTCCCTATATTTTCTTCTAGGAGTTTTATGGTTTCAGGTCTTACATTTAAGTCTTTAATCCATTTTGAATTTGTTCTTGTATATGGCATAAGGAGGTGGTCCAGTTTCATATTTTTGCATGTCAGTTCAATTTTCCCAGCACCACTTATTAAATAGACTATCTTTACCTTAGTGTAAATTCTTGCTTCCATTGCCATAGATTAACTGTCCGTATATACATGGATTTATTTCTGGGGTCTCCGTTCTGTTCCAATGGTCTATATGCCTGTTTTTATGCCAGTACCATACTGTTTTGATTACTGTAGCCTTGTAGGTTTTGATATGTGGTAGCGTGATACCCCCAACTTTGTTCTTATTTCTCAGGAATGCCGAGGCTATTCGGGGTCTTTTATGGTTCCATATAAATTTTAGGATTATATTTTCTATTTCTGTGAAAAATGCCCTTGGTAGTTTGATGGGAATTGCATTGAATCTATATATTGCTTTAGGCAGTATGGACATTTTAACTATATTAATTCTTCCTATCCATGAGCATGGTAGGTGTTTCCATTTATTTGTATCTTCTTTTATTTCTTTCTTCAGTGTCTTATAATTTTCTGAGTACAGATCTTTTACTTCTTTGGTTAAATTTATTCCTAGGTATTTTATAGTTCTTGTAAATGAAAAAAATTGTAAATGGGACAGTTTTCTTAATTTCTCCTTCCATTAGTTTATTATTGGTATATGCAAATGCCACTGATTTCTGAACATTGATTTTATATCCTGCTAATTCACTGAATTCGTCTATCAGTTCCAATAGTTTTTTGATGGAGTCTTTGGGGTTCTCTATATACAGTGTCATGTCATCTGCATATAATGACAATTTTACTTCTTCATTGCCAATTTGGATGCCTTTTATTTCTTTTTCTTGTCTGATTGCTGTGGGTAGAACTTCCAGAACTATGTTGAATAAAAGAGGAGAAAGTGGACAGCCTTGTCTTGTTCCTGATCTTAAGGGGAATGGTTTTAGCTTTTCCCCATTGAGTATGATGTTAGCTGTAGGTTTATCATATATGGCCTTTATTATATTGGGATATGATCTTTGTATTCCCACTTTGCTAATGGTTTTTAACATAAATGGCTGTTGGATTTTGTCGAATGCTTTTTCTGCATCTATTGATTTTTTATTCTTCATTTTGTTGATATGGTGTATCACATTAAATGATTTATGGATATTGAACCAGGCTTGCATACTAGGGATGATACCCACTTGATCATGATGTATGATCCTCTTAATATATTGCTGGATTCTGTTTGCTAATATTTTATTGAGAATTTTTGCATCTATGTTCATCAGTGATATTGGCCTATAGTTTTCCTTTTTTGTGCTGTCTTCATCTGGTTTTGGAATCAGGGTGATAGTGGCTTCATAAAAAGAACTTGGGAGCCTTCCCTCCTTCTGGATTTTTTGGAACAGTTTAAGAAGAATAGGTGATAGTTCTTTTTCGAATGTTTGATAAAATTCATTTGTGAAGCCAACAGGTCCGGGGCTTTTGTTTGTTGGGAGCTTGTTGATTACTGATTCAATTTCCTTGGATAGTAATCAGACTATTTAGATTTTCTGTTTCTTCTCAAGTTAGCTTTGGAAAGTTGTATGCTTCTAGACAATTATCCATTTCTTCCAGATTGTCAAATTTGTTGGCATATAGTTGGTCATAGTAATTTCTTAGAATTTTTTGTATTTCTGTGATGTCTGTAGTCATTTCACCTCTTTCATTCCTGATTTTACTAATTTGAGTCCTCTTTCTCTTTTTTTTTGATGAACCTGGCTAGAGGTTTGTCAATTTTGTTTATCTTCTCAAAAAACCAGCTCTTGGTTTCATTGACCTTTTGTATTGTTTTTCTGTTCTCTATATTGTTTATTTCCACTCTAGTTTTTATCATCTCCTTCCTTGTAGTCCCCTTTGGCTTCTTTTGCTGTTTCTTTTTTTTCAGTTCCCTGAGATGTATGGATGACCTGTTGATTTGAGACTTTTCTTCCTTCTTTAGGTAGGCCTGCAGTGCTATGAACTTCCCTCTTAGGACTTCTTTCGCTGCATCCCAGAGATTTTGGGTCATGGTGTTTTCATTTTCATTTGTCTCGAGGTATCTTTTGATTTCCTCCTTGATCTCATTTGTGACCCACTCACTATTTAGTAGGATGTTATTTAGCCTCCATTTATTTGACAGCTTTCCGGGGTTCTTCTTATAATTGATTTCTAGTTTCATAGCATTGTGGTCAGAGAAGACACTTGAAATGATTTCAATCTTCTTAAATTTATTCAGACTTGTTTTGTGGCCTAACATGTGGTCTATCTTAGAAAATGCTCCCTGTGCACTTGAAAGGAATGTATATTCTGCAGCTTTGGGGTGAAATGCTCTGAATATATCAGTTAAATCCAGCTGGTCTAATGTGTCATTTAAGGTCGCTGTTTCCACATTAATTTTCTGTCTGGAGGATCTGTCCATTGGTGACAGTGGGGTGTTGAAGTCCCCTATTATGATAGTGTTACTGTTGATCTCTGTCTTTATGTCTGACAATATCTGTTTTATATATTTAGGAGCTCCTATGTGTTGGTACTTAGATGTTTACTAGGGTTATGTCCTCTTGTTGGATCGATTCCTTTATTATTATGATGTGTCCTTTTTTGTCCTTTGTTATATTCTTCAATTTAAAGTCCATTTTATCTGATATAAGTATTGCTACTCCAGCTTTTTTCTCAGTTCCATTTGCATGAAATATTTTACTCCAACTCTTTACTTTCAGACTGAATGAGTCTTTTTTTTTTTTTTTTAAAGATTTTTTTTATTGGGGAATTGGCGGAGGGGAACAGCGTTGGGAAATCGGGGAAGGGGAACAGACAAGTTGCTGTCTTTTTGTTCTTCAGTTTAGTTGCGGAGGATGTTGCTTCACTGTTGGTATCGTCATTGCGCTCTTCCCAGATGAGGCAGATCGGTCGCTGGCCTCTGGATGTCGCTCACCGCACCTATTGGCAGCTCACTCTTGGCTGCCAGCCGCTCACGCTGGCTGCGGGCCACTCACTGTAGCCTATGGCAGCCCACACCATCACCGGGGCTCGCACAGCCCAGCTCCAGGTGGAGCTGTTGTTAGCTGTAGAGGGCAGTGTCACTGGCCCTCATGTGGGATCCGAACCGGGGTCGCTGGCATCCCAAAACCAGCGCTTATCCAATGCGCCACTCGGCCGGCCCTGAATGAGTCTTTTGATCTGAGGTAAGTCTCTTATATACAGCATATGCCGGGGTCTTACTTTCTTATCCATTCAGCCACCCTATGTCTTTTTATTGGAGCATTTAATCCATTTACCTTTAATGTGATTATTGATAGGTGCATATTTATTGCCATTTTGTTATTTGTGTTCCTAGTTTTTCTTAGTTAGGTTATTTTTCTCTTCTGCTTAAAGAAGCCCTTTTAACATTTCCTGCAAAGCAGGCTTGGTGGTAATGAATTCCCTTAACTTATTCTTTTCTGGATAGTTCTTTATCTCTTCTTCAATTTTAAATGATAACCTTGCTGGATACAGCAATCTGGGTTGTAGGCCTTTATTTTTGATCACTTTGAAAACCTCCTGCCACTCCCTTCTGGCCTGAAGAGTTTCTGTAGAAAAGTCAGCTGATACTCTTATAGGGGTACCCTTGTAAGTAACTTGCTGCCTTTCCCTTGCTGCTTTAAGGATTCTGTCTTTGTCCTCAACCCTTGCCATTTTCACTATAATGTGTCTTGGTGTCGGCCTGTTTCGGATCATCTTGGTTGGAACTCTCTGCACCTCCAGGGCTTGTATTTCACTGTCCTTTGCCAGGTTAGGGAAATTTTCAGACATTATTACTTCAAATATGTTCTTAATCCCTTGTTCCCTCTCTTCTCCTTCTGGCATTCCAATGAATACCAGAGTTGTTGCATTTGATGTTGTCTCCCAGCTCTTTTAAAATATTTTCAATGTTTTTCATTCTTTTTTCTTTTTGTTGTTCTGCTTGGGTGATCTCTGCTCTCTTGTCTTCTAAGTCACTGATTCGATTTTCTGCTTCATCCAATCTGCTAGTCATTCCATCAAGTTTGTTATTTAGTTCAGTAATTGTGTTCTTACATTCTAGCTGGTTGCTTTTCATGATTTCTCTATCCTTCTTTATATTTTCATTAATTTTCTTGAACATTCTAATAATCAGTGTTCTGAACTCTGTCTCCGATAGGTTGTTTACCTCTCTTTCCTCTAGTTCCACTGATTCAGGAAGTTTCTTTTGTTCTTTTATTTGGGTTGTGTTTCTTTGTCTCCCCATTCTGGCTTACTCTTTGTGTTTGCTTCAATATAACAGGTAGATCCCCCAGGTTTCTCAGTCTTTTCTGGGTAAACTTATACGGTGTGTGTCCTTTATATTTGAATTACTCAGTCTCCCTATTCTCCTGTGCATGTATTTATCTGAGGTGTTCCTTGTGTTGTGTGTCCTCACCTGTTGAAGTTTTAGTTTTGATTACTTTTGGCTTGTCAGTCGGTGGGATTGGCTCCCAGACTGATTAGCTGTGAGGAGCAGCAGTGTCCGCAGTTTATGAGCTGCTGTGAGAGGGTTGACCCCCCTGATGAGAGTGGGACCCTTTGGGCACTAGTGCCTGTAGAAACTTCCTTTTGGGTGTGACTCTTGTATGTCAAACCCAGAAATGTTCTGGTTTTATCTAAAGTTGGCTTCTGGGTATGATGATTCTTGTGTCTGTTTGTTTGGATCCATTGCTGCAGAGTGATTTTAGAGCAAAACAGATCAACAAGAACAACGTCCGCAGCCACCAAAGGCTCTCACATGTAAAAAGAAAACGAACCATCAATCTACAGTCAACTTGAACAGAAATATCAAACATACAAAAGAAGAAAACAAACAGAAACAAAACAATAACCACACACACAAAAAGAACAGAAGAGGAAACAAAATAAAATATAATATCATAAAATAAAAAATAGAATAAACATGAGAAACTGAATAACTATACCAAAAAATAAAAATTAAAATTAAAAATTTTTTTAAAAAGTAAAAATAATAAATAAACAAATAAATAAAATTTGCAGAAAATAGGAAAGGATGAAAAGTATAGCAGTGAGAAGAATGAATAAAAGAAGAGAGAAAGCGAGGGTGGAGAAAAAAATAAAAAGAAAAAAAGAAAAAGAAAAAAATATATGTGTATATTTGTCTACACACCCATATATATGGACATATATTCACCTATATACATCCAAATATATGCCCATATTAAAAACTAGAAAATGATAAAAATGAAATAGAAATAAAAACGAAAAACAACCAAGATAAGCAACCAATAAAGGGAACACAAACAAACAAAAAACCCTTGCCAGTCTTGGCTGAAGTCCACCAAGCTCTCTTCAGTTTGTCCTCTGCTCTACAGAATTCCTGTGCATCTTGTGGGAACAGAGTAGGCCACCTGATGCCTAGCATGATCCTGGCACTGTAGGCTTGCTGTACTTGAGTGCGGTTGTGATGTGTGATTGGTAGTTTTTACAAAGTCACTGCTGTTTTGCTTTTGCCTGTCCCAAGTCAGGCTGCATCCCCAAAAGCTCAATGGGTGTCTTTGGGCACCCTTTCCGTTGACAGTTGTGGAGAATGAAATAATTCCTCACTGCCAAAAGCCAGGAATCTCTTAATTAGTGCTTCAGCAGCTGAACCTGCCCTGCCTCTCAAGCCTAGCAGGAAAGATGGGGGTGGGGTAGGTAGTCTCACTCTGCAGCCTTTACTGGGGCGGAAATTCTCGACCCCCTGCAGATAGGAATGCCTCTGTAGTCTGCCCCTACTGCTCCATTGCACAGTCAGTTTAAGACTCTGGCTTGGCGGGGGCCAAAGTTTGTGGGAGTGGGTGGGTTATTGTTTTGGTTTTTTTTTATGCTTTCTGTTCAAGAGAGGAGAAAAAGAAAAGAAAAGAACAAAAAGACACAGTTCCAACACTGTTTTGAGCTAAGGCCTTTGCCTCATATGCTCCAGTGGAGTTCCTGCTGCTCTCCCAAAGTTGCTGCTGGGGTTTAGGGGATTGTGTGCACCCTGCTGCGCGGCTCAGATCCCTGCTCTGTCTCTCTTGGGGACCTGCGTCTCCGCCTGTCTCCGCGCGTGAGTATTCTTTTTTCTCCTGCTCGCCAGGTTTCAGGCTTCTGCCTCAGAGCCTGCGCTCAGCGGGACCCGTTGGGCACGGAGACTAATCCCTGAACCGGGTAGGTGCAGGGATTGATCTTGCCCTATCGCTGCCGGGCTCTGCACCCTGCTTCCTAGAGACCCTCTCTCCTCCCCCACTCGCCGGGTCTGAGGCAACTTCCTCAGACTGCAGACCGTTGTGCTCTTTCTGTACTCTAGGTGGGCCGTGGGGCGCAGGGAGCGAGCAGTGGGAACACTCACCAATCTGCTTGCTCTCTGACGCTCCGGTGCCTCAGCAGCTGCAGGTGCAAGCTGCACCTCACGCATCTTGCTGCCTTCTTCCCCTACTCGCCCGGCCTGCCCACCTTCCAGCAATTGTTGTGTGAAACTCTTAGTTGCTCTGTGTGATGAGTAGACGTCTCTTTGAAGCGTTACAGAAGTTCAAATTGTGGATATTTCCAGGGGAGAATTCAGGGAGCCCTCCTCACAGCTGCCATCTTGCCCCCAATCTAGAACTCTTTTTATCTTGCAAAAACAAAAGCCTCTTCCCATTAAACAGCAACTCTCCATTCTCTCCTCCCACCATCGATTGACTCTTAAGAAAGAAATATTCATTTTACCTCCCTCCTTTTTCTCCCTTCAATGAACTAATTTCACAAAGGTGTAGAAAGTTACTGTGGGAGCAACTTCTTTCATGGAAACGGAAAACAGCTGTCAGTCAAACACCATGCAGAGCTACAGTGAGAGCACGATGATACACATTTTAACAATTATAAATGTCAACTTTAAAGTTTCCCAGATATAAAATCAATAGACATGAACCCTCAAAATTATCCTTTTATGCCAGCAATAAACAACTAGAGATGAAACTACACCATTAAAATGAAATACCTAGGCATTATCTAATAAGAATGCATAGGCATCTATGAAAAAAATTTAACTCTATTGAAGAGAATGGGAGAAGACCTGAATAAACATAAAGATAAATTGTATTTATGAATGGAGAGACTGATTTCATTAAAAAGCCAATTTTTCAAATATTTCATATATCTGCAATGAAAATCCTAGCAGAATATTTTGGGAAACAAAAAGCTGATTCTAAAATTTTTTGGAGGAATAAAAGTACTCCATATTGAACAAAGAGCGAAGGGGTTAGGGTAAGAAACTCACTTTACCCAATGTTTAGACATATTACAAAGCCATAATAATTTTAAAAAACCAAAAATAATAAAACAACAGGATAGTATCAGGAAAGGGTCATGCAAAGAGACCAGTGGAATAAACAGAAAGCCCAAAAACAGACCCATGTGCTCACAGGTGCCTTTTATGTATGAAGTGGGTAGTTTCATACATAAACCTACAAGAAAAGGGTAGGTTATTTTGTAAATGTTGATGGCAAAATTGGCTCCTTAAATTGAGAAAAATAAAGTTGGATCCCGACATCATGCAATATTGGATCAATATGGAATAAAGACCTAAATATGAATGGTGAAACCATAGAAGAAACAGCAGAAAATGTAGAATATCTTTGCAATTTTGAGATGTAGAAAGATTTTTAAAACAAGATCCCAGGAGCATGAAGAGGAAGGCAAAAATTTGATGGATTTGACCATATCAAAATTAGGAAAATTTTCTTCCATGAAGAACGTGAAGTCTGTTCCATGAAGTTGGCAGATAAATAGCAGACTTGGAAAAGACATGTTTAATGTATAAATCAGAAAAAATATGAATATTTAGAACATATAAAATATTTATAAAAATTAACAAGAATAAAAGACAAGAAACAAAAAAAGTCAGAAAGGATATTATTAGGGAATTTACAGAAGGGGCACTAATAAGACAAGATGTCTTCTCACTAACAATGAGAAAGATTCAATCAATTCATTTCAAATTAGTTTATTATAATCAAATTGGCAAAAATTTAAAAGCTGAATAATAAAGAGATTTCTATTTAACATACATTTATCATGTCTCCCTTTGCAAATATAAATTTATAGTTTTACTTTCACATTTAGGTCTTCACTAAAATAATAAAATGAGTACATGAGTAAATAACTGAACGAACAAACAAACAAACAAACAAATGAGTAACCCCAAATGTTCAAACCACACGAACAGAGACTGGGAGAAAAGGGAACACAGATAAAAGACATGAACGTTTTGGAAGATATAGAGTAGATGGGGAGTGTAACTGACTTAACAGAGATGATGGATGAACATCTAAATGCTCACAGAGGTGGAGAACATGAAGAGTGAGCAAATTCATGCTGAAGAACCCTGAAGATAAGAGGGACTATGGCAGGTGGCTTGTGTGTGGGCTGGTAAAGGCTGGCAAGCTGGAAGTCTGCATAAGAAGCAGTTGTGTTCTCTGGGTCTCTTTCTCCACCATACCCTGCAGCAGACATCTAAATGTCCACCTCCTTGTGCCCAACAAGTTCCCAGAGATTTAGTGTAAAGGCATGGAAATACAGAAGCCTTGGACACCAGAGGCCTAGAGCTGTGGTCATTGATTTAGGGGCCTCAGAACAAAAATGCCACCTTGTTGTTTTTACAGTGAGGTGTCCATAGATTTTCTAACAGATCTTTCAGTGCCTCGCTCAACTATGAAGGACAGCAATGAGGCATCAGGCATTTGAAGAAAATCTCCAACATGAAAGAGAAAGACAAAAGACAAAAACAAAGAAAGGGTAGTTAGAATAGGTAAATCTATACAGAGAAAGGAGATTAGCAGTTGCTTAGGGCAAGGAGGAGTGCTGGGGAGAAATGAGGAGTGATTGCTAATAGATGTGGATTTTTAAAAATTTTTCAATGGGATGATGGTTGCATAACTCTGTGAATATTCTAAGAATGTTAACATTTGGAGTGAAATTGCTCCATAGTTTCTTTTTCTAATCCCACATCCCAGGGTAACCATTATGAGTAGTTAATTGTGTTTCCACCCAGAATTGTTCTATGTATATGCAAACCATATATACATACATGCATATGCAAATGTGTTCTCATGCATATACAAATATGTGTCCTGTGTATGGTCTACACAATGGAAGCTCTGTGTGTTGCTTTTTTTTTTTTTTTAGCTGAGCCATCCTGCCACCTGTTGGCAGCTCAGCAGCAGCTTGGCTCAGGCTAGGCATCGAACTGCCGTTGCTCAGAGCTCAACTCTCATTCTAGAACGAGCTCTTGACCAACTGAACCACTCCGCCAGCCCTGTGTGTTGGTTTTTAACTCACTTTTGTTTACAAGACCAGTGCTGTAACCCCTGAGCTGTGGAGCCTACTGCAAACTCACATTTTTTTTTTACACTCAATCATGTGTATGGGCATTTCCCATGCCATTACACATATTTCTTTTATTCTTTTTAGAGTTGGATGACATTGCACAGGATGGTGAACCATAATTTGTTAATTTACCATAATTTATTAATTAACCATATTTTATTAAAGTGTCCCAGTGGATGGACATCTAAGCTGTCTCCAAACTTTGCCTTTATAAACATGGAACAGCTTTGTGGCAATAGCCTTGAGAACTTGTGCGAATATTTCTGAACTATGAACTGGTTGCAGTTAAATTGCTGCAAAATTTTCCTCTGAGAGGTTGCTACAATTTATGCCCCCATGCTTCTCTTTACTTTTGGTAGCACTAGATCCTACCAATCATCTACATTCTTGCCACTCTGCTCAGAGAAAAATGATGCTAATACTTTAATTTACCTTATCTGATCACTAGCACCCTTTGCATTTTTTCCATGAATTGCCTGTTAGCTCTTTGGATGATTGTCAAGAAATATCCACCCCTCAGTGCTTTCTTTACTCAACTAAGGCTTTCATGGGCACGCAGTGGGACTTACCGTTTTTGTATTCTTTCCCAAGGTTACCGAGCACACACTATGTCAGGTGCTAGACACCATACCTTCTCTGCATTGTTTCTTTCAGCTCTCATTGTCATTCTTCTGAGGTGAAATATGATTTAGCCCCAGTTTGTGATGAGAAACTGAGACCAGTAGGGATTATCTCACTTTTCCAAAGTTTACACACCAATAATATTAACCCCTAGGTTTTTCATTATTTACAAAATAAACACATTGCATATGGAGCAAGTTTGCAATACGAATGAAGAAAAAAGACTCCACTAAAATGCTGGATAACTTATTAAAGTATGAGTTTTGCCTTGGGCTTGTATTTTTCCTCTTCATCCCCCAAAAGGCCTTGTCTCAGGACCATTCTTAGGATGCAGATGAGTTGCAAAATTTGCAAAGCTGCTTAGCTTTCCTGGTGTGTGTGTGTGTGTGTGTGTGTGTGTGTGTGTGTGTGTGTGTGTGTGTTTGAAATCAGACTGTTTGGGACATTATTTGACAGGCTTTCCCAACAAGGAGGTTGCAGGCACAGAGGATGGGCTCATGGGACAAAAGTGGAAGAGCCACTTCCCAGCCAAGAAAACCTAGGTGCTGTGGTAAGAAGCCATGTCAGACAGACTCAGGTGCCTCAAACCTTCAGGACAATGGTCGTCCACCCCCATGGGCAGTGAGCGGGGTCCCAAAAAACAGAGGGCCTCTCTGATTATCCTGCTTGGCATGACTGTGTGGCCCCAAGGAGAGCTGAGGGTAGGGGGTGGCGGAGGTTTCCATAAGGATGGAAATTGAATTTTCCACCACCAGAAGGGAATGGGGATTTCTACTCGGATTTCATTTGATTTTGGGAAAATTAAAGAGACATTTCTTGCATTCACACATTAATGTTTGCAAGTTCATTTTTACAACCTAGAAACAGCATATCTTAGGCAGTTACTAATGTATCCAAGATATTAGCCAATAAAAGATGCAGATGAATCAAATATTTTTCAGCTTGGTGAGCAAATGAATAAATGATACCAGACCACTAGGCAGTGAAAGTCTGATGGAAGCTTTGCATCTGGTTCCTATTAACAAAATTGGAGGCAAAACATGCACTCAAGGTTTCCTGCCTGTTAATCTAAAAAGCAATTTGGATTTCATATGCCTCAGTTGAAGTTTGGTTTTGGGGATCCCATAGGCATGAAATCACAGAAGCTGTAATGAACTAGACAGCCTTGTAATTTCTTTTCCATACTGTAAAAGCAAAATAACCACTTTTCAGAATATTTGGAAAATAGGCAAGGTATTCATAATCCATTCCCCAATACAACTTTTAACGTCTCCTGTATGTTGTTTCAGTGTTCTTCCTATGAAAATGGAAAGGATATTATATATATATGTGCATGTGTTTATATTAACATGGAAATACTCATAGAGTAGAAAACGGTGTGCATTCTATCACTTTATGTTGTAAATTTTCTCACGGGCATTATTTTTCTTTTTGCTTAGAGCCCATCAGGTGTAGATTGTAGTTTCCTTCACTATTCCCTGTGGTGGGTCACTAGGATGCTCTAGATGTTTTGCTGCTGGAAATAATGACATAGACACACCTTCGTGCAGCAAGCCATGAGCCAAAGGCCGGGCATTTTATGTCCACCAATTGTTGCCCCGAAGGGTTGTGCCAGTTTGCATGCACGGGCCTAAGGTCCCTTCTACTCCTCACCATTGGAGCCTATGACCTCTACACCTCACCGTGCTGGCCATTCTCCTTATTTTCCAGGTAGTTGACAAATTGGTATATCATTATTCTAATTTACATTTTAAAGTCACTGATGATTTTGAACATTTTTTCATATGTTAATGAGCTGTTTGGCCTCTGTTGTGAATTGACTTCAATTATAGCGGGGCTTGTGCATCTAATCATTACGTCCGATGTACAAAGAGGCCACAGAAGCCCATTTCCCTAGAACTGGTCGTGTCTTCTCACAAGATGGAAAAGGAAACAAGATTTTCGAGGAATGGCATCTACAATTTGGAACCCCTTTCCTGGGGCTTGCTTAGCTGCTCTGAGCGTCTGTTTACATCCTGGCTCTCCTCTGCCCGTGTCCCCTGGGGGCTCTTGGCCTATTTCTGGCTCCTGGGGCCACCCCTGGGTCATCTTAGAAACCAGATTCCCACACAAAAGATAGGGCTCATGTGCCACAATTTCTGAGACTCATTTTTAACTTGTTAGCAATGTAACCAGTAGTGAAGACAAACAATCCAACCTTAACTGGTTGGATGGCTCTTTAAGAACCTGGGATTTCTATAGTCCATTAAGAAAGGAGTGCCTGGAAGAGATTGCTCTGTGTATCTGAGTGGTTGTTATTTCCTGCAGTCTTAAATGGGAACAGAGACAAAACCCTTTGATACATAGCTTCCCTGAAGTGGTCAGGTTCGGGTGTCAGCTTGGCTGAGCTACAGTCCCCAATTATTTAATCAAACCCTTATCTAAGGGCTGGCTGAGTGGCTCAGTTGGTTAAGAGCTTGCTCAAGAATGTGAGCTGAGCTCTGAGCAACAGCAGTTCGATGCCCAGCCCGAGCTGAGCAGCCGCTGAGCTACCAACAGGTAGCTAAAAAACAAAACAAAACAAAAAAACCTCTTATCTAGGTGTTGCTGTGAAGGCATAATGTAGAATTGATTAAAGTCTTTTCATCAGTTGACTTCAAGGAAAGAGGATTATACTGGAGGACCTGAGTGGGCCTGATATAATCAGCTGAAGGGCTTGAGAGCAAAGCTGAGGCTTCCCTGAAGAAGAAGAAATTCTGCTGTGGACAACAGCTTCAGCC
Source organism: Aselliscus stoliczkanus (assembly GCA_033961575.1). Lineage (NCBI taxonomy): Eukaryota > Metazoa > Chordata > Mammalia > Chiroptera > Hipposideridae > Aselliscus > Aselliscus stoliczkanus. The sequence continues at coordinate 1,809,034 of CM066728.1, read as the reverse complement.
CCTCTCTGAGAGTTCCCACCTTTCCACATGGCCTGCCCCACAGATTCCAAATGTGCCCAATCAGACCTCCAAATCATGTAAATGAATTCCTGTGACAAACCTCTTAATGTATATGTCCTACTGGTTCTGTGTCTCTGGTGAACCCTGTCTGACACTCCAGGTCCCTTGTCATCTGCCTCCCCTCCACCTCTCTCCTTTCCCATTTCACTCTGAAAGGACTTTCTGCATATCCCAGTCTCCAGGTTTCCCTGGAGCCGTATTGGCAGACACAGCACAGAGAGATATTCAGTTACTAATAGGGAACTACAAACCAGGATGCATCTTAAACATTTCTACCTCTCTCCCATCCAGCATTTCATTATAAAGTTTTCAAACCTCAGGAAACTTGAAAATGTCATTGTAAGCAGGTATACAGTCTAGATTCTACAATTAACCTGTTATTACACATACCTCATCTGTTACGTATCCATCCATGTATTCGTCTACTCATGCATCAACCCATCTTATTATTATTATTATTATTTAATTGATTCTTATAGTCTTTTTTATTTTTTAAAGATTTTATTGGGGAATTGGGGGAGGGGAACAGCATTGGGGAACCGCGGAAGGGGAACAGACAAGTTGCTGTCCTTTTACTCTTCAGTCTAGTTGTGGAGGACGTTGCTTCACTGGCCCATGTTGGTATCATCATTGAGCTCTTCCCAGATGAGGCAGATCGGTCGCTGGCCTCTGGATGGTTGCTCACCAGGGCTATTGGCAGCTCACGCTGGCTGCCAGCCACTCACTGTAGCCTATGGTAGTCCACTGCAGCAGGGGCTGCAGTCTACACTGTCGCCGGGGCTCGCAGTCCAGCTCCAGGTGGAGCTGTTGTTAGCAGTGTCACTGGCCCTCGTATGTGGGATCCGAACCGGGGCCGCTGGCATCCCAAAACCAGCTCTCAACCAGTGCGCCACTCGGCCGGCCCCCATCTTATTATTTGACACATTTCAAAGCAAGTTGCAGACATTAATACCTTTCTTCCTAAATACTTCAGCATGTACATCGTCAGTTAGAATTTAATATTTGTGTATAGCTCTTCTTTTGAGGAAAATTTCATACAATGAGATGCACTAATCTCAAGTGCACCATTCAATGAGTTTTGACAAGTGAATCCACCCATATTACCTGAACTTTATCAGTAGGACATTTACATCACCCCAAAGTTCTCCCATGTTCCTTCCCAATCAATCCTTTTCCCACCACACCAGCAACAACCACTGATTTTTTTTCCCCTCCAAAGATTAGTTTTGCTTATTTGAGAAATTCATACATATGGAATTACGGAGTGCATACTCTTTGGTGTCTGGCTCCTTTCATTTATAAACGTTTTTGAGATTTATTCATGTTGCAGAGTGTATCCGTTGTTTTGCTCCATTTTCAGTTGAGAAGCATTTCATTGTATGGACATACCACTGTTTGTTTGTACATTTTCCTATTGATGGATATCTGGGTTGTTTTAGGCTATGATGAATACAGCTGCTATGAACTACCTGTATAAGTCTTTCTGTAGGTATATGTTTTTCATATGTCTCAGGCTAATATCTACAATTGAAATAACTGTGGTAGGTTTTGTTTAGGTTTATATAAGTCATCGAACCTTTTCTCAAAGTGGTTGCACTATTTTTTACTTCTACCAGCAGTGCTCAGGGGTTCTGACTGCTCTCTATCCTTACCAACATTTCATATTGTCAGTCTTTTAGTTTTAATCATTCTGGTGGGTGTGCAGTGATATCTCATTTATACTGTGGTTTTCATTTATACTTCCCTGATGACTAATGATATTAAGCCCCTTTTCATAGTGACATTGGTTTTTCTTGTTTTTGTTTTTTTTAGCTGAGCCATCCTGCCACTTGTTGGCAGCTCAGTGACAGCTCAGCTCAGGCTGGGCATCGAACTGCTGTTGCTCAGAGCTGCAGTCTTGAGTGAGCGCTTAACTGAGCCACTCAGCCCTCCCTGACATTGTCTTTTGATCATAAATCCCTAATAATCTCTACCTGCAGCTTTGTGGGGGATCATGGTGACCTGGTCAAGAGTTAATATTCGGAAACTCTGTCTTAAGTGGTGTCTTTATGAAGGTGGAATTCTTGACTCCAGCGGGGAATCTGGAGACAAAAGGCCTTAAACATATGCCATGGGGGTCAGTCAGTGTGTGGGGCAATAAGATCATGAGGTCAGTGAGGATCATGCTGGAAAGTAAGATCATGGGGCACAGTGAAGACCATGGGGACCAGTGAGGATCATGGAAGCTGATGGGATCACGTGGTTACTGAGCATCATGGAAGCCAATGGGATCATGTGGGCCATTGTGGATCATGGAAGCCAATGGAATCATGTGGGTCACTGAGGACAATGGGAGTCAGTGAGGACCATGGGGACTAATGAGATTTCTGGATGTTGTGTATTCTTCCATGTATAAACAATGGGTTGTGTGGTGATGCCTTGAGTTGGACTAACTATTCAGAGATAATTTTCCAATTAGAGCAATATATTTTTTCAGTATGAATTAGTGCGTGATATTCATGTATAAAAATATTGAACATTTTCCTGTTGTTCTTACTGTAAACCTGTCTCCAGTCTGTTGTTAAAGATTTCAACTTCTTACACAGTGACTCACTGTGTGGGGATGGAATTAGGATGCCGGTTTTACAGATGTTAACACACAATTTTTTTTTTTTAAGAGTTTATTGGGGAATTGGGGGAGGGGAGCAGCATTGGGGAATCAGCGAAGGGGAACAGACAAGTTGCTGTTCTTTTGTTCTTCAGTCTAGTTGCGGAGGACGTTGCTTCACTGGTCCATGTTGGTATCATCATTGCGCTCTTCCCAGGTGAGGCAGATCAGTCGCCGGCCTCTGGATGTCGCTCACTGCGGCTACTGGCAGCTCACGCTGGCTGCCGGTCACTCACTGTAGCTTATGGCAGCCCACTGCAGCAGGGGCTGCAGCCTACACCGTCGCCGGGGCTCGCACAGCCCAGCTCCAGGTGGAGCTGTTGTTAGCTGTAGAGGGCAGTGTCACTGGCCCTCATATGTGGGATCCAAACTGGGGCCGCTGGCGTCCCAAGCCAACTCTTAACCAATGTGCCACTCACCTGGCTCAATACACAATTTAATGCATAACCCCATAATGTATCTGTTATTCTGCCATTACTGACAGCTATTGGTCAGCAAAGGCTGTAGGTTAGAGAGATAAATGTGACACAGACACTCAGCAAGGACAGAGAGGTTTGATGGTCAGCATTCCTTAAAGCAGAAGTGTAGGCTGAATCAAGCACTTGGAGGAAAAACAAGTTGTCTTTCTAACCACTTTAACTCATTTGCCTGTAGGGGAACATAACTGGGAGCTATTGGTGATGTCTCTGCTTCAAGCAAAACATCATGCAAAGGTGGACTTTTACAAAAGATACAAAAACAAAGGGTGATTTTTGTATTTTACATAGATTTTGTTACATAAGACTTCACTAGAGAATTCATTCAAATTTCAAGTCCTTCTCCAGTCAAAATATAATTTGATTGTCAAAAATTCATTAGGCAACTGATTGTACCATGTAGGCACGGCCTCAGAGAAAGAACAGGTTCTTCCCAGATACTGTGGGGCCTTCTTCTCCTAGAAGACACAAAAGCGTAAGCCACCCCTTGGTTTGTGTTGGTCTTGTGTGGCTGGGCAGAACCATGTGGGATTGCTATAGACTGTGTCCCTCCAAAATTCATATGTTGTGATCTAACCCCAGTGCGATGGTGGTAGGAGGTGGGGCTTTTGGGAGGTGATTAGGTCATGATGGTGAAGCCTTCATGAATGGTACTAATGCCTTATAAAAGAGGCCCCAGAGAGCCCTTTGTCCTTTCCATCATGTTAGGACACAGTCATTTATCAACCAAGAAGAGAGCGCTCACCAGACACTGAATCTGCCAGCACCTTGATATGGACTTTCAGCATCCAGACTGTGAGAAATAAATTTCTGTCATTTGAACTTCTCAGTCTAAAGTATTTTGATATAGCAGCTCAAACAGACTAAGACAGAGACTCATTAGGTGTCCCTCAGGTTGAGTGTTGTCTACACTCCAGTGACTTAGGAACTTTGTGAGGGGGTAAGTGATTGTCTTAGTCAGCATGGGCTGTTATAACAAAATACCACAGACCAGGTGGCTTAAACAATGTGAATTTATTTCTCACAGCTCTGGAGGCCAGCGGTCCTGTCCCTGATATGAGGTGGTCTGAACTGCAGGCAAGCCAGACATCCAAGGCTCAGAAGTTGGTGGACAGGAACCTGGCTCCACTGCCCTTGGAAGATCTCTGTGAGGTGTTCCACAGTCTCTTGAAACAGCCCAGGTGCTGCTCATGAGCCCCACCCCACATATTTGTCTTCTTTCCTTTCTCTGCCTCACTTCCTTCTTCCCTCACCTGCTTCTGAGTCACTTTCCAATTCCTGTATCAGAGTCAGCTTTGAGGGACCCAACTAAGACACCCACAGTCTAGATTCAGAAATTCTCAAGATTTTGCCACACTTGCTTCATCTCTTCTTTTTTTTCTGGAGTGTTCTAAAATTAATCCAAGACTTGATGAAATGATATTACATTTATGGATCTACTCCAGGGCAAAAATGAAACTGCCTCCTTGATATTGCTCCCACCCTCATTTCCACAGGCTTGTGTGCCTTCCAACACCAGATCCCCATATCTACCATCTGGAGACACAATGGGAACTTGCCAATCTGTTAATCACTGTTTTTCTTAGCATAACCCTAAGGCTTCAAGTTGTGGGTGGATGTGATAAATTATGGGGAGGAAGATTCTTTTTAAAAAGACAGATCTTTCACTAGACAAGAGATAAGGAATGGGAGAAGGGTCACTCTTTAGCAAGCAAGCGCAAACTGCGCCTGCGGTGGGGTGAGCAACTTGCTGCTGTCGAAGATGCAGAAAAAGACATCAGTTGGCACCAATGGTTGCTTTCAGGAGCATCATTTTGTAAAGGCCAGTTCCCCTCAGTGTCTGCATTAGTGAGGGTGATATCACATCATCACCGCTTTCATACATGGCTCCAAGAGACAAGGGTGAAATACTACTGCTTTCTCTTTCTTCAACAGAAAGGATTGGTCAGTTTCCAGAAAAAAGTAGGTTCTTTGTATTCTGTCTCGAGACTTTCTTTTGCTGTCTGCTTTCGTGGTAAGAGTGATAAGCCTCCTGATACTTTGATTAATGGAATGGACCAGATTCCCATCTGCCTTATTTTCCAGATGGTAGAAGGGAACACAGGGAATCAGACAGGGATGGTGCCCAGACCTGCTGGCTGCGGGTCCCACATGCAGGGAGCCCGCAATAAGTGAGTGGTTTCATCTCTGAGAGCCACTAGAGCTGCCTGGGGAGCACTGAAAACAGGCCAGATGCATGTTCTCACTTTATTTCCCCCAGAAAGCAGGGAGGAAGATAGAGAGGTAAAGTAGGTGTGTTTATTATCCTCACTTTACAGCTGGGGAAACAGAGTCCGGGGCATTATTGATGGGGACTGAGTAGGTTACAGTACCGGAAGACTATATATCTTTTACCAGCATTTGAAATGTGCATTGGAGCTGTGCTCTTGATCCCACGCTTACCCCGTTGCTGCCCCAAGGGTAAGCATGGGATCGTGAGGGGCTGGCGGCCTGTCAATGGAGGTCCTTGTGCAACGGGTGGCTGGTGGCCAGAGGCACATTCGGGGAATTCTGTGCTGGCTCTGGGCATCATGTATGCATTGGAGATTCTGCAACATGGGCCTCTTCACAGATTCCAGTGGAGGGGGAGCAGCTGAATGAAGGTTGTTTGTTGTATGTTGAGTTCTCTGCTGATTTACAAGCCCTCCTTTGCAATGTTTCACGTGATCCACAGTGCAACGTGCGAGGAAGTCAAAGGACGAAGGCAAATGAGGTGTTATCGTAGGTGGGCCGGGATGCTAGAAGCTGTCCCTTGTGCCAAGGGCTGTGTGTGAGGCCAATGCTGCCCTCAGCCCCTGTGGGTGAACAGAGCGCCTGGCAGGGTTGGCGCTGCTCCACAGACAGAGCTGGCTCTCACTGCACTCGGACTTCCCTGCTGATTCCAGGTGCTTTCCACCCCCCAGAAGGTGTGGACTCAAGCCAAAAGTGATTTGGAACAAGGCATGAACAAGCAAGAAGGAGAAAATAACAGAGGCAAATTTAAATCAAAAAGATGTTCTGTTCCATCAGTTTTTATTCAAAACCATTTAAAAGATTGGATCTTTGAAAACAAAACACAACTTAGTCTATGAGGAAATGAGCTGAAGGGGGTTCACATACAATGCAGAGAAATGAGCACTTTATCTCTCTGAGGACTCATGACAAGCTGCTGTCACCCTTACTCTGCAGACTAGCCTGAGAGGCTTTGCTCTTGGCTGAGGGTGCTAGCTGACCCCAAGCCTCTCTCTGCACAGCCCTTAGACGGCAGACTATTCCAAGGCTACTGGAGGAGATGCTGCCCCTACTCATGGGGGAAGGGCCTGGAGCACATCCCCACAGCACCTGGTCCCTGAGAGTCACTGTGGGCTTTATTCTATTCCCTGTTCTGCAGACTCAAACATATCACTTTGTAGACTGTCACTCTTTGCCATCTTTAAGAATCAACTTCACCAGACTGACAGATGCCAACACTTAGGAGCTGAATTGTATCCCCTCAAAATCCATGTGTTGAGCCCCTATCACCCAGGACCTCAGAATGTGACTACTTGGAGATGGGACCTTTAGAGGTGGTTAAAGTAGAATGAGGGCACTGGGGCAGCCCTAATCCTATATGACTGATGTCCTTATGAGGAGAGGAGATTAGGATACAGGTACCATAGAGGGAAGTCCATGTGAGGACACAGGGAGAAGACAGCCATCTACATGCCCAGAACAGAGGCCTTAGGAGAAACCAGCTTTGCCCGCACCTTGATCTCAAACATACATCCTCCAGACTATGAGAGGATAACTGTGTGTTGTTTAGCTGCTCTGTCTGTGTACTTGTGATGGTGCCCGAGATGACTGAGACACTGCTGTGCAAATGCACTCCCTGGAGCCAGCTCTGCCTTCCCCATTAAGAGGAGACCTGGGTTTCAGGACACATGGATCTCACTGAGCTGCCTGTGGGATCTACCCAGCCTGTCACCAAAGAGTCCTTTCTATTATTCTCTTTTATATTCTTATGCTTTGAAAGACTTATTAGTTAATAACTCATTTTCTATTTTTATATCTAATAATTGGAGTTTTTGAGCAGACAGCAATCTGAGTTTTGTCACCCAAACATGATCCAATTTCAAAATGGACACAATATCTTTGTGAGCAACGTTGATGGTAAAGGTCTGATCCCTTTTGGGCTTTTTGCAATGTTAAAAGTAGCACATGGATGATTTTTACTTCCTTTTTGGTCCAAGCTGCTTGGCAATTTTAGGTCAGGAAAGGTAAAATCAGAGACAAACTCAGAAGAGACAAGTATACCAATTGTGTAAATGGGGCTAAACCCCTTACTTAGGGTCTTTTGGGGATCATGTCACACTCGGAAGGCATAAGAAATTTAAGACTTATTATACTCACATGTTTCAGAGAGGAAGGCCCAGCACGCCCAGAGGGCCATGCATGTCCCAAGAAGCTGGTGTAATATTCCATTGTATACAAGCTCAGACAATTAAGTTCGTGAACTCATCCTAGACAAAGTGCTACATACTTCATTGCTGAATATCACTGTATTCACCTTCAAAGTACTCCCCTTGGGAAGCTATGTACAGATACCAGCGCCTAGTCTACCCTTCAAAGCAATTTTGGAACTCTTTTTCTAGAATGGCCATCAGAGCTGCCATCATATTACCCTTGATATCCTGAACATCATCAAAATGTATTTCTTTCAATATTTCCTTTATCTTCAGGTAAAGAAAGAAGTCATGGGGGGCCAGATCAGGTGAGTAGGGAGGGTGTTCCAATACAGCTATTTGTTTACTGGCTAAAAACTCCCTCACAGACAATGCCGTGTGAGCTGGTGCATTGTCTTGATGCAAGTGTCATGAATTGTTGGCGAAAAGTTCAGATCATCTAACTTTTTCACACAGCCTTTTCAGCACTTCCAAATAGTAAACTTGGTTAACTCTTTGTCCAGTTGGCCCAAATTCATAATGAATAATCCCTCTGATGTCAGAAAAAGATTAGCAACAGCATTGCAACAAGTTCACGAACTTAATTCTCAAACCTTGTATATATGCCACCTCCTCTTTATCCATTCACCCATTGGTGGACACTTGGTTTGCCTCCACATCTTGGCTATTGTAAACAGTGTTGCAAAGAACATATGAATGCACATGTCCCTTCAAAGTGGTGTTTTGGGTTTCTTCCGATAAATACCTAGAAGTGGGATTACTGGGTCTTTTTTTTTGTCTCTTGTTATAGCCTTTGTTTTAAAGCCTATTTTGTGTGGTATAGGTATTGTTACCCCAGCTTTTTTTGTTTGTTTGTTTCTATTATCATGTAATATCATTTCCTATCCTACTTTCAGTCTGTGTGTGCCTTTTGATATGAATTGAGTCCCTTGTAGGTGGCACATTTATGGTTTTTTTTTTCTTATCCATTCAGCCACACTATCTTTTTTTTAACCGGGGAACTGGGGATGGGGAACAGCATTGGGGAACCGGAGAAGGGGGACAGACAAGTTGCTGTTCTTTTATTCTTCAGTCTAGTTGTGGAGGACATTGCTTCACTGGCCCATGTTGGTATCATCATTGCGCTCTTCTCGGGTGAGGCAGATCGGTCGCTGGCCTCTGGACGGCCGCTCACAGTGGCTCTTGGCAGTTCACACTGGCTGCCAGCTGCTCACACTGGCTTCTGGTCACTCACTGCAGCCCAGGGTAGCCCACTGCAGCAGGGGCTGCAGATATGCCCTCTCGGGGACCCACAGCAGCCCAGCTCCAGGTGGAGCCACACACTATCTTTTGATTGGAGCATTTAGTCTATTTACATTTAAAGTAATTGTTGAGAAGGATTCAAGATGGTGGATTAGGTAAATCCTTTGCCTACTGCATCCTATGATCACATCAAAAATCACAAATAAATTATAGTACAATCAACCTCAAGGTTCATCTGACACTACCTGAACAGAACCTCTATAACTAAGGATATAAAGAAGAGGCCACACTGAGACTGATAGGAAGGGTGGAGACTCAAAATGGGCTAACCCCAAACCCACAGAGAGAAGTTGAATGCTGAGAGGGAAACCTCGGTGGCAGAGTTCCCCCCTGAAGAGGGAGAGGCCCCCCAGCTTCATACTGGACTCCCCAGCCCAGGGGTCCTATGCCAGGAAGAGGAGTTTCCATGGCACCTGGCAGGGAAAATCAGCAAGGACTCTGTCTTCCCTTCCCAGTGGGGCAGAAGGCAGCTGGAAACCCAGATACAGTCTTGTAGAGCTGACACATGGACTTGCTCACTGATGGGAACTCACCTGGTCTCTGGTGGAGAGGGTCGCAGCTCAGGAAGCCCAGGGATGTGCAGGGAAGGACCGAACTGAGTGCCTTTGGTGTGGGAACTGGAAGGACAGGAGCCATTGTTTTCCCTGTGTGGAGCCTGCATACGTGTGGCGTATAGAAGGGCACCATCTTTTCAGGGTTAAGCCCTTCCCCAAAGGGCCAAATCTGGGACTGCATTGGTCTGGTGGAATCCACATGTACACATGGCCTTGGTGACACCCTGGGTCCCTCAATCTCTGCACAGCTGGTGTTGCATTGCCCTGGAAACACTTGACTGCTGGGTTGCTGGCCCTGCCCCACAGGCTATGGAAGCCTGTTTAGAGAGGGAAGAGGGCTTATGGAGACCTGAGAAACATTTGCTGGAGGGTGTTAAGCCAAAACCTGAGCTACAGCCTAGACAGTAGGTGGCTTGGGGTGCCTGAGATGGGCGGTGGCTGGCTGTAGTATTTTCAGGGCAATTTTGCAGGGTGTTTGTGGGTCCAGCAGTAGTCTGGGAGCTGAGACTGCACTGAATTTGTAGAAACCACTGACCACACCTATTAGCTCCCTGGAACCCTACTTCACCCACCTAGAGCTGCATTGCCAAGGGGACACCGGACACTTGGGTGGCCTGCCCCACTCCCACAATCCATGGAGGATATTTCATACAGAAGCAGACAATCCTCAATCTGGAGATTTTGGTGGTGGATAGTGACCCCAAAACTGTGCCACAGCCACTTGGGAGCAGCTCTCAGGAAATTGGGAGCCTGAGCAGTGCCTGTCTGCAGTGTTCTTGGGGTGCTGTGCAAGATGGTCACAGGCCAGGTACTGGCATAAAAACTGAATCTGCATTAACATTGTAAAAACCACTGGTCTCATCTCATGACCCACTTGAACTCCATGTCACCCAGCTAGTGCTGCATCGACAAGGGCCCTCTCAACATTGGGTCAACCAGCAGGCACCTAAGGAGCTTCTTACAACTTCTGGGGCCTTATGGGCAGCTGGCAGGTGGCAATAGGTCTAGGAGGCCCTCAGGCCCACTATTGGTGATAGCAGGACTGAGTTCACAGCAAGGCCACTACCACATGCCTCCAGATCCAGTACAGGCAGCAGCCAACCACATATAGCTTGGAGGCTCTTAACAGGTAGCTGCAGGCCCAGTAACAGGCAAGGCTGATATTGCCCAGCACAGGATCCCCGCCTAAGAGATATCAGAAAGAACATACCCAGAGGCCAGCTTCAGACCACACCAGAGCACTACCTAGTTAGCCCTACAAGTGATACACCCAAAGGGGAGATCTCAACAGGAACAAGAGCCTGAAGGGGTGAAGCTTCCTCTGAGGGAGAGATCAGCCCCCCACAGCAGCTCATACACTGGGAGCATAGCCAATTCTTGTAGTTAATCAGCCTGGGAGTCAATCCCACCCACTTATGCACCAAAAGCAATCAAGGCTACTACAATAGGACAACCCACACAACACAAAGGACACCTCTGAAACACACTTACAGGAGATTAGGGAGACTGTGCAATTCGACTACACAAGACACATACTATATAAGGCCACCCAGCCAAGAGAGAGAAACATAGGGGATCTACATAACACATAGAAGCAAACACAGAGTGACAGCCAGAAGGAGGAAACAAAGAAAGATGTCCCAAATAAAAGAACAGAACAAACCTCTAGAAATGAACTTAATGAAATGGAGACAACCAACATCAGAGACAGAGTTTAAAACACTGATTATAAGAATACTTAAGGAACTTTGTGAGAATTTCAACAAAAAGATAGCAAGCACAAAGAAGGACATATGGTTTTATGAAACCATAAAAACTTTCCTGTCAGAAATAAAGAATACAATAACTGAAATGAAGAATACACTAGTAGGAATCAACAGCAGATTAGATGAAATGGAGAACTGAATCAGTGATTTAGAAAACAAGGTAACAGAATACACCATTGGAACAACAACAACAAAAAAATCAATGAAGATAGTTTAAGAGATCTCTGGGACAACATCAAGTGCAAAAACATTCACATCAAAGGGTACCAGAAGAAGAAGAGAGGGAACAAAGGATCAAGAACCTATTTGAAGAAATGACAGAAGACTTCCTTAACCTGGTGAAGGAAATTGACATACAAGTCCAGGAAGCACAGAGAGTACCAAAAATAATGAAGCCAAACAGGCCCACACCACGACACATCATAGTTAAAATGACAAAGGTTAAAGACAAAGAGAGAATCCTAATAGCAGCAAGAGAAAGACAGATAGTTACTTACAAGGGAGCACCCATAAGACTATCAGCATGTTTTCAACAGAAACTTTGCAGGCCAGAAAGGAATGGCAGGAAATATTCAAAGCGATGAAAAATAAGGGTCTATAGCCAAGACTGCTCTACCCAGCAAGACTATCATTTAAAACTGAAGGAGAGATAAAGAGCTTCCAAGAAAAAAAAAGCTAAAGGAATTCATTTCCAACACGCCAGTATTACAGGAAATGTTAAAAGGACTTATTTAAGCAGAAGAAAGAGAAAACAAACTAACTAATGAGGACTGGAAATATGAATAATAAAATGACAATAACTTTGTACCTATCAATAATCACTTTAAATGTAAATGGATTAAATGCTCCCATCAAAAGACATAGGGTAGCTGAGTGGATAAGAAAACAAGACCCCAGGAAGTCCCCTGAACATTAGATGAACAGAACCTCTAAACGAAGGACCTAAAGAGGAGCCCATGTCAAGTCTGGTAGGAGGTGCACAGACGAGAGAGGGTGAGCCCCGTGAGGGATGCCCCAGTTGTGTGGGGAGGCTTCTCGGGTTGGGGGAGAGACCCTCCGACCCCACACCGAGCTCATTAGCCCAGAGTTGCTTTGCCAGGAAGAGGAGTTCCACGATAGTGGGCAGTAAAAATTAATGAGGACTCTCTTTGCTCGGCTCAGTGAGGCTGAGGGCGGCTGGAGAACCAGTGGGTGGGGCCGGAGCATGGGTTCACTTGCCTGCGAGCACTCACCCGGTTCCTGTCGAAGGGAGTAGCTGCATGAGCTGAGCCCAGGAGCCTGTGGGGAGGGACTGAACTGAGCAACTTTGGTGCAGAAGCTGGAGGTTTTGGGACTATTGTTCCACCTGTGTGGAGCTTGCACACGAGCAGTGTACAGGAGGCCGCCATTTTTTCAGGGTTGGGCCCTCCCACAGAGGGTCAGATCCGGGATCCCATTGGTCTGGTGAACTTGGTGCAGGAGTGTGTGTGGGCGTGTGTGTGTATGCGGCCTTGGATTCCCACCCTCCGCCCTACTTGTGTTGCAATGCTAGGGAAACGCCTGGTGGGTGCCCTCTGGCTTCATCAGGCTGCTCACTGAGACGCAGGAGTGCGTGAGTGGTCTTGGGATCCCACCCTCCACCCTGCTTGTGCTATGTTTCCAAGGAAACACCGGGCGGGTGCTCTCTGGCTCCATCAGACTGCTCACTGAGACGTTCATGAGCCACCTTGGGTCACCACCCTCCACCCTGTTTGTGCTGCGTTGCCAGGGAAATGTGGGGCTGGTGCTCTCCAGCTGCATCAGTCTGTTCACTGAGACTCAGTAGCAGACAACCTGCAACAACCTGTGAAGATATATATATATATATATATATATATTTTTTGGTAGTGAGCACGGTTCCAGAGCACACAGCAGCTAATTGTGGAAAGCTCACTGCAACCCTGAGCAAGTGCTCTGCAGATTAAAGAGGATGGAGAGCTCCCCCACCTCTTTTTCTTTCTCTTTTTTTCTTTTCTTTTCTTTCTAGGTGATCTATCTAATACATCGTAGCATTCACAGAACGACAGCCAGAATGAAAAAGCAAGTAAAAGATGAGAAGAAAACTCTAGAAATGGAACTAAATGAAACAGAGGTATCCAAACTTTCAGAGACGGAATTTAGAACACTGATGATAAGAATGTTTAAGGAACTTAGCGAGGACATAAAGAAGGATAGGGAAACCATAAAAAACAACCTGTTAGAACTAAAGAATACAATAACTGAAATGAAGAACACACTCGAAGGAATCACCAGTAGAGTAGATGAAGCAGAGGAGAGGATCAGCGAATTAGAAGACAAAATAGCAGAAATCACCCAGCTGGAACAACAAAAAGAAAAAAGAATACAAAAGAATGAAAATAGTTTAAGAGCCCTATGGGACAAGATCAAATGCAACAATATTACGCATCATAGGAATACCAAAAGAAGAAGAAAAGAACCAAGGGATTGAGAATGCATTTAAAGAAATAATGACTGAAAACTTCCCTACCATGGTGAAGGAAATCGACATACAAGCCCAGGATGTGCATAGAGTTCCAAACAGGCTCACAACAAGACACAGCATAGTTAAAATGGCAAAGGTTAAAGACAGAGACAAAATCCTAAAAGCAGCAAGAGAAAGACAGCAGGTTACATACAAAGGAACTCCTATAAGACTGACAGGTGACTTTTCTTCAGAAACTCTGCAGGCCAGAAGGGAATGGCAGGAAATATTCAAAGTGACATAAAATAAAGGTCTAAAACCAAGATTGCTCTACCCAGAATGGCTATCACTTAAAATTGAAGGAGAGATAAAGAGCTTCTCAGAAAAGAATAAGCTTAAGGAGTTCATTACCACCAACCCAGCATTGCAGGAAATGTTAAAAGAGCTTTTTTAAACAGGAAGAAAGGGAAAAACAAGCTAACCCAGGAAGTCAAGAAATACAAATAACAAAATGGCAATAAATATACACCTATCAGTAATTACTTTAAACGTGAATGGGCTAAATGCTCCAATCAAAAGCCACAGGGTGGCTGAGTGGATAAGAAAACAGGACCCATGCATATGCTAATTACAAGAGACTCATCTCAGATCAAAAGACACACACAGACTGAAAGTAAAGGGATGGAATAAGATATTTCATGCAAATGGAAATGAGAAAAAAGCTGGAGTAGCAATACTTATTTCGGACAAAATAGACTTTAAAATGAAGACTACACTAAAAGACAAAGAAGGGCACTACACAATAATAAAGGGATCAATTCAACAAGAGGACATAACCCTAGTAAACATCTATGCACCCAATATAGGAGCTCCTAAATATATAAAACAGATTCTGACAGACATAAAGGCAGAGATGAACAGTAACCTTATCATAGTAGGGGACTTCAACACCTCGTTGTCACCAATGGACAGATCCTCCAGACAGAAAATCAACACGGATATCGTGGCCTTAAATGACACTTTAGACCAGCTGGATTTAATTGATATTTTTAGAGCATTTCACCCCAAAGCAACAGAATATACATTTTTCTCAAGTGCACATGGAACATTCTCCAGGACAGACCACATGTGAGGCCACAAAACAAGTCTCAACAAATTTAAGAAGATTGAAATCATATCAAGTGTCTTCACTGACCACAATGTTATGAAACTAGAAATCAATTATAAGAGGAAATCCAGAAAGCACACAAATACATGGAGGCTAAATAATATGCTACTAAATAGTGAGTGGGTCAAAAATGAGATCAAGAAGGAACTCAAAAGATACCTCGAGACAAACGAAAATGAAAACACCACGACCCAAAATCTCTGCGATGCAGCAAAAGCAGTCCTAAGAAGGATGTTCATAGCAGTGCAGGCCTACCTAAAGAAGGAAGAAAAATCTCAAATTAACAGTCTCTCTTTAGACCTAAGGGAACTCGAAAAAAACCAGCAAAACAAGCCTAAAGGGAGCATAAGGAAGGAAATAATAAAGACCAGAGCAGAAATAAATGAAACAGAGAACAAAAAAGCAATACAAAAGATCAATGAAACCAAGAGTTGGTTTTTTGAAACAATAAACAAAATCGACAAACCCTTAGCACGACTAACCAAGAAAAAGAGAGAGAGGATCCAAATTAATAAAATCAGAAATGAAAGAGGAGAAGTGACAACAGATACCACAGAAATACAGAAAAGTTTAAGACAATACTATGAGCAACTATATACCAACAAATTCTACAATCTGGAAGAAATGGATAAATTTCTAGAAGCATACAATCTACCAAGTCTGAACCAAGAAGAAACATAAACTCTGAACAGACTGATTACTGCCAAAGAAATTGAATCAGTAATCAACAATCTTCCAACAAACAAAAGCCCTGGACCAGATGGCTACACAGGTGAATTTTACAAAACATTCAAAAAAGAATTAGTACCTATTCTCCTCAAACTATTCCAAAAAATACAGAAGGAGGGAAAGCTCCCAAACTGTTTCTATGAAGCCACTATCACCCTGATTCCTCAGTCAGACAAAGATATTACAAAAAAGGGAAACCTCAGGCCAATATCCCTAATGAACATAGATGCAAAAATTCTCAAGAAAATACTAGCAAACCGAACTCAGCATCTCATTAAAAAGATCATACACCACGATCAAGTGGGATTCATTCCTGGTATGCAAGGCTGGTTCAATATCCACAAATCAATTAACGTAATACATCACATTAACAAAATGAAAAATAAAAATCATATGATGATATCAATAGATGCAGAAAAGGTATTTGACAAAATCCAGCAGCCATTTATGATAAAGACTCTTAACAAAGTGGGAATAGTGGGATCATATCTCAATATAATAAAGGCCATATATGATAAGCCCACAGCAAACATCATACTCAATAGGGAAAGGCTGAAAGCTTTCCCCTTAAGATCAGGAACAAGACAAGGCTGCCCGCTTTCACCACTTCTATTTAACATAGTTCTGGAAGTTCTAGCCACAGCAATCAGACAAGAAAATGAAATAAAAGGCATCCAAATTGGAAAAGAGGAAGTAAAATGGTCATTATATGCAGATGACATGATACTATATATAGAGAGTCCGAAAGACTCCACCAAAATCTGCTAGAACTGATACACGAATTTGGTAAGGTAGCAGGATACAAAATTAATATTCAGAAATCAGTGGTATTTCTATACACCAATAATAAACTATCAGAAGAATAAATCAGGAATTCAATCTCTTTTACAATTGCTTCAAAAACAATAAAATATCTAGGAATCAATTTAACTAAAGAAGTAAAAGACCTGTACTCACAAAATTATGAGACACTGAAGAGAGAAATCAAAGAAGATACAAATAAATGGAAATATATACCATGCTCATGGATAGGAAGAATTAATATAGTTAAAATGTCAATACTACGTAAAGCAATATATAGATTCAATGCAATTCCAATCAAACTACCAAGGACATTTTCTCAGAAATAGAACATAGAATCTTAAAATTTATATGGAGCCACAAGAGACCCCGAATAGCTCCGGCAATGTTGAGCAATAAGAACAAAGTGGGAGGCATCACACTACCTGACATCAAAACATACTACAAGGCTACAGTAATCAAAAGAGTATGGTACTGGCATAAAAACAGACACATAGACCAATGGAATAGAATAAAGAGCCCAGGTATAAACCCATGTATATACGGTCATTTAATCTATGACAATGGAAGCAAAAATTTACACTGGAGTAAAGATAGTCTATTTAATAAATGGTGCTGGGAAAATTGGACTGACATGTGCAAAAAATGAAAACAGACCACCTACTTCCACCATATCCGAGAACAAACTCAAAATGGATTAAAGACTTAAATGTAAGACCTGAAATTATAAAACTCCTAGAAGAAAATATAGGGAGTAAGTTTGCAAACATTACCCTGAGTAATATTTTTACTGATATATCCCCTCGGGCAAGGGAAATAAAAGAATAAATGAACATATGGGATTACATCCAACTTAAAATTTTTTCACAGCAAAGGAAATCATCAATAAAACAAAAAGGCAGTCTACTGAATGGTAGAAGATATTTGCCAACGATATATCTGATAAGGGGTTGATATCCAAAATTTATAAAACACTCATGCAATTCAACACCAAAAAACCAAACAACCCAATTAAAAAATGGCAGAGGATATGAGGAGGCATTGTTCTAAAGAGGACATACAGGTGGCCAACAGGCATATGAAAAAATGTTCAACCTCACTAATCATCAGAGAAATGCAAATAAAAACCACAATGAGATACCACCTCACTCTGGTCAGAATGGCTGTCATCAATAAATCAACAAACAACAAGTGCTCGTGAGGGTGTGGAGAAAAGGGAACCCTGGTGCACTGTTGGTTGGACTGCAAATTGGTGCAGCCATTATGGAAATCAGTATGGAGGTATCTCAAAACACTGGAAATGGAACTGCCATATGACCCAGCAATTCCACTCTTGGGAATCTACCCAGAGGAATCCAAGATGCTAATTCGAAAAAATATATGCACCGCTATGTTTATTGCAGCGCTATTTACAATAGCCAAGACTTGGAAACAACCGAAATGTCCATCGGTAGATGACTGGATTAAGAAACTGTGTTACATTTATACAATGGAGTATTACTCTGCTATAATAAGAAGAATGAAATTGTTCCATTTGCAACGATATGGATGGACCTAGAGACTGTTATGTTGAGTGAAATAAGTCAGTCGGAGAAAGACAAATACCATATGATCTCAATTATATTTGGAATTTGAAAAACTGAATGAATGAGCAAAAGAAACAGAAACAGTCTCATAGATAAAGAGGAAAAACAGGGTTGCTAGTTGGGAGGGGGTACGGATAAGGGAGAAGGGGAAAGTATTAGACAGCATAAATACATAACTACAGTATTGTCACAGGGATATGAAAGACAGTTCGGGGAATATAATGTTGTTAAAATTTTGTGGGGTGTCAGATGGTCATATGTCTTGTTAGGGCGACCACTTAATGGATGAAATAGAGGCTTTATCACTGCACTGTATACCTGAAACTAATGTTGTATAATATTGTATGCCAACTGTAATTGAATATATAGATAGTCACTGGATGTGGATTATACGGTGGAAGGGAGTCAAAGGAATTGTAATAGACAGTATGATACAGTGGGGAGGAGTGGAGGGGGAGAATTGGGGGAGGCTGTTATCACTTGGAGGGGTTAAAAGTATAACTATTGCACTTTGTTGTACACCTGAAGCTAATTAAAAAATACATGAATAAAAATTAAAAAAAAGAAAAGAAAACAAGACCCCCACATATGTTGTCTACAAGAGACCCACCTCGGATCAAAAGACACATACAGACTGAAAGTAAAGGGATAGAATAAGATATTTTATACAAATAGAAATGAGGAAAAAACTAGAGTAGCAATACTTACATCGGACAAAATAGACTTTAAAACAATGACTATAATAAAAGACAAAGAAGGACAGTACATAATAATAAAGGGATAATCCAACAAGAGGACATAATCCTAGTAAACATCAATGCACCCAACATTAGAGCATCTAAATATATAAAACAAATATCGACTAACATAAAGACAGAGATCAACAGAAACACAAACATAGTAGGTTACTTCAACACTCACACTCCATTGACACCAATGGACAGATCCTCCAGACAGAAAACCTGTATGGAAAGAGTGGCCTTATGGAACATTTTCAAAGATACACCACATGAGACTAAACAAGTCTCAAGAAATTTATGAAGACTGAAATCATATCAAGCGTCTTTTCTGATCACAATGCTATGAAACTAGAAATCAATTACAAGAAAAAAACTGAAAAACACACAAACCCATGGAGAGTGAAAACATGCTACTAAATAATGAATGGGTCAACAATGAAATCAAGGGAGAAATCAAAAGATACCTTGAAACTAATGAAAATGAAAACACAACCCCAAATCTAGGAAACACAGCGTATTTCCCTCAGGGGGAAAATCATAGCAATGTAGGCCTACATAAAGAAAAATCTCAAATCAACAGTCTATTTTTCCATCTAAGGGAGCACAAAAAAGAATAAAAGTAAGTACAAGGAAGGAAATAATAAAGGTCAGAGTGGAAATAAAAAAATGGAGTCCCCCCCCAAAAAAAAACCCACCCAAAACAAAATGAAACAAACAAAAATCCCCAAAAACAAAAGCAAAAGAATGAAACCAAGAACTAGTTTTTTAAAAAGATAAACAAAATTGACAAACCATTAACCAGACACATCAAGAAAAGCAGAGAGAGGGCCCAAATAAATAAAATCAGAAATGAAAGAGAAGTTACAACAGACAGGACAGAAATATAAAAACCTTTAAGAAAACAGTACAAGCAACTATATGCCAACAAATTAGACAATCAGAAAGAAATGGATAAATTCCTAAATGCATATAATCTTCCAAGACTGAATCAAGAAGAAACAGAACATCTGAATAGACCAATTACTATCAACAAAATTGAATCAGTAATCAACAAGCTCCAAACAAACAAAAGTCCTGGACTTGTTGGCTTCACAGGTGAATTTCACCAAACATTCAAAAAAGAACTAATACCTATTCTCCTCAAACTATTGAAAAAAATTCAGGATGGAAGTCTCCCAAGCTCATTTTACGAGGCTGCCATTACCCTTATCCTCAAATCAGGCAAAGACATTATTAAAAAAGGAAACCATTGGCTGATATCCCTAACGAACATAAATGCAAGAATCCTCAAACTGAATTAGCAAACTGAATTCAGCAATACATTAAAAAAATTGTACACTACAATCAAGTGGGATTCATTCCTGGTATGCAAGGTTAATTCAATATCCACAAATCAATTAATGTGACACACCACATGAAAAACAAAAATCGTATGGTCATATCAATAGATGCAAAGAAAACATTTGACAAAATCTAGCATCCATTGATAAAAACTGTCAGCAAAGTGGAAACAGAGGGAAATATCTTAACATAATACAGACCACAAATGATAAACCCACAGCTAATATCATACTCAATGGGGAAAAGCTAAAAGCATTCTCCTTAAGATCAGCAGCAAGACAAGGATGCCCACTTGCATCTCTTTTATTCACCATAGTTCTGGAAATTCTAGCCACAGCAATCAGACAAGAAAAAGAAATAAAAGGCATCCAAATGGGAAAGGAAGAAGTAAAATTGTCATTATTTACAAATTACATGATACTATACAGAGAGAAAACCAAAGATTCCATCAAAAAACTCTTAGAACTGATAAATGAATTTAATAAAGGAGTAAGATATAAAATTAAGATTCAGAAAGTGGTTTCAGTTTTATACACTGTTAGTGAACTATCAGAAAGAGAAATTAAGAAAACAATCCTATTTACAATGCATTAAAAAATAATTAAGAATAGGTTTAACCAAGAAAGTAAAAGACCTGTACTCAGAAAATTATAAGACATTGAAGAGAGAAATTAAAGAAGATACAAATAAATGGAAACATATGCCATGCTCATGGATAGAAGAAAATAATATAATTAAAACATTCATACTACCCAAAGCAATCTGTAGATTCAGTGGAATCCTTATCAAAATAACAATGGCATCTTTCAAAGAACTAGAACAAATTTATATGGAACCATAAGAGACACCGAATGGCCACAGCAATCCTGAGAAAGAACAAAGCTAGAGGTATCATGCTACCTGATACCAAATTATACTATAAAGCCATAGTAATCAGAACAGCAAAATATTGGCATAAAAATAGACACCCAGATCAATGGAACAGAACAGAGAACCCAGAAATAAATCCACCCCTATCTGATAATTTAAATCTATGACAAAGGAAGCAAGAATCTACACTGGGGTAAAGCCAGTCTATTTAACAAATGGTGCTGGGAAAACCAGAGATACATACAAGAAAACAGAAACTGGACCACCTTCTTACGCCATATGCAAGAATAAACTCAAAATGGATTAAAGACTTAAATGTAATACCCAAAACCATAAAACTCCTGGAAGAAAATATAGGAAATAAACTCTCAGACATTACCCTTAGTAATGTTTTTACTGATATATCTCCTCTGGGAAGGAAAACAAAAGTAAAAATAAACTAATGGAGCTACATCAAACTAAAGTTTTTTTCACAGCAGTGGAAACCATCAACAAAACAAAAAGACATCTTTCTGAATGGGAGAAGATATTTGCCAATGATACATGATAAGGGGTTAATATCCAAAATTTATTAAGAAACAAAAACTCATATCACTCAACACCAAAAAACCCAAACAATCCAATTAAAAAATGGGCAGAGGATCTGAATAGAAGTCCTCCAAAGAGGACACACAGATGGCCAATAGACATGAAAAGATGTTCAACATCACTAATCATCAGAGAAATGCAAATAAAAACCACAATGAGATACCACCTCACTCCGGTCAGAATGGCTATCATCAATAAGTCAACAAACAACAAGTGCTGGCGAGGATGTGGAGAAAACGGAACCCTCACACACTGTTGGTGGGATTGCAAATTGGTGCAGCCACTATGGAAAACAGTATGGAACTTCCTCAAAAAATTAAAAATGGAACTACCTTTTGACCCAGCAATTCCAATCCTGGGTATTTATCAAAGAAATCCAAAACACTAATTTGAAAAAATATATATGGACATATTCATTTTTTTCAAGAGAAGTTCTACAACTTACGTTTTTTCATTTAATAATCCAACATCAACATCTTTTCATTTCTGTACCTATAGATCTATTTCATTTTGAAAATAAAAATAAACCAACACACCTCAAAATGTATTTTTGTGGATGGTGTACATGTGTTTGTTTCCTCTCCCTATGCCAGCTCGTCATTTAACAGTTATAACTGCTCAGCTTCATTATTTAGATTATGAACTGCTGAAGTGAAGCCCCATGACATTTTCTCACTTTCTTTGCCCGCATTCCCTCTCTGAGTCTGATGAATCAGCCTTGGCCCCAGACACCCAATCCTTTCCCTCCTGTACGTGGAAGGTTTTCCAGTAATGACAGCTCCTTTCTTTGCCTGTCTTCTCCAGCCTTCACAGCTTCACCATTGTCTCCACTCAGTAGGAATGCACACTTCAAGGCCAGCCCCTCTCCATGCCCACCTTTGGCTGCCGGAGGTGTCTCTGTTCAGAAAAATCCCTCCGTATCTCTCTACGCCTGGTATTTTTTCAAGCCAAGTCTGGTCCTGACTGTGCCTAAGGTCCCTAGGACTCACAACTGTACAAACATCATTTAAAAGCTAAATATGATAAGCTCCACCAAGAAATTCCCATGTGAGACAGGGTATAAAAATGACACAGTGAATATATTCTTCAAAAATGGCCTTGTTATAAAAAGAAAGGCTGAGAAATTGATCCAGGTTAAAGGAGATTAAAGACACAGAATGTCTAAATGCGATTCTAGACTGGCTCCTGTAATGGAGGTTTAAAAAAAGGTCGCAAAGGACATTACTCGATAAATTACCCCAAATAGTATATGAATAGGAGATTAGTTAAAAGTCTTATGCCAAATGTTAAATTTGCTGAAGGGAAGAACTGTGCTATGTACAAGAGGCTGCTTTTTCTTAAGAAATGTACAATGAAATACTCAAGGAGGAAGTGCATGATGCATGAAATATATTCTCAGATATTCAGGAATGTATGCAGAGTTTTCATGCATGTATGTGTGTGTGTTCATATAATCACATGAGAAGGAGGGAGGGAAGGAGGCAGAAACAGTATGAGACAGGAGAGGATGGGAAATGAGTCAAAATATTAGTAGATAAATCTGGATAAACAGTTTATGGTTTTACCATCTGGACACCTTTTCCACAAGTTTATTTATTTTGAAATACATTTTGTAAATGGACCGTTGAATTTTTTTATTTTGAATTTGACCTGACCTTTGAGATTTCTGCCTTTGAAACCCACAGCTTTTCTCACCACCATGCCCAGACCCCAGAAGTATGCACTGCAACTTTAAACTGTAGTTTTGGGTTCCATCCCAGGCAAGAAACCTGGGATCCTCTGCACATTCGAAGCATTCTAGCATTATCACAGGATTTTACAAAATACTGGAGCACTCCCGCCCTTTCAAAATTTTTAAAATTATACAAATATAAAACAGACAATAAATTGAAGATGTTTACATCATGGAACCCCTAATTTCTCTCTTACCTGGTGCAACCAGGGTGTCCGTCTTCTGGGGTTTTGTGGTGTGAATTAGTTTGCCAGCACTTCCTCTGCTCTGCCAGTCACTTACCACTCCTCCACCGGATTTCCATCTTCCAAAAATGTGTTGACATATTTTGTCCTACCCTCTTCCCTTCTTGTCATGCTCAAGCACTTAGTCTTTTTAAGTCCTTTACTGGTTTCAACAGCTTTATTGAAATTATACTTCACATACCATGCAATTCACCCATTTAAAGTGTGTAATTCCATGATTTTTCCTCTATTCACAGACATGTGCATCCTCACAGTCAATGTTAAAATATTCATGCCTTCAAAAAGAAATCTCGTAACCTTTAGCTACCACCCACCTCATCCCCCCTCCCCCAGCCCTAAACAACTACTAATCTACTTTGTAGATTTATGTGGACACTTCGTATGAATGGGATCGTACATGGTCATGTGTGACTGGCTTCATTCACTTAACATAATGTTTTCAAAGTTCCTCCATGTTATAGCATGTGTCAGTAATTTTTATTGCCCAAATATGTTACATTGTATGGATACTCCATATTTTATTTACCCATTCATCGGTTGATGTACATTTCAGTTATTTCCAGCTTTTGACTCTATGAGTAATACTGCTAAGAATATTCGTTATATATTTGTTTTCAGTGGACATGTTTTCCTTTTTCTTTTTGAATATATACTTAGAAGTGGAATTGCTGGCTCACATGGTAACTCCATGTTGGTCATTTTAAGGAAAACAGTGCCAGACTGTTTTCCCAAGTGGCTGCACCATTTTTCATTCCCACCAGCAGTGTATGAGGGTCCCACTTTCTCCACCTTCTCAGTGACAGTTATTCTATGACTTTTTGATTCCAGTCATTTGTGTAAGTGTAGTGCTATCTCACAGTGGTTCTGATTTGCAGTTCCCTGATGGCTAATGATGTTGAGCATCTTCTCATCTAAACTTTTACGTTTCATGGCATTTTGGGAAGTAGAGGAGATAAGTGTGTCTGATCTACTGTGTTTAATTCAAAACAATAGCTCATTTCAAATGTTGAACAGGAAAACATGTCTTCTAAATATCTGAAACCATATCCGTGTATAGTGATACCAAGTCCTATCAGCATGTATAGATTTCCCCTTCTATACTTTTACATGTTAGTATAGTTACTGTGTGATTGAGGGGCAGCAACACTGTGCATTGGGTTCGCTTTGTAAGACGACTTCTTGGGCAGACTTGAGGGGAAAATTCACATAAATGACTCCTCCTGATTGAGTAAAAGGCAGAATAGGACTGATTGCCAAAGCCTCTGGAAGCTCAATGCTTTTTCATCGCTAATGCTGTTTATATCTGTGGTGTATAATTGTTTCCCACAGGTGATAAATATCAAAGAAATGTGAGAACTTTGCCAGGGGCACATAGTATATAATTGAAAAGTGGATGGCAAGATGTTTCAATGGGCTTTTTCATTTGATTCTAGTGTAAAAAAGGGGATGCATCACACATGCCAGATGGTAACTGTGAAAGTTGGGTGAGGATACAGGGCAAGTTATACCTTTCTATCTGCTCTGGTGTTTAAACATTTCTGTAATAAAAAGCTTTAAAAAATCAAAGATGTTGGGAACCTCATCAGGAGAGGGAGGTGGCAAAAGCCTACTGACAAGGGTGCATCAGTCCATGAAGTCTAGAGTTTAGCTATCCTCAATAAGGAGATTTCAGAAAGTGTCATTCCTTTGAGGTTGGGAAGGCAATCCCTTTCCATATAACAGGAAGAAAGAAGGTATGGAGGAATAGGGAAATGTTTTGATGAATGGTTCCCAACTCGTGGCTTCTAGCTCCTGTGTGAATGGTGGTCCAGTACATCTGCTATGTATATGAAGATGGCCTCAGTTTAAGGAAAAGTAAAGGACATTTGAAGTAGATTTGAGTAGCATCAGAGAGAATTCAATAAGGAAACAGTGACCTTGGGTCCATTTGTTTTCTTCACTTTAGTAAGCATAGAATAATTATTTGTGGAATGAGTGAATTATTTCCAGGTAGTGCATGGGCTCAATTTATCTGGGCACCAGTGGACTCCATTGTGAGATTTGATCCAAGAGTGATCAGTTACTTATATGAAGGAATTTTTGGAAAAGGCAGAGAGTTGGGCTTTTTTCCAGACAAAATGTTTCAAGTGTATTGGAAGGGCCCCATTCATAGTGGAGCTTTTGAACTGTTGGCCCAGACCTTCTTCCCCTTAGTCAGAATTCTTTCTTCTTTTTGGTCTGGCACCATTATTTATTTTTTTATTTTTTTTTAATAGTTTCAAGTGTACAAAACAACATAATGATTAGATATTTACACCCTTCACAAAGTGATAGCCTCACCAAGTCTACTACCAATCTGACATTGTACCTAGCTATTACAATACCATTGACTGTATCCCCTATGCTGTACTTTACATCCTGTGATGATATGTGTGTGTGTGTGTGCGCGCGTATAATTATAGCTGACATTCAATATTATTCTATATTACTTTCAGATGTATAGCACAAGGATTATGCATTTATGTAATCTATGTCCCCCAATATATTTTTTATTACCACTTTCCACTTTTTTTCACTTTTAAAAAGGTTCCATGTATTAAAAAGAAACAAATGAAAAAACCTTAAAGTACCCAAAATGAATACACAGCTGAAAGTTTTTTCTGAGGGAACTACTTGTCTAACCCATGGTGTTAATAATAATAAGATAGGTTTTAAGAACAATTGCTTGGAGATACATTTTCAATAAACATTTTACATAAAAACCTAATTCATTATACAACCAAGCAGTGATTCTCAGTGGACAGCACCATTTCTTGGCTGAGGGAGTGAAAACATATCATATCTCAGGGACTTTTCAAAATACAACACTATTCACCACCCTATACCCCCCCACCCCTGGAAGAATATTTTAATATATGTCTTTTTTTTTTTCTAAGCATCCTACAGATTTTAAATTCTAATGAAGTAAATATCAGTCTTCAATATCCCACATAAACAAAAAGCTCTTTGGAGTCCTTCCCAGCCCTTTTTTTTTTTTTTCAGAGTAAAGGGGTTTTGAGACCAAAAATTGAGGGGAAAAAAACAAAAAACACTGTAGTTTATCCTCAGCTGTGATTGGTCCGTTTTGGGCTCTGAAAGCACCAGTGTGATGTAATTACAAACATTCGTATATAAGGTCCTAGCTGGGCTGAGGGTTTAGTCCATATAAGCCCAGGAAGCTAATTTGCGGTGACCTGTTGGACTTGGACTAGCTAGTTTGTTTTCTCCCCCCATTTTTAAATTTATAATAGTTAGTATAGTTATTGTTTATTATCACAGTTAATAATTTTGTTGATATAGTTAGTATATTTAGTGAGCTAGTTAGTACAGTTATTATTGTTTATTAGCATAGTTAGTATTGTTAGTGAGCGTAGTCAGGGGGCCACCATGGCACTTGAACATCCAGCCACTTCTGCTGACCAGGTGCTCCTTAGTGGGTGTTATAAGCTCCTGAAGACCATTGGCAAGGGCAGCTATGCCAAGGTGAAGCTGGCTGAGCATCTTCCCACTGGGACCCACGTGGCTATAAAAATTGTAAATCTAAAGAACTCTGTCAGTCGCCATAGATTTCTCATGTGAGAAATCCAGTGCATGAAAGCTCTGCAGCACCCGAACATCGTGCAGCTGTATGAGGCTATTGAAACCAAAGCGTCCTTCTTCCTTGTAATGGAATATTTGGGTGGTGGCAGTATGATGGACCATCTGACAGCTCATGGACGAATGAAGCAGAGGGAGGCCTGCCTCATCTTTCGACAGCTTTTATCAGCTGTTTACTATTTCCATTAGCGTGGAATCACACACGAGGATATAAAGCCCGAGAACATTTTATTCGACCAGAAAAGGAATGCTAAAATCGCCGATTTCGGATTTAGCATGGAATTTATGGACAGCAAATTAAACACAATGTGTTGCAGCCCGGCCTATGCAGCTCCAGAACTGTTTCCGGGTGAAGCTTATGAAGGACCAGCGGTCGATGTGTGGAGCCTGGGCATAACATTATACAGGATGGTGGCAGGAACCCTCCCGTTCAAGGCACAGAATTGGAAGGAATGGGACAACAGGTGATAAAGGGGAAGTACACTGTACCCTACTTTTTCTTGATTGAACTAGACAGTTTGCTAAAGAAAATGCTCAAGGTGAACCCCCTGGAAAGAAGAGATTTAATCGATATCATGTCACATCCTTGGCTCAGTCAGGATGAGGAGGACCTCATGCCCTATAGTGAGCCAGTCAACAAGAACATAGACCCATGGGTGAGGAGGGAAATGGCTCTGCTGGGCTTCTGGTATGACGACATCCAGGACACATTGACCAATAGGATTTTTAACAACACGATGGCCACCTATCTCATCCTGCAGACCAAAAAGCCTAAATTCCATCATTGCATTATTTGTGTCAAGGCCCACAATCCCACTGAGCAGAGTCCTGCTCCAGGTTGGGAGGTGCAGCCAGGGACCTCTACTATGCCACCGGTCGAGCAGCACCACGACGACTGAGTTGGGGCAGAGGGGCAAAAAGCCTGCGACTCCCCCAGCGCTCCAGAAGGCGGGCACCATCAATCCTGAGTCCAGCCAGGAGCTGAGTACCATCAACTCCAGGACCATCCTGGAGGTCAGCATGGGCACTCCTGGATCCAGCGCCATCACCCCTGGATCCAGCCCAGAGACCGGCACCACCACTTCGAGTTCCACCCTGGATTTCGGGCCCGTCAGCCACAGAATCAGGCCATGGTGGAGGAACCATGGCCCTATCACAGGCCACCAGAGTAGTGTCTCTGAGACCTCTCTTGAGAATAACTATGGCTCCAGCAGCCCCTGCAGCAGTACCACGAGCAGCAGATCATCAGGGGAAAACAACCAGGGATGTTGGAGGGTGGTTAGGAGGTGTTGCAACTGCTTCACAATGCTCTGCCATAGGCTGTCAAACAATAGGCTGTTCAGGAACAACGAAGTCAAGCCCCTTTAGCTATACTAATATACTATATGTCAATGTTATTTTATAAAGAAAACATTATTAAAAAACAGAACAAAATATGTATTTGTGTGTGTGTGTGTGTGTGTGTGTGTGTGTGTGTGTGTGTGTTTGCTGGTAAACATTTTTGTGTTGTTAAACCCTGATAATTTCATTGAAAGTCCAATTTTATTTTTTTTAAAGATTTTATTGGGGAATTGGGGAAGGGGAACAGTGTTGGGGAATTGGGAAAAGGGAACAGCCAAGTTTCTCTTCTTCAGTCTTAGTTGTGGAGGGCCCAGCTAGCACAGCTCGGTTAACTGATAGACCACCTCGTGTACCTTGGTCTATCGACATGGATGTTAGAGCCCCCCCACCACTCCACACACCCAATGTCTCCCCACCTCTTTAAGTCCCCTGCTCTGGGCACCATATCACCTTATTTCCCTCCCAGGACCCCCCACAGAATCTGTATTCTTTCTGTGACCCTAAGCTTCAGACACTGTAGGGTCAATGGCATAATTCTGGACAAGTAGATACAAGTCTGGTAGTGAGAGAAGGCTGTGGTGGACATCTAGTGTGTGTGTGTGTGTGTGTGTGTGTGTGTGTGTGTGTGTGTGTGTTTAACACTGGGCATTCACCAGACTTTCTAGAAAAACCTCAAGTTTCTCTAGGACATTCATCGTCTTATTTGAGTAACAGCCTATACAAGTTGAGACGCATTCCCTCCAGACCCCTATTATAATGGTGGGTATGTGTGCACTTTGAGTCAAAAAGAACATTCCATGGACATCATGGTGAACCCCTAAATATCTGCAATCTTTGTGCATAGTCTAGGACTCACCTCTGATTCATGTCCTGCATGTGTTCTGAGGGAGATTCATTATGGCTCCACCACGGCCATGAATATCAAAGATGACCTTCCATCCCCACATCCCCACCGCTGAATGGTACATGCTAAGGGCAAAATCATGTATATTTGCCTCAAGCATGGATGCAAGGTAGGCACCAAGATCACCTTCCCCAAAGACAGAAATGCCATGCCTGATGACATCCTTGCAAACATTGTTTTCCTACTCAAACAATAGCCCCATGACTTTTGGTATAAGTCATCAGCATGCTGTGTGGTACTCTGATCAGCCTCAAGCAGGTGGAGCTTGGAATAGACTGTGGAAGCTGGCAGTAAGACAGGGTCACAGTGCAGGAGTGATGACACATAGGCCTTTGTTCCACTAGCGAAGGCATTCTTTGCCCTCTTCCTTTCTTCTTACTTTCTCACTCACTCTAAGGCATCTTTTCCTTACTTTCAGCTTTATTTTACCCCAGAAAGTAGGTGGCTACCTGATCAACATTCCCACCACTACCAGCTAAGCGATGCTTGTGCTCTGCTAAAAAACATATTATTAATCTGGCCACCTGAAGAAATACCCAGGGGTGGGAATCGCTTCCCAAGGTGACTTTCCAGCAAGGAAACTTCAGTGTCGACTTTAAAGGCTGCTTCCCCAATACATTAACATGACCCACGAGACAGACTTGTAAGCAGCATCTATGCTGTTCCTAGACCCGACTCCACCAGCCCAGGGTCCACTGTAGTAATATCCCCCCCAAACACACCCATTGAGGGGTCACCCTCCATGGGATCCTCTGATCACTGATTCTCCATAATGATCAAGCCACTGTTTCCTCTTCATTGATGTTTTCTGAAAATATACCTGCCCTGACCCTCTTCATGTAAGAAGGCCTGTCTTCCCCACCGCCCTAAAGGATAGAAAGCATTCCATGAGGGGAAGGTGTGGGCTGCTATACATGCTCATTAAGGCTAAACTAAGAGGCAGGAGACACAGCCCATGTCCTCAAACTTCATCAAATGGGCTTTGGGGAGCACATGATATGCATTTCTCAACTAGAGCTCCAGGGGACTGGTCACCTTTTAAAAGCTAAAGGGCTGAACTAACTCCTTCCTTTCCCTGAGCACAAGCCCTCAGTTACCCAAAACCCATGCTCCCAACACAGTACACAGAAACGTCATCATTATTATTGGAGAAACATTTATTGGGGAGATTCAGTATTCTCCATAAGAAATATTCATATGGGGGTGGGAAAATGTTCTCCCTTGAAATCCTGGTGAACGGTTTTCCTTCTAAATTGGAGAGACACATGTCTGAAAGCAGTGGTTAGAGCAGCCTGAGGTCCCTGTTGATGTTGATGCCCGCAGTTAGTGCTTGGGTGGGCCACAGTCTCCATGGGGAGCCCTGGTTGGGAGTGCTTCTGACATGAGAGCTGTTTTCTGTCTTGGTCTCCAATTTTTCTAACAGTTGTAGAACTCTGTGGGGCACTGGAGTTGAAAGGATGCCCCCTGGGGGAGCCCTGCCTGGGCTTATACTTGTGATTCCCGCTGAGCCTTCCCAGACTTCACTGGGGAGGGAAGGGGCAGTGGAGGGCAGGGGATCACTCTCTCTCGCTGACGCTTCATTTTCTCTTGTATGGACTTTGCAATGCGTTTTTGATCCTTAGTAGTCTCAGTGAAGACAGCTCTACTTTGACTTGGGCTTCTGGTCTGTCCAGGTGACACAGGGGTAATCTTTTCCGGTGAATGTTTACACTTCTTGCATATTCTCCGTGGGTTAAGACATGGAAAAAAATGCATAATTCTTTTTCTTATCGGTATTTGAGGAGGAGACTGCCCCTTGTGTGGCAGGGTCTCGGGAGACTTGCTCCCAAGCCTCTCATCTGATGCTGAGTCTTCAGCAGAAATACTCTTCCTTCCACGTTGTGATGTTCCCAGCCCTGGGCTGACTCCACTAAGCTCTTCTGATTCGAGGCCTTCAGGGCTCATTGTGTTTTTAGTGCATGGAAACAACTTTTTCTGACACCACCTTAAGATG
Organism: Aselliscus stoliczkanus; assembly: GCA_033961575.1. Classification (NCBI taxonomy): domain Eukaryota; kingdom Metazoa; phylum Chordata; class Mammalia; order Chiroptera; family Hipposideridae; genus Aselliscus; species Aselliscus stoliczkanus. The sequence goes on along the minus strand of CM066728.1, from coordinate 1,777,676 downwards.
TGCTGGCAGCCTCGAGGCTCCTGCCGCTGCTCCATATTGACACTAGAGTCTTCCACATGGACATTGGAGGCAAGTAACATGTCCTTGCATTGGTCTTGGGCCTGGCTACACTCCCAATTCTCTATTTCAGACTGTAATTCATGAGAGAGTTTCTCCTTAGAGTCTGATGATTTAGGATTTTGGAGAACTGATCTTTTTCCTGGGGGACTTTCAGTGCTCACAGTAATTTCTCCTTTATTCTCATTCACAGGAATCATTTGAGAGATTTCCAGCTTTCTGTTCGTCAGGATGTTGCTAGTGTTAGATTGAAGAGCATTGAATTCTTCAGCGCTGGACACAATCATGGAAACCGGGTCTGACTTGTTCTCCATGATTTGGCCCTGATCAGTGGATATTGTTACACTCTGATCCTTCGGCAGACATCTGGACCTACCTTTTCTTGGGGGCTTTGGCGGGGCTACTTTGACTACTGGAACCTCCATGATTTGGCCCTGATCAGTGGATATTGTTACACTCTGATCCTTCGGCAGACATCTGGACCTACCTTTTCTTGGGGGCTTTGGCGGGGCTACTTTGACTACTGGAACTGGTCCCTGACTTTTGGCACCGGTCATGTGGTGTGTATTAGGTGGGGGAGTCTGTCTGACATCCCTTTCTGTCTGGATATCCTCTGTAAGGCCAGGGTAGATATCAGAGGGTGATTGACTCAGGGCTCCCTGTCCTTCCTGGCCCACATGCGAGGTGGCAGGGAGAGGACAGTCCGGGATGGAGGTTGAGTATGATATTGTCATGTTGTCTAAATGGAGACATGGAGAACTGCTTCTAAGGGGCATGAAGCCCCCTGGTTTGGAGTCCACCTCAGACTTCAGGTTTGCTGAGGAAGTGAGGTTGAACTTCAGCAAGACATGGGATGAGCTGTCTTCCGGTTTGGAGATTTCAGGGAATTCAAGGACCTGGGAGGGAAAGCCCCCCAGCATCCTCATATCAAGATTGTTAATATGGTCATCGGACATCTGCTGTGTGCTACATCCAGGAACTGAAAGCTCCTGGCAGGTATTCAGCCAGGGCCCTCCCACTGATAGTGGCAAAATTCTGTCATTTGTTGTGGTGTCAGGTGTCACAGCAAGACCTGATTCCTGCTGGCTAGCAGGCCATGCACTATACACAGGCCCAGGTGGCCGACCTGCCTTGGTTTCCTCAAAATCATTGCTAGAATGTACTTTCGTGACATTTTCAAGTTGTCTCCAACGTAGACTAAGCTGTGCCACCATTGAAGTTTCCCCCGACAGACTGATCCTATCACTGTCTAGATCTTCCTCAGAGGAGTCCTCTGAGTCACTCAATACACATGTACGATTTTTTCTGCCATTCTCTGAGAGTGGGGACTGGGGGTGGTCCTGGGACAGGGTTTGCTGGGGAGGTAGGGGCTGAGGTTGGGGCAGGGCTGCAGGGGAAGGTTGAGGCTGGGCTGCAGGCAAGGACGGAGGTAGAGGATGGAAGTGTACTGGGTATACTTGGTATGTGGAGGGATTTGGGATTCTGTGGAAAATAAAGAGTGAGGAATAATCATGGACAGCAGAGGGCGAGGACTTGCTGGACAAAGATGGGAAAGCCCAAGAAAGCTGCATACGATGTCGCAGCAAAGAATGCTTCCAGTCCTTAGGATGTGAGGGCTGCTGATGGATACCCAGTTCCATTCGTCTTCCTTTGCTGCTCCAGAAAGGAAGGGTGACTACCGAGTCATGCTGCCCAGCAGCCGACTCTACCATTTTTTGTAAAGTGTATCGGTGGTAATCTGTCTTAAGGTGGTATGGAAAAGAAAGCTTTTTCTTTTCCGTTACCTTCACTAATAAGAAATTACTTTTCTTTTGGACTTTTATCTCCAAGAGTGCCAGGATGGCAAGGCTACGGAACAAAATGTGACCACGCCATAGAAGAGGCCTGTGAAGAATAGAGGACAGGAAAGTCTTGATTGAAATCACATTGTGCCAAGGTGAAGGGAATAAGTCTGGCACGAGCTGTACACCAGGAAAGGTTTGAAAATGACAGGCTTGGTCAGTGCATGTGACTGTTGAGACATAAGTGGACAATGCACCAGGGCTATCTGGAGATGCGGTCTCTGGATCAGGGTTCCGTAGGGTGGAAATTGATTTAGAGTGAGTCACAGTGAAATTGTAGCCTGGTGGTGGTGGAGGTAGACAGCACTGGTGGTATCTGATGGCAAGCAAATGAACCAGTGGGGTTCTTTGTCTGGGACAAATCTGGTAAGGGGTTGATATCTTGGGAAAGGGAGGGGTTAAGAAAGATGGTGTTCAGGGTCAAAGGCGCCTCTGGTGAGAGAAGGGGATCCACTCTTGGAGGGCCATTGGGTGGAGTGCCAAGGGGTTGGGGTGGGGAATGGTCTACTGGGGATGTAGATTCCAAGAGAGGAAAGGGCTCTGTTGGAAAAGCGCGACGCAGTGGTGGGGTGAACTAAGTCAGATGAGGGGGCCATTGGATTAGGGGGTGGCAATGGGGAAAGGCTCAGGCAGAAGGGCTGGCATTGGGTCTCCTGGAGGTACTGCTGAGAAGGTGGGGGACAGAGGGAATGATGACTCAGTCCCAGGAGCTGTGGAAGCCAAAGGCCACACAGGGAGAGTAGCATCTTCCAGGGCCTCAGGGAACAGTAGACAATTGACCTCAGTGGTTGTGTTATTGCTCACCTGACAGAAGGGGTCTGGAAAGAACACTGGATGAAAGCGCATGGTATCGTGATGCCGGACCAAGGGGCTGCAAGAGACAGGGGGTACAAAGCTGCAGCCAGGGCCAGAACAAAGAAAGGAGGACCTCATGGCCCTGTGGGGTGGGGCCACCTGGGGCCTGCTGCCCCTCACATGGTGCCACATCCATGATTTCACAATACGCTCAACAGCACTCACCCCAGGCCTTCAGGCCCATCCCCGTTCCTATGGCGACTCCACCCCATGACTATGGGAGGCTGCACTGATTCCCTGGAATTGCACACAACCAGCTGAAGAGGGATCAGGAAAGGGGGGAAAGGCTAGTCACCTGCTCAGGGTAGAAATCAGCCTGTTTGTTTCCTCTTCAGTCCACTGATAACATCTCCAACCTGGGAAACCAGGAGAGTGAGTTATATGGGATGAAGGTAGAAGCATAGGGATAGTACAGGAGTTCCTTTTTGGAAGGCCATTGTGATATTGGACTGTGAAAGCCCCAAGAATCAATAGATGAGGTCCAATGGCCAATAGTAATATTCACAAGGTTCCCATGCGTCTGTTGCTTCATTTGTAAAGCACTCTCACATACATCATCTCATTTGATGCTCAAAACCACCCTGTGAAGCACAGAGGTCAGTGCTTTCCTCAAAGAGGAACCTGATCATCCAGGAAGTCAAAGTAGTTTCCCAAGTTCAGAGGACAGATGTTCTGAGTCTCCACATCTACTGGGCAATGTCCACTGCCCACGTCCATCACTGCTCATGCTCAGGAATGGCTGAGCAGGGGACCTGAGAAGTGTCTCGGGGTCTTCCTTCCCATGAGCCTCTTCTCTGAGGGCTCTGTTTTCTGAGAGGGACTATATCTAGCAACTAACATCCTCAGAGACCATGGACCTGGGACCTCATGGAAAGGGCAAGAGCTCAGAAAGCTCTCACAGAAAGCTCTCACCCTTGGAGAACTCAGGTGGAATAGGCAGAACCTTACCTTTCTGTGTCCCACCCTTCCTTCTCCTCTTGGGCTTGCCCTGATGCTGAGAAAAGAAGAGAATCGTTTTGGTCACTTCTCTCCACAGGAAACTCAGACAGTCATGATCCAAGAGTAATAGGGCTATTTTAATTACTAGAACTTTGTGTTCCTTCCTTTTATCAACTTTTATACATTCAAAATGTTTTCAATTATCCCTTCTTTGAAAACCTCAAAGAAGGATTCTGTCTATGAGGTCCATACTTGGTATTCTCATTCAGAAGCCTTCTGCTCAAACCTTGTGTAGAATCTGAGGCCAACAGTCACATCTCTGCTCCCTCAGATAGGACCGTGGTACCTGGGGCCAAGCTCAGGGTCTAGCTTCTGTCAAGGCTCTCACAGGCTCAATACTACTCTCCTAATCAGCTAAATACAAAGGAAGGCTCGGCTGAGTGATGCCTGACATGGAATATGACTCCTGATGAAGTGCTGGGGAACTCGGTTCTCCTGCAGAAATCCCAAACTCTACGTAATGCAAGCCAGGGAAAGGACATTACTGTTTGGGGTTTGATCCTGGAATCTCCCCTCTTCCCCCGCCCCGACACACACCCAGACAGTCTGTGAGCTTCAAAGGAAAGAGTCCCAGCTGAATCCATAGCCCTGCTTCTCCTAGAAGAATGTTCTAGTCTCTCCTCAGACTGCTCACTTCAGCTGTTACTCTGAGCCATCCATGCTCATTTTAAAAGGTGGAACTAGAAATGGACACAAAAATAAGGAATCTCTGACGGGTTCCCTCAGGGTTCCTTACCTTTGGGATATTTTTGGTTTCCCAGACAGGTGGTAAAGATGGAGTCCCCACCGGGTAGCTCAGGAACAGGAGAAATGACCACAACCCACACAGACAAATGAGGATTACTGGTAAAATATATGAGCAAAAGCTCAGATAAGTCTCAAAAAGGCTTTTCAGAAAGAACACATTCCATAGAGTGAATTCCATTATCTGAATCGCCAAGTTACCTGAGGCAACTGAGCTCTGGGAGTGCAGACTCTTGACTTTATTGCCAGGCCTGCATCACAGGCCATTGATGAGTCACAAAAGGTTATGACACAGTGCCCCACCCACCCACAAGCCCAGCAGATCCCTCCACCCCTCTTTGGCCTCTAGGTCCCTCTACCCTACCCTGCCATCCTATTTTCCAACCCACCTTTTATCATATCAAATATTTAATGAAGTGTTCTTTCTGCTTGTTCCATGTGTAACCCACATATTACCGGTGTCCCCCTTTGCTGTGTGGAGACCTTGACTTGGGGCTTATCCCATCCACAAACTTGAAAGTCTGAAATTCTGCCTGGAATGTTTGCCTGTACCCAGACACTTACATGCAGGCTCATATACTTGTATGTCCTCAAATCCATCCTTCCTATAGAATGTTCAGATGGAAACACACCAGCAGTGTGGACCAATGCACTGTCACCGCACTCCCCTGCCTCATCCTGTGACATAACATTGGCAAGCAGAGCCCGCAGCTCTTTACCAACAAGAAGCTCATAAGTAATGGTTGGATCACACATGGGGTAATTAAATGGGACAGCTGAATGCCAATGGGCTCCCCAGTGGAAAACACTCTACCTCTTCCTTCCTTCCTTCCTTCCTTCCTTCCTTCCTTCCTTCCTTCCTTCCTTCCTTCCTTCCTTCCTTCCTTCCTTCCTTCCTTCCTTTTTTTCCCTTCTTTCTTTCTTTGCGAGCCCTCACAGATGGTCAGGTACAAGTGGTCTCTGTCCACTGGGGGTGTTGTTGTGCAGGGCATTCTTTCCAATGGTGAAACACAGAACTAAATTACCTTAAATTCTTTCTGACTTGGATTTTTAAACTTGATTTGGTGCAAATCCCCACACTTACAGAAAGTAAACCACGGAAACAATTATTTATAAAATAAGACCACTATCATGACAAAACTTAAAGGATGGCAAACAGAGGCCTAAATGTACTCATATATTGGGAAACAATGAAATGATCACATGCAAAAGAAAAACCTTTTTAAGAAAACTAGCTGAAATTTTAGTGTAACAAATTGGAGAATGTCTACCCTGCTGTGGTTTTGCCCAACTGAAGGTATCTCCTCATAGGGCACCTAAACCTTTCATCCACACTGTGTGCTTTGTGATTTCTTTTTATTCAGTTTTCTGGGAAAACTGCAATTTTCATTCTAAAGTAGTGCGTTTTAAAGTATAATATTTCATTACAACTTGTGGCTAAAATGGTTTTTCATGGGAAAGAATTTCTGATTTTATGATGGAAGTCAATGCAGAAATATGTTAGTTTACTGAAATTCATTTTGCAGGCATTTCAGCAATAGTTGATCTCCAAAGCCACGTCTGGAGAAATGCCAGACTCCTGCATCAGGCCCTGGAAACCACCTTCCAGACATGGACTATCTCGCCCCACAGGCCCTTCCCTGCAGCTGACTGCTGCCACCTCAAGGACGGTCTGCAATGTGGGCCTTGAAATCCAGGTACAGCTGCCTCGAGATACAAAGAAACGGGTGATACATGTATACAATGGAGTATTACTTGGCCATAAAGAAAAATGAAACCTTACCATTTGCAACAATATGGATGGATCTAGAGAACATTATGCTAAATGAAATAAGTCGGATGGAGAAGGAAAAATATCATATGATCTCACTTATATTATATGTGGAATCTAAAGAACAGGATAAATGAGCAAATTAAACAGAAACAGTCTCAGAGGTATAGAGAAAAAAAGGAGGGTTGCTAGATGGGAGGGAGGTGGGAATGAGGGAGAAGTGAGGGGATTAGAAAGCACAAATTAATAGCTACAATATTTCCACAGGGATATGAGAGACAGTTTGGGGACTATAATAATAATGTTGTAAAGATTTTGTAGGGTGTCAGATGAGCACTAGTCTTATTAGGGAGATCACTTCATGGACGTTGTAAATGCCTGAACACTGTGCTATATACCTGAAGCTGAATAATAATAATGAATATCTACAACAGTTATACACACACACACACACACACACACACACACACACACACACTCACGGGATGTGGAGTATAGCATAGGGAATAAAGTCAATGGAATTTTAACAGCTACATAGGATGTTAAGGGGTAGTAGATTGAGGAAAGGGTGTTATCACTTTGTGAAAGGTGTAAATGTCTATTAAATTGTTTTGTATACCTGAAACTGAAAAAGAAAAAAAAAGTTGTGCCATCCTTGCAAAGACCAAGAATGAAGCTGAATTTTCTTTGGGATAATTTTGTGGGTCTTTGTTGGGGTAAGGAGATGACTTGGAGAGAACAGGTCAAAGTAAGCCTTTAAGAGACTCTAAAGTGTTCCACATTAATGCTTCCTTCAACGGCATGTGTCCCTCAGGATATCCCTGTACCTGGGGAAGGCAAATCCCACCAGAAATCCTTCCGAATTGTCACCACAAAAACCTGCACATGGATATTTACAGCAGCTTCATTCATATTTGCCAAACCTTAGAAGAAACCACAATGTCCTTTAGTATGTGAATGGATAAATAAACTGTGGTCCACCCAGATAATGGACTATTATTCAGTGCTAAAAAGAAATGACCTAGGAAGCCATGAAAGACATGGAGGAGATTTGAATGCACAATACTAAGTGAAAAAAGCAAAGTGAAAAGGCTGCATACTGTATGATGCCCACTACATACCATTCTGGAAAAGGCAAAACTAGGAAAACAGTAAAATATCAGGTTCCAGGGGTTAGCAGAAGAGTGGGATAAAATATGGAGAATTTTTAAGGCAATGAAACTATTCAGTATGATACTACAATGGTTATATATGTCATTAAACTTAAAAAAAAAATCCTTCCAAATGGAAGGATTTGCAGAGCTGTGTGCTCATGACATACAGGTGTTCAGCCTTCCTGTTCCACCAGCCACAGTGTTGAGGCCGAGGTTTCCCCAGGCTGGTCAATGGGACTATTATTCACCTGACTGCTTCCCTCCTGACATATTTGGAACTGAAAAGACAGTTTAAGAAAGTTTACCCAAGTGCCATTCAGAAGTGCGGGCAGTGACACTTGGGAGTGCTTTCAAAGTTCAGAACTCCTGGCATTTCTCAGGGCCTCCATCCATGCAGGCCTTAGCCTGCAAACTTCGGGAGATGGAAGGGAAAGGGGCCTGCCGGGCAGCCAGGTCGGGGTCCCTCAGCTCCTGGCCTGTCAGTGTCAGCACCACCGTCTGTGAGCACCTGGCTCCTTTCAGCCCCATACCAGGGCCCCCAGGTTCAGATGCCTTGGGCTCCAACCTGGCTCCTGAGGTCCAAGGAATCAGAGGATTGGATCTGTGGCCTGCAGAACACAAACAGCCCTAGGGCTGTGGTTTTGTTGTTTCATAGCTTTTGTGTGGTTTTTTGTTTTTGTTTTTAGTTAAACACAAGTGAGTATGTTTTAGTGGTTAAAAGAAGTTACTAAAATACACATGACAAGAAAATGGATCAGCACTTGTTTGGGCTGACTCACCGTCAGTGGGGCTCAGCATTTGGAATCACTGTTCCCCTGCTTATGCCTCTTAGAATACAGCTCACACCTCTCAGCCTGGCAATGTGGTCTCCTCCCTCTCACACCCTCCATTTCAGTGTTGTTCTGTGTATCTGTGAAGTTGCTTTTGTTTGCTTATTTTTTTTGTTTTTGTTTTTTTTGAGGGCCAGTGTCACTGGCTCTCATATGTGGGACCCGAACCGGGGCCACTGGCTTCCCAGGCCAGCGCTTAACCACCGTGCCACTTGGCCGGCCCTTATTTTTTTGTTTTTAGATTCCACATATAAGTGAGGCCATATGGTGTTTGTCTCTGTTTGACTCATTTCACTTGGTAGAAAACCCTCAAAAGTTTCACCCATGTTGTTGCAAATGGCAAGGTATCCTTTTTGATATCTGAGTAGTACTCCCTGTATAAACATACCACATCTTCTTTATGCAACCGTCTATTGATGAATACCTAGGTTACTTCCATCTCTTGGCTATAGTAAATCATGCTGCAGTGAACAGGGGATCCATACATCTTTTTGAATTACTGTTTTTGTTTTCTTCAGATAAATACCCAAAAGTGGAACTGCTGAATCATGTGGTAGTTCTATTTTTAATTTTTGCCTCATCCTACCCTTTTCCTCCTAATCATCCCGAAGCAGGCAGTAGTTCCTGGGTTCCTCAGAAAGAGTCAGTTAAGTTGCCATGCCTTGCCCAGTGGTTGAGTATTAAACAATCCTTCTGATGCCGGCAGAGCGAATCCCCCAGGTGGGGACTCGAGCCCTGGGCCAAGAGGGTCCTTGGCTTCATGAAGGAAAGGATTCAAATATGAGCCGATATGGAGTTTAAGGTGCAAGTAAGTTTATTTAGCAGACGGTAAGTAAGGAAAGGCTACCCCACACACGGAATGGTGGTCTCTAATAGCTGGTAGAAGAGAGACTCCCTCTGCCTGCCGGGGTATGGATTGTATGTGTTTCTTGTTTCCATGGAAAATTTCTGATCTGGGGAAAAGGAGGCAAGAAGAACAATGGTAAGTGTAACTTCTGCAAGGTACAAGGAGAATAGGGAGGTTTATCTTTAACTCTTGTAAGGTACAGTGTGGCTGGTTTGTTGTAGGTTTCGTTACAGGAATGGTCATTACAATGGAATCTCTTTGCTCAATAGGCTTCGGATGGTCTGTTCTGTTCTGTGTGACTGATTAACATGTGTCTGAATCTGTGTCTGGGAGGCAGCATGCTTGGCATACAACTTCCTCGCTCCTTCCTTTAGAACAATAGTCCTCATGCCCCTTCCCTATAGGACTTCCACATAATGAACCCTGGGCCCGCTGACTGCCCACATGCTTCTCACAAACAGCATGTGCTCGGCAGATGTGCGCGTTGTCTGCTTTCATCTTCTGAGCAACCAGGAGAGAAAATTACAGCATTTCCTGCTCTACGGATGGAAGCCTGATGGTCATGCCACATGACCCAGGATCTGCATTTCCTGTCTCTCATGCATTTCATGCTTCATTGTGTGGCTGTGCACTGTAGTCCTGACACACGGAAACACCATGCTAAGCTCTGAGAATGCAATTCTGAACATGGCAATCACAGTTCCTGTCCTTGGAGTCTGCATTAGGGTGAGAGGACAGGTGTTTTACAAATAATTACCTGATAAGCATTACATTGCAATTATAATTAAATACAATGAAGGAGAGATACAAAGGGCCATTCAAACAAAAAACAGGGGTGGGATCTCTTCTGGGGCTTCAAGGAAGGCTCTGAGAGAGGTCATGGGAAGGAGAACTGAGGTGCCCCAGCCATCGGTCAGCACCGGGGACCTTCCAGGCCAGTCCACGCACCAGCTGAATTCAGCCACATGAGTGACCCCAAGCAAGACCTGCAGAAGTCAGCCCACCATGAGAAATACAAAGTATTATTTTAAGCCACAGAGCTTTGGGGTGGTTTTGTATACAAGTATAGGAAACCGAAATAGAATACAATGGCTAAACAGAAAATGATATCTTACATTTTTGCCTGTGGTCACTTGGGCTGAAGTGTTCAGTTAAGTCAAGCTTTTGTAACCACTATAAGACAGAATAGAGAATATTAGTGTTGCAAGGCCTCTGGGTCTCTAGTGTGGAATGACCGCTTTTCCTGGCACTGGGCAGATGAAAAAAAAAGAAGTTCAAACCCAACACATGTCCTCAATTCAGGGTCTTTCTAAGATGTGTTAATAGAGTCTCTTATTTCTTGTTCCCACAGGGTGACAGTAGCTAAAAATCAAAAGCAAAGTTAGATCCAGTGGTTTCCCAAATTACAATAACCTTTGAATTTATAGGGCCCATCTATGACAGTTAAGGGTGAGATGGGAAGCAGAGGCAACGAACATGGAGACAGGGGTATACGGCAGAATGAAGAAACTCAGAGAAACTTGCTCACATGCACCCTCCATCTGTCTTTTGAAAATACTATAATTTCCTTTCCTGAGGAAATTGCCCTGCACGAAGACTGATATATAATTACACTCAGGTGTCAGGAGGTGAATTTCAGAGATGAATCACAGAGAAGAGAGCTTTCTGTAGTAGTTTTAACACATGTCCTCAGGTTCCATGTGGCCTCCCCTTGAACCTGGGTGGGCCTCTGTGGCACTGTGTGACTTCTGAGGCTTCAATAGATGAGGGCACACAGCTGTGCCTGTTTCTCTTGGGACATGCTCTGGAAACTCTCAACCTCCTTTTTTATTTTTATTTTTTTTCTAGCTTTATTAGAATAGAATTGACATATGACATTGTGTAAGTTTAAAGTGTACAACATGATGATTTCATACACATATGAGGACTGACAATTAAGTTCACGAACTCATCCTAGAAAAAGTGCTACATGCCTCATTGCTGAGTATCACTATGGTCACCTTTGAAATACTCACCTTGGAAAGCTATGCACTGATACCAGTGTCTAGTCTACCCTTCAAAGTAATTTTGAATCTCTTATTCTGGAATGGCCATCAGAGCTTTCATTGTATTATCCTTGATGTCCTGAATGCAATCAAAATGTCTTCCTTTCAATATTTCCTTTATTTTCAGGTTAAGAAAGAAGTCACTGGGAGCCAGATCAGGTGAGTAAGGAGGGTGTTCCAATACAGTTATTTGTGTACTGGCTAAAACTCCCTCATAGACAGTGCCGTGTGAGGTGGTGCATTGTCATGGTGCAAGAGCCATGAATTGCTGGCGAAAAGTTCAGGTTGTCTAACTTTGTCACGCAGCCTTTTCAGCACTTCCAAATAGTAAACTCGGTTAACTGTTTGTCCAGCTGGTACAAATTCGTAATGAATAATCCCTCTGATATCAAAAGAGGTTAGCACATCGTTGCAACAAGTTCGCAAACTTAATTGTCAGACCATTGTATGTATTGTGAAATGATCACCATGATAGGGTTAGTTAACACATCCATCACCTTAGTTCTTGTGTGTGTGTGTGTGTGTGTGTGTGTGTGTGTGTGTGTGTAACATTTAAGATTTACTCTCTTAGCACCTGAAGCTATCTTATAAAAGTGCGACTACCCTGGGGTCATGTTGTGAAGAGACCACATAGAAAAATGGCCATAGGGCTCCAGTTGTTACAGACCCAGCCCAGGAACGAGACCTGTGAGTGAAGAAGCCTTTCAGGCGGCCCCTGCCATGGCTACCCACTGACTGCAGCCCTGTGAGAGATCCAGATGAGAACTGTCTAGCTGACCTTGGTCAACCTGGAAATGAGAGAGGAAATAATAATGTGTGATTGTATTGTTTTAAGCCACTGTCCTGGGATGGTTTGTTTTGCAAAAATGAAAAGCTGGAAATCACTGCTATCAAACCAATTGCAAGATGAGGCTACTTCACATTGGGAACAGCTTGGGGAATATGCATATAAGCAGGTGCTGAGGGTTCAGGAAGCAGCACATGTCCTGAGGAGGACATCTCACCACAAGACAGAAGGTGGGTTATTTTTTTGTGTCATCCTGGCTAGACCATGGTACCCCATTGTTTTGTCAAACACCAGGCTAGATGATACTGTAACAGTATATTGTAGGTGTGATCAACACTTACAATCAGTTGATTTTAATTAAAGCAGGTTACCCTCTGTAATATGGGGGGCCTTATGCAATCAGCTGACAGCCTTCAGAGCAAAGAGCTGAGGTGCTACAGAGAAGAAGGATTCCTGTCACCAGACTGCAACACAGAAATTCTGCTGGAGTTTAGAGCCTTCAGACTCAAATCTGCCATATCAAGTTTTAGCTGAATTTCCAGTCCACCAGCCTGTCCTACAAATTTTTGCCATTCCCCACAATTGTGTGAGCCAATTCCTTAAAATATCTCTACATAGATATAGATGTATAGATAGAGGTACAGATATAGGTAGATTTATCCATAGATAGAGATGGAGATGGAGATAGATATTGAGATGGAGATGGAAATCATATTGGCTCCGTTTCTCTGGAGAGCCCTAACTGGTGTAACTGGGAAGCCTGGCACATGATTGCAGTTACTGAAGGTCCTACCAGGATGTCCTCTCCTAAGGGAAGGACATTTTTCTAGTCTTCACACCCCCATCACTAAGAAGGAAACATAATTTGGCTTCTTTCAAATGTGGGGCAACCAATGGCAAGTTTGGTCAGATGTGTGGGTTGACCCAGGGCCTGGCAGCTTTGTGGCCACAGACATACGTGGTCCTCCAGCAACACTGGGAGGCATGGGCAGCCATGCCTGGAGTCTGTGCATGTACACAAGGTTTAGGGTCCTGTGTGGGGTCTGTGGCAGCCCTATGGCATTTGGAACAGAGTAGAACCAATGTGGTGTGATGACAGGAGGTTCTATAGCTGCGAGAAACAGATATCCACTAACAACCATATGAGTTTAGAGAGGAGCCAATGTGGCACGTGAGTGAGACCCTTGCCCTGGTTGCCACCTTGATCCTAGTCTGTGAGACCCTGGGCAAAGGACCCATCTAATCCGTGTTTACACTCTTGACCCACAGAAACTGTGAGATAATGATGGGTGTTTTAAATCACAAAATTTGGGGCCGGCTGAGTGGCTGGCTCAGTTGGTTAAGAGTTGGCTTAGAGTGAGAGCTCTGAGCAACAGGGCCGCCGGTTTGATTCCCACATGGGCCAATGAATGCTGCACCCAAGCTGAGCTGTCTCTGAGCTGCCAATGCAGGATGGCTCAGCTGGTGTAACAACAAGGTTGCCTGTTCGACGGTGGGCTATGCCCACCTGCAACTAAGCCTGAACTCGGCACCTTGAGCTGAGCTGCCACCCGGATAGCTGAGTGGATAGAGCGTGTGCTCTTAACAACAAGGCTGCTGGTTTAACTCCCACATGGGATGGTGCTACACCCACTCTCAACTAAGATTGAACGCAGCACCTTGAGCTTAGAGGCCACAAGATGCTGATAGGAAGCCAGATGGCGACTGGTGCCCTCCACAACGAAGACTGATGAACAACAACTTGGCCTGTCCCCGCCCCCAATTCCCCAATTAAAAAAAAAAAATCTTTAAAAAAAATAATAAATCACGAAGTTTGTAGAAATTTGTTACACAATAATGGAGAACTAATATAGAATCTAAGTGATCACACAGCTTTAGTTGCTCACTGAAAATTGTGCATCTTCTGATTCCTCTTTCCTTCATGTTAAGAGTTTGCACTATTTGTTTTTCTTGTTCTTTTGTTGTTTTCAATTTTATATACCGCATGTCGTGAAATCATAGGGTTCTAGACTTTTTCTGACTTATTTCGCTTAGCATTATAATCTCAAGAGCCATCCATGTTGTTTTAAATGGCACTATTTCATCTTTTCAATAGTTTAGTGGTTACCAGAGGGTAACGGGGGAGGGGGTGGTAGATGACGGTAAAGGGGACCAAATATATGGTGATGGAAAGAAAACTGACTCTGGGTGGTGAACACACAATGTGATAAATAGATGATGTATTACTGAATTGTACACCTGAAATCTATCTAACTTTGCTAACAATTCTCACTCCAATAAACTTTAATTAAAAAGAAAGAAAGAGAGAAAGAAAGAAAGAAAGAAAGAAAGAAAGAAAGAAAGAAAGAAAGAAAGAAAGAAAGAAAGAAAGAAAGAAAGAACGTTTGCACCAGCACCCATCAAGCGGCAGACACTGGACTAGATGAGACTGGCCACATCCTGAAAACTCTCCCTCTTCTCTCACCGTTTCATACTCATTCTCTCGGTTTCATTCACAAACTCACCTCTCTCTCTTTCTCTCTCTCCCCCACGTTTTTCCTCCCCCACCCACCTATTGTTGCAGCATTGCCAACTCCTGCTCAAGCATACCTGTTTGAAGGAGAGTACTCTAAAATCAGCTGATTGAGGATAAAAACATTTAAGCCTGGCTTACAGATGGTTCTGCACCAAAGTGCCAGCTCAGTTCTGAGAACTGGATGAGGACACTGATTCTGTCTGAAGGTGCTGAGTGCTAGTTTCTGTAACTTGGCCACATCAATAAATAATGTAAGTAAGCATAATAGGAAAACATGGCATATTGACTAAACCCAAGTTTGTGCTTTAACTGTATTGGGAGGGTAGGTAGAGCGTGTACATGCATTGGGGAACAGTTTGTGAAATAACTGAACGCTCACCATCTATCACAAGAATTATTAGCCAAGGCCCACTTTTAAAACATAACCTGAGCCTGACTGTTTCTTATTATGCCTGTACTTACTAAAATGTTCCAGACACTCTCAATATACTGCATCCAGAGCATTAGAAGAGACCACATAAATGGCCACTTCATACTTGTCCCAAAAGTCTGTTTTCCTCACAGAGTTGGGGCTCCCATCTCTCTCAGAGTCACAGACCGTCTTTCCCATGCTCACAAAGCCCCACATGGCCCTGCCCCCACAACTTTTCTTCTCTTGCCTCTTATAGACCCTTTCCTTGTTGAAGAATATTTTGTCCAAAGAGGCCCTGACTAGTATTGGGTGCTGAGCCACAGGAGACTCTGGGAGTTTTCCTGGGGGAGGAAGCATCCTTTTTGGTTGTACACATGCGAGTTGCACTGTGACAGTTGATATTTGATGTGAACAGTTGCCTTTGTATGCAGTGTAAGAATGCTGCTCGAGGAGCCTGGGCCTGTGGGATGGGCTGCACTTGGGAACCACTTGTTGTGTCTTGTTGGCTGCCAGATCCTAAACCTTTTTCCCATTTGGGGAGATCCGATACCACGTGGATTTGGCAGAAGGCAGTCCCACTTCCTCTGAAAGCCCAAAGGAGCCTCGTGCTCTCTCTCCTGCCCCGAGTGGCTAAGGTGGGCACAGGATCTAGGCGGGGCCAACTGTAAGCTCCTTCCTGGGGCTCGGAATCAATGTTGCACAGATGCTGAGCCACCAATCCTGGTAGAGTTGGTGTGAGCAGGAGGCCTGGTGGAGGAGGGAGCTGAGGTGGTGGTGGCAATGTCTCATGGAGAGAGGAAACTGATCCCACCACGTGTGTCTGGCTGTGCTCTGGGCTCCCAACCTCTCTGCTCTGGCATGTTCTGAGCCAGCTGTCCAGATTTCTCTTGCTTCTATGAGCACCTGATAGTGTTCCAATAACATGCTCAGGTTAGTTGCAATCTGTTTGCATGCAAGAACCCTGACTGGTTCCATTAATGGATGCTAGTTCCCTTCCTTCCCTTCTTTTTTCTTTTTCCTGTATGTTTCCTTACTCTGTTAAAATATGATTAATCAGATTTTTACCAAGGCCATATCGTTAGAAACATCCATCTATACTGTCCGAATGAACTCCAAATGAAAGCAGGAGCGGAGTAATCTCAGAGCTTCAAAGATGGGCCACGCTGGGCCACCTCTCTCCGCCGGTCTGAGCATGACGTGGTGGGCGCCACAGCACAGCCTGGCCAGCGCAATCTGCTTTGATTTTCCATGTGGAGGAAAGATCACTGTTACATGTTTCTGCTTCTTCTCCACTGTCAGGGCCATATCTGAAGAGTAAGTGTCACTTTACATGCTGAGCAATACAGCATTTCTCAGGTGGCTGAAGAATCGCAGTGTCCTCACTTTGGAGATGAAGAAATAGATTTCCTTAATGGGCCCAAAATGTTCTCTTCATGGAAAGAAATTGCTAGTGGATTAAGATGAAAGATGAAAGAGGAAGGTAATATATACTTAGAAGAAGAGTCTTCAACCCCCACATGTTATTCACAAACAAAACTGGAAGGCGTCACATGCTTTCTAAGTGGGCGTTTGCTCTCTGGGGACCACACCCCACTGCAAGGGTGTAAAAAGAACAGGTTTGAGAGACACAAAGAAGAAAACCTGACTGGTGACTTATTTCCATTAATGCTTCATTGAGTAATGAAGTCATTCATGTAAACATTGACCAGGTCAGGGGTTGTAAGCTTTTTCTGTAAAGGGCCAGATAGTAAATATGTTAGTTTGAAAAAAATACTTTAATAAGGAGTAGCACTTTACCATTGACATTGTTTACAATTGTTGTCTTATGGTGATAATAGAAAGAACTACATGAGGTTGCAACTCTGGTGAATGGAGTGGGCAGCTCAGAGTGGCATTGACCCAGAGAAAAGGTTCATTTCTGCAACTGGGAAGTGGGTAGGAGAGGTCACCTCACTCCAAGCTGAGCTCAGTTTCCCTCCAAATCAGAATGCAGGCAAGTCACAGTCCAGAAATGGATGCTGCAGGGGTGTCATAGAGTCACAAACACAGCCCAGATCTTGAGTGAGGAACCCAGGACTGAGCTGGCAGCAGGGAGCTGGGGGCAATTGAGCAGCACCTGCGGCCCATCAGACCCACCAGGAGGTGAGACCCCACCAATACCCAGGTGGGCTGGCCAACGATGTCATCACTGTCTGAACTGGGAACATTCTAGTATTAGCTGGGATGGAATAAAAACTTTGGTTTTGGGAGCAAAACTTCCAACAAAGTAGGTTTGATTGTAAGGCTCAGAAATAATTTCATTCAATGTAACATACTAACAGATATTATAATAAACCAGAAAACTTAATATGCCACAGTCATTTTCCCATGTGATTATTATTAATCACTAAATTACATTAGAACATTAACTGACCTCTCAGCAAATACAGATGTAGGAACAGTGCTTGGCATTGCAAGGGACATGGAAGGAAGTGGAAGAATGGCTTGTGCCTGGCTAGGATCAAACCATTCAGGACAAGGAACAGTGTCATATTATCTGTGTGTTTTTCTGCCTACTCAGGGTCCAAACATGATGAAAGTGACTAAACGTGCAGCACAGAATATAAAAAGGGCTAAACAATGGCTGGGGTGCCAACTGAAGTATTAGTTTATTTAGAGAAGGGAGTGATTGGGACAAGCTAGTACTTTTTTTTTTTTTTGAGGGCAGTGTCACTAGCCCTCATATGTGGCACCCAAACCGGGTCTTTAACAAAAGGTTTTATTTGGAGAATAGAAAGGAATTAAATCACAGCATTTCAAAATCTCTGGGTAGAGGTCTTGGAAACCATCATTTGTTCTGGGTCCTGTCTGGTGGATATTCAGTCTACTTTTTAATAACTCCTAATTTAAGCTGAAATCTTTTCCTGAGGCTGTCACCCTTTAAAATGGGCCCTGCCCCCATGGAATTCTGTGAGTAGAATGAGGCTTCTGCATACTAGTCATTTAAATAGTTGGATTATGCGATTGTGTCTCCCATTCTTTCCCTGGAAGCTTGATGCCGGGTTTCTCCAAGTGTGCCTGTGTGGTCACGTGCCTCATGGTGACCTCCTTGTGCCCCTGGCCGGGTTGGTCTCTGTTTCTGAGAGTCCAGTAGTTTCTGGAACTAAATGCCTACTATGATAAGTAAGACCCTCACCAAGCCGAGAGGAGCGCCTGCCTTTCACAGCCAAATCAGTGGGTTGCATTACGGTGTCAATCAGAATGAGCTGGGGGAGCCCTGGGCCCCACCTGAAGTTCCTGATAGAACCAGCCTGCTGGAGCCACACACCAAATGGGGCTGCATACCCAGCTTCCTCAGCTGTGTATCACTCGTGCCTCATCTGGGGTTTACTGATGAAAACTCTCAATCCACGTTTTTCAGTGGCCAGCTGCAGTTTCTATCATTATTTCATACTTTTGTAATTGATATATTGGATAATGGGAGGTATTTCTGGGGTGTTGTCTCAGAGCAACTGTCCTTACCCACCACCTGAATAGGCAGTGCTTTCAACCTGACGGAAGCCCATTTATGAGCTGGTCAGAGGCCTGAGACGTGTGTGGCAGTATTCAAAAAGAAAAGCAAGGCACTCAGACACCTTCTGGGCCATTTTAGGGGCCAGTATCAGGGCAAAAGTAATATACATGTGTACATTTTGTCCCAAACAGTAAAGATACATCATACAATATGTATTCTTTGAGCTTTATCTTTAGTATGGTAGACTATCTCCACTCACAAAGCTTCTTTTTGTGACTTCTGCAGTCCTTTCCAAATGTTCCTTTTCAAGCTTATATGCGTGGAGATCTGTTTATCTGTTCTTTTTATCACCCACACATGAGTGCAATGCTATGACAACTTACTGAATTAGGGCTCCCAAAATATTTACCTCAAAGGCTGAGGTAATCTTTAGAACCAATGATTAGGCCCTCTAGTTCAGTTGACACCAAATGGTTCCTTGATGAACTTAACTCTTGAATGGGCAGGAGGTGGGGGTGGGGGTGGGGAGCGGGAGCAGTTCTCAGGGAAATTTTAACCTCACAATTGAAACTACAAGTCATCAATATCTACTTTGACCAGACCTTCTGCCAGCACATCACACGGATTATCCATACTGTGATATTTTTTAGTATAAAAAGTCATTATACTAAAAATGTCTGCAATGGGACATACTCGCACTAAAAAATGATTTGTTTAGTTGAAGTCCAAGTTGAACTGGGTGTCCTGTATTTCTTTGTTCAATCTGGCAACCTTACTGCTACACAAGTGCAGAGTTCTCTCCTCACTGTGCCTGTTAAGTGCTTCCAAGCAGAACAGGACACACCCTTTGCTGCGACAGTTATCCCCCTCTCCCCCATCTCACCAAGCATACCCAGTTCATTCGTGAGGGTGTGGGCTTGGCTTCCTTCCTGCTGGTCACCAGAAGGGGTGTTCCTATGCTCTGGGACCTTTCACCTCTCCAAGTGCGGCTGACTCACTCAGCCTCAGGGGGATAAAGAGGCTTTGTCAAAGCTGGGGTTCATTTGCCACTTCAGAGCATCATGTCTGTTGACATTGCAAAATAGCAGAAGAATTCGACAACAGATCTTTTCAGACTGTTCATTATGAATGCACAAAGGACAGTCCCCAAGGGGTCAACAGCTGGTCTGGAAAGCTTTCTGGATGACAAATCACATCTGCATATTCAGGCTGCTGTTCCCTCCATGACTCAAGGGGCAAAGGCGGCAGGGGCTCCCTTCTCTTAGGAAGCTAGTTCCCTGCAAGGGCAGGCTGAGAGCAGGAGGCCCCCTGTGATGGCGCCCGACACCCTCCTGCACCAGCATTTAACAGGAAAAGTCTTTAAAATTATATATATAATGTTACAGTTGATATTCACTTTTTTTTTTTTTTTTTGAGGGCAGTGTCACTGGCTTTCAGATGTGGGATCGAAACCGGGGCCGCTGGCTTCCCAAGGAGCGCTTAACCGCCACGCAACTCAGTGAGCCCTTATAGTTGATATTATTCAATATTACTTATATTAGTTTCAGGTGTAGAGCATAGTGGTTAGGCATTGATGTAATTTATGAAGTGATCCTCCTGATGAGTCTAGTGTATAGTCATGAATGTAAAGTACAGCATAGGGAATATAGTCAGTGGTATTGTAATAGCCATGTACAGTGTCAGAGGGGTGGTAGACTTATTAGGGTTGTTATCACTTTGTGAGGGGTGCAAATGTCTAATCACACTTGAAGCTATCCATAAAAAAGAAGAATCTTTGGACTTCTCCATTGTCTTGGAGGCCCCTAAATATCGGTCCCCTCATGTTTAAGGGGCTTCACACCAGAGGTTCAAGCATAGAGGCATCAGAAGCTTCCTGCAGCTTGTTGCATTCCCCTGACCCCTGTGTGCAAGGAGGGGCCCTGCTGTAGGGCCTTGTGAAGGTTTAGTGGGACTGGACAGGGCAGACGTCAGGCAGCTGTGGAGGGCAGGACGGGGCAGGCCGCAGCTCCTGGTCAGTGGGTGCTGCATGGGGTTGGGGACAATCTTCACCCAAGGATAAAGGGGGCCAGCCAAAGGAACAGCCCGAAGGTTCACCTGTGTGAACGCTGTCTGGGTGACCCCAACATTTCAGGCAGTAAAACTTCCCCCAATTAATGTATCCAGAAGAGGGTGCAGGAGGTTGGGATGGCGTAGAAATTTCCACCTAACAGACAACACCTTGAGACGGAGGTACAAGGTGAAACCACAGTTCCTGGAGGTGAATCACAAAAACTGCACTCTGTTGGTTTTCTCACAGCAAATTATTTATAACTAATGTCACTTTAATTTAACATAATAAAGACAGAAGTAAGCAATTCATGCCACAAATGGAAACGTCTAGTGACATCAGCTTAACCTTGCTTGAATTCAAAAGAATTCATAATAAAATAAAGTATTCATTAGATTAAATATTTTTAAAAATTATAATACAAAGAGCCGGCAACCATGTAAATAGCCCTACCATATATTGTTGGTGGGAATATGTTTAGTATAACCATCGTGAAAAGCAAGTTGATAGCATAAACCCAAAATAGCTTTATATCTTTTGATTCAGCAGTTTCACTTCCAAAAACGACCCTGGGGAAATAAATGTGAATGTGAACAAAGTTTTAGCTTCATGGAAGTTCATGGCAATAAAATGTTAGAAAATTCTAATGCTCAATAAATTATCCTATATCTGTGTAATGAAATATTGAAGCGGATGGAGCTAATGTGGAAACGAAAGTGTGTATGAATAGCCAAGAAACTTCTGAGAAAGAAGATAAAGGAGAGGGGTTGGTTATATGAAAGAATACTACAAAGCCAGAGCAATTAGAACAACGAGGTGTTGACTCAGGAATGACAGAGGCATGAATAAAATGGTCGAGAGTCCACACATAGAATAATTTATACATGAAAATTCAATTTCATGAAGAGTTCTATTGGTATACATGTCTAGTTATTAGATAACTAAGTCCTGGAATGTAACATACAGCATGGTGACTATAGTTAACACTGCTCTACTATATTTTTGGAAGTTGCTTAGAAAATAGATCTTAAAAATTATTTTCACAAGAAAAAGAATTCTGTAATTACACATGGTGACAGATGTTAACTAGAGTTATTATGGTGATCATATATATATATATATCAAATCATTATGTTGTACACCTGAAACTAATACAATGTTAAATGTCAATTATATCTCAATAAAACTAGGGGAAAAAGAGATATCAAAAGACTGGAACAGGACTATTTGGTCAAAAATATTGAGAGAAATGGTTATCTACTGATATGCTTACTATATTCTCAAAAATAAACTCCAGGTGGATTAAAGAGGAGACACTGCCTGAAAACGTAGTGTAAGGGAATCTGGGAGAAACATTTCAGCCCTTTGAAGGTGGGGAAGAATTTTCGAAGCAAGGAACAAAGACAGCGCTTCAGCAGACAGGCCCTGTGTTCACCAGATTGTGCTCGGATTCTCCTGGTTGCACAGTACCCCACATTTCCCAGCCTCCCTTGCATCTGAGTGGGAATACATGAGTGAGCTCTGGCTCATGGGTTGTGGGAGCCAGTGACCTGTGCCAGTCCAGCCCGCCCTTGCTGGCTTCTGTGCTTTGAGGTCTGTGCTCTCCATCTCCCATTCACATGGTGGAGTGAAGGCCTCTGAGACAGCAGAGGCACCGTGAAAGGAGCTCAGATCCCTGAGTATCCTCCTGGAGGAGAGCAGCCAGAAAGGGTTGCTGGGCCAGAAACCTCTGCACTGGAAATAAAAATTACTTGTGTGTGTGTGTGTGTGTGTGTGTGTGTGTGTGTGTGTGTGTGTAGTCACTGGGATATTGGAGTTTAAATATAAATCCACAACCAAAACTAATACTAAAGAAATGATCAGTGAAAAAGATTCTCAGGGGCCGGCCGAGTGGTGCAGTGGTTAAGCGCTGGCTTGGGAAGCCAGCGGCACCGGTTCAAGTCCCACATATGAGGGCTAGTGACACTGCCCTGAAAAAAAATAAAAAGATTATCAGATTAAGTCACAGGAAAATTTAGAATTTATATATAACAAAATACATTATAAGCAAAGTTAAAAGACGAGTAACAGACTGGTAGAGTATTTGTAGCATTTTAAACAGATGAAATATTGGTAAACCAAACATACTCTTATAAATCAATAATAAATGGTAAAACAAATCATTCAAAAAATTGCAAAGGGTAAGAAAAGGATAGTTGCAGAAAAAAATGAAATGACTAACATATGAAAAGATGCTCAACCTCATTTTTAATCATAAAAGGCAAATTAGAGCATGTACTCAGTATTTGTTTATTTGAGTGGGAAAAGTGTTTAATTAAAAATTTGATTATATTCAAGGATTTGCAAATATGTGGGGAAGAGGCATCTAAAGTCTTTGTTTTTTTTTTCTAAATCATTTTGGCTGCATGTTATAAAATGTGCTGCTCTGAACGTATTAATTCCACTTCACTGTGTTTTCAGTAAAGGAAGAGCCTAAATAAATTATGGGAAAATATTGTTGCATATTTGGAATACATAGCAGTGGTAAAAAAAAAATTCAAGTACATACAAAAAGCAGATTTCACTGACTCATACTGTTACATAAAATGCCTTGTAATATCATTTGTAGAGAATGTTTTCATGCATGTAAACATTCCCTAAAATGTCTTCAGTTAAGTCTATATGTCAATATGTGTGTAAGGAAGTAGGGAAGATGTGGAGGAAGGTCCATGGGATGCATGTGGCCACTGCCAGGATGAACATGGAGGTAAGTCTGTCCACTTCTGGATTGTTTGCATCTGGTTACAAGAATCTGGTGAGGTATCATTTGTAAAGTTAAAAAGAAAATGAAGAATGCTATAAGCTCTAAAATGTTCATGGCAGTGAAAAATGAACAACTAGAAGAATTTGGTGGTTATATGACAATTATGAAGGTGTGTGGTGACATGGAAAATGCTTATGACGTGATGTGAAAAAAAAACAAAACTACAGATGCACTGTGATGTTAAAAGGAAAACAAATTTGTGTGGCAACAAAATGTGGGAGGAAATACTCCAGGACCCTGGCTGACTTTTAAATCTGTTTTCTAAACTTTTATTTAAGGATGCTGATAGTAACATTGTTATAATGCTTGTGGGCAACAACAGTGATTTGTGTCATCTCAGGGAAGTTCTTACAGGTGAAGCAAGAGCTTTTTCAGAAAAGAACGGTTTGTCATTCATTGAGACATCTGCTCTCGACCCCACAAATGTAGAGCTGCTTTTCAGACATTGAATTTCTTAAAGATTTTTATTAAAATGTAGCTAACATACAATATTATATTAGTTTCAGGTGTACATAATAGTTATTCAACAGTGCCCATCCTGTGCTATACAGAGCTATTACCACATTATTCATTATATTCCCTATGCTAAAGAAGTGATCACCACGATAAGTCCAGTAACCATCTGACACTGTACCACACTATCACAATATTATTGACTATATTCCCTATGTTGTATACTACATCCCCATGACTTATTTGTTTTATACCTGGAACTTTGAACCTCTTATTTATCTGATCCCCCTTTTTAATTTTTCAATTAGAATTGACATTCAATTTTTTTTATATTAGTTTCAGGTGTACAGCATAGTGGTTAAATATATAATTTAGGAAATGATCCCTCTGACTAGTACCCATCTGGCACTATACATAGTTATACCATATTATTGATTATGTCCCATATACTTACATTCCAATGACTATTTTGTCATTATCCATTTGTATTTCTTAATCCCTTCCCCTTTTACTCACCCCCCAATCCCCTGTCCCATCTGGCAACCATCAAAATGTTCTCTGTATCTATGAGTTTGTTTCTGTTTTGTTCATTTGTTTATTTTGTTCTTTAGATTCCACTTATAAATGAAGTCACATGACATTTGTCTTTTGTTGTCTGACTTACTATACTCAGCATGATACCCTCTAGATCCATCTACATTGTCACAGATGATAAGATTTTATTCTTTTCTAATGACTAATAATCCATTGTATAGATGTACCACCTCTTCTTTATACATTCATACATTCAGAAACACCTAGGTTGCCTTCATATCTTGGCTATTGTAAACAATGTTGCAATGAACATATGGATAAGTGTATCTCTTTAAAGTAGCATTTTGAGTTTGTTTGGATAAATACCCAGAAATGGGATTACTAGATCCTTCTTTGTCTCTTGTGATAGTCTTTATTTTAAAGTCTATTTTGTCTGGTATAACTATTGCTACACCAGTTTTTTTGTTGTTGTTTGTTTACATTTTCATGATGTGTCTTTTTCCAACCCTTTACTTTCAATCTGTGTGTGTCTTTTGATCTGAAGTGAGTCTCCTGTAGGCAGCACATGTAAGGGTCTTGTTTTCTTATGCATTCAGCTGCCCTATCTTTTGATTAGAGCATTTAATCCATTTATATTGAAAGTAATTGTTGGTAAGTACATAGTTATTGCAATTTTATTATTCATCTTTTTAATTTTTTTTCTTTTGTCTTAAAGAAGTTCTTCTAAGATTCCTTGTAATACTGGTTTGGTGGTGAGGAACTTCTTTAGCTTTCTCTTGTTTGGGAAGCACTTTATATGTCCTTTAATTGTAAATGATAGCTTTGCTGGGTAGAGTAATCTTCGTTGTAGGTTCTTGCTTTTCACCACTTTGAATATTTCATGACAATCCCTTCTGGCCTGCAAAGGTTCTGTTGAGAAATTAGCTGACAGTCTTATGGGAGCTCCCTTGTAGGTAACTAATTGCTTTTTTCTTTCTGCTTTTAAGGTTCTCTCTTTGTCTTTAACATTGGGCATTTAAATTATGATGTGTCTTGGTGTGGGCCTCTTTGGGTTCACCTTGTTTGGGATTCTCTGTGCTTGCTGGGCTTGTATATCTGTTTCCTTCTCCAGGTTAGGGAAGTTTTCTGTTATTATTTCTTCAAATACATTTTCAATTCCTTGCTCTCTCACCTCTTCTTCTGGTACTCCTAGAATGTGAATCATGGTATGGTTGATGTTGTACCAGAGTCCCCTTAAACTCACCTCATTTTTTTGGATTCTTTATTCTTTTTGCCGTTTGTTTGGGTGTTTTTGTGCCCTTATCTTCTAAATAACTTCATTTTAGCTACTGTTGATTCCCTGTAATGTATTTTCATTTCTGTGATTGTATTCTTTATTTCTGACTGGTTCTTTTTTATATTTTTTCTCTCCATTTTTATGTTTCCTATCTCTTTGTTGAAGTTCTCCCTGAGACCATGGAGCTTCCTTATAACCAGTATTTGGAACTCTGAATATGGTAGATTACTTGTTTCCATTTTGTTTAGTTCTTTTTCTGGAACTTTGTTCCGTTCTTTCATTTGGGACATGTTTCTTTGCCTCCCATTTTTGGCTGCGTCCCTGTGTTTGTTCCTGTGTATTAGGTAGAGATGTTATGTCTCCTGGTCTTAGTAGAGTAGAGTGGCCTTATGTAATAGGTGTGCTATGGGCCTCAGTGGTACAGGCTTCTTGGTGACTTGAACCATCACTCCAAATATGTCCCTTGTGTGAGTTGTGTGTGCCCTCCTCTTTAGTTGAGGCTTTTTTGCTGTCAGTGGGAGGGACTGATCCTTGGTCTCATTGGTTGTAAGGATTGGCCTTGACTACAGTGGAGGAGCTATGGTGCAGGGGTTAACCCTACAGAGAAGAATCTCCCTCAGCAGGGCTCTGGTGCTTTCCCAATCTGCCCTTTGGATGTGTTGTCCTTGGAGGTGGCTGGGTGATGCTCCAGCTCCTTTCAAAGCTAGCCACTAGAGTGTCAGCCATAGGGCCACCTGGGAAAAGACCCACTACAGGTCAAGTTCAGCCACAGCACATCTCCCACCCAGGGCCATCCGGCAGGAGCCACAAAGAAATCCACAGAGGGCCACTGCCCATGCTGTGCTTAGAAGTGCCTTCGGAGGCCAAGCCATGAACCAAGGCTGGCTGCCACTGGTGCTGGACTTAGGGCTGCTCAGCCAGAAGTATAGAATATGCTGAAGCCAGGTGCTGCTTTTCTGAGTTCCAAGAACCTTTGAGAGACCCTAGGAAAGTTTGCAGCATGAGCTAAGGCAGGTAGTTTGTATAAAAAAGCCACTGGAAGTGGTATGGGTGTGCCTGAAAGTTGGGTGGGGTGGGGTCTTGAATCACCAGGGCATGACAAATGAACAACATTAGCCAGCTTGATGGAGACTCAGATATGGTGGCTGCTTTCATCTCTATGCTGTGAAGAGGGAGGGCTCAACAAAGAAACAATGGCCTCTGTTAGCTTATCCTTCCAGGATAAGCTGCCCAACCACCTGCTGTCCCAAAGTCAGTGAATTCAGTTCCCCACCATAAGTCCCTGCTGCCTCTCCAAGTTGCTGCCCCAGCACTCCAGCTCAGAGCCAATTATTCTGTCAGTGGTTAAATCTGTGTGTGGTCCCTTTAAGAGGAGTGTCTGGGACTCCAGCCATCTCACTCAGCCACCATCTCCGCTGGGTTTCACAGCCAGAAATTATGGGGAATTCTCTTCCTGGTACTGAAACTCTACGCTGGGGAGGGGCTGGGGACCCTTGCTCCTCTGGGGGTGGTGTGGGAGACCTCTGCAGCTGAGATGTCCCTTCTGGCTTTTAATGGTCATACATGGGTATGGGACCATCCCATTCCATGTCTCTGCCCCTTCTACTAGTCTCAAGTTACTTTCTTCTTCTTCTTCTTCTTCTTCTTCTTCTTCTTCTTCTTCTTCTTCTTCTTCTTCTTCTTCTTCTTCTTCTTCTTCTTCTTTAAAGGTTTTATTGGAGAATTGGGGGGAGGGGAACAGTGTTGGGGAATAGGGGAAGGGGACCAGCCAAGTTGTTGTTCTTCAATCAACGTTCTTCATTGTGGAGGCCTCCAGTTGCCATCTGGCTTCCCATCAGCAGCTCGTGGCCTCTAAGCTCAAGGTACTGAGTTCAGTCTTAGTTGCGGGTGGGCGTAGCCCACCATTGAACAGGCAGTCTTGTTGTTACACCAGCTGAGCTATCCTGCCACCTGTTGGCAGCTCAGTGGCAGCTCAACTCTGGCACAACGTTCACTGGCCGATGTGGGAATCAAACCAGGGGCCCTGTTGCTCAGAGCTCACAGTCTAAGCCAGCTCTTAACCAACTGATCCACTCAGCCAGCCCAAGGTGCTTTCTTCTGTATGTCCTTAGTTGTAGGGCTTCAGTTCAGCAAGACTTTAGGTGATTCTCAGTGATGGTTGTTTTGAAGTTTAGGTGTAATTTTGATGTGGTCATAAGAGGAGGTAAGCACAATGTTTACTTACTGTGCCATCTTGCCCAGAAATCTCTCCAGACAGTTCTTACAGAGATATACAACATTGTTTCCCAGAAGCAAATGCCAGACAGATGTGAAAATGAAATGTCTCCAAGCAACAATGTCATTCCTATTCATGTTCCACGAACCACTGAAAACAAGCCAAAGCTGCAGTGCTGTCAGGACCTATAAGGAGTTTCTCTCCTCCTCTAGAAGGCTGTGCATAGTCCACTTCCCAGGCATAAAATTTAAATATATATTTGTAATTCTTGTGGTGGCTTTTGTGTTTTATTATTTCCCCATACTTATGAATTTTCCATGTCTTAAGTCTTTTGATTTTCGGTTTATAAAATTATCCACTAGTCCTTAATGACTGCAGCTTTATTTCATACTATGGCTTCACTAGTCTTAGTTTAATGAACTGAATATTTGAATTCCTCAAAATAAAAAAAAATAAAAAAGGATGCCATTTCTCCTCTTCCTACACTTTGTTTTTTGGAGAAGACAGAGATGTGCTGGTAAATGTTTCACAACCCTGCAGGTATAAACCCTCACTTATAGCGCCTGCCAGTTTCTGTGGTATAACTACTCTCACCATGGCTAATTTCAAGCTACCCCCTCAATGCTGCTGGGGCAAAATTCCTGACAAATTAAAAATTGGCCCTCACCAATTGATATGAGACAGTTTCAGCACACCATTAGGGTTGGGATGGGGTTGGTTAAGTGAGTGCTTTTGTGAGATAGAAGAAGCTATCTGCACAAAATGTATGTGATATAAGAGGTAGGCAATATTAGCAAGAAAGACTCTTAGATGTTTCTCGATGATCTCTTCAGATCTCTAAAAAATTTAAGCCTCCCTTCCAGCAAAGCATAGAGCCTGATGAACTTCCTCTGGTTTCTACAAACCATCTGTCCTATTGAGGGGAGAAACCATATATTTGTTTGAATGAGATTTAGAAGGTAGGTGGGAGGACAGAGAGAGAGGTAAAAAGCCAGTGAGGAAGGAAATCAAGGATGAGAGGTCAGCAAGTAGGGTTCCCACTAGCAAGTGCAGATTATCGCATGTTTCCCAGCAGCTTAATGACAGAATATAAACACAGGCTTCTAAAAGCTGGGTCCATCACTTTGTGAGGGGTATAAATGTCTATTACATTGTTTTGTACACCTGAAACTAATAAAAAATAATTTTTAAATTACAGTTATGTGGATGAATTTGAGATTAGAATGGGAGTTTTCCTGAATTTCTTGGTTGATGTCTACGCACCCATAGAGGAATGGGCTGCCAATTTTCCTTCATTAATAGGAACATCTCATTGTCCTCTTAAGCCTCCTCTGTGTTAGCTCAGTTTAAGGCACAATGACTTTGTTGCCTCCAATACATAAAATAATGATTACAAGGAAAAAAACAAATGACTGGGTCCAGGGAATGGAATCTAGACAGTTTCTAGATAGCTGTTACCTTGACACATGGCAAAAGCCTTAGAATAGAAGGGAGGTCAAAGGAGGGTCCATCAGCCACAAATAAAATGCTGTGGTGAGTTGTGGCATGTGGGGAAGGGGTCACCTCTGAATGGAACCACAAGCCCCAGAACTTTTGTGGAGCCATTTAGAGGCCTTATTCTCAACATGATCAATGACATAAGCATGATATATGATTCAAAATGGTATCCTACTTAAATCTTAGAGTCCATGCGACTCTAGTATTGTGGTCACTATAAGAAACCCTAGAAAGTCATTATCTGTGTGGATTACTGAATGCTGAACAAACAGATTAAGGCAGATGGGTCTCATGCCCCAGTTATATACCTGAGTTCAGTGACTACCTGGTGGGGATGCTGTTGTCTTGAGGGGTACATAAGGAAAGGACAACATGGATTGCTTTCTGAAAATGTATCCTCTTGGATTTTCCATTTAGGAAGATGCCTAAGGCCCTTTTGGAGTCTGAGACAACATACAGCAGTTGATAAAGAGGGTGGTGAGGGGTGCAAACTATTGTATGAGCTGGAGTAGTTAGTCATGAAACAGGACTAATATTTTATAAAAGATTTTCAGAACTATCTTGTGAATGTTTTTGCTCTTCTTACCCTGCAAAACAATGAGTTTCAGTATGTTGGGGAAAGGCAGAGACCAGGTATAATCAGCCACAGCTCAGCTGAGACTGTAGATGATGATGATAGTGGTGATGACAGTGATGGTGATGACGATTTTGAGTTCATATCCAGGCAATAGGCTTGGTGTTAGTTATTTTTGAGAAAGGAAGAATTTTCTAAATTCATTGAGCATATCAAGAGATAAGCTTGGTGGAATAAATCATAAAATTCTATGTATAGATGGTTCCAACTAGAAAAAAAGAGGAAGAGGAAAAGCTCCTACCCTGTCCTGAAACACTGTGGGAAGAATGGCCATTGGATGAGTCAGCACTAGTGGAGGAAGGGGTGGGGAAGAATGAGCTCTCAGTGTGCACAGGTGTGTGCATGCACTCACACACACACATGCCTTTCCTCCTTCATGTGCACCAACTCTGTGTGTTACCGCTATAGCAACTAAATAAATATGGATGCCTTTTTTTAAAAAAAACTCCACACTGGGCCGACCGAATAGCGTGGTGGTTAAGTGCTGGCTTGGGAAGCCAGTGGCCCCGGTTCGGGTCCCACATATGAGAGCCTGTGTCACTGCCCTCAAAAAAAAAAAAAAGAAAAAAGAAAAAAAACTCCACACAAATTGCTAGAAGAGTGTATCCGCACATGCTTGTTGGATATATGGAAGTTTCTGGATTGCCTTGGTGCCTCGTGATTTGTAGACTCCAGCTGTTTGCTTTCAGTGCTGACTAACTGTCCTATCAGAGAGGCCTGACCTCATGAGTTGGGTCCATGGGCCCATCAAAGCACCCACATTACTCCCCTTTTCTGTGGGGGGCTGACTAAACACCCCATTTTATCTCCAGCATCTAGTGCAGAATTTATCACAGAGCTGTGGTTGCAAAAAGCACTAGTTTCAGAGGGGGCTGGTCCTGTGCCTCCACAATATCCATCAGCTCTCTGTCAATCTTTGAAATTGGATAATTTTCTCAATCTTATGCAAAGTGTTACATAAGGAGCTACACAGAGTTCCTAACCAATGCAATTGCCACCTAAGCCCTTTTTAAGTAGAAATTCTGGAGCTGTCACTAAATAACAGGTGCTTATCCAACTTCCATGTTCTACCTTGACTCTATCCATCCATTGATCCATTATCGATCCACTCATCCATACACTCATCCTCCCATCCATCTATCCATGCATCCATGCATCCATCCATCCATCCATCCATCCATCCATCCATCCATCCATCCATCCATCCATCCATGCATCCATGCATCCAGGACATAGGAAATCCTCAGCACTGTGTTAAAATAATAACGTGGTATAAAACTAGCATAGTAAGCATGTGGCATCTGTCGTCTATTGAATGAAATGAAGGGGACAAAGAGATGTAATATAGAATGTGCAGTGCCTGTGGAGTGCAGTGAGGAGCAACAACTAAACTGGGTCCCTGAGCATTAGAAGGAGATTTCCAGATAAACAGTTGGATGGACACTGTCTATTCCAGGTAGGAGCAGCACATGCAATGCTCAGTGGAAGGGAGAGTTTGTAAATCCCTGAACTGATGCCTCTGCTATGGCATCATTGGGGCATGCAGGGGAGTGTCTTAGGTGCCTCCCCAAACAAGGATTTGAAAGCAAATGATTCATTTGGGCAGGTGTGATTCCAAGAAGGCCTAGGAGAGGAACAGAAGTGAAACAAGGAAGCAAATGTTGTGGGCTCAGGCCCATTGAGGGCCCTTTGACTAGCTGTGTAGAACAAGCCTGAGAGCTGTCCCCTGGAGCTGGGGCCGGGGATGGGTGGGCAGGAAGCTGGAAGAGTCTCTTCCACATTTTTGGCCTGCCATGCACATGGGCTCAGAACACTACTGCAGCAGAGACTGTCTAGGCAGAGAGCTGCAGAAACCATGGTCAGGTAGGAAGCTATCACAGGCCAGCTGTTGGGTGGCACTAGGGAAGAGGGTCATTGGTAGTAACTACTAAAACCATTTGCCCTCTTTCCCATTGTCTGTTTACTTCCTGTCCAGTGCTTATCACAAATTGTTATAAATGTTTTCTTTATTTATTATTATTCATTTTGATCATTGCTAAATGCCAACACCCAACATAGTACCTGGTATAGTTATATTCTGGATAGATATGTACAACTGCCTGACTTGCTGCTGACACCCCAAGACCTGCCAGCACACCCGCAGTCTGTGCTCTGTGCACTCACTCCCAGTGGTGCCCACAGCTGACTGGCTCTGTGTGGCTTTTTAAAAAAAGATTTTATTGGGGAATTGGGGGAGTAGAAAAGTGTTGCAGAATTGGGGAAGAACTGCCAAGTCGTTGTCCTTCAATCTTAGCTGTGGAGGGTGCAGCAAGCTCAGCTCCAAGTCCAGTCAGTCTGCTCAGCTCAGGGTGCTGTGTTCAATTTGTTGCGGGTGGTGTAGCCACCCTCCCATGCGGGAGTCGAACCAGCAGCCTTGTTGTTAAGAGTGCAGGCTCTATGCCCTGAGCCACCCTGGTGGCAGATCAGCTCCAGGTGCCGAGTTCAGTCTTTAGTTGCGGGTGGGTGTAGCCCACCATCTTGAACAGGCAAGCTTGTTGTTAGAAGCATGTGCCCTCACCAGGTGAGCTATCCTGCCACCTGTTAGCAGCTCAGCAGCAGCTCAGCTTGGGTGCAGCTCACTGACCCATGTGGGAATCGAACTGGTGATGCTGTTGCTCAGAGCTCACACTCTTGAGCAAGCTCTTAACCAACTGAGCCACTCGGCTGGCCCTGTGTGGCTTTTTATAATCCCTGGCTTCATCTCCTTACCTCTGCCAGAGAGGTCTATTGCAGGGATGATGAGTTCCCGGGCCCTAGATGATTCCTCTACATCTTCAACTACCACACTTGCTGTCTGTACTCAATTCTTACATCTGGTGCAATGTTCTCAGACCAATTCCAAGTCCTTGGCCTGGTGAACCACTTCAAACTAAAGTTCTGTATGCAAGTGCACATTTTTGTTGTTGTATTAGACCCCACTTACACACTGCCCTGGATATGTGCTCCCAGATTTCCTGCTTGATGTTATTGTGACCTCTCCAAGAGATGGCCTGACAACAACTAAATTCCTGTAGGCTGCAGAGTGGAGACTTTTCTCTTCCTTGGAGGAAGGTGTGTTGAGCTCCATCGCTATCATATGTTGGGGTAGTTTCACTGTGACCTTGTGGCTGACAGCATCCCCAGATCTGGGATTCTCTGTTGGCCAGAGGTAAAGGGAGCTGGTTCTCCATGGGGAGATGATGAACTCTGGAAAAGCACTTCCTCCTTCTTAGTAGACTGTCTGGAGAAGCAGTGATCTCAGATGGTCTCTTGGAATCCTCTGGGATGACAGAGCCATCAGTTGTGCTCCTTAAGCTGAGGTCAGCTTGGGAAAGCATTTTCTTGTATTTGTTCTTCTTCCCGTGACTTATTCCATTCCTGCGTCTCCCCTCACTCATTCCCGGGGATTCAGTTCTGGACCCAAGCCTTAGGCTTGGTAACTTGGGCTAGCACCCTGCTGCTGATTTTGGTATAGAGGGGTGTATAAGTGGGGCCCTCCCCTAAACAGAGCCTGAGATTCTCTATGTCCTTCTCCTGCAAAGCTGATGGGGTTGTCATATTGTGGCTACTGTTGAATGTTGTTGAACAAGATAGTCTCACACCCTCCCAAAAAGATGGGCTGTATATCTCCTCTAGGTCAGGAGAAGAGATACCAACTATAATTTCCCAGAAAATTCACTTGCTTTCTATCTTCATATACATTTCAATAAACAATTATGAAGAGCGCTATCACATTACTTTCCAAATAAATAGAAGGAAATTTGTGGGGTACATTCTGAACAGCTCCAGGGTAGGTGATAAAAGTAGTCATGTGTAGCCCCCACCCCAAACATACACAAACATTTTGTTCTGTTTGTTGCTTAGTTGCTCTGACAGGGTGGGGATAGTTTGAAGCAAAACCCCTGAAAGCCACTTCTGCCGCCACATAGCCACACCAACTCTGTGGTCTAGGCCTATTGTGACTAAAAGTAGTACTTGTAGTTATATGCATTGCATTCAATCAGAAATAAAGGGAAACTGGAGACTATGAGTCCATCTCTGTCTGTTGGGGAAGACAGTCTCCAAAATGGAACATTCTCACAAAAGACAGCATGAGTTTTCCTGTCAGCATCATGTGGTAGGCAGACTCATACGCATATATGGGCCCCAGTGATGCTCAACTCCTGGTCTTCATGCCCTCATGTGCCCTACTCCCTCCGAGAGTACACCTCATGACTTGCTTCTAATAAGTAGAATGTAGATGTGATGGGATGGCAGATCTGAGCTTAGGCAGCAGAAGACAGAGACGTCCATCTACTGGAATTTCCTGCCTGGCTTTTCTGCATTATTTGTCCTGATAAACAGGGCCATCTGTCAAGAAACTGAGAGTTTCTTGACAGCAGCCAGGGAAGGACTAAGGGTCTTGGACAAACAGCATTCAAGAAGCTGAATTTTGCCAACAACCATGGGAGGTGAGCTTTGATGTAGTTAAACCTTCAGATGAGTCTGCAGCCCTTGTGGTCATTGGACTGCAGTCTTGTGAGAGATTTTGAAACAGAGAGCCCCAGTAAGTCATGTCCAGATCCCTGAAACTGTGAGATAATAAATATGCATGTTTTAAGCTGCTAAACTCTAGGGTAATTTGTTTTACTGCAATTGATAAATAAGACACACATCAAGGATCTCAAATTGTCATGATATAATAATAGCACAAAAACACCAAATAAGTGGACAAACAACTATGTGAATGAGATGATGGATGGACATCCTGAAATGCATCAGAGACAACAGGGTGACTACAAAAAGAGGTCATGCCATCCACACGTAAAGCCAATGGGATATGGAGCACTAGTCAGATAGTTTCATTCCTGGGGTAGCCCTGGTTGCATAAATTTAGATTTTGCCTCTTGGGTTGACATTATACTATTTCCCTCCTTATTTACAGCTTGCTGGACCTGAATTTTTCTAATTTTAATTTACCCTTGTTTTGCTATATACCAAGAGAGACCTTTAATGGGATAATTGAACTTAATAAAATATTTACATACATGGAACTTACACATTAAATATAACAGTCAATTACATTGAATTTTCAGGACTGATTTGGATGAGGCTCTCTTCCCAGATCTGGCAGCAAATCAAGAAAATGTGCCATTTTGATCCTGTTACAAGTGGCACAGTCTTTTTAATCTGATGTAAAGCCAGCACAGAACTCTAAAAGAAACTTCGTGTCCCTGTTGCCTGCATTTTATCATTATAACCCCTTTTGGATGAATTACTGTTATTTGTTCAAAAATACCATAGTTGAAAATAATAATTTCCCAGCCATGAGCAGTATGCTTCTGAGGACCTATTTCTTGGCAAGGAATGAAACTGCCCATTCTTTCTATTGATCAGAGGCATAGTGGACAGGACAGAGCAATTTAAGGATTGGTGTAAGAGAGGGTTTCTCTGCCTCAGCACTAGTGAGTGACATTTTAGTCTAAATAATTATTTCTTGCAGGGGCTTTCCTTGAATTGTAGGATGTGTAGCAGCACCCACTAGTTGCTCATAGTATCCCCCACGTCATGACAATCAAAAATATCCCTGAGGGGCAAAGTCTCCTCCAGTTAAGAGCCATTCACATAATATCACTCTGTGAACAGTTTGCCTCCACTCTGATTTATTTGACAACCAAGAATAGCAGTGGTTTTTTGGTGTTTTTTTTTAGATTTTTAAAAATTAATACAAAACAATGTAATAGTTAGAGGTTTACACCCCTCACAAAGTGATAACCCCCTCCCCCAGTCTACTACCCTTCTGACATCATATATAGCTGTTATAATTCCAGTGACTCTATTCCTTAT
Organism: Aselliscus stoliczkanus; assembly: GCA_033961575.1. Lineage (NCBI taxonomy): Eukaryota > Metazoa > Chordata > Mammalia > Chiroptera > Hipposideridae > Aselliscus > Aselliscus stoliczkanus. The sequence continues at coordinate 1,742,023 of CM066728.1, read as the reverse complement.
GCTGTACTCTACATCCAGTGACTTTATAATATGTACATATATTCAATTACAGTTGACATTCAATATTATTCAGCTTCAGCTTAAAGTGTACAGTGCAAAAAAAATAAAAAAACACCCATAGACGCATTATGTATTATGCATCTTTTTTATAGGTTTTTTGAGAAGTCATATTTCCTCTTTACAGGACAAGGGTAGTTAGTGTGTTTCTCTGGCATGGCACATTGAATTATGTTTGTGTTTCAAACAAAACAACAATGAACAAAAATTCCAAATATTACTTTGGGGGAAAGATAGATAAGTCTCTTCATAAAATAATATTTTAGGTCTTTTAAAAAGTTTCTAAGAATTCTGTGTTTCCTTGCCTGTGGGAGACACCTGTTTGGCTCTGTTGTCGTTGCCTGTTCCAGGAGTGCATTCTGGGAAGCCTCACTCAGTAAAAGGGCTCCATTGGATTGAAATCATTGTTTGGCTGGAAGATAGTTTTCACATTACAGCTTTAAAAACATAGTTATTTTTAAAAATATAAATCGTTTCCATTTAGTGGTTAACAGATATACATAAACAAAAATCAATGTTTAGTACATTTCCCCCTATGTTTTGGTTCTTGCATTAGTTCATTTTTGGTTTGCAGAAACAATATATAGTGTAAGGAGTTTTGCCCTTTCTGGTTTGCTGTGTGCAAGTTTTCTAAGATTTGTCAGACG